>CM062817.1:43983988-45183988 GCA_031772625.1 Pinus tabuliformis | reverse complement strand
TCTCTTCGAGAGCTTGGAACTTATTCTAACTAACCTTTTGCCCCTCATTATGTTGTTGCTTTGGTCCTTTTTTACCTCCTTTTCCTCTGCTTGCCACTTTCTGAAAGCTTTCGATATCCTTCATTGTATTCGGTTTGCTTTTGTTATCTGCTTTACTAAGAGGGCAGTCTCTGATCAAGTGTCCATGTTCATGGCATTTACGGCATATGAACGGAATATGCTCATAGTCCACTGTTTGCACCCATTCCTCATCTAAGACTTCTAGGATAACTTCGTCTGGAAGAGCTCTTGATAGACCCATTTCCACACAAATCCTTGCATAGGAAGTATATTTACCCCTTCTAGTGGCTTCCGAAGCTTTGACAAAGCAACCTTGTTTGTTGCCTATGGCAGCAAGTGAATCATTTTGCCAGTAATCAAGAGGTATAGAATAGAGCCTTACCCAGACAGGTACCAAAGTGAAAGTCTCCCGCTCTGGAACAAAGTTCATCATCCAAGGCCGCATATAGAGGCCTGCTGCTGCATAAAAGTAGGGTCCTCCTTCGAATATTCTGTCTTTGTCTTCGATGTTTGTAAACACCACAGTGAAAAATCCCTTTGACCCAAGATGGAGATCGATGCTTCCTTTGGGTTTCCAGTGATACTTGATCCATGTCTATAAAGCCTTTTCAGTGGGCCATAATCCCATGAATTTACATATTATGGCGTAAGTCCCCATATGTTCCCTGTGCTCCTGCAGTGCAGGATTATTTAACACTACTCTAGGAGTGATTTCTGTTTTGGGTCTGCAAGGTCATTTTTTTTTTCCTTTGTTCCCTGGTTTTTGTCTTCTTCCTCCTTGTCCTTTGTGCTGCTATTTTCCTTGGACTTGGCCCCATCTGTCTCCTTTTCATTATTTCTGTTTTCTTCCTCCGCAGATCCTCTAACATTACCCAGAGGTGACTTGCCTCTGTTGGCCACGGCGTCTTTGTAGGAGGGAGTGGAGCTCCCTCCTCTGCGACCCTCCATTAGGGTCAAACTCTGAAACTCTCAGAAACCCTACGCAACTTCTGTCCTCTGTCCTCCGTTCGCTCCCACCCAGATCAATTCGAATTAGTTCATTCCTTAATACATCCACTCATCAATAATTAGAATTTCAAATTTTAAAAATTCAAAAAATAACTTTTAATTTCTACAAAATAAATTTAATATTTAATTCTACAAATACTTTAATCAACTTTGCAAATAATTTTTAAAAATTTACAAATTAAATAAAAATCAACATTTTTACCCAAACTCATTACAATATATTCTCCTTTCAAAAATATAAAAAAAATATCTAACATATATACAAAAACACTTTAAAAATATATAACAACTTTAAAACAACTCTACTTATTATGTCAAATATCCACCTTTAATATTAGTTCATGATCCTCAATATTTAGATTAAAATATATTTACTTCACTACCAATATCAATCTTAAAATATTAATTCATGATTTTTTTTTCCTTATTTTCTAAATATATATTTAAAATTTAATTTAACTGTTTTACTTTTTTGTTAGAATCCAATTATAAGACTGTAAAATTTTATTAATTACATATATTAATTAACCATAGACCATTATTTGGTCTTAGCGGACGTTAACCATCATCATCATCCCTTTTCTCACCAGGTTTTTCCTTCTGTTCAGGATGGTTTCAGGTGGTGGAGCTCGCAACGCCCTCCCTGGCGTTCTCTTTTTGTTATTACTTGCTGGTTCCTGTTGGAAATAATACTGAGAGGGGGGGTGAATCAGTATTATCAAATTCTTTTAATAAATCTTCCTTATTTGTTCTTTGAATTATTTTTGCATGTTAGTACCATAAAATAATGAGCATGAACTAGGAAAACAGATAGTCACACCAAAGAACACAAGATGTAAGGTGGAAACCCAATGTGGGTGAAAACCACCTGCTGTAATATGTCTCTATCTTCTTTCAAATTAGAAACTCCTTTTACAATGGTTTTGTACTGGTGCAGTCCTTTACCAGTACGCAGGCTGCAACCTACAGAGAGCTACAACTCTCTCTCTCGTTTTCAGTCTCTCCTGGAAGGGAGCTACAACCCCCTACTTCTTTTCTTACAAGGACCACTTTTCATAAATTTTCAAACTGGATCCATAAACATCAAATGATCATCAAGTATAAGAAAAAACACCCAGTCAACTGTAGTAACCAGATCAACAATAATAGAACCAAACCCAGAACACCTTATCAACAGAAAAATACAGCCAAACAAAATGTCTTAAGACAGATACGCAGTTCTTCTTTCTCTGGTCTGCGTGCGTACGCACTTCACCTTCTGCTCCCCTGCGTATACCCGCAGAGATCCTTCTGCCGCACTGCGTGTCCACGCACTGTTTCTTCAACCGCGCTGCGTACTGTTACTGCAGGTACGCACCCAGAGACACTATCGCGCCGCGTACTTTTACTGTGCGTACGCACCTGAACCTTCTTCTGCTCTGCGTACCTACGCAGTGCTCCTGTTTCTGCTCTACGTACCCATGCAGATCTCCTGTTTCTGCTCTGCGTACCCACGCACCTGTACCATTAAACACCTGCGTACTTCTGATTAGGGTCGAATTGGCAGTCCACCAGAGTGGTACAGTTGCTCAGATCTGATCATGCGCTCGAGAGATCACCCTTCACAGATTCGCTATCAACTTCTCTTACATATAGATCAAGCTTTTAAGACCATAACCCAATATTTCAGATCTTAAGATATTCAATTGCAAAAGATACTTAGCCAAGTGATCTCCTCTGCTTTATATAGGCAAGCTCCTCCTAAAATCATGGATCAATACCACGAGCCAAAACCATAATAACACAAATACCGTCGGCTAAATACCAAGGGTTAAACATAAGAAACCCCACGTGTGCTTTTCTCTGCCTTGAAATGAGTGCACTGGGGGTACGCACCTCCTGAACGGCTGACCTGCGTGACTGGCCGCGGTCCCTTCACGGTGTACCTGCGGGTACGCACCTTCTGAACTGATCTCCTGCGTACTTCTTAATTTTCAACATTTGAGAGCCTTGCCACGGGTGTTGCCATCAAGTACAACATCATACCAGAAACATAATGCCAACAATCTCCCCCTTTGGACTTGATGGCAACCTCAAAAACTTCAGCTTCATTCTCCCCCTTTGACATCAAGGGCAAAGGGTTATGCTCCCCCTAAGAACATGCTCCCCCTGAATATGAACCAGATCTGCAAAGAAGAACCATAATCCACCAGACACCAGCAATGATCAAGAAAGAAATAGAGACATATTGCAGCTATATTCAGACCAGCTTCCATGATCTCCTTTTGTACATCCGTCATAATGCCAACAATGCATTATATGCTCCCCCTGAACCTGTGCCATCAATCTTCAACCAATCAGCCACCCAGCACATGTATGCATATACAACCATCAATCAGAAGAGTTTCAACAATAAGATGATGCATCAACAACCCCCAGCTTTTGCCTGAGGTATTCAAAAGTGTCCCTGGGCAATGGTTTGGTGAGTATATCATCAACTTGTTCCTTAGAAGGAACATACTCCAACTTGACCTTCTGTTCAAGCACTTGTTCCCGAAGAAAATGATACTTGATTGGTATGTGCTTGGTTTTTGAATGCATGACAGGATTCTTTGAGATGCTGATTGCACTTGTGTTATCACATAAGATGGGGATAGGTGGTGTACAAGTGATTTGTAAATCCTACAAAGTCTGCATCATCCAAATGAGTTGAGTGCAACAAGATGCAGCAGCAACATATTCCGCTTCAGCTGTAGACAAGGCAATCGAACTCTATTTCTTGCTGAACCAAGATACCAGTCTGGAACCCATAAAGAACGCACCACCACTTGTTCTTTTCCTGTCATCCACGCTTCCGGCCCAATCTGCATCTGTATAAGCATGAAGTGTGAGATCTGTATCTCTAGGATACCATAAGCCATAATTTTGAGTCCCTTGAAGATATTTGAAAATTCTCTTCACTACTTGAAGATGAGTCTCCTTCGGATTTGCCTGAAATCTTCCAACTATTCCAACTGCATGCATGATGTCCGGCCGGGTACCTGTCAAATAAAGTAAACTTCCAATCATAGATCTGTAGGTTGGTTGATGTACTGCTGCAGATTCATCATTTGCACTGAGGCTACATCCTGTGACCATGGGTGTACATACTGGTTTTGCATCTTCCATGCCATATTTCTTCAAAATCTGTTTGAGATACTTGGTTTGAGATAAAAAGATTCCTCCTTCCTTTTGTTGGATTTGCAAACCAAGGAAATATGTCAGTTCTCCCAGCAAGGACATTTCAAATTCTTTCTGCATGACCAAGGCAAAGCTTTGACTCATAGCTTCTTCATTGCTGCCAAAAATAATGTCATCTACATACACAACAAGTATTAGCAATTTGTCATTTTCAACTTTTATATAAAGATTGCTATCTGCTGACCCTTTTGAAAAACCTTGTTGATGAAGATATTTGTCCAAACGGTAGTACCAAGCCCTTGGAGCTTGTTTGAGACCATAGAGGGCCTTTTTCAATCTGCATACAAGATTTGGATCATTTCCAAGATTGAACCCATCTGGCTGCTTAATGTATACTTCTTCTTCCAAGTCTCCATTCAGGAAGGCTGATTTCACGTCCATTTGAAATACTTTGAAGTTTTTAAAACTTGAGAGAGCAAGGAACATTCAGATGGCTTCAAGTCTTGCAACAGGAGCAAAGGTTTCTTCAAAGTCTGTTCCTTCTTGCTGCGCATACCCTTTACAAACAAGTCTGGCCTTGTTTCTAATTACTTCTCCATTTTCATTCAATTTATTTTTGAAGACCCATTTTGTTCCGATAACATTCTTATCCTTTGGTCTAGGAACCAGCTCCCAAGTGTTGTTCTTTTCGATCTGCTCAAGTTCTTCATCCATTGCTTTCACCCAACATTCATCTTTGCATGCCTCTTTCACATTCTGTGGTTCAGTAGAGGAGAGTAATGCCAAATAGCTTGAGGCTTCTGCAACTGTTCTTCTTGTTTGTACACCTGCTTCTTTCTGCCCCATAATCTGAGATTCTGGATGATTCTTCTGAATATATCTGGATGAAGTCTTTTCTTCTATTCTTGTTTGCTCCTCTGGTTCTTCTTGAGGTTCTTCTTGAGGTTCTTCATCATTCTGTCGTTGAGGGTAGCCTTCATCTTCTTCGATGTCTTCATGATGTACTTGCCTAGGAGTGTATCCCTTCTCATCAACCACTACATCAATGCTGTCAACAATTCTGCCAAGTCTTTTATTGTAGCACTTGTATGCTTTGCTATGTGGAGAGTAACCAAGAAGAATACCTTCATCTACTCTAGGTTCAAGTTTGCCAAGCTGCTCATCAGTATTCTTAATATAGCATTTGCTCCCAAAGACTTTGAAGTGCTTTACCGAAGGAGTCTTACCACTCGAGAGCTCATGAGGATTTTGAGTGCTGTTCACCCGAACATTTGTCTTGTTGAGAATAACAACCGCAGCATGTGCAGCTTCACCCCAGAAAGTTGCGGGAGTTCCTGACTCATCAAGCATAGCACGAGCCATTTGTTGGATTGTTCTGTTCATTCTTTCCACAACTCCATTTTGCTGAGGAGTTCTAGCTGTATAGAATTCTCTTCTTATCCCATGTTCTTCACAGAAATCGAAAAATTCATTTGAGGTAAACTCCCCACCTCTGTCAGATCTGAGGCACTTAATTTTGTGACCCGATTCATTTTCAACCAAGGCTTTGAAGGATTTGAATTTTTCGAATGCTTCATCTTTGTGCTTCATAAGTCCTAACCAGACAAACCTGGAGAAATCGTCAATGAATAATATCAAGTATTCTTCTCCTCGAGGTGTTCTTTTCCTGAATGGACTACATGTATCTGTATGTACTAGCTCAAGAGGCATGCTAGCTGATCCTTCCTTCTCTGGAAAGTTAGTTCTGGTTTGTTTTCCAAACTGACATGATTTGCATATGGTGTTGTCAGGAATTTTGGTATCTGGAAGATCGCGAACTGCCTGATATTTGCATGCTTTCATTATTTGTGAAAAGCTTAGATGCCCCAACCTCCGATGCCATAACCAGTGCTCATCATCCTTGCTCAGATAGCATTGTTGTTGTCCTTCTTCAAATATGTACAGATTATTTGGAGTTCTTTTGCCTTTGATCACTGTTTTACCTGTATCAAGATCACGAACAAGACATCCATTTGATCTGAATATCACCTCGGTTCTTTGATCACACATCTGGCTGACACTTAGAAGATTATGCTTCAATCCATCAACATACAAAACATTTCCAGCCTTGACCTTTTCTTTTAACTGAGCAATTCCTTTTCCTTTTATAGTTGCAGGAGTATCATTTCCAAAAGAAACTTTCTTTCCCTTTTCTAGAGCAGAATATGACTCAAGTTTTTCTTTATCACCTGTCATATGCTTCGAATATCCACTGTCAATGTACCATAGATTTTCCTGTCCCTCTACATAAAATGCTATCCCACATCTTTCTGTTTGTGGTTCCTTTATTCTCCATGTTTTGGTGCTTGAGGCTTGTTCCTTTTTCTGCTGAAACCTGCTCCTGCATTCAGAATCTTCATGACCAAAGTTATTGCAAATAGAAAATTCTACTTCATTTTCAAGAGCCGAAAAGTTGTTATAGGTCCTTTTTGTAATCCCGGACATACTTCTTTGTTTTTGAGCTTCTCTAGTCATGATTGTTTTATATGCAACACATTGAGCTGCTTTGTGACCAAAGTTATGACAAGAGAAACATTGTCCATTGAAGAAACTTCTGTGGTTATCAAATCTACCGGCCAAGTGATTGTAATCTCTATTGTCATTCATTCTTGAACCAAATTGAGAAGATTTTACCTGTGGCTGATTGTAGCTTTTGTTCACTCTTAAGACGGATTTCCCCTGATAGTCTTTGTTTGCAATTCGTCCCTGCTTTACCTGATAGTCTCCATTGTGCTTTTGCTCATTCCTTTTTGTTGCATCAAGATAACTTTTTGAAGTGGATGCTTGAGAAGTTTCTCCATTATAGCCCAGACCTGTCTTGTTTAGAGGAGAACGCTGCACATTGATAATCTCATCCAGAGTTTCAGATCCTTTGACAAACTTAAGATTAATAGCTTTTGTTTTCTCAATCTCTTTTCTAAGAGCAACAATTTCACCTTCTAATTTTTCAAGTTGTTTTTCTTTTTCATCAATTTGAAATTGTAGAGTATCAATGATCATATTCTTTTCTTCTATACATCTCTTGAGTCTAGTAATTTCTTCAAAAAGGTTATCCACATCTATAGCATCCATATAATCATCATCTTCAAATGCCATTAACAGTTTATATTCATTACCTTGTTCATCTTCATCACTATCTTCATGAGTGTAGTAGCTTTTCTTATTTGCACCCTGTTTCTTGTTCCATCTAGCAGGTTCCTTTCCTTTATCCTTATAAGGACATTTTGCAACATAATGACCTACTCTTCCACAAGCAAAGCATTTAAAAGGTAACTTACCTCTGAACCTTCCAGAACCCCTTTGAAGATTTCTGACAAAATTTGATTCTTCTTCTTCTTCTTCTGGTACGTGACTTGCTTCATAATAATCTCCTTTGCCTGACGCCTTGAAAGCAGCTTCTCTTCTGTCTGATGGACCTCCCTTTCTCATTTCATAAGTGGTTAGAATTCCATGTAGCTGAGACATAGTAAGAATTCGTAGATTTTCCTTTTCTTCTATTGCAGATACTTTAGATTCAAACTTGGGGGACAATGATCTTAGAACCTTTTCAACCACAATAACCTCTTTTATTTCTTCACCCAAATTTTTCATGCAATTAACAATCTCATCAACTCGAAGAAAATAGTTAGCCACACTTTCATCATTATACATCCTGAGATTCTCATACTGAATCCTGAGAGTTTGAAGTTTAGCATGTTTTACCTGTTCATCTCCTTCGTAGCTCAAGACAATCTTGTCCCATATTTCTTTTGCGGATTTATATTGCATAACCTTTACGAATTCTGTTTGAGATAAGCATCCTAGCAAGGTATTGACTGCTTTAGCATTTGTTTCATATTTCTTCTTTTCGGCCGCATCTGTAGGTGTAGCTGAAGGAAAAGCGTAGCCTGTATCTATGATATCCCAAACTTCTGTACCAAGAGATTGAAGATAGGCAGTAACTCTTACCTTCCAATAATTGAAGTTTGTCCCATCAAAAATTGGTGGCCTGATTGATGCTTCCCTCTCGTAGTTGCTCATGATGAATGATCTTCCTTCAAGCGATCAAGTTTCTCCGAAGGACCTGCTCTGATACCAATTGTTGGAAATAATACTGAGAGGGGGGGTGAATCAGTATTATCAAATTCTTTTAATAAATCTTCCTTATTTGTTCTTTGAATTATTTTTTCATGTCAGTACCATAAAATAATGAGCATGAACTAAGAAAACAGATAGTCACACTAAAGAACACAAGATGTAAGGTGGAAACCCAATGTGGGTGAAAACCACCTGCTGCAATATGTCTCTATCTTCTTTCAAATTAGAAACTCCTTTTACAATGGTTTTGTACTGGTGCAGTCCTTTACCAGTACGCAGGCTGCAACCTGCAGAGAGCTACAACTCTCTCTATCGTTTTCAGTCTCTCCTGGAAGGGAGCTACAACCCCCTACTTCTTTTCTTACAAGGACCACTTTTCATAAATTTTCAAACTGGATCCATAAACATCAAATGATCATCAAGTATAAGAAAAAACACCCAGTCAACTGTAGTAACCAGATCAACAATAATAGAACCAAACCCAGAACACCTTATCAACAGAAAAATACAGCCAAACAAAATGTCTTAAGACAGATACGCAGTTCTTCTTTCTCTGGTCTGCGTGCGTACGCACTTCACCTTCTGCTCCCCTGCGTATACCCGCAGAGATCCTTCTGCCGCACTGCGTGTCCACGCACTGTTTCTTCAACCGCGCTGCGTACTGTTACTGCAGGTACGCACCCAGAGACAGTATCGCGCCGCGTACTATTACTGCAGGTATGCACCCAGAGACACTATCGCGCCGCGTACTTTTACTGTGCGTACGCACCTGAACCTTCTTCTGCTCTGCGTACCTACGCAGTGCTCCTGTTTCTGCTCTGCGTACCCACGCAGATCTCCTGTTTCTGCTCTGCGTACCCACGTACCTGTACCATTAAACACCTGCGTACTTCTGATTAGGGCCGAATTGGTAGTCCACCAGAGTGGTACAGTTGCTCAGATCTGATCATGCGCTCGAGAGATCACCCTTCACAGATTCGCTATCAACTTCTCTTACATATAGATCAAGCTTTTAAGACCATAACCCAATATTTCAGATCTTAAGATATTCAATTGCAAAAGATACTTAGCCAAGTGATCTCCTCTGCTTTATATAGGCAAGCTCCTCCTAAAATCATGGACCAATACCATGAGCCAAAACCATAATAACACAAATACCGTCGGCTAAATACCAAGGGTTAAACATAAGAAACCCCACGTGTGCTTTTCTCTGCCTTGAAATGAGTGCACTGGGGGTACGCACCTCCTGAACGGCTGACCTGCATGACTGGCCGCGGTCCCTTCACGGTGTACCTGCGGGTACGCACCTTCTGAACTGATCTCCTGCGTACTTCTTAATTTTCAACATTTGAGAGCCTTGCCACGGGTGTTGCCATCAAGTACAACATCATACCAGAAACATAATGCCAACAGTTCCTTTGGAAGTGGAGGAATGAACACATCTTCCAGAACTCCTGTCTGCCCCTTGACTCCATCTTGATCAAAATTTCGGGCTATATTCCTTCTGTGGATTAATTTCTGTCTTGGCATCATATGTATTTTGTTGTATCCAGATCTGTTTTTATCATGCCTTTGTGGGATATCTCCCCTGGAGATCATGTGGCGCTATGCACTTAAAGCTTTGATTTTTTAGTCATCTATGCGGTTTTGATCCTATGATCCTATGACAGTATCTGATTTCTGAACATCTGCACCTAAGGCATTTTGTCCTCCTATGTATCACGACTTCTTTTCTGAAAAAAAAAAAAACCATCATCATCATCATCAATAATTAATTTTATGAAAAAAATTACAGTACTTAGATTATATATACTTTATAATTAAAATTGAATTTCATATATTTAAAACTTAATTTAACTGTTTTACTTTCTCGTTAGAATTCAATTATAAAACTGTAAAATTTTATTAGTTACATATATTAATTAATTTTATGCAAAAAAAAATTGCAGTACTTAAATTATATATACTATATAATTAAAATTAAAGTTCATATATTTAAAACTTAATTTAACTGTTTTACTTTCTCGTTAGAATTCAATTATAAGACTGAGATTTTATTAATTACATATATTAATTAATTTTATGAAAAAAATTGCAATACTTAGATTATGTATCCTCTATAATTAAAGTTCAGTGAAATTGACAGGTCAAAAATGCCAAACTACACCATGAAATTATAAAGTTTTGTTAATCACAATTTTTCAATATATAAATTGATTTAACTTTATAATGTGTTTAGATTAATTTAAATACCAGGATATTCGGAGAAGTGCCCGACAGTGTTAACGCTCGAAATTCCAATAAAACCAATTAGCATAGTCTGTTGACGTCACTGGTGCATCGGGGTGATAATCACGAAATTTCGCCTTTATCCTGGAATATGGGAAAATACTCGATATAATTCAACAATAAAAAAAGTCGCCACAAATCCAAATGTCTGTGTCAAATGTCGGTGATTTTTTTTTTTAAATCCGGGACGGGTCCGCACACTGAGATATGGAAATATCTCAATAAACTGCAGTTTATTTTAATTAAATTGATTTTATATATTAATTTTTTTAATAGGGAAAAGGATTTGATTTTTTTAGATTTTTTTAAATTAGAATTAAAATGAATCTAGGTTAGTTTAATTTTCTTTATTTAAATAGACAATCTTTTTATATGAATATCATGAGTCAATGCCGTGATTATTTTTATTTTTATTTTGATTAAGTAAAAATATTTATATTACATTATAGTGATTTTTTATTTAATTTTAATTTATTTTAAAGGTTAGAATATTTTTCAGTATTAATCATATAGGAGTTTTTTGTCGACATGTTTAGAACCATCTAGTGTGGTTCATCATCAAGGCAAGAAAGAAAGGAAGAAAGAAATTATTTTAATGTCCACGAGACTAAAGATAACCTATGGGACAGATTGCTTCTTCATCTACTTGATGTATTCGACCCATTTTCTATGAAGCTTCACAATAAATGCTCCCAACTTCTCGATAAACCCCTCGCTAAATAGATTATCCCAATAGCTAGCTACCAGCGTATTTGCATAACTTTCCTATTGTTTTTGAAGGCCTCACATTCTAAAATGAAATGCTTTTCTGTTTCCACTTTTCCGGAAGAACAAAAATGCATATTGTTTCCTCCCACATTTCTTTTGGCATTTTCCAGCACCTTGTTTCACAATGGAGTTGATTGGAATTAGTCCTTGACTGAGCAATAAGAATTTTGACTCTCCAAGAGATATTGGCCCCTATGTATGCGTTTGGTGATGATTATGAGTGGGATTAAACACTTCAATATAGTACTTTTTCTTTCTTTTTAGCTCCTTATCCCAAGTATGCTTGTGGAACTTATCCATAACAAAAGCTTTTATCTCTTTGTTGTTTATGGGACACGTGTTCAAGCAAATACCCCATTTACTAAACCATTTGTTATTTTGTCACATCCAAGTTTTTTTTTTTTTTGCACAATCTGTCATTAAAGACAACCTTAGGGCATCTACTCTCTTCCATTTGCTAAATTTTTTTAGATACCATATGACTCGCACCATAGCAATTGCTTCAATATGAACAACCTCTATTTCACTTAACAATATAGCATAAGGAACTGCACTTTTAATCTTGAATTTGTTTGTAATCAAACGCTTCTGAATTTTCTCAATTTGTCTCCACTGCATGTCGGATGTACTACTGGCCCATAGTTCACAACCATAGAGAATCACCGGAATCACTAGAAGCGCAAAAAAAGTTTGAGTGGTTTTCCAACCCCATAACTCTCCTCTCTACACATATTTTAAAAAGCATAAAATGTTTTCCAACCCCCAAATTTCTTTTCTTTCTACAACCATCCTAGCTTAGACTTTTGTTGAAGTCAATTCTAAGGTATTTGTATTCCACAACTTCTTCCAGAATGTTGCCTTCAAAGTAGAACTTATGGTAGTTATGTTTTCTTCTTTTAGAGAAAACCACTACTTTCGTTTTACTGATATTGACTTGCATCCCCACACTTCTACAAAAATGCTCAAGGGATAGTAAGTGCTCTTGCAAACCAAGATCCAATTTAGCAGTCAGAATAACGTCATCTGCATACAAAAGAAACCTTATAACAAACTTGCCCAAATAGATATCATCACCTCTTTGTGAATTTAACCACTCCTCAAGCTTGTCGATATATAAACCAAAAAGGGTAGGAGATAGTGGGTAGCCTTACTTGACCCTGATATTGCTTCTAAAACTTTCAGAAATGCCTGTTGAAGTTCTAATTTTGACTTTCACCTCTTCATACAGCCTATGCACAACTTCTCTCAAACTTTTAGGAACCCCAAGTTCCTCCATTCCGTGTCAAAGTTTATCCCTAAGAACCGTGTCAAACACTTTTCTGAAATCAACAAAGCAACAAAAGACTTCTTCATTTTTCTCCCAAACTTTTTCAATGATGTGCCTTCAAGTTATACCATGGTCAACTGTGGATTGTTTAGCTCTTAAACTTGCTTGCCCTTTAGCATGCTTATCTCTTCCTTCTACCCACTTTCTAATTTTATTTTCTAGCATGATTCCAAATAGCTTTGCAAACAAAGGGTTTATCATGACGGTCCTATAATGGGAGGGATTATTGACGTCATCTCTCTTGAAAAGAGTTATTGCCAAACTAGTTGTCTAATCTGTGGGGAGCCCTTGTTGTATGATATTGTTAAAAAAATTTGTAATGTGAGGTGCAAGGATCTTTGAGCCCCACTTTATATATTCTACTTGGAGTTCAGCGAAGTATTTTGCTTCAACAACACCCAACTTCTTGACACCCATCTCTACCTCTTACACCTGAAGAGTTCACTATCAGTGTTGATCAAGGGACGAGGGTCAACCTTCGTATCCTGCTCATAGATTTTTCTTGCATAGTCATACCATTTAGAAGCTGTAATAGTATTTCCAATTTGTATCTTTTTCGGTTGGAGCTCCTTCAAAAATAATTTGGGATTATTTTTCCCAAGGAAGATTACTTCTCCCCTCCTTGAAACCGTGAAATCGACCTTTTTCTTGCTTAATAAGTGCTTGTAATATTTGAGCTTTATGTTATCCTTGTTTGACTCTTTCCACATTCTCCTTGCCTTTTGCATTCCTCGTCAAACCAAGCATTAACTGGAAAGCAATTTGTTTCAAACTTCTTAATTTTTGCACTCTGCAAGTGCGCATTGAATTAAATGTGTTAATTCATGACTATGAAGGTTGTGAATTGTGATTTTCTTCTTCTTGAAGAGCCTCTCTAGCGTCATTTTGAAGGTATTACAATTTTTTGGAGTCAAATGAATTCTGCCCGGTGGGAAATTTTGTTGTACATACTGAATTTTTCACTCTAATTGTTTATTTCTAGTCCAAGAGAGAGAAACTTAAATAAATTGGCTTGATCGATTTTAAGTCCCATAGCATATCTTCAATCAAAACTTCCTCCATTTTCTCAGACAAACCATGTGAGAAACTTACATAATCTACTACACTTTCTTCATTGTAAGTATTACAAGTGAAATTACTAGACTTTTCACATCTAGTTAAGCCATTACAAATGACTAAATCAAAGGCCCCACATAGAGTAAGCAATTGTTCACCAAAGAGATTGCAGCCCTTGTCCTCTGAAATTCTTTCCCACTGATGATTACTCTCTTCCGTAAGCCAAATAGGGTCACAATCTTCTTTACAACAAAGAATGCTAGCTTGCTCACTTGTAGTCCTGGCATTGAAATCACCCACAATAAGTACTTCACCCATCTGAGAATATGTTGCAATATCCGCTTTTAAGGCTACAAATGGATCTTTGTGGTCAAGCCCTCTGCCTTTGTAGATTTTTGAAACTTGCAGCGCAAAATAACATGTTGTAATTCTGATGTTGTTTCCATTTTCTGATATTTTAAACCAAATGAATTTTTTAGTTGAGTCTTCTTTTCTAACTGAATGAGATGACCTTCTTTCTCCCTCACTAAAACCATGATACCCCCGTGCTCTTTGTCATTCCCTGTTGCCTTGTTCCACACTTCCATCTTCTAGTATCCTTCAAATAGAGGTGTCTTGCAACCTTCATGCTCATGTGTTTCTATGAGGTAAATTATGTCTCTATCTTATGCAATAGGGCCTAACGCAAGTCCTCATCTCCATGGGTAACCTCTATAGTTTTAACAAACTAAGCTTAAGGAAACCTGGGTATGACTTAATTCTATTTATTTTGACATGCAAGACTCACATTTGAGTCTTTGTCCTTGCTTTCCCATACTGAACTTCCTTCCTGATTTCCTGTTGAAGAGTTTGTTGTCTCTTCTTTATTACCATCTTGCTGCTCTGTTTTGGAAGGAGGTCCAAATTGCGCTATCACAACTTTGCCTTTATAAATCCATGCTCTCTTGCCTCCATCTCTTGTTTTCCTAACCTTTAACATTTCCTCCCTCCTTTCCTCATGTCCTAATCTGTTTTTGAAGGAGATCCAAATCGCGCTATCACAAATTTTCCTTTATAAATCCATGCTCTCTTGCTGCCCTAACCTTTAACATTTCCTCTCCCCTTTCCTCCTATTATCTTACAGTTAAATCTTCTCTAAGAAAAAGCGAGAACCCCTCAAGAGATGCTTCTTGCTTAGAATGATATATTTATCACGCAAGCTAGGCATGATGACTTTTATGGGCCTAGCTCTCTCACCGTTAAACTTACCCACCCTCCATGCTTGGCATATTTGTCCTTGCCATAGCAACTTTTCTTTCAAGAAGTCTCTTGCAAGGTCAATAATACATTCATTTTTCCCATAGTCTTTCACCCCTTTAATAATTATGTTTCCTGCTCTATATTGTCTTGCCTTGCCTTCTCTATCTTGCATGTTGTCACCTTGAATGTTTGTTTCTCCTTCCTTATTAGCAGAATTGCTAATAACTTGAGCCCAAGTTTTGGAGACTTTGGTGGAATCTCCTTTCCTTTCTTCTCTTTCTTTCTCTTCATGGTTGTCTATTTGGGAAATCATTTTCCCTTTATCCTAGGATGATTTCGCATTCACCACCTCTGTACTTTCCATGACATATTTCTTTATGTTTTGCACATACGCCTTCATGCGTTGCCATTTTGTCTTCCCTATCAGGAGAGCTTCCAGTAGCAATGCCACTTGTTCTTTCAAAACTTTATTGTTTTCTACTAAAGCCTTGTTCTCAACGGTTATTATATAAGTTAATATGCGGAGTGAGATCATGGCGCCAGATTAAATAACAATGAGGAGAGCTAATTTTTTTTATAGTATAATGATTAGTTTAACCACATAATAAAATAAAATAACTATGAATGTTAAAAATATTAGATTATAAAATAATCCCTATAAAAATTAAAATATAATACCTAAATTAAATAACTACTTATTAAAATATATTTAAACTAGTACAGGTTGAGACTAACCAAATAATAATTAAATTCTTAGATAAAACCAAGTAAATGAATAATTTTGCAAATAAATATTTGATTAAAATTTCAATACAAAAGTTAAATTATTTAGATTGACTAAATAATACCTTCTAAATATTTAAGACAAACTTCTTTTGACTGATAAAGAATGTTAAAGTAATTTATCTAAACAATAAAATGTTAAGAACAATTAAAAATAAAATAATAGAACAATTAATTAAATAAAAATAAAAATATAATAAATAAATAATTATTTATGAGAACAATTTTTTTATTTATATCTATGAATAACAAGACAAATCCCTGGTTAAAAAAGGTAAAGAGATTTAAAAATTAAGATCTATTTTAATATTCACTTTAAGATCGGAGAAATAAAATCTATCTTTATTAGTAAATAAAAATGGGAATAAAAATAAGAGGGGAGATAAAGAAAACTTAGAAAAATAAATAGAAACTAACACTAGGAGGAAAAGACAAGGACCCAACACCTGCTAACCTTCCAACCATCATCACAATTCAAATTACACAGGTATCTTTTCAATTTCTATAGCTTCCGCGAACTTACGATGATGGAAATGATCAATTTTAGCAAGGACCGAGGGAATTTGACAAGGTCAAAATGTTTAAAGGACAAGACATTACAATATCTCTTCCATATTAGGCTAGAGAGTGCATATCCATATATATATATATATATATATATATATATATATATATATATATATATAAATAATAAATTAATTAATTAAATTGTTAATAAATTAATTTAAATATTATTTCTCAAAAACTAGTTGTTTAATATAGTAGTTACTTATTAATATTTTTTTTAACAAATTAATAAACTAATATTATAATTAAAATATTATCAAAAACTAGTTGTTTCATATAACCGTCACTTATTAATATTTTTTAATAAACTAATATCATTATTTTAAATATTTGGTTTTAATAAATTAATTTAAATATTATTTTTCAAAAATTAGCCGTTTAATCTAGCCATCACTTAATAATAATTGTTTTTAATATGTTAATAGATTAATATCATAATTTAGATATTATTGTTCAAATATAGTCGTTACTTGAAATTATGTCTCTACATTGCTCTCTATTTAAGCCTTTGCCATGGTCTGCCTCTATCTACCTCTTCATCTGGGCCTGATGATGAACCACACTTGTTGGTTCGAAACGCTTAGGCCAAAAGTTTCTCTTATGTAATTTCTACTGAAAGACTTTGCTTAATTCATTATGGATCAGAGAAGCTTGAATACAAAAATCATTAAAATATTTAAGAATATATTATTAAATTTTTTTAGCTTGATTCTCTGAAGCTTGATTTGAAGCCCTCACATCAAATCAGAACCTCCCACAGTACTTGCAGATCCTGCGGTGATTTTATTTGAGAGTTTATGCATGTGGAGGATTTATTTCGGTGTGAGAATACAAGGAAGTCAGAAATTTCGTTGACAGTGGCATGAAATATTGCATAATCGAGGGCATGTTGATTCTTAAAAACTAGGACAGGTTGACTCCAAAAAATTAGGGAAGGTCAATTCCGAAATCAGTTGATATAACGAAGGGCATGTTGATTCTGAAAAACTAGGGCATGTCGATTTTGAAACAATCTTTTCTTCTCTGGGGATTTTTTGTGCTGATTCTGAAATAGTTGTAATGCCCCGAGGCCCGCAACAACAAATTTTTTTCATCCGCATTCTCTAAAGCTTGATTCGAAGCCCTCACATTAGATCAGAACCTACCACAGTACTTGCAGATCCTGCGACTCTTTGTAGCAAATCAAGAAAACTCATCCTGAGGCAAATTGGGTATCGTTGAAGGTTTCTGTTGACAAAATCTGAACGTTTAGAAGGGTTTCTTTATAAGTATCAAATTCAACTAAACACAAAGTATTCTTTGAGACATCTGTGGTGATTTTATCTGAGGTACAATAATTTGGTACAATACCCATACCGTGCAGCTTCACATTGGTTTCTGCGACACTCAATACAACTCCGACAGGTTCCATTTATAACATTTGGAGCTCGAACTAAAGTTCACCAGGGAGAAGAGGAGAACTTGTGTTGGACTCAAGCTCTCTACAGTCGTTGAAACTCTTGGATCTGCGGCTCTTCATTTACCAGATTGGGAGCAACGTTGAACCTATTATATCTTATTACTCGGCTCTGTAGCAGTGCTAGTCTACGATGCATCTTTTCGAAGAATAACAACCATTCATCTTTCTAGATCCAATTCAGTCTACAGGTTGCGGTTCATCCGGAGCATGTGCAGTCTGTGGTCCGGTTTGCTGATATCAGGTGCACACTTTCCTTATCTTTTTATAATACATATCTACTCATATATTTTCAAGTATGAATAATTCACATTTACCAAAGATTACCAAAGGTAGACCTAGCACAGTTACTCTACAGAGCCTTTATGAATATATAGAGTCTTTAGAGAAATGTAGAGAATAAAGAAAAGTCAAGCTACAAATAGATTTAGAAGCCATGCTGGAAAATAAATTCACATCTCTTGAAGACAAGATCCAAAAACAAATAGAAAATAAAATAGAACTATTGGAGAATAAAATGGAGGCAATAGAGACTAGGTTGCAGGTTATAGAAAAACAAAACCAAGATACTAACCAAACATCCCAGCAAGGAGATGCTGATACTTTAGAGAGTCTTAAAATGAAGGACATGATTAAAGAACTAGAAGAAAAAGTTAATAGCCGCCTCACCCTAAATAGTGTGGCAGGTAAATTAGATATCAAACCAATTAAAGATGAAATGAAAAAATTGATAGAATTAGACCATGAACTTAACAAAAGAGCCTTGAACCTTATAATCTTCTGTTTGAAAGAGGAGGTAAATGAGGATACTTTAGCCATAGCCTAGACAGAATTACATAATAGATTACAAATTGAAACAACGTGTCTCACAGAAGCAACAAGGTTGGGGAAATTAATTGAGAATAAAGGAAGGCTGATCCAAATAAAGGTGAGCTCTACTAACCATAAGTATGACATACTTAGTAAAAACTCAAGTCTAAAAGGAACGAGAATATTTATAAATGAAAATCTCATTTCAGAACATCAAGCAGAATTAAGAAAGGAGGTTCAAAAGGTAAAAGAAGCTAGGAAGGAAGGAAAATGGGCAATAATCAGAAATAGAAAAGCCGTTATCTGAGATAAAAACCAAAAAATAGTAATAAATAACAATTCAACATGCTCCAGATTCTTTCTTGGAATTGTCGGGGCTTTCCATGGAACAAAGGCCCCAAGCTAAGTTGGATCTCGAATGATGTTGATATTATATTGCTTGTTGAAACTTGGGAGCACGAAGAATCTAAGGTCCCTAACATAGATAGCTTTGCACTATGGTCTACTTGGAACAAGCGATCCTCCCGTAGAGGCATTGGGGGTATAACTTGTTACATTAAGAAGAACATCTCCTCCCATGCTAGGATTTATAAGAACGACCCTTACAACCAATATAGTTGGATAGATATTACTGAAATTAATGATAAAAAGACCTACATAGCAATTTGTTATTTTCCCCCCATCAATTCTAACTTCTATAAGAAAAAGAGTCTAGATAAAAATAGTCCTTAAAATGGTTTAGAGAATGATATTCTGCCTAAGGAATGAAGGTAATATCCTTTTAATGGGTGAATTTAATGCTCGAACTTCAAGCAACCAGGCTATTCTTCTAAGCAATAATTCCAACCCTAATCCTCTTTGGTTAGACGAAGACCTTACTCTGGCTAGCCGGTACAAAAGGAGCTCTAAATACCTTGGGGATAATTTGTTTGGGTCGGAGCTAATCAAACTCTGTAGTGCTCAGGATCTCATAATTTGCAACGGTCTAAAGAAGTGACCCAATTCTAGCCAGATGACTTGCATCCATAGGCTTGGTAGCAGTGTGGTAGACTATGTTATTTCCGATCTCCCTTTATACAATGAAATAATAAATTTTGACATCTTAAATGACCACGAGCCTGACTTTGATCATAGGCCTTTACTTATAATTCTCAATTTTGCCATGCATAGAGATCCCATAGAAGATAATCCTTATACACAAAAAAACTTAATCTTTGATGGAAATAAGAACGATCTCCTTCTAAATGAATTAAAAACTAATTTTCTTCCCATATCTAGTATAGACAACATAGAATACCTATATCATAATTTTACTACAACCCTCTCATATTCTATTAACAAGTTTTCAATTGAAGTTTCAAGTAATAAAAGAAACAACAAAACCAACCCATGGTATGACAAAGATTGTAAAAGTGCGAGGAGAGAAATTAAGGAAGCTGTTGATGAATCTCTTAAAATTGGCAAGATAAAAATATACAAATCCCTAACTAAAAGGAAAAATAGGCAGTATATTCGTAAAATACAAGAGAATCTCTTACACCTCTCTAAGGTAGCTCCTAAGAAATTCAGGAGGCAGATTCTAGCTAGGAAAAGTAAAGATAATAATAAAATTGCTTTACATGACTGGAATTCCTATCTTAAAAAGCTTTATGAATCTCCAAATGTAATGGATAACTTTGAAACATTGCTCACAACGAAAGAAGTTTTCTCATTAGAAGACATTGATTTTGGGGTTAAATGGTTGGCAAAGGGGAAAGATAAGGACATTGAAGGTTACTAGGAGGAAATCTTAGAAATTGGAGGTCCTGTCCTCATCCCCGACATCCAAAAGTTTTTCGATCAAGTGTTCAAGCAAGGGTTCCCTAAACCTTGGACTCAGAGCCTCATTATCCCTAATTTTAAAAGTAGGGATACAAATAACCCCTCTAATTATCAAACAATTATGATCAGCCCTCTCTTAGCCAAGTTATATGGTATTATTTTTGAAAAGAAGTTGAACATATGGCTTGAAAGTGAAGGTGAGTGGGCTAAAGGCCAAGCGGGTTTTAGAAGGCAGCACTCAACAACAGACCACCTCGTTACGCTTAGGATCATTGTGGAGGAATGCCACAATGATAAATCCAATATCTTTTGTTGCTTTGTGGACTTTAGAAATACTTTCGATACAGTTCCTAGAAACAACCTATGGAATAGATTAGAAAAGCTAAAGGTTCCTTTCAAGTTGAGAGTTTCCGCTATAAGGTTATACGAGAATGTAATTGCCAAGTTAAAGAGCAATGAGGGGTGGTCGAAAGATATTAAGTGTAATATTGAAGTTAAACAAGGTTTCCCCCTCTCCCCTACCCTATTTGGCATTTACATCGACAAGCTAGAAGGTTGTTTAGAGGAAGCAGGTTGTGTTGGCACGATCTTAGCTGGGATAGCCATCATCCTTCTTCTCTATGCTGACGATATTGTTCTTCTTGCAAGGTGCCCATCTGATCTTGATAAGCAACTTAGACTTCTTGAGGATTTATGCTCTACCATGGGTATGACTGTTAACACTAACAAAACAAAAGTTGTGATTATCAAATCCAAGAAGGACACTTACCTTAATTTTATGTATGACAATAATAACTTGGAGGAAGTGCCTTCTTATAAGTACCTAGGAATTGATACTTATCACAAGCTCAACTGGAACTATAGCATTGAGAAAAGGATTAATGGGGGGTGGAAAGCTTATTTTGGTCTTGAAAATAATTGTAAAACAGAAAACCTTGTAATGTGGGATAGAAAGAAGTTCCTCTTTGAAACTTTAGTCACTCCTGTTATCTTATAAGGATGTGAGGTTTGGGGTTTCGGCATCTCTAGAGAATCCTAGAGAAAGATTGAGCAAATCCAGAAGCATTTTATAACGTATAACCTCAAAATTAAAAGCAATACACCCTATCCTATTCTCCTCATAGAAGTGGGTCTGTCCCCTATTGAGAGCCTAGCTATGACTAGGCTTCTGTTGTACAAGCACAAACTCAATAACATAGGACCATAGACTTCCTAAGCTAGCTTTAAATTCTAGCCAAAACCACCTAAGGCTCAAACGAGGTTGGTATAAAGACATCAGGGCCTGGTTAAACCATTGGGAGATCGACGAGAATGTTCATTGCAAAAAATTAATAACATTAAAAATATTGTTACTTCTAAGTTCAAAGAAAAAATGTGGTGTGAGAAAGATTTAGCAACTAAAAGAAAATTAAAATATTATAAGGAGGGCATCAACCCCACCCTAGAAGATCAAAAATATCTCTCGGTTTTAACTAGCTCAAAGAAAAAAATTAATATAGCCAAGGTTAGAACGAACTCTCATGAACTCCATAGTGAAACGGGTCGTTGCGAAGTTCCTAAAACACCATGGATGGAAAGAATCTGCCATCTGTGTGAGAATATGAACATCGACGATGAAAATTACTTCTTGTTAGAGTTCCCCGTGTACAACCACATTAAATCTCAGTTTCATAATCTTTGTTGCAATACTGACCTTCCTAGCCTTTTATGATGTCAAAATTATAGTGAGCTCGGGAGGCTTCTCTCCAAACTTTTTGATCATAGGAATAAAATCTTAAATCAAATTAAATAATTTGTTTTCTTTACATCGGATAGACCAAAATTTGGTCTCAATGAACGTTAACCATCATCATCACCATCATCATCATAATTCAAATTTACACTTTCAACCCATCCTTGTCAAATTTAAAACAAAATTAAAAGGCAAAAAATACCAAAACTACCCTAGATCATGAAATCTCATACTTAGTTTTTCTTCATTCTATTTTGCTTGTTTTCCATCTCTCCATACCAAGTCCTACCTCGACGCAGGTTGATGTGCGCTCTCACTGCCTAACACGTGGAGTTTGACTTGTGCCATCAATTACGTGATTCATGGAGTTTCCATGCGCTATTCAACGATGCTACACCTTATGATAGTAAAATCCATATATTTAATTTATTTTTATGGATAATTAATTGATGAAGACACATGTTTTTATTTTATTTTTAAAATTTTTAAACAATTTTTAATTTAGATAAATTATTAGTACATCTACTCATCAGTAATTGGAATTTCAAATTTCAAAAATTAATTTTTAATTTCTAAAATAATAAATTTAATATTTAATTTTACAAAAAAATTTAATAAATAAATAATTTTTAAAAAATTACACCCAATTAATTATTCTCTTTTCAACCATTACGAAACCTTAAAAACCAATAATTAACTTTGTTCACTTAAAAAACCTTGAAAATAAATAAATAGCAAAAACATCAATTATGTAACATCCTCCTTAAACAATAGATTTAATTAATAATCATAAACATAAATTAGTAATTGATTTCTTCACAGATAACCATTTGATATCATTAAAAATTAAGGAAAAAAAACATAAATAAATAATTAAATAATTAAATCTAGAAATTATAGATAAATAACTCACTAAATCTAAAAAAATAAAAATAAATAAATAAATTATTAATTAAATTAATTAAGCAAATAAATTAATAATTAAACAAAGAATTAAATACATAAAATTAAATAATAAAATTATTAAAAATAATAAATAATAAATATAGTTAACTAATCTATTTGTTTAATTAACTATCAAGCAAATTAGTTAATTAGTAAAACATAGTAATGAATTAATCAATAAAAAAAAATTAATAAATTAATTTTTCATAAAAGTAATAAACCTAATAATTAATTTAAGAAATAGAAAAATAAGTAATTAATTTATCCCTTTAAACTTATTAATTAATGAATTAATTAATCAAATTAATTAATTAATAATGTAATAAATGAATAAACATATTAATAAATAATAAATAATTAAATTAATTAATTTTATTAATCAAACAAATTAATTTATTGATGATGATGGTTAACGTCCGCTGAGACCAAACAATGGTCTATCGAACCTAAAGAAACAAATTATTTATTTTGATTTAAGATTTTATTCCTATGCTCAAAAAGCTTGGAGAGAAGCCTCCCGAGCTCACTATAATTTTGACATTGTAAAAGGCTAGGAAGGTCAGTATTGTAACAAAGATTGTGAAACTGAGATCTAATGTGGTTATATGCAGGGCATTCTAAGAGGAAGTGGTTTTCATCTTCGATGTTCCTATTCTCACATATATGGCAGATCCTTTCCATCCATGGCTTTTTAGGAACTGCCCAACGACCTGTTTCACTATGGAGCTCATAAGAATTCGTTCTAATCTTTGCTATATTACTTTGAGCTAGTTAAAATAGAGAGATACTTTTGATCTTCTAGGGTGGGGTTGATGACCTTCTTATAATAACTTAATTTTCTTTTAGCCGCTAAATCTTTCTCACACCACATTTTTTCTTTGAACTTAGAGGTAACAATATCTTTAATGTCATTTATGTTTTGCAATGCATCATTTTCGTTGATCTCCCAGTAGTTTAACCAGGCCCTTGTGTCTTTATGCCACCCTCGATTGAGCCTTAGGTGGTTTTGGCTAGAATTTAAAGCTAATTCTTAAAATTAGCTTTAAGAATAAACAATTATTCTTAACCAATTAGCTTTAAGAATAACCAATTATTTAAAATAAAATTAATAAACATTATAATTAATTCTATAAATAATAAAATTAATCAATTAAGTTATCCCCTTAAATAAATTAATTAATTAATAATAATAATAATAATAATAATAAATTAATTAATTAATTAATTAAATAAAAAGATAAGAGCCGACCTATTTTCTTATTTCTTTTGTCTAATAACTTATATATATACCCTAATTATAGCTCTCGGATACATCATTAAGATCTTAGAATATCTATTGACGCATTCTCCCCTGATGATGGACTCACTTGGTAGTCTGAAACGTTCCTCCTTTAGGGTTCACAAAACTCTACAACAGGTCATTCCTCCTCTATCTAAAAATATATCTAACATATATAAAAAAAAACACTTTAAAATTGAATTATAAGATTATAAAATTTTATTAATTACCTATATCAATCAATATTTTGATTAAAATATATTTGTTTCGGCACCAACATCAATCTTAAAATAATAATTCATGATTTTTTTTCTCGGTTTTCTACATATGTATTTAAGACTTAATTTAAGTGTTTTACTTTCTGGTTAGAATTCAATTATAGGACTGTAAAATTTTATTAATTACATATATTAATTAATTTTATGAAACAAAAATTGCAGTACTTAGATTATGTATACCATATAAATAGCAATTGTCCCAAAAGGTACAAAGAGAGGCCTATAGGATTATTAAATTAGAATTGTTGAATTTCTCTATAAGAGATATTGTTTCAAGCCTACAAGGA
The DNA here is from genome assembly GCA_031772625.1 of Pinus tabuliformis. Classification (NCBI taxonomy): domain Eukaryota; kingdom Viridiplantae; phylum Streptophyta; class Pinopsida; order Pinales; family Pinaceae; genus Pinus; species Pinus tabuliformis. Next base: position 45,159,008 of record CM062817.1, on the reverse strand, counting down.
GCAAAGAGATTTGATGTTTGGAGTTCTATGCTTTTTGGACACCATATTTCTTTAAATACAACTTAATTTTTTAGAAAAGTTCAAGCCCAATGCAGTTCTGCCATGCAGACATACAATTAAATCGCTACTGGGCTTATGATATTAACAAATTCAAAGTAAAATGGTATACAAGAGAATGTACCAAGCTAAACCACAAGTTACACATCTTCAGACCTGAAAAAGTACATAACAATGGTTTGGAAAATCAATAGCGATATCATAATTGATTTTCCTTCCACATACATACAATTGCTCCAAAGGCAAGGACAAGAAAATTTTCAGCTCTAGTGAGCACCAGTGGGTCACTAAAACGAGTGACCACTAATTTCTTTCACATTTATACAAGGAATTGGAAAGGGATTTTACATGGACTCCACTCAACTTCAGACGCAGCTTCAGCCAATATGCAGAATGATTGAAATTGAACATAGCTAAGTAGTGATATTGGCTCACAATAATACACCAAGTATAAAATATTGAAGCTTTTACAGAAGCAAGGAGTAAGAAAAATTATGAAGCTCAGAGAAGTAGATTTAAATCAATCAAAGCTTGTTGAATGGCTATAACGTCCATAGAAATAATCTTCCAAGGTTCTGCTCTCATGTACAAGATCTACACTTTGATCTAGACTATTGTTTGATACCAAATCATCATCAACTCTAAGCATTGCAAGTGATAGATGAGTTTGGATGTCACAACTCCCAGAGTTTGCTCCAGATTCATCCTCAATCAATTCATCTAATTCCATGGACATTGTCAATTGCCTCTTGGTCCAATAAGGTAGGTCATCTCCTTCTCCTCGTAGTAATTTCAAAATCTGCAATAATAAGTTACAGACAAACAATGAGGAAATAATAAGTTCACGTTTTTATATTAACATTTATCCATTGTTTGAAATTTGACAAAGCCAGTTTAATGCAAAGGGAAGCCACTATATTTGGGGAAACCAAAGCTTTCAATTCAGATCTTGCAATCCAGATTTTAGCTAGGATAGTGATTCTCAGGAAAGATATATACTCTCTTGATATTGGAGCGAAAGCAGATATGCTGGCTCTTCTTGCCTATTCAGGGAGGGGTAATTTGCATACTGAAGCTTTGGTTTGAGATATGATGTAATCTCTTTTGCTAATATTCAAAGAATCTTATATTTCATTAATGGAAAAAAGGGATTATTGGCAATTGAGGCTTTGAATATTTTGCCATAATCCACCATCAGCATTCAGGCCTAACCTGTTTAAGGGTGATGATTTTACGAATTGAACTACTGAACAAATGTTTAGATTACAACCCTAAACATTAGATCTAAACACCCTTAAATGTATGTCAGAAGGATATCAACTCGATATTTCATGTGCCATTCTTCGTTATGGGCAAAAACAATTCTGGCACTAACTCCTCACAAGAAAGGAAACGTCTTCAAGCAACTAAATTTGACATAAGATCAGAAACTGAAACATATATACACAACTAAAGAGAATAAGATTAATTACTCTGTTCATTTGAGGTCGAAATTGAGCTGCCTATCTCAGACAACATGCTGCACCAATGACCATTCTCTTCATCTCGCTCATGTCATAAGCATCTTCCAAAAGCAGATCTGCAAGTTCTTTTACAGAGCCAACTGCCAGTACTAGCCTTGCCTAAATTTTAAATTTTACAAGAGATTAAGATTCTGAACCAAGACAAAGAAACCAAAAGAATCCAAAATTATCAAATACTAAACAAGCAAGGACACTAGAGCCCTACCCACATAACCAGGCTTTCTTGGCCTTTAGGATTCTTGTCATTGATTGGTTTTCTTCCAGTTATTAACTCTAGAAGAACTACTCCAAAGGAATACACGTCCGTCTTCTCATTAACCTTGCCATACATGAAATATTCTAGAGCTAGATACCTGAAATATGATAGCAGCTAGTTTATGCAGTCTTGATTATAAATGACATTTATTTTCCTAAGGAAAGAGGTGGTGTAAAGAAAGAAATGGATATTTACCTAAATGTACCTACAACATCACTACATGTGATATATGCAGATGTGTTTGAAGCCCATTTTGCAAGCCCAAAATTTGACAACTATTCATAGAATACCTTTAGTTAACGATCCATCGAAAGATGGTTTGCTAGTTAATGATCAAGCAAATCTTATTATAACATCTCCAACCAAAAAATACAAAAAATTCAACAGAAGCTTGAGAACTTGTTTCTCTCACAAAGATCAAGATACTTGAGGTTCAAAGTCTTCAGAAAGAAAAATATTAGATGATTTCACATCTCTATGGATGATAGGATGAGAACAACCTTCATGCAGATAAGTCAAAGCTTCAGCAATTCCAATGGCCACTTTCAGCCTATCTTTCCAATGAGCCCGTGGCTTGTCCTTTCCTCCTGTAATCCAACTTTTTCTGAGAACTGGGAACAACACTTAACACTAAAAAATAATAAAAATCTCCAAGGACGTAACATGATAAATGCATGAAAACTGGCATACTTGATAACATAAAGAGTTTCTTCCAGACTTCCTCTCAGTAACAAGTTGTAGACCAAAAAGTACTCCTTCTCTTCAACACAGTAACCAATTAATGAAACAATTTCTTCGTTATGGGCAAAAACAATTCTAGCACTAACTCCTCACAGGAAAGGAAATGTCTTCAAGCAACTAAATTTGACATAAGATCAGAAACTGAAACATATATATGCAACTAAAGAGAATAAGAGTAATTACTCTGTTCATTCGAGGTCGAAACTGAGCTGCCTGACTCAGACAACATGCTACACGAATGACCATTCTCTTCATCTCACTCATTTTAATGTACACACAAATTGCTGGGTAGTTAAAAAGAGGAATCTAATTGTAGCGGAACTTAGGGCGAACAACAATTGCGCCTACTCTAGCTTCACTAAATTTGTACCTGCACGGTCTGATAGATATGCTAAGCAAACTATCAAAACATTTTTACAAACATTCTTTTCCACCCAAAACTTCCGAAGGCATAGACTGCTGAGAAGATATGATAACTGGCTAGATTCGATGTAAGGAAATGTGCATGATGGATATCTAATTTTCTCTATTCATTCTAGAAGTTTAATCAAAATGAAATCAGGCACAGTTCAATAAGAGTCTAAGATAATATGATCAATGCAAATATAGTTGAACCACATGCAGTTAATTTCAATGAAAGCAATAATACAAGATAATTCATGCTAAAAGTCTGAGATGAATATATACCCCTTATGATCAATAAGAAAGTTTTTAATTGCAATAGGAAGGGCAGCACCACCACGACTGTGGACTCCGACTCCTGCAACAGAAAAAAATACAAAGAGATGAACAACTCCTGCAACAACAAAAAATACAAAGAGATGAACTTACATATAAGGATGATAAACATTTAACAAATATAACACAAAACAACAAGCATATATATACTATATGAAACTATATTTTGCTGTGAGAGGAATCTGCTATCCATAATGAGATGATGCCCATCACTAGATTAGATGGAGTCACATCATACTGGACAACAGACAACAAAAAATCACAGTTTCATGGATATAATTGTTTTTCCCTTGCATATTTCCAATATAACAACTTGTCCAATCACTCTATCTTTTCCCTTGTGGCAATATCTTGCAAATAGAGCAGAAACCAGTAAAACATATACGGTTTGAAATTGTATTTTGCTGAGATAGGAATCTGCTTTCCATAATCAGATGATGCCCATCACTAGATTAGACTTAGTCACATCATGTTTGACAATCGACAGAACAAGAAATCACACTTTCATGGATATATTTGTTTTTCTCTTGCATTTTTCCAATATAAGCACTTATCCAATTGTTTTATATTTTCCCTTGTGGCAATATCTAGCGAATAGAGCAGAAAATAGCAAAACATATACCATTTGAAACTGTATTTTTGCTGAGATAGGAATCTTCTATCCATAATCAGATGATGGCCATCACTAGATTGGACTAAGTAACATCATATCGGATAACAGACAGAACAAGAAATTACATTTTCATTGATTCAATTGTTCTTCCCTTGCATATTTTAATATAAGGACTTATCTAATTGCTCTATATTTTCCTTGTGACAAAATCTTGCAAATATAGCATAAAACAACAAAACAGAGTGTTTGAAACTATATATTTGCTGAGATAGGAATCTGATATCCATAATCAGATGATGCCCATCACTAGATTATAGTCAGTCACGTCATACGATGCTCATCACTAGATTATAGTTAGTCACATCAAAATTTGACAACAGACAAAACAAGAAATCATAGTTTCATTGATATAATTGTTTTTCCCTTGCATATTTCCAATATAAGGACTTGTCCAATTGCTCTATATTTTCCCTTGTGACAGTATCTTGCAAATTTTTAGAACAACCAACAATTGATTTCAGATGAAACAGTGAAGTAACTTCTTACTTGTTATGACTTGAAGTTCAGATGGCCTCCAACTTCACAAGGATAAAAATCCCGAAGATTGTTGCTCTGTATTGAAATTGCTTTGCTGGTTTGTTCCTGGACCAGATGGGGCAGAAGTATTGTATTCAATCATTTCCAATCGCAATTCCAAGGCCTGCACCGCTTCTGCTGCATGAAACTCATGTAGATCTAACTTGCAAATGTCCTTATGTTTTTCATTTCTAATTTTAAGAATTTCTGCCGCTGCCTTAGCATTTAGTTTATCTGCAGCCAAATGTTCGTCTTTTGATTTTAGAGAAATATTCCTAGCAATGCTGTGATTGCATCGCAAATAAGCTCTTTTAGCTTCCCTTGAATGTCGATTTGCAGCCCTGCTTGAAAACAAGCGATGATAATATATGTTCATGCCTTCCCAATTATCAGTAATGATCACCTTAAAAAAATTCAATGGACTTCATGGAAATAGGCTGGAAAAATATACCTGAGCATCCGCAATGATTCCTTTCGATGTTTCAAATATACATCATCTTCCTCCCATTTTGGCTCAGGGGGAGCAGTTGGCATGTGTCCTCTTACAACTGTCACATATAAATTTTCAAAACCCAAGGACTCAGGAAATAGAGGGACACTTCCTTCAGAACTCTGATCAGGTAGAGAATTCTCAACAGCTTCAGGTGCATCAGGGGGATCTGAATTCTCCGGCAACGTCATCACAGCCATAGACTCCAGGGAAGCAGAGGCTTGTTCAAGCTCATAATTAACAGCCACTAAAACATCCTCTATCAGGCTCTCATCAGCCCAACCATACAAGGCCTTCAGTTTTTCTACTGCAACCTTTTTCTGATTTGCATCATCTGTCACGCCCTGCAGCATAGCAGTGCTAGCCAGGGTTGTATTAGGATAAGGATCAATCAATTTCTCTGGCCTAACAGCAACATTTTCTATTAATTGAGAAAATAATTTCCAGGGTTTGCCTCTAGAATTTGGAGACATAAAGGAAATATTTTGTACTGCACCACAGCCGAGACATCATTCTTTTCTTTTAGATAATTATTGTCCATAACAGAACTCTGACTTGGCTTTCTCTGGAGGTGATTAGAAGAGGATGAGGTTGGAGGAAAAGGTGGGAAAGGGTCCACATCAGCCTTAGGAACCCCACCCCGCTGTTGGGCATTAAAGGAAGCCCATCCTGGAACCGTAGCCCTTTGCCGCAGTGGTCGGATGGACCTCTTGGGAGCACCACTGGTGCCCATCATGGAGCACTTACCCACCGAGAAAAGTATTGTTGGGTCTGTATAAGGAGATCACGGGATCGAAACCCTTTGGGTTTCCGTCCAAAGCAAGATAAAAAAGGGGGGTCTACTGTTTACTCCTTCGGCTAAAGATAAATGGAAACAGATCATTCATTAATGAGGATCTTATGCACAGAATTTCAATGTTGTACCTAGCTAAATAACGCTCAAAGCCACCCATCTGTACTTCCAAAGCTCCCGAAACCACGCGCATGATTTCAGAAAAACAGAGTCGCTGGATTGATGTTGTCGATTTTGCTTTTGTCTAAAGGATTTGATGTACAAAGATGAAGAAGATGCATTGAATTTTCATTGAGAATTGAACTGAGAATCCATTAACAAAGAGCGTGAGCTTTGAGAAATTTTGACCCCCCTCAAGAATTGCAGGCTGAGAATAGACCCAAATCAAATTGCGCTTGGCTCTTGCCGTGTTGCTATAAAAAAAAGGAGCAATTGGATTTCTGCGTGAATATATACATGGCACTATACTAACCTCTAAACGCTGTCGAATGTAGAGGGAGGAGTCTGTGCAGACAAGTGCATGCACCTGGACTTGGGATTGTGCTGCACCCAAGTGGTGTCCAGGAACTCCGACGTAAAATGCGTAACAACTAGCTGTAAAATCGACACAGAAACCAGACTTCAAATCAATGGTTGAAATTGTCTCACCTGATCGAACGAAGCAAGGTAAATAGGTTGACGATTGTTGATGCATAGGAAGGCCTATCGGCCTAATTAAAATTGAAGTTCAGTGAAATTGACATGTCAAAAATGTATAAACTTTGGTTAATTACAATTTTTCAATATATAAATTGATTTAACTTTATAATGTGTTTAGGTTAATTTAAATATTAGGAGAGAAATGCTCGAAAGCATTAACGTACCAAGTTCTTATAAATTCCTATAACACAATGTCGTACTCTAACAATTATGTTTTTTTCTTGAAAGTTATGGAAATTCTAGTCATATTTTGAAAAACTTTTGCAGGGATTTTTGTAAATCCAAATAAAAGCTATCAAAATTAATAATTTTAGGTGCCTTAGAAGTTTTTTATGGAGCTGAATTTATTTCCACCATCAAAAATATGATTCAAACATGCCCTTTACAAAAAAAAAAATATTTTTTTCCGCGCCTCCATAAACAACTCCTAAAACCAATTAGCATAGTCTGTTGACGTCACTGTTACATTGGGGTCATAATCACGAAATTTCTCCTTTATAGTGGAATATAGGAAAATACTCTATATAATTCAACACTAAAAAAATGCCACAAATCCAAGACTTTTGGGGTCGGGATTGCTACAAGTGTTTCTGTGAAATGTCGGTGATTCTTTTTAATCGGTGGAGGGTCAATACCAAGATATGGAGATATCTAAATAAGTGTCACAGTGTTTTAATTATGTTGATTTTATATATTAATTTTTTTATAGTGAAAAGAGATTGGATTATTTTAAGGTTTTTGGTAGATTAGAATTAAGATAAATCTATGCTAGTTTAATTTCCCCCTTTTAAATATATAATTTTTTACATGAATACCATGGGTCAATACCATAGAGTTATTTTTATAAGATTATTTTTGTTTTTATTTTGATGGAGTAAGAATGTTTACATTACATTACATTTATCCTTTTATTTAATTTTAAATTTATTTTTAAAGATTAGAACATCTTTCGGTATTAATCATATAAAAGCTTTTTGTAGACGTGTTTGAAACCATCGAGTGTGGTCCATGATCAGGGCAAGCTGCAAAGTCATTCATCATCAAGACAAGCTGCAGAGCACTTTTTTGACCGTTATAGTGTAAGGACTAGTTTGACTAGATAATAAAATAAATTAACTATAAAGGTTAAAAATATTAGATTATAAAAATAATCCCATAAAAATTAGAATACAATACCTAAATTAACTAACTACTTATTAAAATATATTTAAACCAATACAAGTTGGGACTAACTAAATAATAATTAAATTTAGAATACAATACCTAAATTAACTAACTAATTAAAATATATTTGAACCATTACAAGTTGGGAGTAACTAAATAATAATTAAATTATTCTAATTTAACTAATTAAAATATATTTGAACCATTACAAGTTGGGAGTAACTAAATAATAATTAAATTAAATTAAATTAGAATACCTAAATTAACTAACTACTTGTTAAAATATATTTAAACTACTAACTAAATAATAATTAAATTCTTAGAAAAGACCAAGAAAATGAATAATTTTGCAAATAAATATCGATTAAAGTTTCAATATGAAAGTTAAATTATTTAGATTGACTAAATAATACCTTATAAATATTTAAAACAAATTTCTTTTGACTAATAAAGAATGTTTAAAGGAATTTACCTAAACAAGTAATTTGGAGGAAGTGTCTTCCTACAAGTACCTAGGAATTGATATTCATCACAAGCTCAACTGGAACTATAGCATTGAGAAAAGGATTAATGGGGGATGGAAAGCTTATTTTGGTCTTGAAAATAATTGTAAAACGACAAACCTCGTAATGTGGGATAGAAAGAAGTTCCTCTTTGAAACTAGCATTGAGAAAAAGATTAATGGGGGATGGAAAGCTTATTTTCGTCTTGAAAATAAGTGTAAAATGACGAACCTCGTAATGTGGGATAGAAAGAAGTTCCTCTTTGAAACTTTAGTCACTCTGGTTATCTTATATGGATGTGAGGTTTGGGGTTGTAGCATCTCTAGAGAATCCTGGAGAAATATTGAGCAAATCTAGAAATGTTTTATAATGTATAACCTCAAAATTAAAAGCAACACACCCTATCCTATTCTCCTTATAAAAGTGGGTATTTCCCCTATCGAGAGCCTAGCTATGACTAGGCTTCTGTTGTATAAGCACAAACTCAATAACATAGGAGACCATAGACTTCCTAAGTTAGCTTTAAATTCCAGCCAAATCCACCTAAGGCTCAAACGAGGTTGGTATAAAGACCCCAGGCCTGGTTAAACCATTGGGAGATCGACGAGAATGTTGCATTGCAAAACATTAATAACATTAAAAATATTGTTACTTCTAAGTTCAAAGAAAAATGTGGTGTGAGAAATATTTAGCAACTAAAAGAAAATTAAGATATTATAAGTAGGTCATCAACCCCACCCTAGAAGATCAAAAGTATCTCTCTGTTTTAACAAGCTCAAAGAAGAAAATTAATATAGCCAAGATTAGAACGAACTCTCATGAGATCCATAGTGAAATGGGTCGTTGGGCAGTTCCTAAAACACCATGGATGGAAAGGTTCTGCCATCTCTGTGAGAATACAAACATCGAGGATGAAAATCACTTCCTCTTAGAGTGCCTTGCCTACAACCACATTAGATCTCAGTTTCAAAATCTTTGTTGCAATACTAACCTTCCTAGCCTTTTACCTTGTCAAAATTACAATGAGCATAGGAGGCTTCTCTCCAAGCTTTTTGAGCATACGAATAAAATCTTAAATCAAATTAAATAATTCGTTTCTTTAAGTCTGATAGACCAAAGTTTGGTCTCGACATTAACCATCATCATCATCATCATCATCAAAATGTTAAGACCAATTAAAAATAAAAATATAGTGAATAAATAAGTATTTATGAGAACAATTTTTTTATTTATATTTATGAATAACAACACAAATTCCTTGCTAGTGCTAGAAAAAGGTGAGGAAATTTAAAAATTGAGATCTACTCCAATATTCACCTTAAGATGAGAGAAATAAAATCTACCTCTTAAAATGAAAAAATAGCAATACTAATAAATAAAAATAGGAATAAAATAAGAGGGGAGATTAAGGAAACTTAGAAAAATAAATAAAAACTAAAACTAGAAGGGAAAGGCAGAGACCAATGATCAAATTTGAACACATCAGAGCCCTTCAAAGGGCCTCTGGCCCGTCACAGAAGTAGGGTAAAAATTTTGCTAGTCAAAAAAAATTTAAAATTTGAATTTTGCCATTTTAAAAAGAAATTGGAATAATATTATAAAAATTTTTTAGAAGGGCTGTTAAGTTGTCAACTAGTCTAATTTTTTTTTTTAAATTTTTTTTTTCTAAAGTCCAGACTTTGAGAATTTCAATTTCCAACTGCCACTGCACTGTTTGTCTATCACAAATTACAATGGTTAAACTTACAAATTTCTTTTCTCAACTAATGTTAAATACCATTTCAGTCTGAAGAATTGTATTTTCCAATTTGTGCATAAAGCTTTCCATGATAGCTTCAAATGAAATAAAGCTAGATTCAAATGGAATAAAGCTTTCCATGCTAGCTTTTTCAGAAAGTCGGTGACACTCCAGATTTGTGATAGTAACCACTTAGGGCCAGCCAGTGCAGAACGAAGAGGAAAACATTTCGAAAACAAAGATATTTCAATGAAACAGATTAGCTTGTTCCTTTGCTGAATGGATGCATGAATTAGCTCGTTCCTCTGTTGAATGGATGGATAAGGTAAGAGAGATCTGAACTTTCTTCATTTTAATATGAACAACAATTGGAATATCTAATTCTTCTGGTTTCTGTTTCAATCATTTGTTATTTGTAGGTGTTTCTGGATTAACATTTCTTTGTCGGTTTGTTTTTAATTTTTTAATTCTAGCGTCGAGGGCAGAGCATTGGGTGCAAAGCGCCTAGTGAATAGTAAGAATACTACTATAATTTCTTGATTCCAGCATCCAGGGCAGAGCATTGGGTGCAAAGCGCCTACTGAATAGTAGGAATACTACTACACAGTCGTGAATAGTAGGAATACTACTACAGAGTCATATTTTTAAGGTATTGTATAGTGTGGTGTTTATTGATTTGATTTTTTTGTGAATAATAATTCATCTAATTATTTTCAAAATTGGTAAGGTGATTTGTTTGTTCATTTCTTGTTTTCAACGACTTTGGCGAGTGTGTAGCGTGGAGAGTTTCATGTACAAAGGTTCCAGTGAGCACTATGTCTCTGAAGCAAAATCGTTCTAAGGTACCTTCCCAACTTCTCTAGACATCCACTCCTATTTTTCATGATTCCACTCCGGTTGGTGCAGTCTGTTCAATGAGAAATTATCTCACTAGAGAGCTGCATTTTTTTCAAATTTTGTCATTATTATTTTTATCTATTACTGATAAGAACCATTAAGGCTCAATAGGTTTTTGTTTGATAATGGTAAAAATCACGGCGGTTTAATAGATTTTCATTTATAAGTCTATGTGCTAAGCAATAGCAAGGTGTGGTTATACTATGTTTTAGAGTTTTTAATCGAGATCTAGTAAAACAATTTTTGTTGAATATGTTATTTCAATGATCCATAGTGTTATATCATGTTTTGGAATTTTTAATTAGAATTTAGCAAAATCATTTTTATTAGATTATATTTATTTATTTATTATATATATATTATATATATATATATATATATATATATATATATATATATATATATATATATATATATATATATATATATATATATATATATATATATTCAATTAAAAATCAAACCAGGATTCTAATAAATTTCTACCAAACAAATTTGATAGAAAATATCGTAAAAACCTTGACCACATAGAATAGTTACACCAACGCTTCATAATTAATAGTTGTAAGTGTGAGATGTTACAATAGATTCGATTTTGACGATTTTACTTGTATGGAATTGGAAGAACTGAGGTATTGAATTAAACATTGTGTTAAACACTGATATAGTGAAGTTATAAAAGAAACTTTGGTATGCACAGGAGAAGCAATCTATCATAAACATGTTATGAGCCAGAATGAAAGTTTTCCATACAACATTGTTGGAATTGGAGGTACTGTATTGAACAGTGTACCACATACATACACAACTATATATATATATATATATATGGAGGTACTGAATTGAACAGTGTACCATATATATATATATATATATATATATATATATATATATATATATATATATATATATATATATATATATATATATATACATGGTGTGCTCAATGGAAAGATTCTAACATTAAGTAAAATTGTTAATCTCGCAAAGTCTCAAACAACATATAAGAAACGACAAGCAAAGCATTGGAGAATTATTACATTTGAACTTGGAATTACTGTATAAAAGAAAAGTTCAATATATCAAAAATTGAAGCCTTTCAAACGCTGGCAATTGAAGATTTATAGAAGATCAAAAAGCATGCCTTGAGTTTAGATTAATTACCATATGCAACAATTATATATTCTATTGTAAATGCAGATCAGTAGGTCTTCAAGCCATTCTTGTTGGAAGGGAAGTCTAGTGAGAGGAAACACCAATTCCTACTCCAAATAGATTAGTACAAATTCCTTCTCTAGGTGAATTAGAACAAAGATGAGGAAGTAATGATACAACACGATAAATGTCAAACCACAAAAGCAAAGGTAGCAAGACATTACAAAATATGCATGATAGAAAGTAGTTGTGGTAAGGGAATTCCTCGCCCCCAAGAGTGGAATTGTAAGTTGTTGAAATGAAATAGATAAAGAAGGGCAGAATTGTCATTTGCATGAAGTCCAGACAACAAACATGTTAAAAAGGGGCCATTCTTGATGTTGTAAGGCAAGGGAGAAGAGTTTCTTTTATCAAAGAAAAAAATGCTCTGATGTGGTAAGCATGTTTTTCTTAACTTTGTGAGTATTATCATAAAGTTTAGTTTAGTTCACTTGGTTAACATTTAAGGAATAACTCTTCAGCGAAGGTGCTAAGTGTGGGTGAAGGTATTTATTCCACCAAAGATACTCAGTTAATCCCAAAAACTATTGGAAACATGTTTATCTGACCAAAATGGCCCAGTTACTCCCAGAAACTTGAAGAAATCTGGCTATCTGAGCAAAATGGCCCATAGATGGAAAACATTTCCTATTGGGGAAGTTGAATTGATGTAAAATATAACCATTCCTTAGAGCAACAAGGAGAATTGATGTAAAATATAACCATTCCTTAGAGCAACAAGGGGTTCCATATCCTTAGATACTTTATTCAAATGACACATCTATTTTACTCATCGTTCGAAAACTACCAAAAGCACTCTTTCAGTGCGATGTAGCATGTTTGTAATTACAAATCCCATTAACCATAATTTGATCATGCATCAAAATAATTTCCTTTTACTATTTGGATAACATTGTATTTCTTACACATATGTTATTCACTACTCATATCAATTTAATATAGCAATTTCCCATACCACATCAAATGACTCTTGGCACAGTGGAATTTGTACTGTGAAATCATCTTATTAGGCTCTTCTACCTCATGTTTTCTTCAACTGCATGTTGAGATGTGATGGGGCCAGCCCACGTGGTCCTCCGTTCCAAAGCTGATGTGTAATGTACTTACGATCTGGACAGTAATGTAATTGATTTGGTAATAAATATTATTTTATTTTTAATCTCCTTGGGTTACGGCATGGGTACCTTGATGGTCTGTCGGGTGGACAACTGTCCCTCCTCGGGATTTTGTAAACCCGCCTTGGTTTGGGTTTTACTCCGTTCGCACTCCTTTGGTGGTCATTGTTACGCTCGTCTTTAGCTCTGCGAGCTCCTAGCGATTCTTTGTAACCTTTGTAATTTCTGTGGTGAATGTGTGAATTCTGCCTGCCTGGTTGACGGTGTGGTGTGTGTTTGGTTGCGGTTGTGGTCTCAATCGTTCCAAGTCTCGGCCTGTATGCTATCGTTTGTTTGGTGAAGCCCTGGTAAGGTTTGCATTACGGTTCTGTTTTCATGTGTTTTCGCTGTCACTGTAGTGTATATCCAGCTTTAATTTTTTCCTTTGTGTATTCTGGTCACTGTCTGCTCGTATCACACAAGGGTTTACAGCTAATCGAGAGCTGTAAAGGTTAATGGGGACATTTGCTTCAGCCCTGGTTCGTCGGCTTCCAAATTCGACAGGTCGTGTGGCATGCTCTGCTCGTCCCTCTGCCAACTTAACCTGGTAAGCTTCCGTTACTTGCTGGACTTTATTTTTGCTATTTGTTTTGAGACTAATGGCCCGGCTCCTCTGTGAGCAGGGGCTCGTCCGGGTGAGGAATTTACAACTACGGCTTGCCTATCAGGTAACCCTTGTTTAACTTTCTCAATAGCTTCTTCCCAATTCTCCGTTCTTGTTTTTGCTGTGGTTGGAAACTAACCCTTCCTCCGTTTGCCTTTATACAGGTGGAGTCGTTCATTGGTCTGAACGCTTGGACTTCCGGCCGTCCTGGACAGTATACGGGTAGAATCGTTTTGTTGTTCTAACTGTGCTTGGTTGGGTTCTTGTATGGTCTGCTTGGTTTTCGTTGGCCCTGTGCCGCTGTCTGTTGTTGGTTTCTTAGGTGCTAAGCTTAGTGGTAACTTCAGGAGATGGGCTCGAACTCTTTACTGAGGGCTTTTGCTTACAACCGTGTCAGTTCCCATGTCTGCGAACTGGGTTGGTTTTGTAGTTATTTTGAACAGAGAATGTGAATGCTGATACAGACTTTTAATGACTATGTTATATCCTGTGAATTTATATGGAAATAAATCTGGAACCGCTCTTATGGTCTTGTTTGCATACCTGTTAAATGTGTATACGCCTGAACGCTATGCCCGCGTGGTCTTTGCTGGTCGTTGTGGCTCTTCGTTTGATTATTTGACTTTTTGTTCTGGTTTGGAGTCTGTAGTGAAACTTTTAACAATGTTTTTGTATCATAAAGAAAAAAAAAGAACGCACAGCATTGAATTTTTACAATATTTGAGGACGCTCGTGGAATTGTATGTGCACTGAAAATAATGAATATACTTCTCTCTGTTAATTATCTTTTTCACTGTCGAACCCGTATTGGGCTTGTTTTTCCTCCTTTTGTATCACTGTTCTCGAACAGTTGGATAACTGCTGTTAGTTGTTTTGTTGTCAGTTACAATAGTTATTTCGTATTTGAAACTTATTCTTAACTAGCATGTTTTCCTTTTCTTGTATTTACAACAGTAATATAACTGTTCGGAAACGAATGACTCTAACTAATTACTACTGTTCCTAATTAGAACTCATTACATTTTTCTTAGCATTTTTAACAGAAAAGTAAAAATAAAAACAACAAACAAAAATAAAGACAGACACACTGTCCGTCCAGTGAGCCGTGTTCTCTGTCCTTCTCAGAAACCATGTCAACCTTCTTTCCATCTTCACCCTGTTAATCAGATGCTCCTGCATCAGGCTCCTGGGTAAAAGAAATTCATGGCTCCGTTCCATGAGTTCCTCCACCGAATAACCAGCCCTCTATATCTGCGCCGCGTCAAGCCATGAGTTGTCCTCCATTGGACGGTCTCTCCACTTGACGAGGTAACGCAAATATTCCTTCCTGCGTGTCTTCTTGGCTACCTGGGTGCTGAGGATCCCTTCAATCTCATGGGACTGGGTCGAAGGCAATTGTTTCTTCCAAGAACTGTCTCCAAATTGGGTGTCCCGTTTTGGCTGTACCACACTATCATCCTCTGCTTGGGAATTATATGGGAACAAATCCGCTACATTGAAAATAGGTGATATGCCTATGTCAGGTGGCAGCTGAATCTCGTAAGCATTGGCTGAAAATTTACGTAGGATTTTGCAGGGACCAATTTTCTTATATTTTAGCTTATTATACGTGCCCTTAGGAAACCGTTCCCAGCGCAGATGCACAGGGACCTCATCCCCAACATTAAAATGCACCTCTCGTCGCTGTGAGTCTGCTTGCTGCTTGTATTTCTGTACGCTGTCCTGCAACCTTAGTTTGACTTTTTCATGTAGTTTGCTCATTGCTTCTGCAAAGTCTTCCCCATCCGCGCTTTGCCATTCCAGCTTTCACAAATCTCGTAGTTCATGTATTCCCCGAGGATGCATGCCATAAAAAATCTGAAACGGGCTAAGTCCGGTGCTACGATTGGGCGAATCGTTATAAGCGAATTCTGCCTGGGCGAGAGCTCGATACCATAATCGTGAATTTTCTCCAGTCAAACTCCGTAATAAATTTCCCAAGCTCCTGTTCACCACTTTCGTTTGTCCATCAGTCTGCGGATGATACACAGAGCTGAAGTTCAGTTGCATGCCCAACTTTTTCCACAGGGTGGGCCAAAAGTGCCCTGTGAACTTTACATCCCTGTCTGAAATGATAGTTCTGGGTAGGCCATGTAATTTAACAACCTCCGTGAAAAACAGGTGTGCCACATACGTGGCGTCACTAGTTTTTCGGCAAGGGATAAAATGAGCCATTTTTGAAAATCTATCTACCACCACCATTACTGAATCATACCCCCGCTGTGTTCTAAGCAGTCCAAGAACAAAGTCAATGCTGACCGAGTCCCATGGCCTGCTTGGAACAGGTAGTGGTGTGTAAAGTCCAGTATTCTGACTGTGTCCTTTTGACAGTTGGCAGACTTTACACCTGTTTACATATCTCTGTACATCCTTGCTCATTTTAGGCCAATAATAGAAATGTCCGAGTTGCTCCAAAGTTTTGTTGATGCAAAAATGTCCTGCTAATCCGCCACTATGCTTTTCCTGTACAATATTCTCCCTCATTGAACAGTCCGGGATACATAATTGCCCACCTTTGAACAATAATCCTTCCTGTAAATTATAGTCTAACCACGGGCTTGCATTCCTTAATACGAGATTTTGGCAGGCTTCAAAAGCTTCCTTAAAATCCATGTCGGTTTGGTACAAGTCTTTCAAATGTTCGAATCCCAATACCTGTATGCTACTCTCCTGTAAGAGCAAGGCTCTTCTGCTCAAAGCATCTGCCACTTTGTTGGCTTTCCCACTTATGTGTTTTAACACGAAAGTGAAACTCTGCAAGTATTCTACCCACTTGGCGTGCTTATGGTTTAACTTGTGCTGCTGCATTACGTATTGCAATGCTGAATTATAAGAAAAAAAAATGAATTCATTGCCCAATAGGTAGTGTCTCCAATGCTTTAAAGCTTGGACCACTGCATAAAATTCCTTGTCGTATGAGGAATATTTATGCCGGCTTTCATTCAAATTTTCACTGAAAAATGCCACTGGTTTGTTGTCCTGACTGAGCACAACGCCAATAGCTGTTCCACTTGCGTCACACCGAACTTGAAAAAGTTTATTGAAATCAGGCAACCTCAAGATTGGCCTCTCCGTGATCTTCCGCATCAAAAGCTGAAAACTGTCTTCTGCCATCTTGGTCCAACAAAAAGGCTGACTGACCTTTTTGATGGTCTCTAACATTGGTGTGCAGATTTCACTGAAATTTCTAATAAATTTTCGATAAAAACTTGCCAATCCGTGGAAACTACGTATCTCAAATAAGCTCTTCGATGACGACCAATTTATAATTGCTGCAATCTTCTTGGGGTCCATTTTCAATTCATTTTCTGCAACTACAAACCCCAAATAGACCAGCTCCTTCTGCAGGAAAGTGCATTTCTTTAAGTTTATCAGCAGTTTGTTCTGCTGTAATTTCTCTAACACCTTTCGAACATGTTGAAGATGCTCTCTTTTTGTTCTGCTGAAAATTAAAATGTCATCAAGATAAACTATCACGAACTTGCCAATAAATTCCTTTAACATCTCATTCATCAGTCTCATAAAGGTACTAGGAGCGTTGCTCAATCCAAATGGCATGACCAGCCACTCGTACAACCCTTCATTAGTTTTGAAAGCTGTTTTCCACTCATCTCCTTCCCTAATTATGATATGATGATAACCACTCTTCAGATCAATCTTTGTAAAATAAGCTGCTCCACTAAGACAGTCCATCATGTCGTCCATCCTGGGTAAGGGAAATCTATATCGAATCGTAATTTTATTAATGGCCCGCGAATCTGTACACATTCGCCATTCTCCACCCTTTTTAGGTGCAAGTACTGTTGGTACTGCACAAGGGCTCAAACTTTCTCTGATCAGTCCCTTATCCAGCAACTCCTGCACTTGTTTACGAATTTCTTCATTGTCTTTCGGACTCATCCTATACGCTGCCTTGTTTGGCAAGCTTGCTCCAGTTATAAAGTCAATGTGATGGCTAATACTCCTCTTGGTAGGCAACTTATCTGGTAAGTCGTCAACTACAATGTCTTGGAATTCTTTGAACAACTCCTGGATTTCTACAGGCAGTTCTAATTTTTCCGTGTTCAGCAGCATCGGTCTTGTCCTTACAATTGCGTAATTAACCTCATTTTCCTCAATCTGCTTCACAAACTGTTTCCCTCCAATTAACAATGTTTTTGTTCCACTTGGTTCTGCTGCATCCTCCTCCTTGATGGGTACAAGCGTATGTTTGATCCCATCTTTCACAAATTTATAACAATTTGTCTTCCCATCGTGGGTCACCTTCCGGTCATACTGCCACGGTCTCCCAAGTAGTATATGGCACACGTCCATTGGCATAATATCGCAGACCACCGTGTCGTGATATTTGCCAATGTGAAATTCTACCTCGCACTGTTCATCAACTAGTAACTGGTGGCCTTTCTGTAGCCATGACACCTTGTAAGGCGTGGGGTGTTTTAGCCGCTTCAAGCCCAGCTTTTCTACCATTTCGGCAGCAACCAAATTGTCTGTACTTCCGCTGTCTATAATCAATTTACAACACTTCCCTTGTGATTTGCAAACTGTTCGAAACAGCGCCTTTCGCTGGGTCTGTCCAGCCATCTCTTTGGCTGGTTTCAATAGCACCTTGTTCAAAATTAGAGCTTCCCCCGTTTCTGCCACGTTTTCTATCTCCCGGGGTTGTGCTTCAGCTTCCTCAGGCTGCGCAACAAATGCTCCCCTCTGTCCAACATGTTCAGCTTCCGGGCATTCGAAGGATCTGTGCCCCCACTTATGGCACCTGTAGCACTGGACAATAGTCCCTCTTCCGCGCTGATATGGCCGACCTCCTCTGGTGCTTTCTCCCTTCTCTGTTGTCCCTGAAGCTCTGGAACTGCTACCTTCTTCGTTGTTTGTGGTAGCTCTCCCTCTGCCGTAGGACTGTCCTCGTCCTCTGCCATTCCCTCTCCCTCTCCTATTGTTCTGCTTCCTGTTGATTTTCTCCTCAGCCTTTACAGCACTCTGAAAGGCTTCTTCAATATTTCGGGGAGAGAGAATAATGATCTCGTCCAATATTTCCAATCTCAAGCCATTTACATACCTCACTGTTTTTTCTGGAGTATCGTCCATATAACCAGCACGTAAATTTACACGGTAAAACTCTTCTGTATACTCCTTTACAGTCATACCTTTCTGCCTTAAATTTTGCACTCGTCGGTAAAGCTCAACCTGGTAGTCCTTCGGTAAAAATCTGCCCTTCAGTTTTGCCACCATCCGTGGCCACCTTCTTATTGGCAACTTGTTCATTCGTCTCCTGTCCGCTTGGACACTATCCCACCATAAGGCGGCGTGCCCTTTTAGTTTAGTTGCAGCAAATCTAACTCTTTTATCCTCACTGATCTCCTCATTTTCAAAATACTTATCTAATTCGCTTATCCAATCCAACAAGACATCTGCGGACAGACTGCCATCATAGTTAGGGATCTCCGGTTTGGGTTTGCTGTTGGCTAACAGAACTGATCGCAACAACCTTAACTCTGGGGCTTCTTCCTCTGACCCATCTGTAACAGTTGTTGCCTCATCTTCACTGTCATCCCCAAGTTCCGGGTCTCTTCGCCTACCCGCCTCTACTGCTTCCAAGCGAGCTGTAAGGATTCTCAATTGTTCTCTCAATCCTTCGTCTACTACTCTGTGTGCACCTCTCCCACGCCCTCGTCTTTATACTTCCATCTTCCTCTACTTTCTCAAAATGCTGCTCTGATACCACTTGATGGGGCCAGCCCACGTGGTCCCGTCGTTCCAAAGCTGATGTGTAATGTACTTACGATCTGGACAGTAATGTAATTGATTTGGTAATAAATATTATTTGATTTTTAATCTCCTTGGGTTACGGCATGGGTACCTTGATGGTCTGTCAGGTGGACAAATGTCCCTCCTCGGGATTTTGTAAACCCGCCTTGGTTTGGGTTTTACTCCGTTCGCGCTCCTTTGGTGGTCATTGTTACGTTGGTCCTTAGCTCTGCGAGCTCCTGGCGATTCTTTGTAACCTCTATAATTTCCGTGGTGAATGTGTGAATTCTGCCTGCCTAGTCGACGGTGTGGTGTGCGTTTGGTTGCGGTCGTGGTCTCAGTCGTTCCAAGTCTCGGCCTGTATGCTATCGTTTGTTTGGTGAAGCCCTGGTAAGGTTTGCATTACGGTTCTGTTTGCATGTGTTTTCGCTGTCACTGTAGTGTATATCCGGCTTTAATGTTTGCCTCTGTGTATTCTGGTCACTGTCTGCTCGTATCTCACAAGGGTTTACAGCTAATCGAGAGCTGTAAAGGTTAATGGGGACATTTGCTTCAGCCCTGGTTCGTCGGCTTCCAAATTCGACAGGTCGTGTGGCATGCTCTGCTCGTCCCTCTGCCAACTTAACCCGGTAAGCTTCCATTCCTTGCTGGACTTTATTTTTGCTATTTGTTTTGAGACTAATGGCCCGGCTCCTCTGTGAGTAGGGGCTCGTCCGGGTGAGGAATTTACAGTTACGGCTCGCCTATCAGGTAACCCTTGTTTAACTTTCTCAATAGCTTCTTCCCAATTCTCCGTTCTTGTTTTTGCTGTGGTTGGAAACTAACCCTTCCTCCGTTTGCCTTTATACAGGTGGAGTCGTTTGTTGGTCTGAACGCTTGGACTTTCGGCCGTCCTGGACAGTATACGGGTAGAATCGTTTTGTTGTTCTAACTGTGCTTGGTTGGGTTCTTGTATGGTCTGCTTGGTTTTCGTTGGCCCTGTGCCACTGTCTGCTGTTGGTTTCTTAGGTGCTAAGCTTAGTGGTAACTTTAGGAGATGGGCTCGAACTCTTTACTGAGGGCTTTTGTTTACAACCGTCTTAGTTCCCATGTCTGCGAACTGGGTTGGTTTTGTAGTTATTTTGAACAGAGAATGTGAATGCTGATACAGAATTTTAATGACTATGTTATATCCTGTGAATTTATATGGAAATAAATCTGGAACCGCTCTTATGGTCTTGTTTGCATACATGTTAAATGTGTATACGCCTGAACGCTATGCCCGCGTGGTCTGTGCTGGTCGTTGTGGCTCTTCGTTTGATTATTTGACTTTTTGTTTTGGTTCGGAGTCTGTAGTGAAACTTTTAACAATGTTTTTGTATCATAAAGAAAAAAAAGAACGCACAGCATTGAATTTTTACAATATTTGAGGACGCTCGTGGAATTGTATGTGCACTGAAAATAATGAATATACTTCTCTCTGTTAATTATCTTTTTCACCGTCGAACCCGTATTGGGCTTGTTTTTCCTCCTTTCGTATCACTGTTCTCGAACAGTTGGATAACTGCTGTTAGTTGTTTTGTTGTTAGTTACAATAGTTATTTCGTATTTGAAACTTATTCTTAACTAGCATGTTTTCCTTTTCTTGTATTTACAACAGTAATATAACTGTTCGGAAACGAATGACTCTAACTAATTACTACTGTTCCTAATTAGAACTCATTACATTTTTCTTGGCATTTTTAACAGAAAAGTAAAAATAAAAACAACAAATAAAAATAAAGACAGACACACTGTCCGTCCAGTGAGCCGTGTTCTCTGTCCTTCTCAGAAACCATGTCAACCTTCTTTCCGTCTTCGCCCTGTTAACCAGATGCTCCTGCATCAAGATGTAAAGTTTTTTCTTTCATCTCAAACTAATTTTTTTTGGATGTTATTACACCAATGTCTACTTAATATAACAGTGATTCAAGGAAAAAGACATAAAACATAACATTTGGCGAACATAAATGTTATGAACACAGTGGCCCTATCACTTATTAGTTACAATGCTTATGAATTGTATGATGAATACTATACTTGCAGCTGTGTTGGAAGGTGTTATTGTTCTTGATAAACTGAGGAATATCTTGCAGCTTGCAACATTGTAAAGACATCGGCAACCAATAGTATGTTGTCTTCGAACTCACAACATTAGTTCCAAACTATTACCGATTCACCATGTGTTAAAAAAAGAAATTTGAAGATAATTTACTATTGTCAATTGAATTGATTCTTTTTTTTATGCTTTTCATTATAGAAGGGCGACTCGAATGTGCCCCCTTCTAAATAAAATTAAGACCCGCCCTTCAAATTTGATCACTGGTAGAGACCCAACACCTACTAACCTTCTAACCATCATCACGGTTCAGATTCCCCATGCATCTTTTCAATTTCTATAACTTCCTTGAACTTACAATGATGGAAATGATCAATTTTAGCAAGGACCCAGGGAATTTGATAAGGTCAAAATGTTTAAAGGACAAAGCATTACAACATCTCTTCCATATTAAACTAGAAAATACATATCTATATAATTAACATCATTAAAATATTTAAAAAAATGTTATTAAAACAAATGACCAAATAATTAATTAAAAAATATTAAATATTTTATATATTAAAAAATATAATTAACAAATTTTTAATTAAATTGATTTAATCTTATGAAATACTTTTTAATATATTTAAATTATATAAATTATATAATTCAAATGTACACTTTCAACCGGTCCTTATCATATTTAAAGCAAAATTAAAATGCGAAAAAGACCAAAACTACCCAAGAAGCATGAAATCTATATGAATCTACTTGATTTCCATGTCTGCATACCAAGTCCTACCTCGATGCAGGGTGATGTGGGCTGTCACTGCGTAACACGTGGAGTTTGACTTGCACCATGAATTGTGTCATTCATGGAGTTTCCACGTGATGCCGCGTCTTATGATAGTAAAACCCTATGTGCCAACCTTTCTGGATTAAATGATGTGGCGTTTTATGATTGAGCTTCAAGGATTGAAGTTGTCATTGTAGTTGATTATTGTCTTATCTGATATAATACAAATATAGGAGGGATTCTTTCCAATTGGGTTTCTCAATAAAAATATTGTGTTCATTATGATTAAATGATTGCATGTGTTTTAATCGTAGGTTTTCCTTTCCGCAAAATGAGTAGAAGAAATTTGCGCCTATTGATTAGTCTAATTTCATTAACAAGTGAAAATTTCGAGTTATTTCTACAAACAGTGAGTGTTGAAAATAGTAAAGTAAAGTCTTATTTGACTTGTACCTTAGTAAAAAAACTACAAATAATATTCCTTTAACATGCACAAGTTCCTATATGTTAGCACAAGTTCCAAAAATTTAGGATGCATTCCTAAAAGTTAGGACGAGATCATGAAGTAATTTGACTCATGCATATAGTACGCAGCTCAGGTGTTTGTCTTGTAGTGCGAGTTAGAGTTGGAAAAGGACAAAAGACAAAGTCTCAAATGATATTTTTGGATAGGAAGAGTTGCAAGAGTCAATTAGACTCAGTTTTAACTTAGCAATCATAATTTTGAGTTCAAAAGATAAACTTTTCAACTTTAGCTTTGTCCAATGGTTTATAAGGGGGATGAAGGCACATAATTGTATTCATTGTTTTATGAGTAGAAGGTTGTGAGACAAGAAAATAGAGAGCATGAGTTTGTGTGAGTTTGTATGAGGAGAGTTCGCTTGTGGTGTGTATATAGTTGAGTACCAAATGGGCATAAATTGAGGGATTTGTGCTACAAAATAGAGAGGCCTTTGCACACAGATTTAGTGCGCTGCAAAGTAGGAGACTTTGTGTGCAAGAAGGAATGATAGTGCATAGAAGAATTTAGGCATGGTTGTACGCAAAGGATAGGAGCAGAGATCATGTAAGGATCATGGCAAGTCTATGCTAGGTCAGCAGGAGAACATCTTTGTTCCCATAGACAGGGTGTCTTGTATTTGATCAAATTACTCTATCAATAAAAACAACGAGTAGATAGTTTTCCTAGTTGGGTTCCTTAGATTTTTTTTTGTGTTATTGTATTGCGTGAATGTGTTTTTAATTTTGTTTTATTCCATTTCAAAAGAGTAGAGAAATTATGTGTTTTGGTTTTACAAATTAGTTCCAAATTTTTTCATCACAGTGGTTGCATAATTTCAAGAAAATACTATAGGAAATGTGTTGGGATTCACCCTATCAACGAAGATTTCACAGAGTTTACATAACATTATTTTAGTTCTCCCAATCCTAACAATGATGATGTCACGGAGTGAAACATAAAATTAATGGTTCCTAATTCTAGCAAAAAAGATCACTTGTACTTTTCTTGAAGGCTGCCAAGAATACCTCAAAGAAAATCAGAAACAAAGAAAGAACACACCCTACAACTGGAATTGCAGGGGGTGTGTGGCCATGGTTCTCTGGTAGGATCTAAAGTGTTCATGAGATCAAGAAATTGGAAATTGTCTGGGCAATTATGATAAATCCTAATGAACATGAGTGCATGATTTCAATTAGTAAAAGGAACACATATATTCTAATGTTCCAATGTTCCTAAGTCATATCTTTTGCTCATATTTTAGTTTCATATGTGAGGGCTTCAACACTTGTGAAGACTAAGGCCAAGAGGAGGAGGATGGAGACCTCAAATACATCAAGTAAGAAAAACTATTAAGTAATACTGTGCTAAGACTTGAATAGAAACGTGTGTGATTCATTTAAAGTAAAAAAACCCTTCTTAATAGCACAACAAATCTATGTAACTCATGAATTGACTACTATGGATTGAAGGAAGGGCTTTTTTATACCTTTACCTAGGAAACCCCCATATATTCACAATAATCATTCATGTTGGGACTCGATAAGTCTTCTTTATGTGAAAAATGACTCTACAATAAACATATAACAAAGAATTTAAATGAATTTCAAATAGTAAAAAAGTACCCAAGTAATGAAAACCTAGAAGAAAAATTGGCAAGAAAACTATATAAAGATGAAAACATGATGGGAAACATATCTTCTACCTGAACATGAAGACATAATGGGAGACATATCTTCTAGACATTCAGGGGTTGAATTTGAGAGAGGGTAACCTTCTTAAAAATGCTTCGAATTACAAAACCCACTATTGTCTCCATAAGTTGTCCAAATATAAGGCATCCAAGAAAACCTATAGGAAGAAAAAAACATTGCGATAGGGTTTCTTGTCACGAGACTAAAGGAACACTGGAAAACCCTTAAGTTATCACTTGGAATGAGAACTTGAGAAAGCATGAGTTAAAAAAACGTAATAAAACTACGAAAATGCTTACGAAAGATACTTGTTTGGAACCAACAGAGGTAGCTCTTGTAGCAGGGGAAAAAGTCTGCGAAAAAAACCCCAAAAAATAGACATGGTATATGTTTTTTTCACAACCCGATACATTTAATAATTGTGAACAACTTTGGTAAACAAAATGGAAGGAATGGATGGTTTCATACCTGATAAGAGATATCTATGTCCATGGCTAGCCTCAGACTGAGCTTGTAGAGGATTTGTCTTTTATCATAAATTTCTCTGAAACCCTTGAATGGATTTCTAGTAAAACCCCACAACAGAACCGTGAGAAGGGGTAACTAGAAAACCCTATATTGAAGACAAAAACAAAACTGAACACATGGTAAAGGAAGTAGCAAAACCAATTGAAAGGAATTTGGTAAGGTTACCTACCTGCCAACTGGGGCCGAAATCAGACCTCAGCAGACATCATTAAGAGCTATTTATCAAGGTGTTTAGTGCTATCCTTGTTTAAGGCCATGAAAGATAAGATATTTGATAACGGAGGTTCCAAGGAGAAATCCGAAGACTTAAAACCCTAACAACCAAAAAATTATAATTTAGTCTCAAATAAATGTCTAAGACAGTCCAAGGCATAAAATGATTCTCACACTGTTCTCCTGTCTGGCTGGAAATTCAATTTGAGCTGTTTGATTGATTGCGAAGAATAAAATAAACTATATGATATTGATGTTGTAATATGTTGCGCTTTTCTCAGAAGTTATACGTGATATACTTGTAGGTATTCCTATTGTAAAATATAGCTACTAACAGCTAACAGCCCAAAGATCATCAATACCGAATATTTCACAAACAGAACTTTATATGAGATGACATACCTTGATTAACCGCGGAAGATGTAATGGCCGCCATCTACTTTGATCTGACTCCTGACTGTGCCATCTACTTTGATCTGACTCCTGACTGTTCCTCTTCTTCAGAATTCGGTTTCTCTCCTCTTGCCCTCACTTCCTTTATGTGCTTCTTGATGGAGAAGAATGCAACTCTTGTGGGGAGAGAGAGGACCCAATCCTTTATATATATCATTTAACTCTTAATCTGGTACGTCCATCATATACCAATTCAACGCTTTAATGCTTTAATGCTTTAATGCTTTTAACGCTTTTAACGCTTTAATGCTTTATTCGGGTCACATTAGGATTTAGAAACTGCAGATTTCTAACACTCTCCCACTTGACCCGACTATTCATAATATTAAGCGTTGAACATCATACTATGATAAATTGCTGAGAGTTATGGCGGTTGTGCACTATTAATTCAATGCATTTCCTTCCATATACTACAATACCAGCAATCCATCAATTCATACTCATAATTTATATAAAACAACATAATGGTCCACATAATGTCTTATATCATAATGATTAAACATAATATCTTTATAAGACTCTTTCTTGTTTAAAATTACATAAAATACGTACTGCTTCATTAAAACAAGAGACACATAATTGTATATCAGAAACACATAAAAGAGCTCAGAATGTCACACATCAATTATTACAAATACAACCAAGACCCATTCTTTGAACATGTTCCTTAAATTGTCTTGGTTGTAACCCTTTCGTAAAAGGGTCTGCAATCATAAGTTCTGTCCTGATGTGCATGATTGACACTCTTTGTTTCTGAACCTCATCTTTCACAACAAGATACTTGGCACCTTTAGAGTACTTGTCGTTTTTTGAGAAAAATACTGCTGCAGAGTTATCACAATAAATTTTCAACGACTTGCTAATGGTGTCGACAACCGCAAGTCTTGAAATAAAGTTCTGCAACCATAATGCATGAATTGTGGCTTCATAACATGCCACAAATTCTGCCTCCATAGTGGATGAAGCAACGATAGTCTGTTTCGCACTTTTCCATGACATGGCACCTTGAGCAAACATAAACAGGTAACCAAAAGTCGATTTCCTAGTATCGATGCATCCGGCAAAATCTGAATCGCTATATCCAATCACCTTTGATTCATTGGATCTTCTATACATGAGCATGTAATCTTTCGTGCCTTGTAGGTACCTCAAAACTTTCTTTGCAGCTTGCCAATGTTCCCATCAACATAAAGGACCAGAAAAATAAACTTGCTCCCCTGATCCTTTTGGTATATATACAGTGATCAACCGTATTTTCCTTAAAACCAAAAGATGTAATAATGGTATTGAACTTAATATACCATTGCCGGGATGCTTGTTTAAGCCCATATATTGACTTCTTTAAGTTTACACACCAATTGTTCTTTACCTTCTACAGAAAAACCCTCAGGTTGATCCATATAAACATCCTCGTCAAGATCTCCATTCAGAAAGGCTGTTTTCACATCCATTTGATGCAACTCCAAATCATAATGAGCTACTAATGCCATTATTATTCTTAGTGAGTCCTTTTCGAAACAGGAGAAAATGTCTCCTTGTAATCAACACCATCTATCTGAGTGTAACCCTTAGCAACAAGTCTAGCTTTATACCGTTCGATATTACCACTAGAGTCGTGTTTGGTTTTAAAAACCCATTTACATCCGACTCTTTTACAGCCATGTGGTAACTCAACGAGATCCCAAACTTCATTCTGTTGCATGGATTTCATTTCTTCTTTCATGGCATTAATCCATTCCTTTGACTCTTTACTTTCTACAGCATGTGAAAACGAAACTGGATCCTTATTGATTCCAATATCATAATCTGATTCTTGCATATAAACCACATAATCATCAGAAATAGCTGACCTACGATTTCTTTGAGGTCTTCTTAATGCTACTTGTTGTTGTTCATGCATATCAGCATTATGTAAGTCATTTTCTTCAGGAAGTACTTCTTCATTTATATGTTGTTCATTATCATCATGCTGTTCTACAACAGCTGGAACAACATTTGGAGTAATAGTAGATGGAGGAACTATTCTAGGCAATGTAACATTTACCCTTGTTTCCTTTATTTCTACTATTTCTCTTCTAGTACTCCCACTGACTTCACCATTCTCAATGAATCTTGCATTACCAGTTTCTATAATTCTTGGACTATGATTAGGACAGTAAAACACGTACCCTTTAGATTTCTCAGGGTATCCTAAAAAATATCCACTGATCGTTCGAGAATCTAATTTCTTTTCATGTGGATTATAAATTCTCGCTTCCGCTGGACAACCCCAAACATGCAGGTGTCTTAAGCTAGGTTTCCTGTTAGTCCATAACTCAAAAGGAGTCTTTTGAACAGCTTTACTAGGAACCCTATTCAACAAATAATTAGCGGTTTTGAGAGCATACAACCACAAATTCTTAGGTAGTGTAGAATCTGACATCATACTCCTAATCATATCCATTAACGTCCTATTGCGCCTTTCTGCTACACCATTTTGCTGTGGTGTACCTGGCATTGTGTATTGCGCACATATGCCATGACTTTCGAGGAATTTTGCAAATGGACCTGGACACTGGCCTGACTCATTATATTTACCATAATATTCACCACCTCTATCAGACCTTATGATTTTCACCTTTTTATCTAATTGCCTCTCAACTTCCTTTACAAACGTCTCAAGGACATTTACAGATTGAGATTTTTCATGAAGCAAATAGACATAACCATAACGGGAAAAATCGTCAATAAAAGTGATGAAATACTTTCCTCCATTAAAGGCTGGAGTGTCCATAGGTCCGCAAATATCAGTGTGTATTATTTCAAGAAGCTGGCTGCTTCTAGTGGCTCCTTTCTTATTATGTTTGGTTTGTTTACCTTTAATACAATCCACACATAATTCTAGATCACTAAAGTCCAAATTTGACAAAATTTCATTACTTACTAATCTCATCATTCTTTCTTTGGATATATGACCTAGTCGTTTATGCCACAAGAAAGCAGAATTTTCATTCAACCTGCTACGTTTACATCCAACATTATTTACTACATTCAACAAGGAATTCGCATAAGTGTCATTCAGTTTCAATTTATATAAACCATCAATTAGAATACCAGAACCAACATTATCAGTATTCTTATATAAATCAAAACAACCAGATCCAATCATACATCTAAAACCAGAAATATCCAATTTACTTGCGGAAATAAGGTTTCTAGATAATGAAGGTACATAAAGGGTACTGTATAAGTCTAATACTTATTCACTTTCTAGAATTAGACGATAAGTCCCAATGCCTTCAATTGAAGATTTCATTCCGTTTCCCATAAAGAGAAAACGATCTTCATTTGGATTTATGGTTCGGATCGTAAGAAATCCCTGCATATTGTTGGAAACATGAGTTGTAGCACCAGTATCAAGCCACCATGTATTAATGGGAACCTCAACTAAATTTGATAGAGATAGATAACCTTCAAATCAAAATTGAAATGACTATAAGCTCATAACTAACACGATTCAGATGTAGACATAATAGTATAATATAGCACTCCTTTGGGTAGATACTATCTTATACTTAACATAATTAAATACCAAAACATAAGTAGGTAATAAATATATTCAATTAAATAGAACTGACATCTTTGGATGATCAATATTTATTTAATCAAAATATCTATCAACCCTCATCATGTCAACTAGTTATAGAACAAGACTTTCCTTTGGGTAAGTTCTCAGGTTCTATCATTAGTGACGCCAGTTTTAATTGGTATTATTATGACTGGCAATTTTTATCAATAATCATTATGTCACTTATGCACTAAATGATTATTCTGATTTTGACCACTTTGGTGATTAACAAAATCATAAATCTCATGTGCATAAATAATTTATAACACATACCTTATGCAAAACATCATTCTGATTTTGACCACTTTGGTGATTAACAAAATCATAAATCTCATTTAGTCATAGAGCAATTACTTTTATGCCCAAATTTCAAACAATTATTTTGTACCAGTAAACTTTAATCGTGCAAAGCCAAAACAGTAAATGATGCACGAAAAGACCCTAAAAACTCTGATTATTGATCAAAATATATACACACCCTTCTTAATGTGTAAATTGATTTTCTATAAAATTTAAAAATATATATACACACCATCCTTAATGTGTAAATAAAGCTATTAATAAAGTATCAATGTACCACATAAATAACGTAACACAGCATGTAAAGAAACCCGTGATGTAGCTTTATCACATATATACATATAAATTGAGTGTTATATGGAATAATCTTTTCGCTTAATCAAAGATTTACACGAGAATCTAAAATCTTAATTTTCCCATCAAACACTTACGCGTTGATCTCATGTCTCAACAACTCAATCTTTTAATAAAGATTTACGCATAAAGCTAAAATCTTAACTCTGTGCCTTGATTTTTACCATTTACCAGAAAAACATTAATTATAATTCCTCGTCTCTTTAAAGGATTAATGTTTTCTACTGGTTCATTCAATCTACGGAACGAAATTGGTGACGTGTCATGCAAACACACACATAGTTTGTATACATAAAACTCGACTGCCATGCAACTCAGCGAGAGACATAAAACTCTAAAAGTATTAAAGAAAGTTCCCTGGACTCGTGAGGACGACAAGATTTTGGTCAATTATATTCAAAAGAATGGCCATGGGAGTTGGCGTACTCTTCCCAAGCTTGCTGGACTTCGATGTAAAATTTGTTTTTACATTTGCCCAAGGATCATGCATTTCTAAACACCCAATATTGGCGGCCTCAATCTGGTCCCATACCAAATTATTTTAAGCATTGAGCCTATCATCCTATCAGTGAGGGCATGCCTTAAATCGCACTTCACGGTGAAACATTCATTCGAAGACCTAACAACATCAAAGGTCCCTATGTCACCAAGCCCCCAAACACCGAATCCGCAATGCCGCGCAGGGTATCAATGGGTTGGACAGTGTACACAGTGGACGTAGACTTCCGGATTCCATTGATTAATGGGTACCTTTAAGAACGAACCGGCGGGAAGGATTTGGGTTTAAGAATCAGAGGTCAGAGGATCGAATCCATTGCATGGTTCGATTGTGGATTTCGATATTGCTTGCGGTGGATTTGTTTCATTTCATGAAACCCCCACAATTTCCCGAAGGCTCAATCACATGAGTAAAGCACAGAACAGATCAATTGCAATCATAGGAAATATTCAGTTATTGATTGTGGCTCTGATACCAAATGTAAAATATAGCTACTAACAGCTAACAGCCCAAAGATCATCAATACCGAATATTTCACAAACAGAACTTTATAGGAGATGACATACCTTGATTAATCACGGAAGATGTAATGGCCGCCATCTACTTTGATCTGACTCTTGACTGTGCCATCTACTTTGATCTGACTCCTGACTGTTCCTCTTCTTCAGAATTCGGTTTCTCTCCTCTTGCCCTCACTTCCTTTATGTGCTTCTTGATGGAGAAGAATGCAACTCTTGTGGGGAGAGAGAGGACCCAATCCTTTATATATATCATTTAACTCTTAATCTGGTACGTCCATCATATACCAATTCAACGCTTTAATGCTTTAATGCTTTAATGCTTTTAACGCTTTAATGCTTTATTCGGGTCACATTAGGATTTAGAAACTGCAGATTTCTAACACCTATTCCCCAAGAATTCAGCGTTTGCTAACGAATAATTTGAATATGAGTACTGGTCGGTCAACTCAGAATACTTAGAATAATATCAGTATAATGTATGTAATAACTAAAACACTGGAATATGTGAACACCAGTGTTTCCACGTCTATAAGCATCATAGTTCTTTTCCCTTCTCTGTACATATATAGTATTGCGTATGTTAAACTTTTATTCCATGAAATCAAACGTATTCCGACTTGGGATTCTCCATTATCTGTTAGACTTCTACTATTCTGAGTTCAATGTATTTCTTGTCCTGATACTCAAAACAATGCCGATTTTAATTAATTCATGAGGCTCAATATTGGCCTAAAACTTTTTTTTTCTTTAAAAAAAACATAATTTTATTAGAGGTAGTCTAATTTGCAGGTGGAATGAGTTTTTTTTTCAGAGTATTTTTCAGATTAATATTAATTAGAATTCAGAAAATCCAGAAAGATCATTAAAAATTTGAATTTAAGATGTTTAATCTGTAAAATTTCAATGTCAGAACGTTTTTTAAGGTGTTGAATCTATTTATACATCAAAATTGCATTGTAAACAACAAAAATTTACAATCTCGCTTAAAATTCTATTTCCTGATTCCGAACTATTTCATCTATAATTTAGACCCCCATTTTATTACACTGAAATAAAATAGTATTTTTTTAATTATGCCAAAACAAAATCATATTCATGTATGTAGATTTAGTAAATCTATTGAGAAAATGGTAAAAAGTATTTATAAAATTATTACAAAAATTACATTTATAAAAAAGACATTTGTGTAATGATAAATAAATAAACAAGTGTAATATGGAGGGCTGTTGCTTAGCACTTGTATTTTGCCCAAAAAGTAGAGAATTTTTATGGGATGAATGTGATCATATAACTTAGTTATAATAAGTGCATGATTTAAGCACCACAACTATGCTGGAGGGGAGAATCAAATTGCTAATAATCTATTGGTACATGATAACATAGTTTTATGAAAGAAAAAACAAGCAACAATAAAAAAATTAAACTATCAAAAAAATATTATGATCACTAAAATTTTTAATAATTAATTTTACAAAAAAAATTGCAGTGCTTAGTCATGTATACTATATAATTAAAATTGAAGTTCAGTGAAATTGACATGTCAAAAATGCCAAACTACACAATGAAATTATAAACTTTGGTTAATTACAATTTTTATATATTCAATATATAAATTGATTTTTTTTTGCTAAAGCAAGAGATGGTCCTTCTATTAACGTAGGAAAAAAATACAAATTTTACACAGGATACAACAAACTCCCACAAAGGGAAAGTGTAAACACAGAGGCTCAGACTTCCACAAAGGGAGAGTGGAGAAACTCCAAGAATCGAAAAAATCTTCGAAAAACCAACCGGAACAAAGTCAGGACCGACCAGGTACCAAAAGCGGACAGCCCAAAACTCACCGAAAAATTGACACCAAACAATCCCACGGTCAAAAGTCAACCCGTGCGGAGTCCAAGCCCGCGGAAAACCTCAAGGTGCACGATCAAAATTGACCGTTGATCTAAAACTTTAGATCTAATGGTTGGTGGTTAAATCGCATGGCTTAAAAGCCCGCAGAATAATGTGTGATGAAGGCAGTTTACATTTCCAGTCCTCCGCCACGTGTAGCAACCTGAATGGAATCGCTGACTTTTGGAAAAGACCGACTTTGAAATAAAAAGCGCCCAATGAAGGTGGTAAACCACTGGTGGTTTTGTCCTTTCGGGCCCACCAACATGCACACCAAAAGGTGGCCGTAGATCTGCCTCCTCTAGATCTGAGGACCACAAAAAAAATCGGACTGCACATCCACTCACGGAATACCCAACAATTTCAAGCAGTGATTGACCCCGGTAATTTCTTGCATTGACCTCCGCCGCATTGAATGAGGAAGACTTGGCTGGAAGGGAGGCCTCCTACAAGGAATGCCATAAGAGTGGAGTTGATGCTCTGTGGTGCTCGTCTCACAAGGAATCCTTTCTCCTGAGAGCAGATAACCACTGTCACTATTTTTGCCCCTTTTTTTTTCCTATAAGTATTCTTAGAGAACCCACAGTGCCTATCTTTTGATAAACTGTCCGAAAAGAACTTATTCATTATTGACATGAGGTAAAATACAATCTCTTGAATTTTCCTGAAACTGATATCTGTCACTGAGAGCCCGGGATGAGCATTCCTTCTTCATAATGTCATCTGTTACCTCCTCCCACCAACACTATATAAATTGATTTAACTTTATAATGCGTTTAGGTTAATTTAAAACCAAAACCAATTCCTATAAAACCAATTAGCATAGCCTGTTGACGTCACTGGTACATCGGGGTGATAATCACGAAATTTCGTCTTTATCCTGGAATATAGTAAAATACTCGGTATAATTCAACAATAAAAAAATCACCACAAATCCAAGACTTTTGGGGTTGGGATGACTGCAAATGTGTCTGTCCAATGTCGGCGGTTTTGAGGGGCCAGACACCGCCATATGGAAATATTTAAATAATTGATGCGTATTTTAATTAAATTGATTTTGTATGTTGATATTTTTATAGTGAAAGGGATTTGATTTTTTTTTTATATTTGGTAGATCAACATTAAGATAAATTTAAGTGGATTAAATTTTCTTTTTTAAATTTACTCTTTTATAGGAATATTATGAGTCAATATCATAAAATTATTTTTATATAGTTAATTTTATTTTTATTTTGATGGAGTAAAAATATTTACATTATTATCTTTTTATTTTTATTTTTATATAATTTGATAAAGTCAAAATTAAAAAAAAAGACATTACAAATTTCTTCCATGCAATTAATATCATTAAAATATTTAAAAAATTAGGAATTGATATTTATCACAAGCTCAACTGGAACCATAGCATTGAGAAAATGATTAATGTGGGGTGGAAAGCTTATTTTGGTCTTGAAAATTAATTGTAAAACAACAAACCTCGTAATGTGGGATACAAAGAAGTTCCTCTTTGAAACTTTAGTCACTCCTGTTATTTTATATGGCTGTGAGGTTTGGGGTTGCAGCATCTCTAGAGAATCATGGAAAAAGATCGAGCAAATCTAGAAGCATTTTATAACTTATAACCTGAAAATTAAAAGTAATACACCTTATCCTATTCTCCTTATAGAAGCAGGTCTTTCCCCTATTGAGAGCCTAGCTATGATTGGGTTTCTACTATACAAACACAAACTCAATAACATAGACGATCATAGACTTCCTAAGCTAGCTTTAAATTCCAGCGAAAACCACATAAGGCTCAATCGGGGGTGGCATAAAGACACAAGGGTCTGGTTAAACTATTGGGAGATCAACGAGAATGATGCATTGCAAAACATTAATAACATCAAAGATATTGTTACTTCTAAGTTAAAAGAAAAAATGTGGTGTGAGAAAGATTTAGTGGCTAAAAGAAAATTAAGTTATTATAAGAAGGTCATGAACCCCACCCTAGAAAATCAAAAGTATCTCTCTATTGTAACTAGCTCAAAGAAGAAAATTAATATAGCAAAGATTAGAACGAATTCTCATGAGCTCCATAGTGAAACAGGTCGTTGGGCAGTTACTAAAACACCATGGATGGAAAGGATCTGCCATATGTGTGAGAATAGGAACATCGAGGATGAAAACCACTTCCTCCTAGAGTGCCCCGCGTACAACCACATTAGATCTCAGTTTCACAATCTTTGTTACAACACTAACCTTCCAAGCCTTTTACAATTTCAAAATTATAGTGAGCTCGAGAGGCTTCTCTCCAAGGTTTTTGAGGATAAGAATAAAATCTTAAATCAAAATAAATAATTTGTTTCTATAGGTCTGGTCTCAGTGAACGTTAACCACCACCACCATCATCATCAATTAATTTTTAATAATTAATTATTTTTATCTATTAAAAAATATAATTAACTATTTTTAATATTGAAATTAATTTAATATTATGATTTTTTTAATATATTTAAATTATATAATTCAAATTTACACTTTCGGCCCATCCTTGTCAAATTTAAAATTAAAATGCGAAAAAGACGAAAACTACCCTAGAATGATGAAATCTACATGATTCTACCAAGTCCTACCTCGATGCAGGGTGATGTGCGCTCCTGCGTAACACGTGGAGTTTGACTTGCGCCATCAATTACGTCATCCATGGAGTCTCCCCGTACTATTCAACGATGCCGCGTCTTTTGATAGTAAAACCGTGAGCGCCAAGCTTTCCATAAAGCATGACACGGACCGGACTCTTAAGTGATTGTCGACCGTTAAACATAATCAGAACTAAACGTTATTTATCCCCCTTCTAACTTCTGGGTAAATTGCATCAAATGTCTCATTCATTGAATTTGAATGTATGGTTGGCAGATAAGATCGAACTTCTGGTATTTATTCTGCTTCTTCCCGAATCATGTTCTCGCTAAATTGCACCAAAGTGCGTAGGTCATTGAAGTTGAATGTGTGATTGGCAAATAAGGTTGAATTTGTTTGAAATCTGGCGTGTTAAACACTGTATACTTTGGAATATATATAATTGGATTAAGATAAAGTATATATATATATAATTGGATTAAGATGTTGTATATATATATATATATATATAGTGTTATGAAAGGTATATTGTTTATTAATGTGTTGAAATAGTTAATTGTAACTAATTTTGAAGTAGTTTGACTATTAACTATGTTATTATGATTAGTAAATTTGACCAAAAACATGAAACTAATATTTAGGTTTTTTAACAAACCAATTAATTTTGATGTAGTTTACTTATTTTATGAAATTAGAGTTGATTTCAATAACAATAGTTTGAGATATGTAATGTTTTGTGTTGTTTATCAAAAAATCAAAGAGACCATAGTCATCCTCAACAACATTTACACCACTTAGGATAGATTAACAAGTTAATTGACATAAACACATCGCTAGTTTATATTACCCACTCATGTTTCCTAATTTGCTCCTCTACTCCTCACTTTCTATAACCAAGGCACACACAGAACATGTGCAAAATGCTCTAAATTGCATCCCACTACCTAAACTCTAATGAGCATGTTAAGGTTTCCATGCTTGTTGAGGATGAGTATCAAAATCACCATTATAACAAATGCTAGGTACAATATTATGTTGAGGATGACCACTAGACTCAAATATGTGCAGGTTCTCTATCGTTCATCGAATTTTTCTGTGGTTGTCTCTTGGACCAACATGGAGGGGGGGGGGGGGGGGGGGGGGGGGGCGCCATGATTCGATAGTTGTTGTCCCTCTATAAGAGTCACATCGTGCCCTAGATACTAACCCTTTTTGACATGATCTCGACCAATGCTTCTAAACTTGTGATTTTTGATTGGGTGTTTTCACATCCTCCAAGTCATCATTATTGTTGAAAGCATCTCCTCTATTCTTAGATTTCTTCTTCTTCTCTGTCTCTAAATCATGAAGATTTTTCTTTCCTCAAAGGCATCATACATCAAACAAAATATGTATGGAGTTGAAATCAATGGTTACCTATCTCAATATGCATTCATAAGTTTGTGCAATTGAGTACTTTTGTTAATCCCAAATGCTTCTTTCTCATCCTAGTTTTTAACCTTCAAATTGATGTGAGCTCCTTGATCCAATGGCTTCTTCTTTTCTTGCCCCATTGGAGCAACGTTCCCTTTGTCATCAATACCACTTGCCTTGCTTTCTCACATATTTCTCCCCATATTGAATAAGTCCTAAATGCAAGTTCTTCCTCGAAGTGTAGAAATTCCTTGTAGATTCAAACTGCAAATTGTAATATGATAAAACAATTGACTTGAATCTACTCTACTTATCAGCGGAAACAATTTAAATAATCGTGAAATCACAAAGCATAGAAGAGAAAGAACTCAACGAACACATTACACAATAATTATCTAGGGAAAGCCACAACTAAAAACCCCCGTTATCCATATATTGCATTAATCAGAAGATATGAGAAAAAAAAAAAATGCAATGCTTGTTCAACTCGAACAATTTTTGCACAAGTACAATCTATCTCACTACTTCACAAACCAGCTCAATCCAAATCTAATGCCTACCAAGCTCCTATTTCCTTGTGCAATTTCTTAAGGAATTAACACATATTTAATTGGGAAATTCCTCAGCCATAATTGTGCAATCCATCCATAGGCCTTCCTGTGATTGCATGCACCATTGGTTTAATTTAGATGATTTTACAACTGATAGTACACTGTCCCTAATCTCTAATATCAACTGGGTCTTTCTCTGATCTGACATGCATGAGTTAATTATGAGAGAATCTTCAATTTACTGGTTGAGCAGTGCTGGTTACACCCCACTACTGGATCTCCCACTAATTCCTCCATTAGTTGGAACTAGTTTAACTTAATTTAACTCAGCTAAACTGAATTTAACTTAGTTAAACTGAATTAAATAATTACAACTCAAAAGAATTCAACCTGGGCCCCTAAAATTTGGGAACCACTCTAAATGACTCTAGATAGACCCCCAACTCGAATTAACTAGGTCAACTAAGTCAAATTAACTTAGTTAACTACTACAAGTTGCAATGAGAATTAGAATTACAATTTAATTCAAGGACAAATTAAATTAGGATTTTTCTTGATGCTATTTTTAACATTTCTTGCTGCTATTTTCAACATGAAGTTGATATCAAGACCTCAGGCAAGTCGTTTCGCCATATACACAAGAGAAACCACAAGTCTTCAGCATCAACATATTGATGTATCTATAACAAATGCCTAGGCCCTTTTTTTCTAGAGAGTTCAAGCCTCTCAGGCTTTGATACCAAATGTAAGAAATCAAAATATGAGATAAATAACAATGCATCAATGATCATAGATAGCAACAACAAATCAATCATGACACATGATTTATATTAGAAAACCTAATCTTATTGGGCCAGCGTAGGAGCAGTCGCTCTCACACGTGCAAGAAGCAGGACGAAATTTCTATTTAGGGCAATGTTGACAGTTTCCAGGGAAGCGTTGACTTTTTGGGAAATGTTGACTTTTCTAGGATACGTTGACCAAGGTGCAGGACTACTGGAGGATGTGTTGACCTGTGCATGTTGTTTGGGTGTTGTGTTGACCAGAGCATTTACCAACGTTGATTGCTTAGGGCTGACCACAAGCTGCTGATTTGTTGACTGCTATTTTGACCATTGACCGAGGGCTATTTTGGGCTGCTGATGTTTACAGTTGAAAACCGAGTTCTTCAAGTTTGACTTGAGGTCAAATAGGAGTTGCTTGACTAGCTTTGACTTTGCTGGTTGCTGATATAAAATCACAGATTTGTGATATTGTACTATCTCTCTCTCTTTCTACTAGATTATTGAAGAATATAGAAGAATTGATCAAAGGGTTTCCCCACATTGGGGTTTGCCCCTCGCTAGCTGCCACATCTGGTGTCTCTTATCTTGGCTTGCCTTATGTCGATTTATCTATGTTCTATCAACATTTTACTTTATGTTAATGTGATTGCTAAATTGTAAATTGACATTGGGCTAATAAGAAGAAATTGAAGTAAATTGATCTAAGCATAGAACATACCATAACTTAACATAAACAAACAAAAAAATTAGCGGTTTTTTCCCTCCAGGTTTCCATGTGAAAAACATTGTGTCAAATGTGTGTTGCTCATGTGATTTTTGTTTGAATGTGTGTCTAAAATATTGTTGGCTCATTATTTTTGTGAACGAATGATATCACAAGTTAAAGAATATAAGAAGGTACTAAAAGCATAATAATAAAAAGAAAAGTGTTTCTTAATTATTGATTCACCTCCCTCCCCCCCCCCCCCCCCCCTTGAGCAATTCCTTATTTCAAGAATTGGTATCATAGCCAAGTTCCTTCAGCAACAATTTAAACACTCGAAGGTAGCTCTACAGGGAATTATGTTTTAGCAAGAGAGTCAAGAAGCTTACTCAAGTAGAATACCATTATTTAATGGGACCAACTATGATTTTTGGAAAGTGAGAATGGAAGCATATTTTATGTCATTGGGAGTAGATGTTTGGACTTCATTACTAGTAGACTATAATGTACCTAATATTCCTCCCACTAACGCAGATGATAAAAAATTACATGGGAACAATGTTAAAGCCAAGAATTTCATTCTCTTTGGTCTTAGTAAATCAGAACTTGTAAAATTTATTCATTGTAAGTATGCTAAGGAAATGTGGGTAAAGCTTAATGAGAGTCATGAAGGAGATGAGAGAGTCAAGCAACCAAAACTTCAGACTTTCAGAATGAGGTTTGAAAGCCTGAGAATGAATGAGAATGAAAGCATAGAAGAATACTTCCTCAAAGTTAATGAAGTGACTAATATGATTACAAGACTTGGTGAAGAATTTAAGGAAGAGATGATTGTTCAAAAAATATTAAGATCTCTACCCATGAGATTTAGTGCCAAAATCTCAGCTATTGAGGAAATGTCTAACTTAAAGGATCTCAAGATGGATCAACTGCATGGTACTCTCACAACCTATGAGATGAGAGTAGGAATAGAAAAATATGAATCGAAGGAAGCGACGTTCAAAGTATCCAGAAAGGGAAAGGAGCACAAAGATCATCAAGACTGCTTCGGTTGTGAATCTAATCAAGAGCTATCTAAACTAGATGAAAAACTAAAGTGTGGCTCAGGAAAATATAAAGGGAAGTTTCCATTTAAGGGTTTTGAATATGGAAGAGTTGGACATTTCTCTTCCAAATTCCCTTATAAAGAAAAGGCTGAAAGGGAAGAGGATCTGAAATTTAAACAAGTCTCAGACAAATTAGAAGAAAAATCCCTATAAGAAGAAGTGTTCTACTCCAAAGAGGATAGCTTAGCACTAGAGTCAGACTGTGAATACTCATAAAAAAAAGAGTCAATTAAGTATCTTCTTATGGAATTTGAAACAGACTCGAAAAATTAGGGTATTATGGACTCTAAAAAGGAAGAGGAAGAAGAATAGTATACCTTGAAGGGGAACTCATTAGTGCCCTCGAAAAGTTAAAGAAATCAAGGAAGAAAGATAAGTAGTTGAAGGAATAGTTACAATGTTCAGAGGAAGGTATGTATAACCATGATAATGAGGAGTTTTCATATAAAAAAGAAAATCTTGAAGAACCTATCAAGAGCAAGGATAGTCTAGTCCTTCTACTGAAACAAAAATAAGGAAATTGTGAGATATTGGAAGAGGAGAACGAGCAGGTGAAATAGGAGCTGCTCAAGTTAAAAAGGGGAACGATCTCACAGATATGCAAAGATGATATTCTGTCTTTGAAGGTTGAGATGGAGTATGCCAAACAAAAAGAAGTTCTTCAAGACCTGATTCAAGAATGGGAAGAGAATTGTCAGAGTCTTGAAGCAGAGGTTGTCTCTCTGAGAACTTATCTTGAGAAAGCAAAGACCAAGAAGGGTCTAAATGAAAAATTTGCTAAAGGGACAAGGAGACTAGATCAAATATTAAATAGTCAAGGGCCCTAGAATCAAAACCGGTCTTCGATACTCTAAGACACAAGAATATTTTATTGGGAAGATAAACATCAAGTTTGCAATATTCAAAGAATAAAAGAGCCATGAGAAGAAGTGTCATTAAAGAATTAATGAAGACAAAAGAGAACTTGGGAAAAGAGGAAATCATCAATTGAAAATGACCAATCAATCAGATGACAAAGGTATATTCCTGCACAATCTCATAATGCTTCTAACAATAGGGATGCCTATTTGTTTTATGGTCACTACTATAAGTGTTTGTTGACGGTGTTGGACCCGCCAACATTCAGGGGATCTCCTTAGTATGAAGTCCCAACTAGACCTCACATCGTTTGGTGTAGGAGTCCCATCTGGTATGATGATCCAGTTGCCATTATCTTAAATATATGCCTTAGCTCTTGCTTGTCAGCACATGAGAGTGATATACTTAGTCTTCAAACAGATAGATTTGTGTGCCTGGTGAGTGCTTAGTGTAACTTATGTCTAAGTTCTTTCACTGCAGAGGGAGAGGGTGAGAGTGAGTCTCAAGTCTAGAGGGAATAGTCCCAACTCAGGTAGAGACACACAACACAACAGGATTTGTGCAGCTTCTACTGGAGTAGTCCACACAGATGTGGCAGAAACAAAGACAAAGTAAACAAATATCACATATAACACCAAATGGAGTAGTCCACACGAGTGTGACGGTCCTTATAACAAGTTGACAAGAATGATTTTGTCTAGTGTCTAGCGGAGTAGTCCACACGGGTGAGGCAATGATAACAATTGATACAACAAATTCCCAACAGTGTATGCACTAAAACAACCGAAATAGTTCAACTATCTTAGTATAGGTTAAAGCAACATGCATTACGAGCATCCAAAGAATTGTCTTACAAAAAAATACAATACATGTGTGAAAACGTGTTGGCCTATTAATAGGCTTTTGAATTAAGTGAAAGTTCCAAGACACATTCGTACACCATACATCACTAACCCTAGTAGTGGGGTGTTGGAGCCACTGCTCGCTCCTCAAAGAAAATACCACAAACTCTCAAGGCTATGTGGGAGGAGCCAAGGTGAAATGTCCTTTGCATGTACAAATGAGGGGTATATATAACCAAGGGTGAACTTGACCCTTGTGACTCTTCAACTTCCCTCATGATTGTTTGACTTACATGACTCTTCAATTGACATGAATCTTCAACTTCATATGTGGGTCTCTTGGACTTCCACATTACATTAAATTGATTATAACACGTATGACCCATAGCAGTGGTGTGGCCGAGACGACTCATGACATGACTTGTCATGACACTGTTGGTATGTTCATGCTAATGGAGATGTCCATGTTGAGCTGCAGTGTTGCTGAGTAATGAGTGTGCTCTTAGTGTATCATAGCTTCACCTCTGCATGATAAGGTGTGTGGAGTCTTCAATGGTCTTGGTGTTCACTTGATGTTGCATGTGCATGTATCCCTTTCACTAGTACTTAGTATGCTTTAAGTGTTCATCCGTTCGCAAACACATCTCCTAGCATGCACTCCTTGTTCATCTCATTCATCATCGCGCCATGTCTCATTCATGTACATGTTTCTACAATCACTTAAGACAAGACGACATCAAATCTGAAAATCCCCTAGTCTACCATGATGCATCATCTTTTGTTTCCTGGTACAAGTGACTAGGAGAGAGGACATAGCTCTCTGTAGAGCACATTTTAGGCTGGGATATGAGGCTTTGGGGCATTGTCGGGAAAAACTGCTCAGTGATCACTCAAAGGCTCGGTTGAGAAATTTGAGATAGTAGTGACATCTGCGAGATATGTCTCAGTTGGGAGGTAGAATTGGGTAGTTTTTCTGGGGAAGGCAATGTGGATGGCAGGAGGCACTTGCATTGAAAACTGAAAAGATTTCTAGAGGAGGTTAGGATCGGGTTGCGGGAGCCTTCTAGTCAGAATTGCGCATATATGGGGGGCACTCAAGAAGGACATGACTGCGTAGTTTCCAGGATGAGTAGGGTGTCGAAAAGTAGGTGGACTGTTAATGAAAACTGTGCAATTTTGAGGAGGAGTGGAGAGTAGGCCAACAAGGGGACTACTTGAAAAATCTGCGCAATTTCTAGGGATAGTGCAGTGACAGGAAATGGGTGCATGTCCCTCATGTTTGTGCAGTTTCTTCAGGCAGTGCAGGTAGGTAGGGCTAACAGATTTTGCGCAGTTTTGGAGATGAGTGCAGCCCTGGGTCACTTCTTAAGTCAAATTCTCTAGTTGACTAGCGGGAGGCTTGATGGATAGGCTTGTGGGAAGCGCAGAATGAGATGGCTTCTTAGGAAACTTCTGGGTTGTTTTGGGTGACAGTTATCCAGTTTGATTCCATAATTGTGCAGTGCAGACTACCTGGAGGGAATCCACAAACTTTGCGTAGTTCTAGGCAACAATACTTGGTCACTGAGGGATGAGACTACACAGTACAACTTAGTGGAGGTTCGACTGATGGAGGGTGGTTCGATTGACAGATCTTCGGAAAAATGGTTAAGTTTGTAAGAGATTACATTGGTGTATACATGACCTTGCGAACATACATTCGACATGACTCGACGACAATACACCTCAAACTGCAAGACAATCATGCTCAGTGTGATTGAATAAAGGGTGAGAGCGACAAGTGTGACACTTGAGATAGACCGTTGAATGATCGTGACGACACTTGCACGACAGTTTTTACAAATTTGAGTGTGAATGTGACAGATGTTTACACAGCGAACAAAAATCGTACACACAAAGGCAAACCTTCAACATATCCAGAACAAGACCGCAAGCATGACATTGCAACCAACATGCTAAAAGACAACTTGTAATCGATCAAGAAAAGAGGGGTAAAGACTCGACAAGAGCTCATGGGATGAGCCCAAGTGTTTGCAATCATCAAGGAAAAACCAAGGAAGGCTCTGAGATTGGATGCAGACCAAAATTTTGGAGCGTGTTGCAACCACTACAACACTTGGTGATAGACTAGTTGAATACCAGCTTCTATGTTTCTTTTCATTGATACAATAGGGCCTTGGTCTATCATGGAGTATTGAATCACTGTGCGGGTTAC
Organism: Pinus tabuliformis; assembly: GCA_031772625.1. Lineage (NCBI taxonomy): Eukaryota > Viridiplantae > Streptophyta > Pinopsida > Pinales > Pinaceae > Pinus > Pinus tabuliformis. The sequence continues at coordinate 45,114,949 of CM062817.1, read as the reverse complement.
TTTGGTTTCCCCACTTACCCCATGGACAAACATGGTTCACCTTTTTCCAACTCAGTCAAACAAAACAACAAGTTCTAGCTTGGTCATAATGTTTCAAAATTTGGAAGGGTAGTTTAGCTTGTGAGTTTAAAATTTCCAGAGTATAAGTTTTCATCTTTGGTGTTTCTCCACTGCCAGCATGATTGGATAATACCCCAACAGAGTCACATAGGAACACACGCATTGCTCCACTGCCAGCGAGCCTAGTCAGTACCCCAGTGGATTTTCATGCTTCACCTCTCTGTGAAGGAAGCCTTAATCTTCTTTCGCCTTTGTATTTTTTGAAAAGAGCACTGTGCATAGGCACTTATCTATTTTTGCGGTGGAGGAGCGATCCTGACTTATTGAGAGCATAAGAGGTTTTTCCTTTAGAGAAGCATGTAAGACCTCTGATTTAGGTTTGCTCGTTTAGATTTTCCCCTTCTCTGTTTCTACTAGTTGGATGAGCTTAAACACACCGAGAAGAAGATTGGGTACAGGCATGGGGTTTTCCATTATGAACACAGGTTCATGGTTGGACTAGATCTTCCCTTACAGACAACTCGTATTTTCCCTCCAGACTTCATCGACTGTGTTGGGTTGTGTTATATTCTTTCCATGAAAACCCACGTAGTTAACCGAGGGTTAGAGGGGGGGAGGTCACAGGGGGTTTGAGGGGTACCCGTAACCCACTTTATGGGGTTTGGGGCAGCGCCCCAGAAAATTTTGGTTTTGGACCCTATGTTAGTATGGGCGGACCCACCAATGGTTTTGTGCATGATTTTTGCACATGTTTTTGGACGCGATGGTTTTCGGTCCATGGTATTGGACGCGATGGTTTTTTGGTCCATGATATTGGATGCTTCAGCGTGTATAAATATGTATTATAACATTGAAAGGAACATAATGAAAAAAATCAAGCTGGTAGTCCCGGTTTTGGGATCCAGGGGAAAATATCTGTGTATATGTGTTTTATGTGTTATGCTCTCACATTGTTTATTTTCTGTATTTTAGAATTCGTATGCAAGTAATTTCTGTACAGGTCTAAAACCTACATTTGGTATCGGAGTTGTTTTGGCTTCAAGGGGACTCCTTTATTGCTGAGGGTTTTTGCTCGGGCCTGTGGTAGACCCTGTTCAGTAGGAGATCTGTGAGATCGATTCTATTAGTGAAAGAAGATGGTGAGCAGTGGAAAGATAGAGATCGAGAAATTTAATGGTCAGAGTTTTGAGTTGTGGAAACTCAAGATGGAGGATCTGTTGGGGGATAAAGATCAGTGGATCGTGGTAGACCCGGGTACTAAACCAACGGGAGTGTTTGATGAAGAATGGAAGAAGTTGGATCGGAAGGCAAAGAGCACAATATGATTGTGTGTCTCAGATTCATTATTGCTGAGTGTATCAGGGGAAGCTACGACGAAGGCTTTGTGGGACAAGTTAGGGACTTTGTACCAATCTAAGTCTCTAGTGAATAAATTGTTCCTATGGAAAAAGTTGTATAACCTGAGGATGAAAGATGGAGACTCGGTGACAGAGCATCTAAATGCATTTAATACTGTGGTAAGTCAGTTAGCATCTGTTGATATTAAAATTTTAGATGAAGATAAGTGCATTAGTTTGTTGTGTTCTCTACCAGATTCGTGGGATAGTCTGGTTATTGCAATAGGTAGCAATGCAACTGCCTTGCAGTTTGATGAAATAGTCTCAGCCTTGCTGACGGAGGAGATGAGATGGAAAAATATGGAGAGCCAGAATGGTGATGCCTTCTCTGTACAAGGACGGTCCCATAACAGAAACAAAAATAAGTCATCGAGTGGGAGATCTAAATCTAGAGGGAGATCTAAATCTCCAGGAAAACCTTTAAAGGTGGTGTGCTAGAAATGCGGAAAGGAAGGCCACTACAAAAGGGACTGTAAATCTAAAACTCCTAACAAAGGAAAGGGATCTGATGAGGCTCCTTCTGTAGAGGCAAAAACCACCTCAGATGAAGGTGGGGATGTGTACTTGGCTTCTTCAAGTACACATGTAGATCATGATGCATGGTTGATTGACTCAGGTGCATCCTTTCACTTCACTCCCCATAGAGAGTGGTTTTGCGAGTATGAGAAATACGATGGTGGTGATGTCTTTTTTGGGGATGACATGAAGGTTAGAATCGTTGGCTGCGGAAAAGTAAAATTGAAGTTGCAAGGTGGAAGGTCTAGAACACTTCCAGGTGTTCTGCATATTCCTGCATTGGCCAAAAATATGATTTCTATAAGCAAGTTAGATGATGCAGGTGTAAAAACAGTGTTTGAGAAGGATACCTACAAGATGGTTCGGGGAGCACTGGTATTGATGCGGGGAGCTCTAATTGGAACTCTATACAAGCTACAAGGTAGCACTATTGTTGATGGGTGCAACAGTTCTGTGGTTCCTAAAAGTGGAGCAGAAAATCTAGTGGTCTCTGGAGAGAAGTCCATGTTGTGGCATCAAAGGATTGGACATATTGGAGAGAAGGGCCTTCGAATACGTCATGGTAAATGTATGGTAGAAGGTATGAGTAATAGCTCTCTGGATTTTGATTTTTGTGAAAATTGTGTATACGAGAAGTAGAATCGGGTGAGTTTCCCCTTTGGTAGTAAGAGGGTGAAACAGATATTAGATCTTGTGCACAGTAATGTGTTTGGATCTATGAAGGTTCCATCATTGGGTAAGTCTGTGTACTATGTATCATTTATAGATGACTTCTCAAGGAATACATGGATATATTTCCTTAAGAATAAATCTGAAGTCTTTGACAAGTTTAAAGAATTTAAGGCTCTCGTGGAAAACCAGACAGAGAAGAAGATAAAGGTGCTGAGGATAGATAATGGTGGAGAATTTTGCAACAAGGAATTTTAAGAATTCTATAAGAAGTGTGGTATAGCATGGCAGAAGACTACTCCATATACACCTCAGCAAAATGGAGTTGTAAAAAGAATGAACAAGACGTTGATGAAAAGGGCAAGAAGCATGCTCAGTGGTGCCAGGTTAGGATAGGAATTCTAGGCAGAGGCAGTGGATACTACATGTTACCTGGTCAATAGGTCACCTCCATCAGCGTTGGAGGATAAGACTCCACAAGAAGTATGGACTGGTAAGAAATCCTCTCTTTCACATCTGAGGGTATTTGGATGTGATGCATATGTACATGTTCCAAAGGAGAAATGAACCAAGTTGGATAGTAAATCTAAAAAGTGCATCTTTATTGGGTACAAGGATGGTTTAAAGGGTTACAAGCTTTGGAACCCAGTAACAAGGAAGGTTGTGTACAACCGAGATGTGGTGTTCAGAGAGGTGAAAGATGTTATTAAACATGAAGTCCAACCAAAGGAACCTGAGAAGATAGAGTTTGAGCTAAAGGAGGAAGAATCAGACTCTATAGCAGAGGAGGAATCAAAAGATGAAGAGCCACAAAATCTGGCTATGAGAAGATCAGTTCGAGAAAGAAGGTAGCTTGAAAGGTATAGTCCATTTGATTTCTGTTCAAATTTTGCTTTGTCTGTTACTGATGATGATACTTAAACTGTGAAGGAAGCAGTGGATTCAGAGGATGGAAAACTCTGGAAAGAGGCCATGGTTGATGAAATGGCATCTTTGCACAAAAATGAGACTTGGGATCTGGTGGAGTTGACGGTTGGAAGGAAACCCATTGGTAGCAAATGAGTGTTCAAAAATAAGAAAAATGCAGAAGGAAAAATGGAGAAATATAAAGCTCGATTGGTAGCAAAAGGTTATTCCCAGGTATTGGGAATTGATTTTGGTGATATTTTTTCTCCTGTTGCCAAGGTAACTTCTATTAGATTACTTTTATCTGTTGCTGCTGCTTTTGATTTTGAGGTAGAACACATGGATGTGAAGACAACATTTCTTCATGGGGATTTGGAAGAGGAAATCTACATGAAGCAACCTAAAGGCTTTGGGGTGAAGGGTAAGAAAGAACTGGTATGCAAGTTAAAGAAGCCTCTATATGGGTTAAAACAGTCACCAAGGATGTGGTAGTGGAAAATTGATACATTTATACGGGGACTTGGCTTCACCAGAACCAAAGCAGATCACTGTGTGTATTTTAAATTAATTGGCGACCGTGTTATTTATTTGGTCTTGTATGTGGATGATATGTTGCTGGTTGGAAATAACAAAGAAATTATCCAGGACTTGAAGACCCAATTGTCCTCCAAATTCGACATGAAAGATCTTGGTGCTGCAAACTATATTTTGGGCATGGAAATTAAAAGAGATCGAGAAAAGAGGAAGCTCTGGTTAAACCAGAGGAAGTATGTCGAGACAATACTGCAGAGATTTAATATGCAGGATAGTAAACCGGTGAAGGTTCCTATTCCTATAGGTGTGAGGTTATCTGTTGAACAATGTCCCAAGACAAAAGAAGAGGAAGAGGACATGTCTCGTGTTCCATATGCAAGTACAGTTGGTAGCCTGATGTATGCAATGGTCTGTACCAGACTAAACATTGCACATGCAGTGGGAGTATTGAGTAGTTTTATGTCAAAACCAGGGAAGGAGCACTGGATAGCGGTGAAGCGGGTTTTTAGGTATTTGTGTGGCACTAATGATTATGGTTTGTGCTACCAAGGAAGACCAGGATTGGACAGAGTGTTGGATATTCGTGGCTTTTTTGATGCAGACTGGGCTCGAGATCTAGATCAGAGAAGATCTACAAGTGGGTATGTGTTTAAACTATTTGGAGGTGTAGTCAGTTGGATGAGTAAGAAATACTCTATAGTCGCACTATCAACTATAGAGGCAGAATACATGGTAGCCACTCATGCAAGCAAGGAACCAGTTTGGTTGCAGAGATTGTGTTCAAGTATGGGGTTAGTACAGGGAGCTATAAGGATAGGCTGTGACAGCCAAAGTGCAATTTTTTTTGCAAAGAACCCCGCATATCATTCAAAGACAAAGCACATTGATGTTCAATATCACTTTATGAGGGATATGATAGAGGAAAAAAAGGTGTTGCTGGTAAATTTGGACACTTTGAAGAATACTGCAGATGCATTGAAAAAATCTGTGAGCTCTGAGAAGTTCTCTTGGTGTAGAGAAACAATGGGCATTGTAGGGCTGGACAAATGACTAAGCTCTCTTGTGGCCCCCTATGGAAAGAAAACAACAAGTGGGAGAATGTTGGGTTGTGTTATATTATTTCCACGACTAGCCCACATAGTTAACCAGGGGTTAGAGGGGGGTAGGTCACAGGGGGATTGAGGGGTACCCGTAACCCCACTTTATGGGGTCCGGGGTAGCGCCCCAATTTTTTTTAGTTTTGGACCCTATGTTAGGATGGGCGCACCCACCTATGGTTTTGTGCATGATTTTCGCACATGTTTTTGGATGTGATGGTTTTCGGTCCATGGTATTGGACGTGATGGTTTTTCGGTCCATGGTATTATATGCTTCAGCATGTATAAATATGTATTATAAGATTGAAAGGAACATAATGAAAAAATCAAGCTGGTAGTCCCGATTATCGGATCTAGGGGAAAATCTTTGTGTATATGTGTTTTATGTGTTATGCTCTCGCATTGTTTATTTTCTGTGTTTTAGAATTCGTATGCAGGTAATTTCTGTACGGGGTTAAAACTTACAGGCCGAAGGTTATAACCAAGCATAGAGAAGACAGACACAAGACTGGCCAAGTGTTGCAGTGTTACAAGACTCTTTGGATCTCAACCACATATTACTCATTCAAAAGCCAGAACTTAGTAGAGGGCAACACTTATTGGAAAAAAAATAGCATGATATTAAGAAAACAAAACAAAGCAAAGAAAAAATAGCAAAGAAAAGTGAAAAGACAAGCAGTAAAAATACTATGTACATAGTGTTGGCATTATGATGTATGTGTTGTAGTTGATGGTAACCCACTTGTAGCAGACCAACTCACTTGTATATGGTAACTAGATGAATCTATAGAAGAGATATCAATTGTGATGTGATGAAATGCAGGGCAACTTCAAGGAATCAGTTCAGAAGGCAACTCACTTAGATGAAAGATCACAGTATAGCAGGTAAACAAAAAGAATTATAGATCAGTCTTCACAAAATGAAGAAAGAGAGGTATACGCAGGTTCACATTGACCAAGCTACGTATACACACAGGTTCACTGTATACAAGTCGCATATACGTACACACGCACTTTCGCAGAAGGAAAAGTGCGTATACCTTGGAAAACTAAAATTTTGGTCCGAAGTATTTATTTTGATCCATGGTATTGGTCCAAGGTATCTGGTCCAAGGTATTGACCCTAGGTATTTGGTCCAAGGTATTGGTCCTATGTGGTTTTTTTTCCATGGTATTGAGAAAGGCCTAAAACTATAAAAGGAGGAGAAGATCATTAGGCCAAGGTGCGCAAGTATCGAATATCCGTTAAGTGTGAGATCTAATATGCAGGTTATTGGCTTATGGTGTTGTGCTTGATCTGAACCAAGGATGAACCTTAGCATTTGATGAAGGATAAGATCTAATGATGTATCAGGATCTTAAGGCTTGAAGTGAATTATCTTTATGTGGTTTGATCATGTATCTGAATAACTGGCGCATGTTGTAGTCTGTAAATATGATGATCTGGGTATGTCTAAAGTCTGGAATAGTTGTTATGTTTAAATCATCATTTACAGGTTTGTACACAGGTTAACTTTAGAAAAGAAGCGTATACACGTTGGTTCTGCATATTAAAGCAGCATATACATCATAAATTTGATTTGCAGATCTGTACGCTGGTTCGCCTTGAGGAAAGCACGTATGCATGCAGGTTCAACACATGGAAGTAATGCATACCTTATAAAATATGTTTTAGTTGCTTCTGTTTGCTGTTGCAATGTTCTGGGTTCTGGCTTGGGTTCTAGTTACTGTATTCCGGTGACAACATTTTGAATGATCAGATTGATGGGTTGTCAAAGTGATTGATTGATTTGGTTGTGGTTGGTTCAAAAGGAGAATAGTTGAAGCAGATATATTTTATGATTGAATGATGTTGTTGATGGATCTAGTCTGAAAATTTATGGAACGTGGTCCCTGGAAGAAAAGAGAAGGTTGTAGCCTTCTGTAGGCCGGTACCTACGTACTAGTAAACATATCAACTAGTACAAGATCTAGGGGGTTGTAGCTCCCTTCTAGTAGAAGCTGGAGAATGAGAGAAGGTTGTAGCCTTCTGCAGGTAGAAGCCTGCATATTGGTATAAGACTGCACCAATACAAAAATTGTAAACAGAATTTTCTTATTATTAAAAGAAGACATAGATGACAGCAGCAAGTGGTTTTCACCCACATTGGGTTTCCACGTTATATCTTGGTTTTCATGTGTGTTGCTTATGTGTGTTGCTTTATTCTGTTTTTACTGCACTGTCTATTAAATTCCTTATATACTGGTTAAAGTTCATTACATGATAATTTGGGTAAATCAAAAGATATCTGCATATACGCTGGTTGCATTAAGTACAATTGTGTATACACGCTAGTTCACTAAGCTGAAGTAGCGTATACAAATCAATTTTGAAAATTAAATTATTGATCTGATAATACTGATTTACCCCCCCTCTTAGTATTATTTACAACAATTGGTATCAGAGCAGGTCCTTTAGAAGAAGCTTGATCACTTGAAGGAAGATCCAACATCATGAGTAATCAAGAAAGTGGGGGATCCATCAGACCGCCAATCTTTGATGGGAGCAACTTTATTTATTGGAAGGTAAGAACCATAGCCTATCTTCAATCACTTGGAACAGATGTCTGGGAAATCATGGAAGGAGGATATACATTTCCATCAGCAATTCCTACAGACACGGCAGGTAAGAAGCAATATGAAACCAATGCCAAGGTTGTCAATACATTATTGGGAATTCTGTCACAATCAGAGTTTGTCAAAGTTATGCAGCTCAAATCAGCCAAAGAAATATGGGACAAAATCATTCTAAGCTACAAAGGAGACTCTCAGGTAAAACGTGCTAAATTGCAAACTATCAGAATTCAATATGAAACTCTCAAGATGCACAATGATGAAAGTATAGCTAGTTACTTCCTACGTATAGATGAGATTGTTAATTGCATGAAGGATCTGGGTGAAGATATAAAGGAAGTTACCTTAGTTGAAAAAGTTTTAAGATCCTTGTCTACTAAATTTGAATCAAAAGTATCAGCCATAGAAGAAAAGCAGGATCTACAGACTATTACTATGACATAGCTTCACAGAATCTTAATTTCCTTTGAGATAAGAAAAGGAGGTCCATCAGATATGAGAGAAGCCACATTCAAAGCTTCAGCAAAAGGAAAAGAAGAACTCAATGAATCAGGACATATTTTAGAAGAAGAAGAGGAAATAAACTTTGTCAAGAAGCTTCAACGGGGTTCCAGAAGATTCAGAGGTAAACTACCTTTCAATTGTTTTTCCTATGGTAGAGTCGGTCATTATGCTGCCAAATGTCCTCATAAAGATAAAATTGATAAAGGGAAGGAATCTGCAAAATGGAATAGAAAAAAAAGTGTAAGTAAAAAGAGCTACCATACTCATGAAGATAATGATGGTTTATCAAATAGTGATGAAGATGAAAATAGTAATGACTATAGACTTCTGATGGCTTATGAAGATGATGATTTCTTGGATGATTTAGATGAAGATGACCTTTATGAAGAAATATCTAAACTCAAAATCCGTTTAGAAGAAAATAATATGATTATAGATACCATGACATACCAACTTGCTGAAAGAGAAAAATACAATGAAAAACTAGAATGTGAAATTGTGGGTCTAAGAAAGGATCTTGAGAAAACAAAAGCTCTCAATCTTAGATTTGCTAAAGAATAAAAAACCTTAAATGAAATTATCAAAGTGAAACATTCTCCTCTGATAAATACAGGTCTTGGATATACTGAAGAAGCATCTCAATCACAGAAGCCATCAACCTCCACTAAAAGCTATCTTGATGCAGCAAAGAGCAGTGGACAGTTTGACAATCGTCAACAAAGGCATAAAGCAGATCACCAGGTAAATCAGGCTCAATTTAACTCAAGGATGAACAAAAGCCACAACGAACCTCAGGTAAATCATACTCAATTTTCTCCAAAGATGAATATCAATAGAAACTACAATTACCAGTTTAGTAGATTCGATAATTGCAGGAACTTCTTTAATGGTCAATGTTTCTCATGTCATAATTTTGGACACAAAGCTGCTCAATGTGTTGCTTACAAAACCATCATGACTAGAGAAGCACGAAATCAGAGGAATGTGACAAGGATCAAGATAAGTACCTATAATAACTTTTCTCTTCTTGAAAATGAAATAGAATGCTCAATCTGTAATAACTTTGGCCATGAAGAATCTAAATGCAGTAGTAAATTTCGGCAAATATCTCAAAAGAAGCAAACTCCATTAAATCCAAAAATATGGAGAAAGAAAGAACCACAAACAGAAAGATGTGGTATAGCCTTGTATGCATAAGGACAAGAAAACTAGTGGTACATTGACATTGGATGCTCAAAACACATGCCAGGTGACAAAGAAAAACTACACTCATATAATGCCTTAGAAAAGGAAAAGAGTGTCTCATTTGGAAACGACACTCTTGCTGTCATAAAAGGTAAAGGCTCTGTTTTCTTGAAAGAAAAAGTTAAAGTTGGGAATGTTATGTATGTTGATGACTTAAAGTATAACCTGTTGAGTGTGAGTCAAATGTGTGATCAAGGAAATGAAGTAGTGTTTCGATCAAATGGATGTGTTGTTCGTGAGCTTGATATAGGAGAAACTGTGATCAAAGGTACAAGAACTCCAAACAACATACACATACTCAAGGGAGGACAACAACAGTGCTATCTAAGCAAAAATGATGAAAACTGGCTATGGCACAGAAGATTGGGATATCTAAGCTTTTCTCAAATAAGAAAAGCATGTAGATCCCAGGCTATTCATGATCTTCTAGATATCAACATTCCTAAAAATACTATATGCAAATCATGTCAATTCGGTAAGCAAACTAGATCTCACTTCATCAAAAAAGAAGATTCAGCGAGTAAGCCTCTTGAACTTATTCATACTTATTTATGTGGACCATCAAGGAAAAAGTCACCTCATGGAGAAGGATACTTTATATTGTTCATTGATGATTTTTCCAGAATGTTTTGGATAGGTCTTCTAAAGCATAAAGATGAAGCATTTGAAAAGTTCAAAGCCTTCAAAGCTTTGGTTGAAAATGAATCAGATTGCAAAATCAAATGCCTCAGATCTGATCAAGGAGGGGAATTTACTTCGGATGAATTCTTTGACTTTTGTGAACAACGTGGAATAAAAAGGCAGTGCTCCACTGCAAGGACTCCTCAACAAATGGAGTGGTAGAAAGGATGAACATAACTATTCAACAAATGGCTTGTGCTATGCTAGATTGTTAGGCCCCTATACTACTAGTGTAACCCCTTATTATTATTAGTACAACCCCCTTATTATATTTTTGTACCCATGTAGTCCCCATATTGTTACTATTGTGCCCCATAGAAGCCCACTATTGATATTATTATTCCCTTACATTATTATTGTTATGTCGGCTCTAATTATATTATGACCCCTTAGACTCCTATATATAGAAAGGAGTTATTTTCATTTGTATCATCCAAGAATTGTTCATTTGTGTAATGTAAAGGAGGTTTCCCCCTCGAAGAGGCTGAATTCTAAGGTGTTCAACTATCTTTTCTATCTTTTTCTGACCTGGTTTCATAACATTTGGTATCAGAGCTTTGGATTCTAGGGTTTCACTGCTCCAAACAGGTCATCGTGGAATTTGCGCTATAACTTGTTTTCTGCGACATTTCAGACACTACAAAAAAACCCATTTGGGCCAAAATCGTTCTAAACCTTGGGTCCGAATTTCAGAGCTTTTTGTACTACATTTGTGGAGATATGATCTGAGGAAGTTGGCATTTTTGCAGACTCTCGAATTACATTCCAAACAGGTGACCTGGGGAAAATAGTCATAACTTTTGTTTTGAGCATCAGATTGAAATTTCATAAGAAGTTACAAAAAGAGGATGGACTGTAGTTTCCTGTGTATATTTTTCAGATCCTAAGGTTGAAACAGTGACACGTGGCACTTCCTACAAGTTTGCTCTTCTGAAAAGGTATATAATCAGGTCATCTTGGGCGATTGTGCATAACTCTTTCTTGGAGAATCTAAATTCGATCAGACTGGTGGCATTGGAAATAGAACATAGAGGGCTACTGCAGGTCACAATTTCAAAACTAGAAGAGATGAAATTACAGAGTTATATTCATTTCAATATCAAGCTCCTAAAATCAAGAAAAGGCAATATGAGGAAGTTTGATGGCAAGGATTCGGTAAATTGGATACTTCAGATGGAGCAATATTTTGATCTACATGGTGTGCCACTGTTACAAAAGGTATGTATTGCATCTTCATATTTAGAACCGGATCAATTTTTATGGTATAAAGGGCTTTTTTATAGTAAACAACTTGTTATGTAGTCAATTTTCATGGAGGAAATCATAGCACATTATGAGGATATAAAGAGAAACACCTTCTTTAGAGCAACACCACAACAGTTGGAAAGAGTAAAAGGGCTTTGTTACATAGTGGAAAGTGAAATTATGGCAACAAGGAAGTCTACCTCTCACAACTATAAATATGGAAGTGTTGTTTCTCCTAGCCTTCCACAACTTACAAGGGTTACACCACAAAAATTGGAAGAAAAAAGAGAAAAAAGGCTTTGTGCCTTCCACAACTTACAATGGTTACACCACAACAATTGGAAGAAAAAAGAGAAAAAGGGCTTTGTTACAATTGTGATAAAAAATGCACTAAAGGTAATAAGTGTGCTGAGAAGAAATTATTTTACATAGAGTATGAAGAGGAGGAAGAAAATGATCAAGAAACATCAAAAGAAGAGGATATACGCCAAGACCCAACCCCAGAGAAAGAAGAAACGAATCAGACCATATCTTGTAAAGCATTGGCAAGAATTACCACTCCTCAAACTCACAAGATAGAAGGACATATCAAGAAGAAAAAGATGCAAGAAGTGAAAGATCACGTCGATAAAGAAGAAATGAATCCAACCATATCTTGTAATTCATTGGTCGGAATTACCACTCCTCAAACTATCAAGATAGAAGGACATATCAAGAAGAAAAATGTTCAAGAAGTGAAAGATCACATTGAGCATCAAGAAATGAATCTGACCATATCTTGTAAAGGAGTGGAAGAAATTACCACTCCTCAAACTCTAAAGATATAAGGACATATCAAGAAGAAAAAGGTTCAAGCAGTGAAATATCACATTGAGCATCAACAACAAGTTCTCCAACTTTTAAAGGATAACGCCACTTTGGTGTAAAATCGAATGAAACAACAGGTAGATCAACATCATAGTGAAAAATGTTTTAATGTGGGTGATTGGGTATTTTTACTACTACATCTCAAGCAAGCTATTTATGAGAAGGAAATGTTGGCAATAGTACATGCATATAAGAAATGGCGACCTTACCTAATGGCAAGACACTTTAAGGTAAAAATGGATCAGGATAGTCTTAAATACATTTTAGAACAACTATTATCTTTAGAAGAACAAAAAAAATGTGTCACAAATATGTTGGGTTATGACTTTGACATCATCTATAGAAAATGGAAGCAAAATTTTGTTGCAGATGCACTCTCAAGAAAGGATGAGGATGTGGAAGCATTTTTTTGTGCTATTTCTATTATCCAACCAAATTGGATAGACGAAGCAAGGGATGAATCGAAGAAGGACAAAGCAGTGTGGCCACTCATTCAAAAGTTGCAGAATATCCCAATTCAAACAATATTTCCAGAACTTGAAGAGGAAGGAAAAATCATATTGGAACCTGGAGTAGTCATAGAAAAAAGAACCCGACAGCTAGGAAATAGATCAATTTCAAAGTATCTCATCAAGTGGAAGAACTTACCCGCTGAAGATTCCAAACGGGAGGACAAATTTTTTATACAGAAGCATCAAAAACTACTCAAGCATTGAGGACAACACTTTTTGAAGGAGAGGGGCATGTTAGGCCCCTATACTACTAGTGTAACCCCTTATTGTCATTAGTACAACCCCCTTATTATATTGTTGTACCCATGTAGTCCCCATATTGTTACTATTGTGCCCCATGGAAGCCCACTATTGTTATTATTATGCCCTTACATTATTATTGTTATGTCGGATCTGATTATATTATGACCCCTTAGACTCCTATATATAGAAATGAGGTATTTTCATTTGTATCATCCAAGAATTGTTCATTTGTGTAATGTAAAGGAGGTTGCCCCCTCAAAGAGGCTGAATTCTAAGGTGTTCAACTATCTTTTCTATCTTTTTGTGAGCTGGTTTCATAACATAGATGAATCAGGAACTCTTGGTGAAGCTGCATTCGCTGCCATCACTATTCTCAACCAAGCAAATGTTCGAGTAAACAACACTCAAACTTCACATGAACTTTGGTATGGTAAGACTCCTACTGTAAAATACTTCAAAGCTTTTGGAAGCAAATGTTACATCAAAAGGACTGATGAAAAACTTGGTAAGTTTGAACCCAGATCAGATGAAGGTATTCTTCTTGGCTACTCCTCCCGAAGTAAAGGATATAAATGTTATAATAAAAGACTTGGGAAAATTATTGAAAGTATTGATGTTGTGGTTGATGAAGCATGCAAAAATCCAAAACAGATAAAAATAGAAGATTAAGAAGAAGATGAGGATCATTTTTCCACATCAAATCAAACTGATTCTGAAGAAGAAACCAATGAAGCACCAAAAGAAGAGATAACAATAGAAGAAAAGAATCCATCCAGGTATGTTCAGAAAAATCATCTAGAAACTCAAATTTTGGGGGAAAAAGGGGCAGGTGTGCGGACAAGAAGAACCATTGCCGAAGCCTCAAGCTATCTAGTATTACTATCTTCCACTGAACCTCAAAATGTAAATGAAGCATGAAGAGCTCTGACTCAAGTCTCATAGATCCTACCTCCTATCGAAAGTTGATGGGTTCTCTGATGTATCTTGCAAACACTAGACCAGATATATGTTTTCTTGTGAACATTCTTAGTCAATTTTAGTTGGAGCCTTGTCATGATCATTGGATAGTTGCTAAGAACATATTGAGATATTTACGAGATACTATTCATCACTGCCTAAAGTATGATAGAAAAGAATTCAAGTTGATAGGTTTTACAAATTCTGATTGTGGTGGTAATGAGACTGATGGAAGAAGCATTATTGGTGGATCTTTTAGTTTGGGGTCTACGATGATTTCATGGATAAGTAGAAAAAAATATATCATTTCTCTAAGTAGTACTTAAGTTGAGTATGTTGCTACATGTGAAGTGGGAAATGAGGTTGTATGGTTAAGGAAGCTTCTGTCAAATTTGTTTGAAAAACCTCTAAGTCCTACAGTGATAAATTGTGATAATCAAAGCAGCATTACGATGTCTGAAGATCTCTTGTTCCATGCAAGGCCGAAGGATATCAACAATAACTACCACTATATTATAAGTTTGGTACAAGATGGGATCGTGAAGCTACAGTATGTTTCGGTTGTTGAACAAGTAGTTGATGTGTTGACAAAGTCTCTTCCTAATAAGAAGTTTGAGTATTTGAGAAGCATGCCTCGTTTCGTTGGTATTATTGATTTCATTAACGAAAGATGTTTGGAAGAGACTTGAGGAGGTATCTTGTGTGATACAAAGTTCCTAAGAGGACATCTTGCTGACATATGTATTGATGTCTAGATCCTAAAGTGGGAGGGTGGAATTGGCCATGGAGCTTTGACTTTGGATACACACCTAGATCCCTCAGTTGATGGTTAGAAAGTAAGTCTGTCGGTGCCTAGACTGGCTAAAATATTTAGTCCATCTTAGTCCCATCTGGATAGATTTCCTTGGTCAGGAATCTAGTCCATTTCACCTTGTGTGCCGAAGTTCTTCATAGTTCTTGTGCTTTGAGATCTTCCTTGTACTTGTATATACATGTTTCATTATGAATACCTCCCTAGTTAAGAGGGAGTGTTGAAGAATGTAACTAGGTTCGGTCTTCATATTTATATTTTAGTCAAAGAACAAAAATAGTATTATTATTATTATTATGACTTATTAAAGTATGAGTTTCATGCTGGTTCATCATGTTTTAGGTCAAATTCCCCATTGAGGACTTCTAGGATTTATTCTGAGTCATTAGAATCATTGTCCATTTAAAGAGACCCTTCTTGGGCTTTTGAATCATGTAAAAAGATATATTATTGAGTGAAATTAGGTATTTGTCACCTCCACACCAAGTCGGCTTCAAGAAGATCAAGTTGGCCTCAATCTAGGCAATTCAGCCTCACCTAAAGGCTATATATACAAGAATTTTGATTTCATTTGGAGACATTAACTCAAGAAGTTCGATCTACATCAAAGAGGTACAAAAAAGTGTGAAGGTCAAGGTGAAGAAGGACAAAATACAAGTTGAAGATTTTTGGTTATCTCTTTCTCTCTCTTATGCGAAGTTACTAGGCCAGTTACTAGATGGAAGTTTTACTGCTGGAAGGGTTGAAGTTTTGAAAGTGTCGGGCAAGGTGAAGAAGGACAAAATACAGGTTGAAGATTTTTGGTCATCTCTTTCTCTCTATTATGCGAAGTTACTAGGCTAGTTACTAGATCGAAGTTTTACTGCTGGAAGGGTTGAAGTTTTGAAAGTGTCGGGTCGAAGTTTCTACTGCTAGAAGGTCAAGATTCTAGATTTGTTGGGTCGAAGTGTTGTTGCTAGGTCTAAATTGCTGGAAGGAGAGGATGACTTAGTGGTTGGAGGAGGTATGTGTCTAGGTTGAAGAGCCTTGGATTATCTCATCTTAACTATTGAAAGAAGAAGTTTGACTCGCTTTTCCCCTAGATAGGGGCTTTGCCCTGGAAGAGTGCCTACGTCGAATGTCTCTTGTTTTTGTGATCTTCATACACATATAATTTGGTAATTGCCTCATGAAAGATAATATAACAAATATATAAAAGAAGCCAATATAGTTCACAAATAACTATCAAGAAAGAGAAATTTAACCCTAATTCTACCAGCCTGATTTCTCCACATATAAGGATTGGTTGCTGGTGCAACCCAAGTTTCCTTCCTTCATTGATTGGTTTTACACATTTGAATGCATGATACCCAAATTGTCTAAATCTATAAAACTCCCCTTTGTTATAGCCTCTTCCATAGCCTCTTACTCCACATTGACTTTCTCTATGCGATTAAGGATTGGATTTTGGTGTAAACCAAGAAGAACTATTTTCTCCTCATTTTCCTAATATTGGATTTTCTCTTTCATCCACAATTTTACAATCTCTGTTAACTTCTTTCCATTTAAAATTTCATCAATTTTCTTTGATATCTTTTCTTCTATTCTCAAGCTAACTAATATACCTACTCTAATAAATCCATTTTGTGCATATCAAAATCATCTTGAATGGGAATGGACGATGGATATTGATAGCCTCCTTCAACGATTCCCCAAACATCTGATCCAAGTTAATGTAGGTAAGCTCTTATTTTGACATTCGAGAAAACCAGATTGATCCATTAAAAAATGGTGTCCTGATACTTGTTTCTCCCTCTTGATTGCTTATCTTGATGAATCTTCCTTCAAGCGATCAAGATTCTTTTGAAAGGCCTCCTTTAATTCCAATTGTTAGGAAAAATTATTGAAAGGAGGGAAGGGGGCTAAATCACTATTTTCCCATTCACTCATCTTTAACATAATTTCATCATCCTTACCACAACATTAACTTGTAGAATTAATCAAGTAATCCTTCACAAAAAAATATATTTGTTGAAAGTTCAAAATTTTATTAAAAATTAATAGTCAATAAGTAAAAACACTCATTTAATCTTGGAAGCTATTTTATTCCAACTTTGAATATTTTCCTTTTCATTTTTCACTCTTGTTTTTAGATACTCTCACCATAAAAATGCATATATTTTTTTATTTATGTTGAAATATAATTTCCCCTGCTATGTATTGTTCCAGAAAACCGCTTGTCTTTATCGCACCGCTTTTCACAAGTTGGTGGTATTTTCTCAATCGACAGCGATAACACCCAGCAGCTGACACGTGCACAACAGTTTTGAAAAAGTGGTTTTTCATCGGAGCATAAAGTTCGTGTGGATTGAGTGAGCGATAACCATTTGATTGAAACCAAGGTTTGAAGACGTTCGATTGACATCTATGTTTTGTGGTAGCAGGGACATGTTTTTTGTTTTATTATCGTGAGGACCTCCGTAGCAGCTGTATGACAGGGTTAATATTAAAAGGAATGTATCGCCATGCTGAAACATTTAATGAATTTACCGTGTTCAGTAAATGCAGGTAAAATTTAATTTTAATGTTTTTTATTTTTCACGGGTGTAGTTTTTGGTTTTGTGGAAAAAGTAAAAAGGTATTGTAATATTTTGTTTTTGTTGCTGTTCGTTCATTGTGAAAAAAAGGGAATTCGCTGCAGCGCGAATGTAATGAAATTTTGTTTACACAGAAGTGTAAATTTGCAAGCAGAATCACAAAGATTTATTATTGAAATGCACAGCAGTGCAGAGACTGTATTGTATCCATTTTGAAGGATAAATATTATGGCCTGGGAGCCATTGTGAAGAACAACACGAATTTTTTTTTTGTAATGGAATATGCAGAAGCATAAATGCATTGAAAATTTTACACACAACAGTAAAAATTTCAAAGCAGAGACAGAGTAAATTTGCAAGGAGACAGAGTAAATTTTTTTTGTGGAACTGAACCGTTCCTGGTGTAATCCCTCTGAGAGAGGAAGAAGTTTGTAACAAACAATATTTATTAATGAATATAAAGTTGTTATGTGTGTGTGAAAAACTCTGTTTTGCCTAGAAACAATATTTGCTTCCCTGTGTAAAAACAGAGCATCATTCTCTGTTCATTTTTTTTGTTTTGGAATTAAACAGAAAATTCCCAACATGGTATCAGAACTTGTCCAAGCTCTTTGAAGGTGTCAAAGCAGTTGAAGGAAGGATTTATTGCTGCAGCAGCTTCTCCAGCAGAGTGAAGACTCAGTCAAGAAAAAATACAAGGTATTTCTCAAGATTAGTTTTTTGCAGAAGACAGTCAATTATTTTAATACACAGTCAAGTATTTGAAGCATAGTTAAGAGTGCAAGAATGGCTGGAGCCAGCACTAGCATGGGTATCTTTAATACTCAGCTCCCACAGTTTAATGGGAAAAACTATGACTATTGGGCAATAACTATGAAAGCTTTGCTTGCTTCCCAAGACTTATGGGAATTTGTTGAGGATGGTTTTGAAGAACCAGCAGATGAAAATGAGTTTAATAGGTTAACTCAGGTAGAGAAATATCTGTTGAAGAGCTATAAGAAGAAGGATTCTAAAGCCCTCTATTTTTTGTTTCAAGCAGTGCATGAGAGTGTGTTTCCAAGGATAGTAGCAGCAAAGACATCCAAAGAAGCATGGAAAACTCTCAAGATAGCCTATCAAGGCATGGAGAAAGTGAAGACAACAAAAATACAGTTGCTGAGGAGAGATTTTGAGAATCTTTGCATGAAGGAGTCAGATAATATTGACTCATTCTTCACACATGTGATTGGTCTGGTCACAAAAATAAGGTCTCATGGAGAGAGTCTTGAAGAAAGGAGGATTTTGGAGAAACTGTTAAGGATCTTACCCTCAAGGTTCGATGTGATTGTCACCACCATAGAAGAGACAAAGGATCTCACAAACTTTTCAGTTGATGAACTACATGCATCACTGATAACACATGAGTAGAAATGAAAACTCATCTCTAGAACATGTCTTTAAGACCCAGATGTCCTTTGGAAGAGGAAGAGGTCAAGGCAGAGAAAACAAGAGAGGAAGAGGCAGAAATCAAAACAGAGGTGGAAGAAACAGTCCAACAAATGCTCAAGGAAGAGATATCAATCCAAATCAGAACCAAGGCCAAGGCAGCAACCAACAAAGTGGACAACATCATGCTCAAGGACAAAGGTATGATAAATCTAATGTCCAATGTCACTATTGTAAAAAATATGGGCATTATGCAAATGAATGCAGGAAGAAGCAGCATGATATGAGTAATAGAACTAGTGTAAATTTCACTAGAGAAAATATCAGCCAAAATAATTTGTTTATAGCTTGTAATATGGCTGAAGAAAAGAGTGAAGATGTATGGTTCCTAGACTCCGGTTGCAGCAACCATATGACAGGAAACATAGCCTTGTTTTCTACGTTAGATCAGAGTGTGAAGTCACAAGTCACACTAGGGACTGATAATAAAGTTTTTGTTATGGGAAAAGGAGAAGTAAATGTATTTACAAGGAAAGGTGAAAAGAAAACCATAACAGATGTTTATTATGTTCCTGGAATGAAGTGTAACCTCTTAAGTATTGGGCAGCTTACTCAAAAGGGGTACAATGTTTTCTTTGTGAATGATGTATGCACCATCATGGATAGAGCACCCAGCGAACGATGTATTGCTGAAGTGAAGATGACAAGGAACAGGATGTTCCCTCTCAGGATGAAAGCAAATTTGAAAAATAAAGAAATTGCAGCAGTGACACAAGAGGCTTACCAAAGCGAACCAAAGGATGAAATTTGGTTGTGGCACTTGAGATTTGGACATCTCAACATTGGAGGTCTTAACTTGTTGAATAGAAAAGGAATGGTAAGAGGATTGCCATTGATAGAGAAACCAGATAGCCTTTGCGAAGGTTGTATCTTGGGGAAACAACACAGAGAAAGTTTTCCATCTGGGAAAAGCATAAGGGCAAAATCACCCTTAGAGATTGTCCACTTAGATTTATGTGGACCGATACAAACTCCATCACTTGCAGGCAGCCACTACATACTAACATTTATTGATGATTTTACTAGAAAAACTTGGGTTTATTTCTTGAATAACAAAAGTGAAGTGTTTGAAAGATTTTGCAATTTCAAAGCACTTGTAGAAAACCAAAGCGGGCTGCATATCAAAGTTCTAAGAACTGATAGAGGAGGTGAGTATATCTCCAAGGAAATTCTACGTTTTTGTAGAGAAAATGGAATTCATAAGCAGTTTACCACTAGGTACACTCTGCAGCAAAATGGAGTTGCCGAAAGAAAGAACATGGCAATCATGGATATGGCGAGGAGTATGTTAAAGGCAAAGCATTTGCCAAATGATTATTGGGTTGAAGCTGTACACTATGCAGCGTACATTTTGAATAGATGCCCTACAAAAGCAGTCATGAACAGAGTGTCGGAAGAAGCATGGAGTGGGACAAAGAAAGGAGTCACCCACATGAAAGTTTTTGGATGTGTGGCTTATGCACACATTCCAAATCAGCTAAGGAAGAAGTTGGATAGCAAAGGGGAGAAATGTATTTTCATTGAATATAGTGAGGAATCCAAAGCTTATAGGTTATATAACCCATCCACCAAGAAGCTGATTGTGAGTAGAGATGTTCAGTTCATTGAGGAGGAAGCTTGGGATGGAAGCATAAAGAAAACAGTGAATGTTAAAAACTCTTTGTCACATGATGAAGATGATGAGGAGATCATTGAAATACATCCCCAAACAACAGCACCAACACAAGGATAGCAAGGGACACCCTTGAGGAGAAATGAAAGTGCTTTTCCAAGCACACCACAAGGAGGAAATTCAAGTGCTTCTTCAAGTACTTGTACACCAAATGAAAGAGGTAAAAAGTTCAGAAATTTAAGTGACATTTATGAATAAGAGGCAACAAATGAAGGTATGAACTCTTGTTTGCTTTATATTGTCATGTTGATGACCCTGTTCATTTTGAAGAAGCAATTAAGGATAGGAAATGGATAGAAGCCATAGATGAGGAGATAAATTCCATAGAAAGAAACAAGACATGGGATTTAGTTGAACTACCAAAAGGAAAGAAAGTCATTGGAGTTAAATGGGTCTACAAGACCAAGAGTAATGCTGAAGGCAAAATAGAAAGGCACAAGGCAAGACTGGTTGTCAAAGGATATAAGCACCAGTATGGGAGAGACTATGAGGAAACTTTTGCACCGGTTGCTAGAATGGAAACTGTGAGAGCAGTGCTGTCCATAACAGCACAAAACAAGTGGAAATTTTACCAAATGGACATGAAGTCAGCATTCCTAAATGGAGTGTCAATGGAAGAGGTTTACATTGAACAACCTCTAGGCTATGAAAAGAAAGGCCAAGAGCACAAAGTGTGCAGATTGAAGAAAACTCTTTATGGGCTGAAGCAAGTTCCAAGAGCATGGTACAGTAGGATAGATTCCTATCTACTGGAAAATGGATTTGGAAAGTGTGAGGGAGAACCCATCCTTTACATCAAAGAAAATGATGGTAAAATACTAATTGTTGTGTTATATGTTGATGATGTTATTTTCACAGGTAATGATGATTATCTTATTGAAAATTTCAAAACAATCACGAAAGAAGAATTTGAAATGACTGACATGGGTTTGCTGAGATACTTCTTAGGAATAGAAGTAGAACAAAATGGAAATGGGATTTTTATCTCACAAGGGAAATATGTTAATGAAGTGTTGGAAAGATTTAATATGCAAGCAAGACATCAATCACTCCCACAGTGATGGGATTAAAACTCAGCAAAGAGGACAGCAGCAAGGATTTTGATCCTAGTTTGTACAAGAGCATAGTTGGCAGCCTCATGTATTTGATTACAACTAGACCGGATATAATGCATGCTGTTAGTTTAATTTCCAGATTCATGGAGAGGCCAAAAGAAGCACATTGGCAGACATCAAAAAGGATTCTGAGGTATGTTAAAGGTACTAAAAGCTTTGACATTTTATATACTACTTCAGAATGTTCAGATTTAATTGGATACACTGATAGTGATTGGGCTGGAAGTGTAGATGATCGGAAAAGCACATGGGTTCAGGAGCCGTTTCATGGGCTTCTAAAAAACAGCCTATTGTAGCATTGTCTATAGCAGAAGCAGAATATGTGGCAGCTATAGCAACAGCATGTCAAGCAATTTGGATGAGAAGGATGTTAAGAAGCTTATGCCAAGAGCAAGCAAAAGGAATTGTGATTTTTTGTGACAATAGCTCAGCTATTGCATTATCCAAGAATTTTGTGTTTCATAAGAGAACGAAACACATTGACACAAAGTTTCACTACATCAGGGAATTGGTGAACAGTGGAGAAATTGTCTTAGGACATTGCAGAACTGAGGAACAGGTTGCAGACATTTTGACCAAGCCTTTGGGGCAGAAAAGTTTTGAATTTTTGAGGAAATGTTTGGGTATTACTGATAACCTAGCAGTTGAAATTAAAGGGGAGTGTTGAAATATAATTTCCCCTGCTGTGTACTGTTCCAGAAAACCGCTTGTCTTTATCGCACCGCTTTTCACAAGTTGGTGGTATTTTCTCAATCGGCAGCGATAACACCCAGCAAATGACACGTGCACAATGGTTTTGAAAAAGTGGTTTTTCATCGGAGCATAAAGTTCGTGTGGATTGAGCGAGCGATAACCGTTTGATTGAAACCAAGGTTTGAAGCCGTCTAATTGACATCTATGGTTTGTGGTAGCAGGCACATGTTTTTTGTTTTATTATCGTGAGGACCTCCGTAGCAGCCGTATGAAAGGGTTAATATTAAAAGGAATGTATCGCCATGCTGAAACATTTAATGAATGTACCGTGTTCAGTAAATGTACGTAGAATTTAATTTTAATGTTTTTTATTTTTCACTGGTGTAGTTTTTGGTTTTACGGCAAAAGTAAAAAGGTATTGTAATATTTTGTTTTTGTTGCTCTTGGTTCATTGTGTTAATGAAATTTTTTTTACACAAAAGTGTAAATTTGCAAGCAGAATCACAGAGATTTATTATTGAAATGCACAGCAATTTATTATTGAAATGCACAGCAGTGTAGACTGTATTGTATCCATTTTGAAGGATAAGCACGAATGTTTTTTTTGTAATGGAATATGCAGAACATAAATGCATTGAAAATTTTACACACAACAGTAAAAATTTCAAAGCAGAGACAGAGTAAATTTGCAAGGAGACAGTAATCTTTTTTTGGGGAACTGAACCGTTCCTAGTGTAATCCCTCTGAGAGAGGAAGAAGTTTGTAACAATCAGTTTTTATTAATGAATATAAAGTTGTTATGTGTGTGTGAAAAACTCTGTTATGCCCAGAAACAATATTTGTTTCCCTGTGTTAAGATCATGTGTAAACAGAGCATGATTTTCTGTTCATTTTTTTTTTGTTTGATTCTCTGTTATTTTTTTGTTTTTGTTTTGGAATTAAACAGAAAATTCCCAACAATTTATGCATGTGAATTTCACATATACTTGACCCTCCATTTGTTCAAAGTCAAAAAAATTATCCAGTTATAATATCTGATCCACCATATCCTTTGAGGTGGACTCCAAAATACATGAAAACATGCAGCTTTCTTTTGCTGCACAATTTCATTAAGGATGAAAGAAGTGTGTCATCGATACCATGTTCTTATTATTGCGATCAAATGCTTTTATTTGATGGAAAATCCATATGGTTATCCATTTGTTGGTTGACCTGTTGGTGTAGTTTTAGAGCAGCGGGAGGTTATTACTACTGGCACTAAAATGGGTTTTACTTGAGAATCCCAAAGCCATATGTCCTACCCATAAAAAATGAAGTGATTTCTGAGAACAATAAAAACAGTATCAATTTGCAGCAGCTTGAGGTAATAATTGTAAAGTAAGAAAGTGCGACTGTACAAGGCATAAAACGATTCTGATCATGGGCATACGTACGCTGTTCCCCTGTCTGGTTGGAAATTCGGTTTGGCCTGCTTGATTGTAAAGAATAAAATAGAATATATGATATTGATGTGTAGCTTGTTCTAAGCCTCCATTGTTGCACTTTTCTCAGAAGTTATACGTGCATACTTATAGGCATTCCTATTCCCCAAAAATTCAGTGTTTGCTAACGAATACTTAGAATGACTACTGTTAGGTCAAAACAGAATACTTAGAATATCAGTGCTTGATAAAGCTAATGTTAGCCAACCCAACTCAGTCACTGTCAGAGGATCAAATTGTTTGTCATCGAGAAGTGAAGTCCTGTGGATGGGCTGGCTTAGAATTATCTTTTATGAAGCAAAGCACACCAAGTTGATATTGAAAAATAAGCTTTATTCCAATGAAAACACTCCACCTATTCTTTTTATTAGGTTTACAATGTATTTTTTATTTATTTACCTTTCGTTTCATAACAAAAATATCAATGTCGACTCGATGCCCAAAGAATACAATCCGGAATGAAGTGACCACATAAACAAAGGAAACCATCCATAACAAAGGAAACCATCCATAGAGTTGTGTTAGTAGAGGAGATACCAAGATTCTGATATCATATTAGGTTTTTGGTTACATTACTAAAGTTAATAAGTTTTAGCAAATTTTTAAATCATTATTATTATTTATTGAATACTAAAACTTATTAGTTTTACTAAATTTTTAAATCATTATCATTATTTTTTGAATAGACCAGGGTAGATCCCAGAATAACTACCTGTAAAAATCCAAAAAAAAACCTACCTTTCAGTCTCCTCACATATTGGCAAAACTTCGTCAGGGTTTTAATTAATTAAAAAAATGGACAAACTGAAATTCATAGCCTACGACTTGAGTTTGAGTGTAAATGGTGGTTTCTTTATTGCAGCTGTGAGAAAATCCTGTTGGTGGATTCTGATTGTCGACAGTGGTATTCTTCTGATTCCGATTCCCTTTGTCAGACTCCAACGTGTGGTTTAAATAGAGTCAGACGAGTCAATCATCATTCATTATTATGTACTATATTCGAGTACAGTATCAGAGATTCGACATTTGGTTCACTATTTATAAGAACACACAAGGTCATGGTTTCCAATCTAAACTGCATTCATCGCCCCTTGCTTCTCTGAGCCCTTCCTGTATCCCGTCCACTAAAACCCTGTATTTCTGTACAGTTTTTGCCTTGAATCCGGCTGAATTTGCTGCCTATCAGAGCATCTGGAGGAAGTGGGTACTATGTTCTAGTCTTCATTTCTAAACTTTGCTATTGATTTCAGTATGGTTTGACTAATTTTACTTTGTTTTTAATACAATTTGGTACATTGGTTTCTTTAGTTACATTTTTATATTGAAGTTGCT
This sequence comes from Pinus tabuliformis, assembly GCA_031772625.1. Taxonomy (NCBI): domain Eukaryota; kingdom Viridiplantae; phylum Streptophyta; class Pinopsida; order Pinales; family Pinaceae; genus Pinus; species Pinus tabuliformis. Next base: position 45,089,739 of record CM062817.1, on the reverse strand, counting down.
CATAGTATGTTTTTACTTTGTTTTTAATACAATTTGGTACATTGGTTTCTTTAGTTAAATTTTTATATTGAAGTTGCTCATTGGGTTCTATTTCTTTTACTTTTTGGTAAAAATATGGATGAGATTACTTTTAAATGGATTTAAAAAACTAAAAATCTAAAAACTGGAATTGGTGATGGAATTAATAGTTACTCATGCATTTCAAATATTCTACATTTTTATTATTTCTATAATTCTATTAGATTTTAGATGATAATTCGGCGTATTTATTAAGTTTGGTCGTTTGTTTGTTACGTGAATATATTGATGCTGGTAGACATACCCTAAACTTGGCGTTTGAACTTTGTCCTTGAAGGTGTTCCTTCCAGAGATAAAGAAATATGGGCAGTCAATCGGCTTCTTCCAGCGATACTGTAACAAAGTGGACTTCGCAGCAAAACAAAGTGTTTGAGAACGCCTTGGCTATCTACCACAAAGACACTCCTGACCGTTGGCACAAAGTGGCTGCTATGGTTGGTGGGAAAACCCCACAGGAAGTGAAAAAGCATTATGAGATTCTGTTAGAGGACTTGAATCTCATCGAAACAGACCAGATTCCTTTCCCCAACTACAAATCTTCGGGCCCTAACAATCGCAGTAATTATGTAAAGGAGGAGCGCAGGCGAGTTTAAAATTTGTCAGTCTTTTACATGCATGTAATTATATTATTGAGATAGTTAGCTTTTTAGAGTTAGATTATTGAGTTGAGAGGCTCTGGGAGAGGTTCATTTTTCTATAGTCTAACATGATGTGTAATTTTGTTCCTCGATCATCAAAATTGAAAATTGAATTTTTTTGGCTCATATTATTAAATCTGTATTTAAAATAAATCTATATTACTTAAAATAATTACTTTACATTAAGACACAAAGTTTTTTCCAGTCAATCCTAACTCCTTTTTCATTTTTGAAGATAGAGTGACTGGTTCAGTTTGTTTGTGCAGGCGTTTGATGCGCTTGAAGCTGCAATAAAGTTTCTGAAATGATGACTTGCAGCAGCAGACGGAGGCAGAAGGAAAAAAAAGAATTACAAAAATAAGGAGGCAGTCTAATGTATGTAATAGCTAAAAGACTAGAAAATATAAACAGCAGTGTTTCCACGTCTATAAGCATCATAGTTCTTTTTGCTTCTCTATACATTGTCGTCAACTATAAAGCTAGACGAAGTATTGCGCATGTGTAACTTTTATTCCATGACATCAAACGTATTTCTGCTGTGATACTTAAAGCAACGTCTTATTTTGAATATTAATTCATGATGTTAAACCATAGAGGATCGTTCGAAATGTTGATACATAAAATAACAAAATACGATGAATCTGGAAGATATAACCACACATAATGCAGATGGCAAAAGTCTCAAATCCATTAATTCTTTTTATAACAACACCAATATCAATTTTTCAATATATTAAAATTTGGATGATAAACTACATTAATTCTTTAGAACTTATTTCTAACTTTTATTCCATGACATCAAACGTATTTCTTGCTGTGATACTCAAAGCAACGTCTTACTTTGAATATTAATTCATGATGTTAAACAATTCTTTTTATAGCAACACCAATATCAATTTTTCAATATATTAAAGTTTTGATGATAAAGTACATTAGTTCGTTAGAAACATTAATTTTTCAATATATTAAAATTTTGATGATAAATTACATTAGTTAGTGAGAACGTCTACCAAATCATGATGATGTTATTAATTTGATGTAGTTATTTAATTTTTTTAATTTAAATTATATTGTTTTTTTGATTTTATCTAATTTTTTCAATGAAGTTATTTGATTAATTTGATGTAGTTATTTAATTTTTTAAATATAAATTATATTGATTTTGTTGATTTTATCTAATTTTTTTTAATGAAGTTATTTGATTTTAATGTTCTTTGGCTGCTATTTGCTAATGAAGACTGACTCATCACCTTTATTTAAGGAAAACCACGCCACTTGGAATAACCCTGACTCATCACTCTTATTCAAGGAGAACCACGCCACTTTAAATAACCAACCCATAAAAGAGCAAGCTCTTGGACTTCCTTCAGTCCAAAGAAATTATATTTTTAAATTAAAAAATAGTTACATTAAAATATATTTAAAAACTATACAATTTACATTCACAATTACAATAAATTCTTATCAGATTTATAATAATTAAGAATGATCTATCCTAAGTTCGAATCTAACATGAGTAAGTGAGATCAAATTTCTTTAGTGTAATTTTTCATTGTTTAAATTATATTTTTGAATCCTATATAGAGTATATATAGGACCAAATAATTTTTTTAACTATAAAAACTTATTTTTTTCATGATATATACATACTCTTTTTAAAATAATATATAATATATACATAATTGACACTAAAACCTTATATAACATGTACATAGAAACATTTTAAGATCCCAAATTAAAATGTCTTTTTTATTATTAACATATTTTTAAGTATATGTCAATATTAAATCGTATTAAAATATTTTATTTTAACAAAAAAAAATTATATATATAAATATATATGAAATTGATATCTACAAAATTTAATTAAAATACATTTTTAAATAATTTATTTATTTTTTTGTTAAAATATTTTTGAAAAATATAAAATATAAATATTTTATTTAATTTTTTTAATTACTTCACAATATATTATTTTTTTATTATACCCGATATATATATTTTTTAAAAGACTAGTGGACTATGGACTATAAAATAAACCGTTTTTATTTTTTTACACCATGGTCCTTCCTCAGTACGTAATTCACGGAGTTTGTCATCGCCATCAGTACGTCATTCATGGAGTTCGCTTGTGATTTATTGGTTGCCGTACATACGGCAAACCATAAATCACAAGCTATCGGGTCATAAATGAACGGCGGCTGTATATGCCCACCGTTCGATTTCGGCCTTAGCAAAATCGAACGGTGGGCATATACAGCCGCCGTTCATTTATGGCCCTATGGCTTGTGATTTATTGGTTGCCCGTTGAATAGTACGTGGAAACTCCATGAATGACGTAATTGATGGCGCAAGTCAAACTCCACGTGTTACGCAGTCAGAGCGCACATCACCCTGCACACATGGAAAACAAGCAAAGTAAAATGAAGAAAAACTAAGTACGAGATTTCATGATTCCACGGTAGTTTTGGTCTTTTTCGCATTTTAATTTTCCTTTTAAGTTTGATAAGCATGGGTTGAAAGTGTAAACTTGAATTCTATGATTTATATAATTTAAATATATTAAAAAATTGTAAGACTAAATTAATTTAATTAAAAAATCAACCAAGGTTTTGCGCTCAACGAATCAAAAGAAAGAAGTTGGAATTCAACCAATGTGTCACTAAGTGTTATAGCAGCTGCAACACCCTCCAAAATTTTGGCTTGTACTCAAATTTTGGAGCCTATTGTGGATCCTATGATCAGTCATTCCTTAGTCACTTATTTGGTAAGTTGATGATCTCAAGATCCCCTTTTCGATTTTAAGAATCATTCACACTTTTATCTTTACACACAGTACGTGTCATCTTTGGGGATGGGGATTATCGCTTGTTACGCAAGGGAAGTTTGTTTTTCTTCAAGGGGAAATCTTCCTAGCCTCCCTTGGAATTCAAAACTGCACAGTGGTTTCCAGTGTTCTTACCTCAGCTAGAGCCCACTATCTCCATAAACTGTGCAGTTTTATCCCTCAACTGCTTAGCCTGCCTTTGCATCCACAAATTGCGCAGATGTGTCCTCCTAGGACCTCATCTTGCAGCAGTGCCTTGCATCCTGAAACTGCACAGTTTTTTCCCTCAGCTGCTAAGTCCGCCTTGCATCATGAAACTGTGCAGATTTGTCCTCCCAGGGCCTCATCCCATAGCAGTCACTACCCACTAAAACTACGCAAATGTGTCTCTCAGTGATCACAAGAAGGATGACATGCTAGAGGACTCTCAAGGAGTTGAGGAAGAAGATAAGCAGACCAAGGAACCCAAGGTATGATAGAAGATTGGGACCACATGAAGACTCCATCTGATGCACAACCCTTGGAGGGTAGGTATGAAAAACAAAGCACATCTTTTGAAATACACCTCTTAGTGTAGCTTGAAGGACTACTTATCATTGTCATATCATTCATTCTTCAATGACGTGCATTTTTGCAAGCACTGAAAGTCATTCCATGTATTTCCTCTATGTGTCTTGCTCTCTTTTGCTTGCTTAACCAATTATCGTCTTTTGGCATGTTGATTACTTTTTCATGCTTGTGATCTTGTTCTGATGATTTCAAAGGTTTGACTTCCTATGTTTGGGTTGTCTTAGCTATGTGAACACCTCTCGCACTCACACACAAAGTTGTAAGCACTGTCATGCAAGTGTCATCAGGGTCGTCCAAAGGTCTATCCCAAGTTTTGTGCTTGTCTCTTTCAGCTCTAGATAGTCCCACAGAGTGTCATGCTTTGCTATGTTGTCCCAATGTTTAGTGTTGTCATGTTGTCGAAGTAAGCTAACTGTGTGATCACAATGTTGAGTCATCACAAGTTTACTTGCCTCTCACACTTAGCCATTTTCTTGAAAATCTCTCGACTCAACAACCTCAATTCACTGGACCTTGATTGAGGTGCACTATGCAATCTCATCCCTCAGTGGTGCTGCATTGTTGTTTGGAACTGTGCAGTGCTTGACGTTGTCCTCCGGATCAGTTGCACTGCGCAATCCCAGAGGAGAGCAACTTGTCTTCCTTCCCATAACTGCGTAGAAACTGTCTCACTTCCTATCTGAACTGCGCACTTCACAAAAAGAGTCATCAATACTCCTTCCTACTTGATAGAATCTCGCATTACGCAGAGACTTGAGCTTGCACCGCTCCCATAAATTGTGCATATATGTCCTCCCAGTGACTTCCTTCAGTCGGGATTCACTGCTCTCAAAAACTGTGCAAAGTTGTCCTCTGGTCCCTCTACTATCCTGCCTTGTCTTCCCTATGGAAAATTCACGGAGGTGTCCCTCAGGGTCCCACCTTGCAGCTACCATTGTTTTCCTTAATTGCATAATTCTGCCTCCCAGTGGCCTCTGTGTAGTTTTTCTCGACACTGAATATTGTGCCCCGGAGTTCATTATCCAAGCATGAGTTGCGCTCTACGCAGTCTCAGTGGTCATTCCTCCTCCCTGTTACCTGGAACTACCCAATGCACAGTTACTAGGCCCTCTCCTATCCTTTCATCTGTCCCGGGCCCGGAACACAGAAAACAATGGATCATGTTAGACTAGGAATGTTTTGGATTTGATGTTGTCCCATCATGAGTGAGTTGCAGGAATAGGTACACTGATAGATCATGTTGAGAGGATGGATGGTATGTAGAAGAAGCGTACATGCTAGAAGACTTACTTGCAGCTAGACAGATGAAAGAAGTAGCAAGCGAAAGGAACACATGCACGAAACCATCTTGCAAGACCAAGACCATCGAAGATCCTACAACATCAATCCATGTGGATGATCTGAATGGGAAAATTAGTTTTGTTGTGCTAAATTTCTCTTCAGAATATGTAAAAGTGCTTAAGGACTCATGAGGTTAATTGCAAGTTTTAACATGAGTTTTTGAGTGTTTTTATGAAAATTTCATGTACAAATTAACATAAACAAATGACTAAACAACATCATTTAATTGACATGAACATCACCAAAATAGTATCACAACATCAAATGTGAAGGAGTTCACCTCGCCTAGGCTACGTCTCCTTGGTTTAGCTTCCAATGGCTTGGCCCTCTCTATTATGATCAAAAGTGTGAATACATTAGTTTACAATGCTCGAACAACTTTAAAACCTATTTCAATGGCTCCAAAATGCCCAAAAATGCTTGTATAGCCTCTTTCTGCTCCTGATTTGATTAAAAACTCAAGAAGTTATGAGCTTTCTTAGCTCTTTCACTATTCGATCTACAAATTCCCCCAAATCTGGAACCAATCCTACAAAACCACCCCGAATTATGCTAACTGGGCATTCCGGGCAAATTTGTAGGCGCATTAAATCGCCTAGTAAGCCCTTAATTCCAAATTTTTGGGCCACATGGGGGGTCATGTGCCCGGAGCTAAGGCCAATAGCCTGCCCCCACCAGCCGGGCCCCCACTCCACTTCGCTGGTGGTCATGTTGGGTGGCACGCGCCCAATGGATGGCCCCCGTGTGGGTTGGCCCCTTCCCACTCCGTCGTGGTCATGTTGAATGGCACGTGCCCAAGGGTTGGCCCTTTTCTCAGATGCCACAAAACGTAAGTTTTAAATATATGTCGATCATAATAGTTAATAAGAACTAAACGTATGATGTGTTGGAAAAGTCTTGGACTTGTTGCTTCGAGGTTGCGGGTTTGGCCCCCACCCACTGCTGCTAGGACCTTAACTTGATTTTTGGTGGTACTCGGGTTGCCACGTGGCAGCCCCTGGCTGGGCCACATGGCAGCATGCAGTTGGCCACCAACCAACCAATCAAAATTGTCCAAAACTCCACCTAGGTACCTGCCACGTGTTAACACACAATTCATCGGAGGTCAAACAATCACATGCATAGTCACCTTGCCACATAGGCATGCCCAATCAATGCTACGTCAACAGTACAAAATGCTGACTAGGTTGTCTGCATTTTTTTATAAAAACATTACCTATTTAGGAAAGAGAACAGAACATGTTTCTGGGAGTATACAGAGTCTGTTTAGCGCGAAATGAGTTGCACCAGATTTGGGACAGTGAGCACTACGCAGTCGTTCAGGTTCCACACTGATCCGACAACTTTGAATTTTGAGCACCTGATCAGTGGAGGAGAAGACAAAGCACACCCGAGAGTACATCCATCACGTAGCAGTGCAACAACTTGATATGGACAGCACAACCAACCAATACATGTTAGTAGTGTCGTGTCAAGTTGTGTCATGAGTTGTCAAGGCCACATCACCACTGTGGGCCATATCTATATTAACTAAATGTAATGTAAAGTGAAAGTCCAATGGATGCACACAAGAGGTTGAAAAGTCATGTCAATTGAAAATTCATAGGAAGCTCAACGGTCATGAGGGTAGTCCAAGAGTCACAAGGGCCAAGCATCACTCTTGGCTATATATGCCCCTCCCAGTGTATAAGCCAGGAATTTTCACCTTGGCTCCTTTCACATGTCCTTGAGAGTAGACAGTCAGTTCTTTGAGGAGTGAGGAGTGCCTCGAATGTCCCACTACTAGGACTAGTGATCTATGGTGTACAAATGTGTCTTGGGACTTTTTCTTAATTTAGAAGCCTGTTAAGGCCAACATGTTTTCATGCATTTTGTAGATGTTTCTAAGACTATTCTTTCGACATTTGTAATGCATGTTTGTTTCACTTGTGCTAAGATAATTGAACTACTTCGGTTATTTTAGTACTTCCATTGTTGGGAATGTGCTGTATTGGTTATCACCATCATCTCACCCCTTTGGACTACTCCGTGGGATATTAGACAAACCACCTTTGTGTATTGGTTATCATCGTTGTCACATCCTTGTGGACTACTCCACGGGATACTTGACAAACCATCTTTGTTTTTTGGTTATAAAAACTGTCACATCCGTGTGGACTACTCCGTTAGGTGGTGTATGTATTTTCCACTTCACTTCAGTTTGAACGACTGTCACATCTGTGTGGACTACTCCGCTGGGTGGTGTACATGTTGTCACCTTCACTTCAGTTTTAATGACTTCCGCATCCGCTATGGACTATTCCACTAGGTGTTGGACAGACCTTTCTGGTTCACGTGTGTCTCTTCCTGGGTGATAATATTACCTCTCACTTAGAGGCTCACTTTTCTCCCCCCTTTGCAATAAGAGAACCTTGACATAGTTACATTATGCACTCACTAGGCACACTTACCTTGTTGTTTGAAGATACTAGCATAACACTCTCATGTGTTGACAGCTAGAGCCTAGGCAGATCTTTGAGTATTTGGCAACTGGGCCTTTATACTGAATGAGACTCCTACACCAAACAGTGTGATGTCTAGTTGGAACTTCACATTAGGGAGATCCCCTTGGTTAACGATTTCCAGCACCGTCAACACTTTCATTTTTTTTTGAACATATGTAAAACAAATAAGTTAAAATATTTATGAATTTTGAGAAATTGGAGATGAAATGAAAATATAACTTACCTTTACGACACTAATTACCTCTTGTGTAATATTGTGATCACAACCTACCCCAAACCAGGCATTGATTAGTTTATTTCGACAAGATGTAAATTTATAGTGCATGCACTAGTCCTTCACTCTCGTCTAGGACATTTTTTGGTTCCAAAATACAACTAAGAATGACTTCTTGAATGGAACACATCCAACCAATGGATCGACTATTAAACTAGAGAGATTTAATCATTTAGTGAGGAATCCATGATAAGGGGTTGTACAAAAATCAGATTTCAAAAACACTAGCTCAACAAGGGGAAGGTGGGGCATAATATCTTAACCCAGAAATCAAATACAAGACATTTCCAACAAAGAATCTCTTATTATGACATTATGATCTCACATTTTCACAACACAGTTTGCGAAGGAGGGAGAAATCTAAACTTATAGATGAGGCTCTTAAGAATAATCCTCCTTAAATCCATAAATTTAGGAGCCTCGTCATCCAAAATTAGTTGGAGACCAAGTCATAAAATAATTCTAAAATTTTCAAATGAATAAATCATCACATGGAAGGTTGGATTCTCATAGAATATGGTTGCATCCTACACAAGAGGTTCATTTAAGCATTTTAAGTTCATCATTACACATAAAATATTCTTATGATGTTCGAAATTTTCAAGAATGCTTCCTTTGCTGGAATGCTTGAATACTAAGCCTTCACATTGCTTGGATTGAGGGTAGATGTCCCAAAAACTAACATGTGTGAACATATCCTATTATTTGAGGTTGAAACTTAAAAAACAAATACCTTTAACTTCCTTGATACCTAAACATTATTTCAAAATCTTACTCTAACACATTGCCCTTCATTTATGCCCAACAGTCCTTGACCTGTGCTTGATGTATGCTTCAATGGATACAATAGGTGGGTGGCTTTCCTTGAAAGTGGCTCAAACTTGAGTTGAAGATAGATCAGTGGCTTGGTTTGAGTGTATCTTGCATGATTCCTTTAATTGATTAAGATAAATTTCCTTAGTCCATTCACGTGCTTAAATTGACTTGGAGTATTCCATGCTTTCCTCCTTGACCCTCAACGTCTCCTTTGGTGAAGTCAATTTGGTATATTTTCTTATAAATGAATTATCCTCTCCTCTTTCCTTACCAATTTGTGCTTGAATTTTCTTGAATACACCTCCTTTCTTTCCTTGGTGATTTTCCTTGGCCCAAAGACCCAGTTGGGGTTTTGATCTTGCATTGTACCTTTTTGAAGTAAATGATTTAGATGGAATTTCCTTACGAGATCTTACAAGTCAGTGAAAATAAGAGAAAATCATCAAAGTACATATAAATTAAACTTACTAGGGTGGTATTTCATTGATTAATTAGGGTAGATGACCTTCCTCCCCAACAACGACACCAAAAAATGTGTTTTTTTTTTAACAATAAATTGGGTGGAACTAGTACCAACAACCCACAAGCCAATACTAGTAGTAACTTGTGGCTTGGCAAGGGTTGATAAATCCTTTATAGTGGGGTTGCCTACCCCTTGAGCCTCATCACAATGGGAAAATACTAATTTATCAACATGTACAAACTCTAACTCTACTTTAGTTTTGAATGTGTGACTTCTTACAAGGAAGCACATAGATTAGAATTCTTGTGTATGTTTGAAAAGATGTTAGTATTTCAGCATGCATGAAAATTTCCTACTATCACCTCAACATGTGTTCTCACTCTTTAAGACAACTCCTAAAATGCTATGGGAGTCTTCCCTACATATTCAAAACACTCCACCACAATATTAGTAGAATAATTCATATTAACATATGTTAGAAGATGGGGTATAGGATCCAGTTCAAATGATTTCAATCTGAAAATATTATTCAATAGTAGAACATTACACACTAGCAATTAGAACACTTGTTAAAACAATTAGATAAGCCTTGTAAATGCACTAAATTGAGTGTAAGTCATTCATTACCAATCAGGAGATGATTTCGATTGATTTTAACTTGGTATATTGCTACAATAAATACTTTATGCTTGCTTTTATGAACATACATGTCTAAATTTTTCCATAAGAACACATGACCAACAACCTAGGGCCCACTTTAGGGCCACCCAAGAAGCTAAAAACGTGAAAATAAGACTTGGATATCGGTTGGAGGGTTTCTTACTCTAAAATACATTTCATGTGAGCCTACAAGAAACTCAAAAAATTGAGTATTCGAAGAGATATACAAATCTAGAAAATACTACTCAGTTTTGCGGTCAAATCCCCACTAGGGTAAAAACCAATATTTAATTCCTTGCTAATTCTTAATCCTAAAAATATTGGGATGGATTTTATGCTTCAAATAATATTAAATTAACATTAGATAGAAATAAAATCAAAGGGGAATGATAGATACAGGTTTGGAGGCTAAAATATCCTTGAAAATGGTTTTTTTACCTTGTAACATGTAGCTATAACTTGTTATTGCATACTTTTAAACCCCTAGAAAACATCTTGTTTTGATGAAATAAACCCTTATTTCCACACACAAATCCTCCACATTTCTAGTGCCAATATATTAAGTCAAGTGTAGAAAAACCTAAGTACCAAATTAGTCCAAAATTGAGAAATTAAGCATCAATTGGTGATTTTTTTTTTCATTTTCTTTTTTCTTGATGCTTTGTTTTCCAAATGTATGTAAAATAAGGGATTTTTAAAATTTAAGAAATTGGTGATGAAATGAAAGCATGACCTACCTTTTGACCACACTAATTACCTCTTGTGTTGGATTACGTTCACAACCCTCCCAAAATTAGCCCTTCGATTATTTTATTTAGACAAGATGTGAATTTCGAGTGCATGTACTAGTCACCTCCACTCTTGTCTAAGACCTTTTTTCTCATGCCAAAATTAAACTAGGCGCTACATGCTCTATGGAACACCTTCAACCAATGGATCAATTATTAGACTAGAGATATTAAATCCTTTAAGGAAGAACCCCTAATAAGGGTTTATCCAAATTTTAAATTTCAAAACCATAGCTCAATAAGTAGATCATAAGGCCTAACATCCTAACCCTTATTTTCCACGTGACTAAGTAGCCCCTCAATGCATCGATCTAATAATCTTTTATAATTTTAACCATAAACTAAAAAATTATCTCATGAAGGACATAATTCTATGCAAGAGCTAAGAAGAGATAAAATAGAACAATTGATCCACAAAATGAAGGCAAGGTGTTTGCAATAAAAAGCTCTTATTGTGGCATTGTGATCTCACATATCACAACATGGCTTGCTAAGGGAGGATATCTCTAAATGTATAGATGATTGTCTCAACAATAATCCTCCTTAGACCCATAAATTCCAAAGAATTATCATCCAAAATTAACAGGGAGACTAAGTCACAAAATAATTTTGACTTTTAAAACTAAATAAACCCTAAAAAATGAGGTTGAATTATCATAGGAGAGGCCATAACCTACACAATAGGGAAATTTATTCCATTTAAGTCCATCGTTCCACACAAAATTTGTTTGAGTGATCTTCAAACATTTCAAGAATGCCTCCTTTGTTTAAATGATCCAATAATAGACCTCCACATTTCTTGGATTGAGGGTAGATATCCTGATAGCAAGCACATGTGAACATATTTTAGTGGTTGAGGTGGAATTTTTCATTTGACCCAATTCCATTTAATCATGCTCAATGTTCCTTGAATTGTGATTGAATTCTCCTTCAATGGATCTAATAGGTGGATAACTTCCTTTTAATTGGATTGAGCTTGACTTGAAGATTAATCAATGACTTTGTCGGAATGTCCCTTGCTTTATTCCTTTAATTCAAATGAGGTATTAACAAATATAACTTCCTTGGTTCATTCCTTTGATTAACTTGACTTGGAATACTCCATATTTTTCTTCTAGACCCTTAACATCTCCTTTGGTGAGTTTTCTTAGAAATATATTCCACTCTTCTCTTTTCTTGCCAATTTTACCTTGAATTTTCTTTTATACACCTTATTTATTTCCTTGTTGATTTTCCTTGGTCTAAATATTCCCTTTGATGAGTTGGAGGGCTCACCAAGCCCCACACATGTGGCCAACCCAGTAACAAAGAATTCCCCCAAGTGTATATATCCAATATCCTTTAGAATTTGAGAATTTTGAAACTTGGGTTCCATAGAATTTTTTTCATAGACGCCAATAGAATACTCACTTCCCATATTTGACCAATATTTGACCCCCAAGATGGCTCTCAAAATTCTTACATGCCCCTAAATGTAGGACAACCATATTTGACTAGGAAAATCCTCCTCTTGGATCACTATTTCTGAAAAATTCCAAATGGTAATGGAAGTATATATTTTTCTGCTTCATATGATGACTTTGACCAATGACCCTCATGAACTTGTGCATTGGGATCCACATATTGCATTAGGAATGACAAAATGTTGAAAGATGTGAGACTGCCTTGTTGAAGAGATGTGACATGATGAATATACCAAGTCCAAGGAATCCATATCGACGTAATAAGATATATAAGTGGGAGAAGGTAGATACATTGGGGTCAAAGGTATAATGTAAATTAAAATTACAAAATATGATCACCTTTATAGGACTAGGCATTTAGTATTTCCATAAATCACGAATCCTAATAGATCCACCATCAGGATGCCCACATACTAGCTTAGGACATAAGGATGCCTGTTAAGACAAGGTGTCAATACCCACTATAGGGGTGACAATATTACCATAAAACCAGGAAACATAGAAATGAAGCTAAGAAGACCAACCATGACCATCCACACATCAGGGATCTAAGACACACTCTCACATAAAGATAATCCCATAGGGCTTTATAGGGATTTACACTTGCATTCCTTGGGATCAGAATGATGATTCCAAAAAATGATCCTATGCATTATGGCCAAATTACATTCATTATCCCCTTGGGTACATCTATAGGTACCATATATTATCCTCCATAGGTACATTATACTCCATCCCCATTTGTATGTTTTTTCCTTGAAACATGGGAAGATTCCATATAATATGAATTCTCAGTAGTGGTGTCAATTGGTACCATACAAAAGCATCAACACATCTTATTGAAGTGTAGACATGGGGTACAATTGTGGCATTTTCTCAATATTTTTTCTGGTTCCTTCTTAGGATCCATGTCCTCATTGCGTTGTTATGATATAACCGTGAATTTATTTTAGTCCTCCATGTGTCTCCATAAAAGTTTCCTCTTTAGTTCCATTTTGATCCATACTAAGTTTTTTTAGATTCAAGTCATTACCTTGTTTACTCTTGCTTCTTTGTGTGGTACGGGTGATAATATACAACAATATTATCTATTTTTTCTTCGTTCTTTTACTCTTCAAAATGTGGTTCCTTATCTTATTCTTCATTTTTATGCCCTTCATCATGCTTTTATTCAAGTTTTTTTGTTGTATTTTCTTCCAATTAAATCATAGACTCTTCATCTAATGTCATTAGGTACTACAATTATTTTCCATAAGGACTTCTTTAGGTGTTCCCATGGGCCCTTCCTGATTAATAAGAGACCATGTGATGTAATTTTCTTTTTCCTGTATCAAATCTTAAAAACGTTCTATTGCACATTAATATTAACCATACCAACTAAATCCATAGAAGGATATTTGAGAAAGATATCCACATCACCTATAACTATAGAATAAAAATATTAATGCAACACATATTTATCTATGGTAATCTTCAAATCTTTAGAAAGTTGAAAATTTTCACCCTCAACCTATTTGATTTGAATATTCTTTGTTGGTACTTCCAATCTTTTACCAAATTTAACATTCATGAAATTATGTTTGCACCAAGGTTTAATAGAAATAGTGGCATTGTCTTGTTGAATACATCCATGAGCTTGTTAGGAAGTTTGTGCATGAAATCAAACCCTTGGCACTTGTTTTATCTTTCTTACCAACCCAATATTTCCTATAAAGAAATACTTTTCATATTCTATATCTAAAAGTCCCCTAATCTTGCCATGATTAAGCAGATTTTATTAGATGGCTACATCACTTTTAATTGAAGATCTGCCCAAATTTTCCATGTCATTCCCTATAATGGCTTATTTTATTTTATGTATTCTTAAATAATAAGACAATCATATTTTCTATTAAAATACATCGTGTTGTAAAGATATATATATATATATATATATATATATATTTTGTAGTAATCCTTGATATATACAAGAGAAAATAAATCTTAACACTTTATAAATAAATCCTAAAAGTCCAAAGATACTAAAACATTCAACATGAATGACACAAGAATGTGGAGAAAAACAAACCTTAAGATAGGATAACACTAGAAATTACTCCTTATGGAATGAATCATTCTAGAAGTCATGCTTTCTACATGATGATACAATTTTACGCACCTCCAATACAAAGATACTCATGTGTTTTTATATTTTTTCATGAGTATTCATAGAGGACTATGCCAACTACCTATTAATATTATATTATTTCCTTTTAATTACTCAATTTACCTTTCCATTATTATGGCCGCATTACCTTCTTTATTTCCTTGGGTAACTTCCTCGGTACCCCTTATTATCGTACTAGGTGCATTATAACGTCATCCTTGAAATGCAAGAAGTTCTGAGAGGTTTGCGAGGGAATCATGTAAAAGAAAATGTGTTTTTGTGTGTGTGCGTTCGTCAATTAATTCTAAATTGGGTGGATAAGAGACAAAATTGTTATCTTCCCATTTAATATATGTTTTCCCCTCATGGGTCAATTGCATCTAGAGAGGTACCGTAAATATCCCTTTATTTTCAGTCGTTGAAGGTGGATTGAGATGTTCCAAACATTTTTTTCTAAATTGGGTATGGCTTGGGTGATTGAAAGGATAAATTATTATCATCCCACCTAGGTTCTTGAAACCCCACTTATTTCTAGGACATTTTTGATAATTATGCAAATTGTGTAGGGCCACGATTCAATTCCCATAGGGTTAGGGGAACTAACTCTATGTTTTTCTCTTTATACTAAGTGCTATACTTGGAAGGGGGAGGTGCCAAGAGGTCTTCTAGGGACTTGTTTCTAAGGAAAATGTGTGTTTATTTATGGATTATTCTAGCTTGGGTGAGTAAGAGGACAAGTTGTTATTTTCCTCACCTTGGTACAAATCCCACTTATGACATGCTTGCCCCTCATGGGTCGACTGTAGCTAGAAGGGTATTAGAAATATCAACTTTTTTTTAAGTGTTTGAGGGTGGAATGAGATGTCCCAGTAATATTTTCTCAATTGGGTACATGGATTTGGTGGTTGATAGGATAAATTATCATCTTCTCCACCTAGGTTCAAATCCTACTTGTGACATATGCATTCTTCAAACCCTTAGAGAGGATGATACGTCCCTTTTAGGAACATTTTTTGAAATATATATACTTATAAGTATAGAAACCTTGGAAAATATTGTTAACTACTAAAATTCGAACTATAAAATGTTTAGGGATATCTTCATAAAAATCTTTAGATTTCTGAGCATTTTATTTAGTTTCTACAAAACGATGGAAATTTTTAAGTATCCTAATTTTATCATATAAAAATTTGATGAATTATTTTTGAAAAAAAATGGAAATTAGCTAATCATTTTTGGGAAAAAAAAGGAAAATGATTTAAATGGAAAAATTTATCCCCTAAAATGTTTCCTTACTTCCTTGCCTTGGCTTTGGCAGACTCTTCAATGATTTTGGAAGTATGAAACATCCAAGGTATGAGTGGAAATATGCAACAAAGATATCCTAATATGAATCTATCAAACATGCAAGGATGTAGCCAAGCTAGATAATGGAGTCACTATAGAGGTGTTAGAGATGATAGGTGTAAGTACCCCTAGGGGATAAAGAGAGGTGGAAGGATATCAAACATTAATCTATTTGTGTACCTTAAAATTAGAGTTTTCAAAGATAATAGAGAATGGTAGAGAATTAAAGAGCCTTTATAAAGATGAATTCATAACTATAAATAAACAAATGAGGAACATTGCGACATAAGATAATATTATATTAGTTATTAGGTTACCTACTATTATCACTCAGTATTTTCCTTAGAAGTTTTCAGAAGAAGGAAGCAACCGAGGTAACCACAAACCAATCTTTTAGGCTTAGGCTCTAGCCAACCTAAGTCTAAAGAGGGCTCTTTCTTTATAATTTAGCTTTGTTTTTATTGGATTTTAGGCTAGTTCTTAGGGTTTATGGGCTTTTGGTTTTGATTTAAAGGTTGGGTGGTGGAATTATTTGAGCAGATGGATAGAGCTAGATCTTCAAGCCATTGGGCTATGGAGTGAACGAATGGATAGCATAACTGGATCAGATCATTAAAGGGAATGTTCACAGGGCAGTCTAGCAAAGCAAAATGAAAATCTTTAGGTCTAATGGGTGAAGTAATTCTAACCAGGGTTAAAGGGCGCTTAAGAATCCTTGGACCGGGACCAAAATGAAGAATAGAGGATGATCATGAACAAATGTCAATTAAGAATCCTTTGCTATTGACCAGAGGAGAAACTATGGAAGCCAAGGAGCAGTTAAGAATTCCCTAGCTAAGATAGTTTACGAGAAAACATTCAGAATGTAAAACAGTTAAGATATAGTGCATTTAAGCAATTTTTGAAATATAATTCCATGTTATACATTTAGATTTTAGAGATACAAATAAAATTATGGAAAAAACACAAGGAAAAACAACATTAAAAATGAGAGAATACTTATTTGTATTTCGCTTTACACAAGAATCCTGTAAAATATTTGATATTTATTCCTTGATCCAACAAGCCAATCCAATCATTGATACAATAGAATTTTGATTTGAGAGAAAAAGTCTATAGAAATGTCTTGGAATCCTCACCAAATACTTCAAATGAAGAAGTATTTATACAAATTCTAAACTGAAATATCTTGAAAAAATATCAAGATTGGTTTTACAAATATCTCAAACTGTTTTACATTAATAGAACTTAAATAAAGGACACTCAAAAATAATGAATCTATTTGGCACTATATTTATGGATTTATGGTGATAAAGAAGAGAAATTCAAATTTGATAGCAACTCTTAATTGATGATGAGGCATCCAAGTCACTAATTGCATCCTTTCTTTGTGCATTCTGCCCCAGCGATTCTGCAAAATTAGCATCCATTGATACCTTTGTATATCTCAATACGAGATAGATATGTAACACGTAGATAAGTATGATTTTGAGATAAACCTCTCTCAGTTTCCCAAAATTCAGCTCGAGTTGTTCACAACATTCTCTGCAAAACAATGTCAAAAAAAGGACTTTGCATAGTCCGAAAAATAGGCTGTGAAGACATGCACTTATCTCACTTTTGGTAATACCTGTGTAAAAAGTGAGATAGGCTTTTGTAGATTAGCCCTTTAGAAACACAAATATCCTCGAGTTTCTCAAAATTCATCTTGGATTAGCCGAAATAATTTCTGAAAAACTATGACTTAAACAGGAAATTTCTAAAGAATGTACCATTTCTGCTCTGATTTCATCTTTTAACCTTAAATTTATTTTAACTATTTCTCACTTTTACTTTGGATAAACTTCATTGTTGCTGGTGAAAGTATTTTTATCTCTATTTAACCCTTACTTCCTCCATGTTCACTTTTACTATTTACTATTTACTGTTTACTTTTACCGCTCTATTTTTTCATCGATCTTTACTTTGACATGAATCTATATGCTTTGTAATTGTTTTCCCTACTATTTGTCTTCATGCTAGCTACTTTACTTGACTTGGTCTTCAATCTGATACTCTTTAACCCTGATACACTTTGACTATTCTTTATTGTGTCCTTTTACCTTCACTGTATATTTTAGGTTTTTACTGTCTATTTCAACAGTAAATCATTTAATTTCATGTTTCCTCTGCTTGTCTTTTAACTGTATGTTTTATTTTCCATCTCTGTTTGAATAGATTTGATAACAATCTCGGAGTAAACAGGTCTTATGACTAGTATTAAGACTATTTATCCAAGGCTGCGGTCTTTTGATCGCTTGTAAAATAAAACAAACTATTAGGAAAACGTTGGGTTGACAGGAGGGTCATTAATGGCTTTATCAAGCTTTATAGGTCTATGGAGTGAGTCCAAAGTGCTTTCGGGAGGTAAACCCTGCTTGAATTGGTTAATAGAGGCTTTAGATGGCACAGAAGGGTTACACAGGGTTTTACTACACAAACAGGCGAAAACAGACAAAACTGGGTGTTTCATGTTTAAAAGGGTAAACGTTTGATTTTTTTGAATTTTGGCGCAAAGTGAAAAGTAGGCGGTTTTGTCATTTAGAGAGAGGGCGGTAAGCGATTTATTTTGCACTGCTTTTATGGGCTTGGTGGTATTCGGGAGGGGTCACCCGATTCCATTCATTGAATGACATGTAGCATCGGGGGCCGGGCAGAAAACCACTTTTTCGGGTGGGTATCGTTCAGCGGATGATCCCAACTGAAATGGCTTATGAGCGTTGGATGTGGGCCTTCATATTAGACGGTGATCGTGCTGTGAACAAGCGCGGAGGGTAATGGGGGGAGCCTGATGGGTTAATTGCAGTGGTATGGTGATTAAGCATGGGTTAATGACGAACTTGGGCAACGGGGGTGATTTGCAGAGTTTTACTTAACGTAATTGTGAATTGATCAGTTAATGAACTTTGTTGGGGTTTGGGTGAAATTCGTAGTTTTATAGTTAAAACTAGGTCTAGGGATATTAATGTAAGGGATTTAATATATACATACGGGAAAGGGTATTAATGGGAATTAATATATAAAAGTTAGAAGTTAATATGAAAACGACGGAAATGAATTGCGCTAAGCATAATGTATTTTCTGTGATTTGTTTGCTTTTCACATATATGCATTATAACTTAGGCTAAAGTGTTTTTGTGGGTTTTTGGGAAAAAGGGGTTTTATATGGGGGTGATTACTTTCCCTAGGCAAATAGTGTTTTAACCTTAGGAAAAGGGGTTTTATTAGGGAAATGAGGGGGAATGAAGGGAGATGAATTTTTGATGAGGGGGAATCTAGTACTTGTTGTCCTTAAGTCATTAAGCCGAGGGTCTGGTCCCTCCAGAAGTCAGAGAAATTCTCTGAGCCTATTTGAATTAAAGGATTTAAGTACTTTGAAGTTTATTTATGGGAAATTAGTAAAGCAAAGGGGTAAAATGAATGGGGGAAGTTAATTAACTGAATTTGTAAATCATTTGCATGCTTGATTGTTCATTCACATTTGAAATACATGTTGAAAGATGATAAATGTACTTTTGTCTAATCAATCATCATACTTCTGCAACCTTTCTTCTACTTACCCATCTACTCATCCTATCATTTTTTCTTCATTTTATTTGGGTGCATTTAGGCTAGCAAACCCTTATCCATTTTCTTTTAAAGCAGGAAACTATCTAATTCTAACCTTATATCATTCAAGGGCTCAGATTAAACTGATGAGCTCCTTTTATTTACTCTACCTATCTAATGATCTGCCAAGATTAAACAATTTGGTCAAATTTTATTCTCTAACTATCAACATGAAATTTAAATCATGGCATAATCAAGATTAAATAGTTTGATTAAAATGGATTGTGGTGTGAATAACAAGATGCACACAATCATTTCTATGCATAAAGTAAATAGTAGTGGCAATTTGGCTTGCACACTTTCATGGTCTTTTGTTTTTGGGGTTCATATTTTTCAATTTTTTGGACCTTTTCTTATTCTTTTTGTCCTTTGATTTTTCTTTTAGGACATACCCTCTTTTCATTTTTTGATTTTTTAATATGGAAAACATTTTTAGAAAGCAAAGGTATGTACATATTACAAGGCTTAACCTTAGCCATTCAAAATTATGACTCCTATTGGTATAGGAACCTAACAGTGGCTCCACTTGGGGATGGAATTTCCTTGTGAAATGTCAAGAACTCTAAGATCAGTAGCCTTTGAAATTTGACTTTAGTTACCTTGTGCTTTGTCACCCTTCATCCTGCTTTATTCATACTTATGATAGTAAATCCTTAAAAGCTTATGGCCTTCTATCCGAGCTTCAACTCCAAAGGTTTACCATCCAATCCAAACTTTAATTTTCAAAATAAAATATGTACAAATGGGAAGTAGCCATTAGTAACTAGGTTTAAAGTAATGTTTTATCATTCGACCATTTACTGGCCGACCTACTTCTTCAATACCATCAAGTCCTTTCAGGAAGTAAGCATTATTTCCTTTGTAAGCATAATGACATAGGGACCTTTCCATGGGAAATCAAATTTCCGATGTTTACCTTTCCCTTCCATCCTTAAATCCCACTTTAGCGCCTTGTCACCTAGGTAGGAATGTTCAGCCTTGGTCCTTTTATCAAAAATCTTTTTGATGTTTTCCTGCATAACTCGAGATCTGATCTGAAACTAAAAGGTGTTGCAACCTTCAAACCAAATTAGTAAATCATCAAGACCTTAGGGCCTTTTGCTTGGATTCAAATCCTTTATGATTTATTTCATAATCTGCTGAAAACTGAATTAAATCAAACTGAAATGATACCTACTCTATATTGTTGAAAATTAGGCTGACTTAAATAATACAAAAATGCCAATGAAGCCAGTCAAGCAACTGCAGAAACAAATGGACTGCTTGATTGATTGTTAGTAAAGTCAGAAGCATAATTTGATCATGTACCCACATAATCAAAACTGTGATATATAAAGGCCACTGCTGATGTATTTGGTCCTCATAGAGAAAACATGTTAAAGAACTTGAGCTAAGAAAAACCTCCATATAATCTGCTATAGGATCAATAGAAGCATAAAGTATGATAGTTTCTTCTAGGCATTCAATGTCTAATTGATTAGCTGTATCCTCAATACTAAACCATGAAACTACTTCTTCAGTCTTGCTCTTGAAAGCATAATCATCCTCAATCTGCAAATCAAAAGGTGGTACAATTTCCTCTTGGTTTGGAGAAGGAAGATTTTGTAAGAATTCTTTAGGATCTCGGAAATTATATGACTGAATTTGAGAATGCAAACATTTAATCTCATTTTCATATTTTTCAGTAACTAACTCAAGAACACACATTTTAGCTTCATGAGAGTATTTTCTTGATTTGACAGTTATAAACAAAACTCTTAGAAAAGCTTCATCAAGCTGAAATTCTGATAACTCATCCCTGAATTCATTTAAAATTTCATGAAATGAAAGATTTTCCACAAACCCTGTCATCCTGTATCACTATTAATGCTTTGGAATACGGATCCTTTGGTTGTGGAATTGATTTGAAATTTGAAGCTCTAGATCTTTGAACAATGAAGTTGCCAGGTGGATGATTTTAACTTTTGTGTGTCTGATCACTGTCCACCACAAAGATCAGATCTAAACCTATAAATTATTTCTGAAGAGATTGTTAATTTTCCTGGTAATCAGAATTCTAACTTTTTTGAATGTTTTTGATGGAAATTTTTGAAAACTTCTACAAAAATTGACCTTAAGGGCTTAAGATAAAGTTTATGATTTCCTTAAAGTTTTAGGAGACTGAGGATCGAATCCCCAGTATGGTCGCCACTATGTTATCACTCAGTATTTTCATTAAAAGTTATTAGAAGAAGGAAGCAACTGAGGTATCCAAAAACCAATCTTTTAGGCTTAGGCTCTAGCCAACCTAAGTCTAGAGAGGGCTCTCTCTTTATAATTTAGCTTTGTTTTTATGGGATTTTAGGCTAGTTCTTAGTGTTCATGGGGTTTTGGTTTTCATTTTAAGGTTGGGTGGTGGAATTCTTGGAGCAGATGGATAGAGCTAGGTCTTCAAGCCATTGAGCTATGGAGTCAACGAATGGATATCATAACTAGACCAAATCATTAAAGGGAATGTTCATGGGGCAGGCTAGCAAAGCAATATGCAAATCTTTAGGCCTAATGGGTGAAGTAATTTTGACCAGGGTGAAAGGGAACTTAAGAATCCTTGGACCGGGATCAGAATGAAGAACAGAGGATTATCATGAACAAATGGAAATTAAGAATCCTTTGCTATAGACCAAAGGAGAAACTACAGAAGCAAAGGAGCAGTTAAGAATTCCCTAACTAAGATAGTTTAGGAGAAAACATTCAGAATGTAAAACAGTCAAGACAGAGTGCATTTAAGAAATTTCTGAAATATCATTCCTTGTTATACATTTAGATTTTAGAGATACAAATAAAATTATGGAAAAAAATAAGGAAAAACAACATTGAACATGAGAGAATACTTATTTGTATTTCGCTTTACACAAGAATCCTGTAAAATATCTTATATTTATCCCTTGATCCAGCAAGCCAATCTAGTCATTGATACAATAGAATTTTGATTTGAGAGAAAAAGTATATAAAAATGTCTTGGAATCCAACACCAAATACTTCAAATGAAGAAGTATTTATACAAATTCTAAATTGAAATATCTTGAAAAAATATCAAGATTGTTTTTACAAATATCTCAAACTGTTTTACATTAATAGAACTTAAATAAAGGACACTCAAAAGTAATGAATCTATTTGGCACTATATTTATGGATTTATGGTGACAAAGAAGAGAAATTTGAATTTGATAGTAACTCTTAATTGATGATGAGGTATCCAAGTCACTAACTGCATCCTTTCTTTGTGCATTCTGCCCCAACAATTCTGCAAAATTAAGGTCCATTGATACCTTTTTATATCTCAATCCGAGATATATATGTAAAAAGTGAAAGAGGTTATTATATATAGGTATGATTTTGAGATAAACCTCTCTCAGTTTCACAAAATGCAACTCCAGCTGTTCACAATATTCTATGCAAAACGATGTCAAAAACAGGACTTTGCACAGTCCGAAAAATAGGCTGTGAAGACATGCACTTATCTCAATTTTGGTAATACCTGTGTAAAAAGTGAGATAGGTTTTTGTATATTAGCCTTTTAGGAACACAAATCTCCTCCAGTTTCTCAAAATTCATCTTGGATTGGCCGAACTAATTTCTGAAAAACTATGAATTAAACAGGAAATTTCTAAAGAATGTACCATTTCTGCTCTGATTTCATCTTTTAACCTTAAATTTCTTTTAATTGTTTTTCACTTTTACTTTGGATAAACTTCATTGTTGCTGGTGAAAGTCTTTTTATCTATGTTTAACCCTTACTGCCTCCATGTTCACTTTTACTGTTTACTTTTACCACTATGTTTTTTCATCTATCTTCACTTTGACATGAATCTGTATGCTTTGTAATTGTCTTCCCTACTGTTTGTCTTCATGCTGGTTGCTTTGACTTGGTCTTCAATCTGATACTCTTTAACCCTGATACACTTTGACTATTCTTTATTGTGTCCTTTTACCTTCACTGTATATTTTAGGTTTTTCCTTGTCTATTTCAACAGTAAATCATTTAATTTCATGTTTGCTCTGCTTGTCTTTTAACTGTATGTTTTATTTTCCATCTCTGTTTGAATAGATTTGATAACAATCTTGGAGTAAACAAGTATTATGAATAGTATTAAGACTGTTTATCCAAGGCTGCGGTCTTTTGATCGCCTGTAAAATAAAACAAATTATTAGGAAAACGTTGGGTTGACAGGGAGGGTCATTAATGGCTTTATAGAGCTTTATAGGTCTATGGAGTGAGTCCAAAGTGATTTCAGGAGGTAAACCCTGCTTGAATTGGTTAGCAGAGGCTTTAGATAGTGTAGAAGGATTACACATGATTTTACTACACAAACAGGTGAAAATGAGAAAAACTGGGGTTTTTGTGTTTGAACGGGTAAACGTTTGATTTTTTTGAATTTTGGCGCAAAGTGAACAGTAGACAGTTTTGTCATTTAGCGAGAGGGCAGTAAGCGGTTTATTTCGCACCGCTTTTGTGGGCTTGGTGGTATTCAGGAGGGGTCACTCGATTCCATTCATTGAATGACACGTAGCATCGGGGGCCAGGCGAAAAACCACTTTTTCAGGTGGGTATCGTTCGACGGATGATCCCACCCAAAATGGCTTATGAGCGTTGGATGTGGGCCTTCAGATCAGATGGTGATCGTGCTACGAATGAGCGCGGAGGGTAATGGGGGGAGCCTAATGGGTTAATTGTGGCGGTATGGTGATTAAGCATGGGTTAATGACAAACTTAGGCGGCGGGGGTGATTTGCGGAGTTTTACTTAACGTAATCGCAAATCGATCAGTTAATGAACTTTGTCGGGGTTTGGGTGAAATTCATAGTTTTATAGTTAAAACTAGGTCTAGGGATATTAATGTAAGGGATTTAATATATACATACGGAAAAGGGTATTAATGGGAATTAATATATAAAAGTTAGAAGTTAATATGAAAATGGCGGAAATGAATTGCGCTAAGCATAATGTATTTTCTGTGATTTGTTTGCTTTTCACATATATGCATTATAACTTAGGCTAAAGTGTTTTTGTGGGGTTTTGGGAAAAGGGGTTTTATATGGGGGTGATTAATTTCCCTAGGCAAATTGTGTTTTAACCTTAGGAAAAGGGGTTTTATTAGGGAAATGAGGGGGAATGAAGGGAGATGAATTTTTTATGAGGGGGAATCTAGTACTTATTGTCCTTAAGTCATTAAGCCAAGGGTATGGTCCCTCTAGAAGTCAGAGAAATGCTCTGAGCCTATTTGACTTAAAGGATTTAAGTACTTTGAAGTTTATTTATGGGAAATTAGTAAAGCAAAGGGGTAAAATGAATGGGGAAAATTAATTAACTGACTTTGTAAATCATTTGCATGCTTGATTGTTCATTCACATTTGAAATACATGTTGAAGGATGATGAATGTGCTTTTGTCCAATCAATCATCATACTTCGGCAACCTTTCTTCTACTTACCCATCTACTCATCCTACCATTTTTTCTTCATTTTATTTGGGTGCATTTAGGCTAGCAACCCCTTATCTATTTTCTTTTAAAGCAGGAAACTATCTAATTCTAACCTTATATCATCCAAGGGTTCAGATTAAATTGATGAGCTCCTTTTATTTACTGTACCTATCTAATGATCCGCTAAGATTAAACAGTTTGGTCAGATTTTATTCTCTAACTATCAACATGAAATTTACAGCATGACATAATCAAGATTAAATAGTTTGATTACCATGGATTGTGGCATGAATAATAAGCTGCACACAATCATTATTATGCATAAAGTAAATAGTAGTGGCATTTTGGCTTGCACACTTTAATGTTCTTTTGTTTTTGGAGTTCATATTTTTCACTTTTTTGGACCTTTTATTATTCTTTTTGTCCTTTGATTTTTCTTTTAGGACATACCCTCTTTTAATTTTTTGATTTTTTAATATGGAAAACATTTTCAGAAAGCAAAGGTATGTACATATTACAAGGCTTAACCTTAGCCATTCAAAATTATGACTCCTATCGGTATAGGAACCTAACACCTACACCATACAAATTGTTATGCATGTATTATTATAATATGATGGTTTTTAAGACTCAAAACAACGCTCTATTATGGAATTTACATATTAGTGATCATAGTTCCTTAAGGAAATTCATGGTATGGTTAGCACTATGATTTTAGCTAGGATTTAGGGATTTGACCCAAAATTGAGTTTGGAAGGATATGCATTAAATTTAAGGTCTCCTAAGTGTTCTTACACCCAACTAGATGTCTTGGTGGTGTCTTACAACCATGAATGGATCCATGAAGTTAGGAAATACCCCAAGCATCAGTGTGATTCAAATGGATGACCAAGGGGATATGGCACTTATAGAACCCACCTAAGCACTGGATATCCTACCGAGGTCCTGTTTCTAGGCTAAAATGAAAGGAAATCCAAGAAGGTGATTCATTAAATCATGTAAGTAATTCGAAGGTGTTGTATGATTGACATCGAGTTAGTCCAAGTATGATTGTGACATAGGGGTGGATAATAAAAGGAACCTTCAAGTTTGTAGGTGTATGTTGTTGTGTTGTGCTATATTCTTTCCATGACTAGCCCACGTAGTTAACCGAGGGGGTGTTTGGCCCCCCTTCGTTGCGCTGATTGTGTAGCGGGGCGCTCACATGGGTTTTGAGGGGTGCAAGTAACCCCACTTTATGGGGTTTGGGGTAGCATCCCAGAAATTTTTGTTTTTTGGACACTATATTAGGTTGGACGGACCTACCTATGGTTTTGTGCATGCTTTTCACACATGGTTTTGGACGCGATGGTTTTCGGTCCATGGTATAGGATGCTTCAGCATGTATAAATATGTATTGTAACTGGTGGGCTCCAGTATTGTAGCAATAATGCTACAACTCCTGGAGCTTCCTTCTCTAATTTTATCAACCCGGTAGTTCGTAACAAACTTGGAAGCGACGGTGCTGTATGCACAAGTACTAGCTCTTGTCGCAGCTGTCACTTGGTCAGCTGGCACAAGTCCGCTAGGGCTCAAGCCAACTTCTATATGTTCTCAGAAGAAGCTTTTTAAGTGATGAACGAAAGCTATCTCAAAGGAAATTAACCTATTTTGCAAGAATGAACTGAAAGCCAACAAAGCATGGAAACCCTAGTAAACCCTAATCTGACCAGCTTAATCCTTACGATGCAATGGTGGGAATGCAACTTCTAAAAATGATGCCATTACTTCTAAAGAGATGAGATGCATGAATTTAAACTACTTTCATCTGAAGCGAACATGTTTTTGTATTTTTGCTCAAGTGGTTGGAGTTATTATGACTGTGCTTCTTACTGGGTCTTGACTGTGCAGGTGTAGTTCAAGGAGAGGAAGGCTTGGGAAAGGTCAGGAGGACTCTGAGAGGTTCTAGGGGATCCCTAACATCATTCCACAGAAGTTCACAACGTTCAGGTGCCTGGCAACCATGTTTGCAAGCTTCTACAGGATGTCTGCAGGGGATCCTACAGAAAGCTCGGGATTTTTACAGGAAGTCTGCTACCTTCTACAGGATGTTCTGCAGTCGGAGTTTTGGGTGATGGAGGAGTGAATGAGCTATATGGGTGGATAGGTAGGATGAGAGGGGAGCTTGTGATGGCCTATGGACAGAGAGATGATATGGAGAAGGGGTGTGTCAAGCTGGTTGGTCGATAGAAGGGTAGAGGCAAATGGAAGGCCGAAAAGATAAAACAACGTGGATAACAGAAGAGATGGTGGCCAAATGATCTAACTGGGAGGTAAGGAGATGGCTTAGGCACGGCTGAGAAGGATAAGGACGTGATAGAGTGGTGCTGCGCAGTGTAAATGGAACAAATCACCTCTGTCTTGCACAAAACCGAGAATTCATCAACCTATTCTAACTGTTGTATTAAAAACCAAAGAACAACGATGTGAGTTAAGAGAGAAATCGTGCATGGTGCTGAAACAAGGAGTTATTGCTCAAGATCTAAATGCATGGACACTTCTACCAATGGAAATATGACTTTAAAGCTTGCATGAACATGTAAGACTGCGTTTTTTGGTGGTTGGCACGGTCTACACTCCCAATCTCTAAACAGAGGTGGAAGTGAGTGTACGATCAACCTTTTCTTGGAACTCTGATGAATTCTAATCCTCCTATTCTAATCTAAACTGCTGAAAGCATTTTATCCATAAGACTAACCTACTTAATCACATCAAGAAAGTTGAATCAGTAGACTGTATTTTCCAAATGCATGTCAAGGCAAAGAAATGAAATGCTGAAAGGAAAGACAAGTAACAATACAAAGAAAGGAGGCCTATTGCTCTCAGGTTGGGCCCAAACCTGAGAGCTATAGCTCCTCTAAGAACTCAGAATTGAACTCAAATATGCCTGCCTTTTATTAAAAGATCATAATCACAAGTCTAACAACATGCCAAAAATGGCTTACAAAGAGCAAAACAGAGCTATAACTCGTGATTCAAAATCTGCAACAAAGGTTCAAAAGTCACCATCGAAGGCTACAACCTCAATATTTATACATTATGAGGGCCAAGCTGGCCTCCTAAATTAGTGGGGCTTGGCTGTCCAACTAAAAGTAAACTGTTGTTCCTGTAGAATCCGTTGGCTGCCTTCTAGCTCGGTGGTGATAGCTGTTGGAGCTCGGAGCTAGGGTGGAGATCATGAGGAAGGTCATTCAAAGCTGTGGACAACCTTCCTACAAACCCGCAATGCCACCTTGGCTGTCTCCTTGCCTCCATCTGCGTGGTCTTTGCTCCATTTAATGTCAAAAAACCTGAAATAAACGTGTATTAGCCACATAGGCATAATGACTGCCCTCCTTCCTACAAATAACATGAATATACTAAGAAATGATGCATAAGTGATAAAAAATGAAGGGTTGAGCAAGGTAAGTAGGCCAAATGAGCCCAAAATGTTACCAAAATTTGGGGCTCATCATCACCCCAGCTAAAATATTTGCTCATCCTTGAGCAACTAGTCCAACTCTTCATCCTTCATTGCCTTTACTGCTACCCTTACATCCCAAGCCTCTGTGGTAGTGTCCTCCTTGCTGATATGAAACCCAGCCCTTCTGTTTACCTCTTCCCACTATTCATTATCATCTATCTCTGTGCTGCCTTCCATCAATCCTAGCAGCAGTGGTGGGCTGAGTTTAAGGCCAATCCAGCTGGCCTGGAGGTTTTGCATGGATTTCTTATAGAGGGCCACCCGTACCAGAGCTTCCCTCATCCAAGTTGGGGTATGGTACTCTCGGATTTTCAGACTGTGGGCCAATGTATTCCATCTGCGGGTGCATGCTTGGACATCGTTGTCTCCTAACAGTCTCTCCATGTCCTCAAAATGAGCTATGGCTTGGGCCTGTTGATCCATATATCTTAATGAAGCTTGAGGGTCAGTGGACAAATGTTGGTGTGCTGAGATTAGTGCAACTGGGTCCCCTGGTTCTGGTCTGATGAGCAATGGCTCGTTCAGCTCTCGGTTCATGACCGCTTTGGCTTCTGCTGCTCTTGTGTCCTCATGGTTGAGCCATGAGGCAAATGCCATTAATTGCATATCTCCTAAGGCCGTATTGGGATCCCATGAAACTACATTAGGCAGGGCCAGATTATGGAGGTAGAACTCCGCTAATTTGGCCCTATCCTTTGATGAACTAGTATTGCATACGTCAGTGAATTGCTGCGGGTCTTGGAGCTGAGAGATACCTCTTTGCGCCAAGGTATTGATTTGAAATTGCAGCCATTGGTCTTTCAAGTACAGGCCATAGGATTTGGCCGGCTGTCTACATTGGATAGCATCCATGGCCCAGCTGGCCATGCAGGCCAATTGTGCCTCTTTCTGCTGCAGCTGCTCTCTAAGAGCTTGCACCTCAATTTGTGCTTGCTGTTCTGCTTCCTGTAGATGTGTAGTTGGCTCCCCAAGACCGGTGTTTAGTTCCTCTTTGCCTTGCTGTTCTGCTGTGGTGTCCTTGGAGGATGTACCTGTCCCTGCCCTCAGCTCCTGTAGCTGCAATCTTAGCTTTTGGTTTTCTTCCTGTAGGAACACTCGTTGGCAATTTGCCACGTGTTTAGCCATGGAAAATTCACTTCTGACCTCCTTGAGCTGCTCCTGCAAGGGACCTATGTCTGCCACACCCTTTGACTTGGCTATTTTCATCCACGTGTGTGTACGGACTCTTTCTTCCTCCAATGCAAAAACCAGTGGCATAGTAAATTTCTGAGGTATAATTTTGCCAGCCTCTAAAAAGTTGTAATATGAACTCAGACTTGGCTGAGGGCTGGGCTCTGGTATATGCTCCTTCTCCACTTCTTTGGGTGGCTCTACTTTGCCCTCCCTCGGTGGTGATAAGGGTGCTTCTCCTTCCATTCTCTCAGTTTCTTTAAGCCTGGCTAAGGTTTCCTATAGAGCATCTTCAACATCCTGTAGCCGCGCTTTTGTAGTCAATTGGTCTAACCTTTCTTGCCACATAGTTTTCTTCGGGCTTCCCCTCTCATAGGTGACTGATATCCTCGAGGGGGACCTTTCCTTGGGCGAAGTAGGGGCATCTTTAATAATGATTGGGCTGCTGGACGGAGGCTATGGCTTGCCCGTCTTTATTCTCACACTTCTTCTAGCTTTAAAATATAGAGGGGTCTCCCTCTTCATCTTCTCCTTTGGCTTAGGAGGTGTGCTGAGGGTAGCCAGCACAGCTGCTGCCTCCCTTGCAAGAATGTCAGCTTTCTTCTCCTTGGGTTTCACTTTTTCAGGGCTTCCTGTAGAAGACCCTGTTTTAGTTAATTTCGGGCTTCCTGTAGAAGACCCTTTTTCAGTTAATTTCGGGCTTCCTGTAGAAGCCGGTTTCGGTTTTCCTGTAGAAACAAGTGTCACCACTTTGGTTTGTTTTGCTACATGAGTTTTACTTTTTGACTTGGTTGCGGTTGCTGTCGAGGCACTTTTGCTGATGTGGACCTTCTCAGCCTTGTCCACTCTACTTTGCAATCTTTTCTCTCTTGCCGTCAAAACGGGTGTGTCATCTTTCTCTTTGGCACCCTTTTTCTCTTGTTTCTTCTCTTGCTTTTCCTTCTGCTCTGTGGTCGGGGTCTTCTGGCCTTTTTCTTTCTTCGCTGCGGGCACTGACTCTTTCTCCTCACTGCTAGATGAACCGAGCTCTTCGGTCAGCATCTTTATATCACCATCCTTGGTCAAATTTCTGAAGGCTTCCCATGAGAGAGGAACCTTGTATGTGTGGAGCGCATCCTCCACGAGGAGTTTGATGAGACCATGGTGGGCTACCTGGTCTGGTGTGCCTTCTTTCAACTTGGTGGCACACTCAATCAGAGACTGTAGTAGAAAGTAGGGGAGACTGAGCTTGTTTTCTACAGGTAGATCCATCTGGTGCCTTAATTCAGTGAGTAACCGAAAGTGATACCCATATACAATGCTAAAACAGCCTTCGCAGGTGATGTACTTCATTATTTGCAGGCTAACTTCATTCCACGGTGGCAGAAAACTGGTTCTAAGAACCCCATTTTTATCTTCTGAGAATTCCTCCTCTGGTGGAAAGAATTCTTTCTTAGCCTATTGGCCTAATTTCCTTTCTTCTTTATCCCATGGTAATCCCATTGGGAGCTCAGTAACTCAGCTGATGAATTGTGGGGTGAGTCTGAGACTCAAACCCCTGAAGTTAACGGTGGCCAACGTTTTGGATTTCGGCCTCAGAGCTTGCAAAAACTCCTCTGCCACCTCGTCGTCATAGCCCTGCAATTTGTCACAGAAGGATATCCATTGCACTCGCGTGAAGAGCTCCACCACCTCAGGATTTTCTCTTAACTTTGTTGAATCAGTTGGTTCCCTTCTGATGAACCCACCCGGCATGGTGAAAACTGCTGCGTTAGCTGGAGGTGGCGAATGCGGAAGAAATTTGGCCTACTGGGACAGAGCGTAGAATTACGCCTCTGTCATGCATATAATTCACAAAGCTTATCTCCCGAGGACCTTATCACAGCTTAATTACACTGACATCCTGTAGGACGACAATTCATGCAACGACAGACAATATTTGCAAAAATTTTCTACGACCAGACTGTAGACGTCGATTCTGCCACCCTCGAAACCAAT
This sequence comes from Pinus tabuliformis, assembly GCA_031772625.1. NCBI lineage: Eukaryota > Viridiplantae > Streptophyta > Pinopsida > Pinales > Pinaceae > Pinus > Pinus tabuliformis. The sequence goes on along the minus strand of CM062817.1, from coordinate 45,058,067 downwards.
TGCATGGAGAGTTCAGGCTTACCTTTTTAATCCACCACCTTCTGACGTGAGGAACCCGATTTCCTGTAGAAACAGCTTTCCTGTAGGAGCAGCGCGCGAATTCTGGAGGATACTGCAGTGGGTCTGCGCTCTTGGTGTTGCTTCACAGGCGTTCGAATGGCCAAGGACTTGGAGTGTCGAGCTGCAGAGGGATCCGGATGATCACTCGAGTCTCAAACGGTGAATGATAAATGCATGGGGTGGCAATCTAGCCGATTAGATTTGAATTCGGCGGAATCCGTGGCGCGGGGGTGAGTTGTCCCTGCCGGACCGTTGGACGACGTCACTCCATCATTCGTCTGCGAGTTCCCTTACTGCCGCATCATTCCCCGCAGATCCGCCGCCGTCTCTGCTGTTAAAACTCGTTTTTCCCGACGGGATGGCTCTCACGTGTGCACTGCCCGTTCCTTTTTGCCACGTCCACCGCCCCAAACATCCGACTAAACCACTAACTGGTCGACGTGGCCAGTCGAATGGCCATACAACCGCTCAACCCATTCACTTCACACTTGCAAACATTTTCAAAGTAAAATTCATGCAATTCGACGGAAGAAAGGGTCGAGGCACTTACCTGTGCGGCCGGAACACGCTTTTTCGGTTCTTGGACGACGATGAGTGGATTCATTTGCTGCTGGTGGATTTGCACAGGTCTGGCGGTTCATATTCACAGGCCGCTGACGATGAATTGGATGCTTCGGCTGCATGCGCCCGCGTTTTCATTGCATGTGGCAAGCGCTGTGAATGGTGTACACTCTAGCGGGCTTAACTGTTACGGGACTCCTGCAGGATGTCCTGTAACAGTTTTTCCTCCTCGGGTGCATGCTGCACGACAAAGGCAGTGGCCTCACGATCACGTTCACAGAGCTCATGGATGGCTGGGATGGATATGGTATGACATCTCAGCGTTTTTCTTTTAAAAAAATTGCTTTCTCTTGATAACTCAATGATCTGCTTTGATGGTGCAGGTATCTTCATTGCATGTCGACAGGGGTGGTAGAAAGAGGTGACAACAGTGTGTAAGGGTGACAACAGTAGCTTGCATGCATCCAAACCGATCCTTGGTCGTTAGATCTCCTCATACAATGAATTCTGGGCCATCCCGAACTTCTACAGGAAGTTTCCTGTAGAAATACAGAACTTCCTGTAGAAAGTTTGCATTTCCTGTAGAAAGTCTGCACCTTCCTGTAGAAAGTCTGCATTTTCGTGTAGAAGACTTAACCTGTGATGAAATCGTGCCCATACCTTGGAGAAGATGAGCATTCTTGGAGGAGGTGCTGGTGAGGTCTCCTGGAAGCATGATAAGGATCCTTGGCTTTGAGTTGAGAGACCTCCTCTCCTTCATAGAACACCTGCAACCTGCATGCATTTTCACATTATAAACTTGTTGTCCCTGTCCTTTTTGCATATTGTTTTTTCTTTGTTTTTTTTTTTTTTTTTGAAAGATAGCAGGGGCGCCTCAATGAGGTTTTCACCCTTGCCATCTGCCTTAAGCGCCTCAGAGAGGTTTTCACTCAAGGATCTTTTTCAAATCTCTTTTTTTTCTTTTTTTTTTTGAAAGACAATAGGGGCGCCTCAATGAGGTTTTCACCCCTACCACCTGCCTTGGGAGCCTCAGAAAGGTTTTCACCCAAGGATCTTTATTTATTTATTTATTTTTAATTTTTTTAGATCTTTCAGGGTATGCCCAAAGCAGAGGCAGAACCCTTCTCTATGACCAACACTGATTTCTCCATAGTTTTGATGAACTCTTGTCTTGAGAGAGGTTTCCTGTAGATCTTCAATCGATGCCCATTGACAAGCATGGGGATGGCTTCCTCATCAATGGTCCGAATAAGAATAGATCCATTGTCATGGCATTTTTCCACTGCATATGGTCCTAGCCATCTGGTTCTCAGCTTCCCCTTGAAATCTTTGTACCTGGAGTCGTACAACAATGCCCAATCTCCTGGTTGGAATTGCTTGTCATGGAGGTGTTGGTCATGCCACACCTTTCTCTGAAGTTGAACCACTTCCGAGTGAAGGAGGGCCTGCATCCGATGCTCGTCCAGTCCATTCAGCTGCAATAACCTTTCTTGTTGTGCATGGTTGAGATCTAGGTCTAGCTGAGCTGCCATCCTCAAAGTGTTGTATTCAAATTCAATGGACAACAAAGCTTTCTTCCCATAGACCAGCTCATAAGGTGTGAAGCCGGTGGTGGTCTTCCAGGTGGTGTTGTAAGCCCATGTGGCCTCAACCGGGCGATCTGCCCAATCTTTCCTACTGCTGCTCACCACCTTAGTCAAAATCCCTTCCAATGCTCTGTTGGTGACTTCCACTTGCCCATTTGCTTGTGGATGATAGGGGGTGGAAGTCCTATGCTTGATATTGTGATGAGCTAGTAGGTCTTCAATTAAGTTGGATGTGAACTGGCTCCCTTGATCAGTGACCAGCTCTCTTGGGTAGCCAAATTTTTAGAAGATGTTCTCCCTTAAGAACTTAGCCACCTTTTCTTCTGTTGCTACCTTGATTGCTTTAGTTTCTACCCACTTCGTCAGGTAGTCAGTGCACACAATGATGTAAGACCTTTGCCTCGAAGGAGGGTTGATTGGACCCACAAAATCCATACCCCACTTCTCAAATTGCTCAAGAGTCACTTGAGGTTGGAGAGGCATCTCATCCCTTTGAGTCGGTTTCCCCATTCTTTGGCATCGGTCACATTGGCTGATATATCTTCTGACATCTTGATGAAGTGTGGGTCAATAGTAGCCTGCCTGTAGGATTTTGAAGGCAGTCCTCTTTGCTGCAAAATGTCCTCCACAAGGCCCATCATGACAGGTGAGGAGGATATCAAAGACTTCCTCCTCCCTTACACAACGCCTTAAGATCTGATCAGGGCCAAGCTTGAACAGATTGCCCCCGATCCAAGTAAATGAGGCACTTTTTCTGATGATTTTGCTCTTCTCTCTTGAAGATAGGTGCGGAGGGAACTGTGCTGAAACAAGGTAGTTTGCTATATCAGCAAACCATGGAGAGAGTACTGAGATAGCAAACAGATGTTCATCGGGCATCTGGTCATCCACTGTTCCATCCTCATCTGCAGACAAATCCAATCTAGATAAAAAGTCAGCAACAACATTTTCTTTACCTGGTTTGTCAACAATGGTCAAATCAAACTGCTACAACAAAAGTAACCATCTAATAATACGAGCATTCACATCTGGTTTATTCATTAAATATCTAATTGCAGCATGATCCGTATGTACAAAGGTTTGATAGCTAGTAATATAATGTCGGAACTTGTTCAGTGCATGGACCACAGCCAAGAATTCTTTCTCGGTTACAGTGTAATTCAGTTCAGCTTTGGACAAGTTTTTGCTAACAAAGTAAATGGCATATGGAAGTTTTTGTTCAACTTGTCCTAAAGCTGCCCCTATGGCTTTGTTCGAGGCATCAGTGTGGATGTGGAAAGGTAGGGCCCAGTTTGGACCACTCAAGATTGGGGCTGACACCAACTTGTCCTTTAATTCATTCAAAGCCCTCTGACAATCGTCAGTCCATTTAAACTCCACATCTTTTGCCAACAGGCCAAACAATGGCGAGGCTAGCTTGCTGAAGTCTTTAATGAATCTCCTGTAATACCATGCTAATCCTAAGAAACTCCTAACATCCCTTACCTTTTGGGGAGGTGGAACCTTCTTGATGAGAGCAATTTTGTTAGGATCCACTTGTAACCCTTGGCAAGAAATGGTATGGCCTAGCACGGTCCCTTCAGTCACCAGGAATTCACATTTTTCAGGACTAAGGGACAGGTTCATCTCGATGCATTTGGTTAGGACCTTTCCCAGATTGGACAATGCTTCCTGGAAGTTGGACCCATAAGGAGTGAAGTCATCCATATAGATTTCCACCGCATCATGGACCAACTCCGAGAAGATGCTCAAGACAGCTCTCTGGAAGGTAGCAGGAGCATTGCATAGCCCAAAGGGAAGAACTCGGTAGGCAAAGGTACCCCAAGGACAAGTGAAGGTGGTCTTATCTTGGTCTTCCGGGCTGATTTGGATTTGGTTGTACCCGCTAAACCCATCCAGGAAAGAGAAGAACTTCTTTCCTGCCAGTCCATCCAACACTTGATCTATGAAAGGTAGAGGGAAATGGTCTTTCATGGTAGCTTTGTTCAGTTCTCGGTAGTCCACACAGATTCTCCACTTCCCATTTTTCTTGGGAACCAACACCAGAGGGGACACCCATTCACTATCTGAGATGGGGTAAATGAATCCGGCATCCAACAACTTTTGAAATTCTTCCTTGACAATGTCCTTAAGGGTTGGATTCATTCTCCTCTGAGGTTGCCTAACCGGTTTACAATCCTCTTTGATGTATATGTGATGGGTACAGACTGAAGGATGGACTCCTTTCATCTCCTTATAGCTCCAAGAAAAAGCATCTAGATGACTGGCCAACAGGCTACACAGCTCCTTTTCCTGGGAAGGAGATAGGGAGGAGCTGATCTTTAACGTTCTTTCAGGGCTGAACTCCACATTCTTGACTCTGGGAGTGACAGGGTTGGTGGCACAAAGGTCCACTAAGGTGCTGGCTTGGGCATCCTCCACCAATTTCTCTAAGGATAGTGCACTGGAAGGTGGGTTCTGGATCAAGGTCTCAATCAAGTCATCCTCGGTTGGGGGGTCTCTTCTAGTGGTGTCTAGGGTGCACAAAGGTGCTGAGTACACCTCATCCTCTTCTCCTTCCTCCAACCATAGTGGTAAGTCATGCTCTAAGGAGGGTTGGGCAGGAGGGTATAGGACTAGCTGCTTGGACATAGGACCATTTTTGATGGTCATGTTTCCTGCACGGCAACTTATGTAAGCATCTGCAGTGGCTAACCAAGGCCTTCCCAAAATAAGAGGATATCCAGTAAGCTTTGCCTTGGGTTGCAGAACCAAGAAATCTGCAGGGTATTCCCAAGAGTCGACAGAGACCAAGACATCCTCCACAATCCCTTCGGGAGTCACGGTGGAGCGATCTGCTAGTTGCAGGACTGTCGAGGTCTTCCTCAAGGAACCCTGAAGATTGAGTTTGAGCATGGTATCCCTGGTCATCACATTAATGGTAGCCCCCAGATCAATCAAGGTGTGAGGTATGATGGTGCCATTGATGTGGACATCTACTACAGGACTTCCCGGATCTAGGTGCTTTGGGCAGATGACTTGTCCTAACATAAGGTCAGACAGTTGTCCTAAGACATTGATGTTTGAAGCATCTCTCTTTCGCCTGCCTAGGTGTTTGAAACACTTTTCCTTAACCAGTTTGTTGTATATTGGCACATCCTTGATGGCTTGGAGAAGTGGTATTTTCACACACAACTGCTTGAGCTCTCCCAGAAGCTCACCCTCCTCTGGGTTGGGTTGTGTGGTGGCTGTTAGTCTCTCAGGAAAGGGTGGAATAGCCTTTGGTTCACTTTCCTATTTGTCTTCCTCGTCCTCTGGGGGAGGAGGTTGGCGATCCGAAAGAGTCTTTCCAGATCGAAGATTGATCTCCTGGATCTCCACAGCATAGGTAGGGCATGATGTTTCCCCAGTGTATACCTGCTGGACCTATCTATTGTTGGGGTTCAGGTTCGGTTGATCAGGCATTTGAGGTTTCCTTGGAGGAGCAGGAGGTAATGGTTGAGGTTGAACTGGTGGTGGAGGCAAAATGGCGGGAGGAGTGTTGTACTGGGGCCTCCACCCCGACTGAGGTGCATTCCACTGAGGCTGTGGCTGGGCATGTGAGTGATATGAATGAGTAGTGGGCTGAGTAGGGTACTGAGGTGGATAAGACCATGGAGGAGGCATAGACCAGGAAGGATGAGCAGGGGGACCCCAGGAAGGTATAGGAGTAGATTGGTTGGGGCTGTAATAAGCTTGGGGTGCCCCTTGCATCCCTTGCTGGTAAGGTCTAGGTCCTTGTGGCCTCCTTTGGTTGAGGAAATAGAGAGGTTCAGTGGGGGTTTCTGTCCCTTGGTACATGGCTTTAAGCCCAGGTAAGGTTGGACATTGATTTGTGGGATGGTCCTCCTCACAAACGAAGCACACTTCAATCGAATGCAATGGGCATTCGTTCTTAGGGTGTCTCCTTGTACATCTAGGGCAGAAGATAGCCAAGGCCCTCTCAGCTTCTTCCTTCTTCTGCTGGATCCTGAATGTGTCAAGTTGCATGGCAATGGTCTGTCTCACCTCACTCTTAAGATCTTCTAATTGATTTGCAAACTCATGCTTGGAGAAAGGAACACCAGCTGAGAGGAGGTTTCCTCTACCTCGTTTCCGGGCTGCCCTAGAGTGGTTTCTAAACACAGTCTTGATGTCCTCATAAGGCAGTTGATAAATATCTCCCCCAGCTAACATGTGAAGGGTATCTAAGAGGTCTTCAGGGACTCCTCGGAGCAGGACCAACTTGAGGGATTCAGGGTCAAGTGTGCACCTGGCCCGTTTATAGCTAAGTTGGAACCTCTCCTCATAATCCTCTAAGGACTCATCATTTCCCATGGTCATCCGAAAGATTTCTCCCTTGGTTTCCTTGGACCTACAGTAGTCCCGGTACTTGGTATTAAAAGCTTGCTGCATCTGAGCCCAAGTGGTGATACTATTCCCAGGTAAGCCCATGAACCAGCGTAATGCTGCATCCTTAAGAGTTGAAGGGAAGAGTTTCAGCTTCTGCTCATCTTCAGTATAGTCATAGGTTCGACAAAGGACAACAAACTCAAACAGGAAGGTATCAGGATCTTCAGTAGTCAGTCCATGGAATTGAGGTAGAGCGGAGGGACTAATGCTTTTCATTTTCATGTCTCCATTGGTTTCTCGGATGGGGAAGGCACCTTCTATTCTCTCATCTTCTCCTATATTGTCAGCCATAGCTTCAGATGGGATGGTTTCTAATTCTTCTTCTGCTATAGGATCTTCGTATATCTCAGGAGGTTCACCTATAGGTTCTTCTGGATCACTGTCACCGAAGAAGAGAGAAGGGTGACTCAGTGATGTGGTGGGGGTGTTGGGTAAGAATTTGCCTGTTTTATCTCGATTCCTACGAGGCATGAAATGGAAAGACTTTTTTGATTGCTTTTGTTTTTTCTTTGGTACCTGCAAAACTGAAACAGAGTGATCTACAACTAACTATCTTGCTGAAATAAAAAAATGCAGAATTGAAATGAAAGCAGGAAAGAACTAATCTACTTTGCTCAAATGGAATTGCAGGAATGGAAATGCTAGTCTACGCTTGCAGAATTGAAATGCTAATCTATGCTTGCAAAATTGAAATTGCAGAATTGAAATGCTAATCTATGAAAGCAGGAAATGTCTATGCTACTTTTGCAGAATGGAAATGAAATAAACTACTTGGCAGAAGGCGAGAGTAGGAAAATAGAAGAAAAGCAACAATTACTAATACTCTAACGCTTCCCCGGCAACGGCGCCAAAAAGATGGTGGGCTCCAGTATTGTAGCAATAATGCTACAACTCCTGGAGCTTCCTTCTCTAATTTTATCAACCCGGTAGTTCGTAACAAACTTGGAAGCGACGATGCTGTATGCACAAGTACTAGCTCTTGTCGCAGCTGTCACTTGGTCAGCTGGCACAAGTCCGCTAGGGCTCAAGCCAACTTCTATATGTTCTCAGAAGAAGCTTTTTAAGTGATGAACGAAAGCTATCTCAAAGGAAATTAACCTATTTTGCAAGAATGAACTGAAAGCCAACAAAGCATGGAAACCCTAGTAAACCCTAATCTGACCAGCTTAATCCTTACGATGCAATGGTGGGAATGCAACTTCTAAAAATGATGCCATTACTTCTAGTGAGATGAGATGCATGAGTTTAAACTACTTTCATCTGAAGAGAACATGTTTTTGTATTTTTGCTCAAGTGGTTGGAGTTATTATGACTGTGCTTCTTACTGGGTCTTGACTGTGCAGGTGTAGTTCAAGGAGAGGAAGGCTTGGGAAAGGTCAGGAGGACTCTGAGAGGTTCCAGGGGATCCCTAACATCATTCCACATAAGTTCACAGTGTTCAGGTGCCTGGCAACCGTGTTTGCAAGCTTCTACAGGATGTCTGCAGGGGATCCTATAGGAAGCTTGGGATTTTTACAGGAAGTCTGCTACCTTCTACAGGATGTTCTGTAGTCGGAGTTTTGGGTGATGGAGGAGTGAATGAGCTGTATGGGTGGATAGGTAGGATGAGAGGGGAGCTTGTGATGGCCTATGGACAGAGAGATGATATGGAGAATGGGTGTGTCAAGCTGGTTGGTCGATAGCAGGGTAGAGGCAAATGGAAGGCCGAAAAGATAAAACAACGTGGATAACAGAAGAGATGGTGGCCAAATGATCTAACTGGGAGGTAAGGAGATGGCTTAGGCACGACTGAGAAGGATAAGGACGTGATAGAGTTGTGCTGCGCAGTGTAAATGGAACAAATCATCTCTGTCTTGCACAAAACCGAGAATTCATCAACCTATTCTAACTGTTGTATTAAAAACCAAAGAACAACGATGTGAGTTAAGAGAGAAATCGTGCATGGTGCTGAAACAAGGAGTTATTGCTCAAGATCTAAATGCATGGACACTTCTACCAATGGAAATATGACTTTAAAGCTTGCATGAACATGTAAGACTGCGTTTTTTTTGGTGGTTGGCACGGTCTACACTCCCAATCTCTAAACAGAGGTGGAAGTGAGTGTACGATCAACCTTTTCTTGGAACTCTGATGAATTCTAATCCTCCTATCCTAATCTAAACTGCTGAAAGCATTTTATCCATAAGACTAACCTACTTAATCACATCAAGAAAGTTGAATCAACAGACTGTATTTTCCAAATGCATGTCAAGGCAAAGAAATGAAATGCTGAAAGGAAAGACAAGTAACAATACAAAGAAAGGAGGCCTATTGCTCTCAGATTGGGCCCAAACTTGAGAGCTATAGCTCCTCTAAGAACTCAGAATTGAACTCAAATCTGCCTGCCTTTTATTAAAAGATCATAATCACAAGTCTAACAACATGCCAAAAATGGCTTACAAAGAGCAAAACAGAGCTATAGCTCGTGATTCAAAATCTGCAACAAAGGTTCAAAAGTCCCCATCGAAGGCTATAGCCTCAATATTTATACATTATGAGGGCCAAGCTGGCCTCCTAAATTAGTGGGGCTTGGCTATCCAACTAAAAGTAAACTGCTGTTCCTGTAGAATCCGTTGGCTGCCTTCTAGCTCGGTGGTGATAGCTGTTGGAGCTCGGAGCTGGGGTGGAGATCACGAGGAAGGTCATTCAAGGCTGTGGACAACCTTCCTACAAACCCGCAATGCCACCTTGGTTGTCTCCTTGCATCCATCTGCGTGGTCTTTGCTCCATTTAATGTCAAAAAACCTGAAATAAACGTGTATTAGCCACATAGGCATAATGACTGCCCTCCTTCCTACAAATAACATGAATATACTAAGAAATGATGCATAAGTGATAAAAAATGAAGGGTTGAGCAAGGTAAGTAGGCCAAATGAGCCCAAAATGTTACCAAAATTTGGGGCTCATCAGTAACATTGAAAGGAACATAATGAAAAATCAAACTGGTAGTCCCGGTTTTGGGATCTAGGGGAAAATATCTGTGCATATGTGTTTTATGTGTTATGCTCATGCATTGTTTATTTTCTGAGTTTTAGAATTCATATGCAAGTAATTTCTGTACGGGGTTAAAACCTACATATGTGGTTTCTCAAGTAAAAACATTTTAAGCCACATTTCCCCCCTTTGTAGGAGTTAATATCTATGTATTTTGAGTAGTAGTGACTTGCATGGGAGGAGAAAAGAAAGAACATGCATTGGATTAATATGGAGTTGTTTGTAGCATAAGCGAATGACATGATGTTGTGAGGGAATCCTCCAAGCCTATATATATGATAGCATCTCTGAAGGCCCACATTTCTTAAGTATTTATGCAAGGTGAAACCACAAGGATGCCCTATGGATTAATATGATGTCATGAAATAATTAGACAAAAAGTAAGAAAGATCCATAAGCAAGTGATGTATGTTGATGATAGTGTAGAGATAGAGGAACAAGCAAGCTTAACTACTACGTAAGGATGACTAGACTTCAAATATGCATATAAATGAAGACATTAGATGATGAATAATGAACCTAACTATAATGTAAGTGATATAATAACAAAACTATGAATTTTTAAATGAGTTGTAAATAGTATACCCATGACTCATCCATGTAACCAACAAGGATCCTTCCCTACAAAATTAGATATATGCCTCTATAATTCACTATCAAACTAAGATATAGCTTTGTCAATAATAATTCCTTACCATGAATGAAAATCTATATTCATTTTCGGTTTTAATACTTGGCTTAATTATTTGCAATGCGAACTACAAATGTAAATGCACTCAAACTTTGTTATTATAGCTACCAATATGATATGAATACTACATTGTATTTATTAAAATATTTAATTGTAGCATTCTTATGACCAACACATTTGCACACTCCTCACACCATCAAGTAAGAAATAAGACACAACAAGCTTTGTTATTTCCATTGTTACAGGTAAGAAAACACTATTTATAGTTGAATGTTAATACTTAATGCTTTATTAACAACCCATGTTTATCAATCCAATGTATATTTTAGCCACAAGTAAGATGCAACCTCAGCCTATTACCATTCTTATCATTACAACCAAAATTCATTGCATGTGTATTTATTCATAAGTGTATAAATCGATAATTATAGGTAACAAACCTAACACATAAAATACTTATAATCATACACTATGGAAGGTTTGAATAGGACACATGATGGATATTTATAGGCAATTGATCAAACAAAAAGCTCGAGGATAAATTATTTGAAATCATATTGGTTTCTAATGTCAAAGGACAACATAGAGAGGAATGCAGGTGGTAGTCCTTGGTTTATGAGGGCCACACAATTCATTACTATTTCTTATGATTTACTTAAGATAATATTTGCAACCAATTAATAGAGAAAATGGAGGATCATTTTAGATATATGCCAATGATTTTATCAAGTGGATACTAATGGTTTGATAAAAACCAACAGGTAAAAAAGTGGTTGTGTGTTAGGAATCATGGTAGTATTAAGTTGTTAATTTAAAAAGAAATCCTTGTAGTTAGTAGTGTGTAAAGTCTGCAAGAAAAACAATATTTACATGAATATAATATAATGGAATAATTTAACAATAATCAATATTTATATAAATAAATCTACACCATAACAATAAAAATTACTTGAGAGATAAAAGACACTGATAATAAGAACATGGTCTAGTAGGTTGTGGTTTTGTGCTTATGGACTACATGTAATGAAGCCTTTAAAATGATTTTGTTACTTAATTATAATGTGACAAGAAGTGAATAGTCAAGGATCGCTTACCAGATTGGGTTTTCTAAGATAAATCATGTGCCATGATTGATTTGTTGTTGTTATCTATGATCATTGTTGCATTGTTATTTATCTCACATTTCGATTTCTTATATTTGGTATCAAAGCCTGACAGGCTTGAACTCTCTAGAAAAAAGGGCCTAGGAATTTGTTATAGATACATTGAGATGTTGATGCCAAAGACTTGTGGTTTCTCTTGTGTATATGGCGAAACCACCTGTCTGGAGATCATGATATAAAATTCATGTTGAAAATAGCAACAAGAAATGTTCAAAATAACATCAAGAAAAATCCTACTTTAATTTTTCCTTCAATTAAATTAGGAATTAAATTGCAATTCTAATTCTCCTAGAAACTTGTAATAGTTAACTAAGTTAATTTGACTTAGTTGACTCTGTTAATTCAAGTTGGGGGTCTATTTAGAGTTATGTAGAGTGGTTCCAAAATTTTAGGGGCCCAAGTTGAGTTATTTTGATTTGTAATTATTTAATTCAGTTTAACCAAGTTAAATTCAGTTTAACTGAGTTAAATTAAGTTAAACTAGTTCCAAATAATGGAGGAATTAGTGGGAGATCCAATAGTGGGGTGTAACCTGCAGTAGTGGGGTGTAACCAACACTGCGCAACCAATAAATTGAAGATTCACTCATAATTAACTCATGCATGTCTAATTAGAGAAAGACCCAATTGATATTAGAGATTAGGGACAATGTACTATTAGTTGTAAAATCATCTAAATTAAACTGATGGTGCATGCAATCAGAGGAAGGCCTATGGATGGATTGCGCAATTATGGAGGAGGAATTTCCCAATTAAATATGCGTTAATTCCCTAGGAAATTGTGCAAGGAAGTAGGAGCTTGGTAGGCAGCGGATTTGTCTTGAGCTAGTTTGTGAAGCAGTGAGATAGATTGTACTTGTGCAAAGATTGTTCGGGTTGAACACGCATTGTATTTTCTTCTCATATCTTCTGATTAATGCAATATACAGATAGCAGGGGTTTTTAGCTATGGCTTTCCCTAGATAATTATTGTGTAATGTGTTGATTGAATTCTTTCTCTTCCATGTTTCGTGATTGTTTAAATTGTTTCTGCTGATAAGTAGAGTAGATTCAACTCAATTGTTTTATCATATTACAATTTGCAGTTTAAATCTACAAGGAATTTCTACACTTCGAGGAAGAACTTGCATTTATGACTTATTCATTATGGGGAGAAATATGTGAAAAAGCAAGGCAAGTGGTATGGATGACAAAGGGAGTGTTGCTCTAATGGGGCAAGAAAAGAAGAAGCCACTGGATCAAGGAGCTCACATCAATTTGAAGGCTAAAGGCTAGGATGAGAAAGAAGCATTTTGGATTAAGAAAAGTACTCAATTGCACAAAATTATGAATGCATATTGAGATAGGTAACCATTTTTTTTTGTGTAAATTAGCGTATTATATTAGTGTAAGAATACATATTTTACAAAAGGTCTGTACGAGCAGACAACAGACGGCCATTTAACAAAGCATTCACCAAGAGATGACCAAAAAAGACCAGCCAAACGACCCCGGGCTCACCACGCAGGGCGGCAGAGAAAAGGGGGTTGACAAAAGCAGAAGAGACTAGACCTCTAAACAACTAGAGCCACAGACCATGAACTGTGAGTTCCTGAGAAAAATTATAACAAAACCAAGAAAACCCACCAGGGTAGGTAGATACAACAACTGACCCAACCTCATGAAAACTGCAAGAACGAAAGCCAAGACCCGTTACATTTCAAGAACAATATATTTTTTGGAGGTATCCCGCGCCGACATTGTCTTAGCTATGCCTGCCTGAGCAGGTGCTGGATGAGTGTTTTGAGTATCGCCAGTGCGCTTCTCCTTCCTATCCTCAGCATACCTAGCATCAGGACCTATAGTGTGCCTCAAGAGACTAATTAGAACTGAGAGTTTCTTTGACATGCTGTCAAACTATTGTTCCAGTGTGCTTATCTTGAACTCCAAGCTTTCCAGAATTGCAATGTGCTCCTCTGACGCAGATGCAGTCGCTTGTTGGGCTTGACACACTTGGTCAGAATAGTTCCCCTGCATACTTAGAGCTTTGGCCAACATTATCTTCATTCTCCATACCTCTGCTTGCGTTCTCACAAACTGAGTTGCACGTGTTGTAACCGAACCAGGGTCTTGAATCCAATCAATATCCTTCTCCAGCTCTTGAGCCTTCAAAATTTCCCCCTCCTCTGTGGCAATGGCCTCTAGCTCCTCGTTTCGTTTTTCTTTCTGCGAGATGCGGGTCTCATATGCTTCGCGAGCTCTTTTTAAATCTCTGTTGGCCGAAGCATTACGGCTTCCCTCTCTCGCCATGATTTCAACCACACTCGCCAGGAAGCACAACGTTCTACGGCCGAAGGAAGAGAGTATCAGCCTCCAAATCGAAGAAACAATGCCTCTACCTCTACAATGAGCTACTAATAAATAGATACGATTGGGGGGATTACTGGCTGTGTGTCGATCTAGTCCCTATTGCTCGCAGATCTTGTCATCATTATTCCTGCGAGGTGGTGTATTATTTCGGTTATGGCTCGAATTATTTTCCCTATGGTCACCTTCCTTGCCATCCTCCAAAGCATGCCAAGTGTACCGTCTACTATAAGGGCATCGGCGGCGCACATTCTTTTTGATCATGTATCAGATGCGAATGTTATCCTCCTACTCGAGCAATGAATGCTCCTGAACTACCTGTCCTTCGCTCCTCTACCAAACTTTAAATCTACCTGCTGTACGCATGATCCTACTCATGTCGTAAACCTTGCCTAAAGTGCCGACCTTTGGCCTTATTTTTCATTCATCAAATCCTGCCTCGATAGCAGGGTACACCTATCTCTTAATTTCGGGCATATGACGTCCTGCCAAGAGCTGTCCAAAGTGCTAGTGGGGTTCTCTATACCATAATTCGCCAGATGGTCTGCAACTACGTTGGCTTTACATCTAACAACCTGAAAAATCAAACCTTTCAGCCACCCTAAATGTTCAGCTATGTTTTCTGTAACTTTAGCCAGTCGCCAGTGCTGAGTGACCTTACTAGCTTTGGCTACCGCATACATATTTCTAGCCGTTGTTATCGCGAGCTGAGAGTCCCCCTCAACCATTGCTGCGCCTGCCTGTAAGTTTCTGAGAATTCTGAGACCCTGTTCCATAGCTGGGAACTCCATTTCATTGTTCGTTCCTTCTCCCAAGGCTCTGCTGTAGATATGCTGAATTTCTCCTGCGCTATTCCTTATAATGCCCCCGATGCCGGCCATTCCTAGATTACCTGTCAAAGCTCCATTGATATTTTTCTTGAGGAAGCCTACAGGTGGTCATTTCCAGATACTCAACGTGGTGCTCATCTCCTGTTGGCGATTCGATGTAGCCACATTCATTCCATTATCCAGGTTAAAGGCTTTTAAAATTTGTAAGTCCCGATTTGATACTTTGTTATCTTGGTCTACTTTGCTTTTGACAAGAACCAATTGTCTTACATTTTGGGTAATAATTTCTAGAGCATGAAATATATCTCTGGTTTCATTTAAGAATACCCTCCTGTTCCGTTCTTTCCAAATCGTCCATGTGATGAACCCCGACATTATTTTCCAAATGGTATTGATCCTCTGATTACTAGAAAAGTTGCCCCGCCACTTCTCAATGGTTTCTTGGATGGAATCTTTGGTTCTGTCTATTTGCTGCAAAGTATTTTCCGCCCAATTCCACAGGTGGTTAGCCCACTCGCAAGTGTTGAAGAGATGATTCATAGTTTCTTCTTCTTTATTGCACATGGGGCACCTGGAGGGGCCGAAAAACCCTTTCTTGTGGAGATTCTCCCATGTGAGAGTTTTCCTGCGCATTAGGAGCCAGAGGAAGATTTTAATTTTCGGCTAGAATAGAGAATCCTAGACCTGGTTGCTCCATTGAACTTCTTCGACTGGTTCTGAGTTTTTGATACACTCTCTGGCTTCTTTGAGCGTGAAGTAGCCCCCTCCTTGCTTTCCCCATCTTAGTTGATCTCTGTCATCATCTTTCCTTATTCTTCTTTTGTTTAATAGATTCTGTAGGTTCCGGATGTCAATGTTAGCCTCAATTGGGTTTTCTGTGTCAGTGATCGTCCATTCTCTCCATTCCAGGTCCCTGCTAATAGGATTCAAATAGTGATTCACCGTGGTTCTCCCCAGTCCTTGATAATTTCTCTGCAGATCTGCAAACTCTGGCCTCTCTAATTTCGGGAGTTGTTGCTAGGCATCCTCCCAAAACAAGGCCGTTTCCCCATTACGAATTTCCCAAAAGCTATTCTCCCGTATAATACCTCGATTATTCCTTACAAGGTTCCAGATCGGATATCCTTCTGGATTCTCTTGCATTTTGATTAAGTCCTGAGTGCTATGCAATGGAGCGTATTTTTCCTTCCAATGTCTAGCCCAAGGAAGATTGGGCTCCTTCAGCCATTTCCACCAGATCTTAGCCCCACAGGCTCTATTGATGGTACAGGGATCTAGCAGGTTTAACCCTCCTAATTTTTTTGGTTTGCACAATTTATTCCATGCCACTAGTGCCCACTTTTTCTTCTCTGCGTTTCCCATCCATAAAAAGGATCTTTGAATCACCCTCATCTTCTGCAAGACTCCCTTGGGAGCAGGGATTATGGAGAGCAAGCATTGAGGAATGGCTTGCAGAACTGCTTTAGTTAACACTAGCTGCCCTGCAAAATTGAGAGTTCTATGGGTCCAGTGATGACATCTCTTTTCCAAATTGGCTAGGATCTTCTCCCAATGCACTTTTTGCCAAGGTTTGTCTATTAGGGGAGCGCCTAGGTACCTCGAGGGCAAACTTCCTCTGCGAAAGCCTAGAATGCTAGACAGATTTTTTTGCACAACTAAATGCGTATCAAAGAAAAAGATGGTAGATTTAGATAGATTAATTTCCATACCTGAGGCTTCACTAAAAATATTGAGGATCCTCTTGTAGCCCAGGGCTTCTTTGACTGTAGGAGAACCATGTAGCATTGTATCATCAACAAATTGTTGGTGAGTGGTCGCTGGAATATGGGGTAGGGGCTGTAACCCTCTGATCTTTCCTTCCTCTTTGGCGCTACGAATGAGTCTGCTCAAACCTTCCATCAAGATAACAAAAATGAATGGAGATAAAGGGTCTCCTTGTCTGATTCCTCGTGAGGGGGAGAATTGGTTGGTAGGGGAGCCATTAACCAGAATAGAAAATTTGGTAGATTTAATCAAAGCTAAAATCCATTTAACCCATTGATTGGCAAACCCGAAAGCTTCTAAGATTTCTTCAAGGTAGTTCCAGTTTACCTTATCATAGGCCTTAGATAAGTCTAGTTGCATCATCATGCCTGCGATTTTCCTGGATTGAAGAGTATGAATCATTTCCTGAGCCAGTAAAATATTGTCCAGAATTTGTCTACCTTCAACATACCCTGATTGTTCTTCTGAGATGAGGCTCGGAAGAATAGGTTTCAATCTATTGGCAATAACTTTAGAGATAATCTTATAAATGACATTGCATAAAGCAATGGGCCTAAACTTAGCTGGGGTTTTGGCTTCTTCTTCTTTAGGAATCAGGGCTAGGAAGGTTGAATTTAGAGATTTGTGAATTGAGGCCGAGTGTCGAGAGTCCTCCACCACTTCCCAGACCTCAGATTTGATAATTTCCCAGCAGGCTTTATAAAAGTTGATGGTGAAGCCATTAGGCCCAGGTGCTTTGTCATTCGGCATACTCTTCACAGCCTCTTCCACCTCTTCCATAGAGATTTCCCTAGTTAATGCAAGATTTTGCTCATTGGTGATTGATTTGGGAATGGATTTAATGAGTTAAACGATTGTATCTGTTCTGTCCACCTCAGGCTCCTCAGCTATGCTGTTAAAATGCGTAGTAAGTAGGGATGAGATTCCTTGATGATTCTGAAGAACGTCTCCTTGATCGTTTCTAAGACTGAGGATTTTATTGGCGCCTCTGTAGTCTAGTGCTGATCTGTGAAAGAATTTGGTGTTCTGTTCCCCTTCCTTTAGCCACTGAATATGGGACTTTTGCTTCCATAGGGTTTCTTCTTGTTGGCAGTGAAGCTGCCATTGTTGCATCAAATTTTTTTCTTGGTCTGCAGAGTCTAAGTTGCTATCTCCCGTTATCCAACCTTTGTGAATCTGCTCTAGCTGCTCCTCTATTTTGGCTTTCTCTTTAAATATATTCCTAAAAACTGTTACATTCCAAGCTTTGATTTTATTTCTAATGTATCTCAATCTACCTTGTAATTTGTACATTTTGGTGCCTCTTATGTCCATCAGTTCATGCCACCACTTCTCAACAAGTTGAATAAAGTCCGGGTGACTGAGCCAAAACTTCTCAAATCAAAATGGCTTGTTTCTAGGAGTGCCCTGGATCGTAGCAATTAGAGAAATGGGCCAATGGTCTGACCCTCCACTAGGTAGAATGTCTGATTCTACTACCACTCCCTCCAACAGAATGCTTTCAGATATAAGAAATCTATCAAGACGAGAGGTGATTTGTCTTTCACCTCCCCTTCTGTTATTCCAAGTGGAGGCCCCACTCTTGGGTTGAATATCCACTAATTTAGCTGAAGTGATGAAATCTAAGAAAGCTTCATAATCTTTGTTGAGTCTCCTGATCCCTCCTTTCTTCTCTAAAAGGGAAGTGATCATATTGAAATCTCCTCCTATGATTGCCTTCGCACTGGGATATCTAAGCTTTAGATTCAAACGAGTTCTAAGAAAAATGTATTTCTCTTCTAATTTCTGAGGTCCATAAACGTTGGTGCACAGAAAAGTTTTTGAGTTGCCTATCACTTGAACTTCTAGAGCTATAAAGGATCTTCTAGCTTCAGCTGAGAGGATATTGATTACATGCGGATCCCACAGGGTGACTAAACCTCCTTCCCATCCATGACTAGCAGTCTCCATGTATTTCATTTGTCTACCTAGCTTTTTGCTTACATTATCAATAATGTTACTTGCGCATTTGGTTTCTTGCACAAATACAATATCAGGTTTTTCCTTTTGGACCTTCCTCTTTAGGAGCCTTTGTTTAGTTTGGCTATTGAGCCCTCTGGCATTCCAAGAGATGACTTTCATTTAAAACTAAAGAGAAAATTAGTGAATAAGAGAAAAAGCTTCTAGAGCTTTTATCTTACCCGAGTTTAGAAGCAGTATTCCCAGCTCCTGTAGAGTCTCATTGTTGGACTTGCGCCCTCTCTTCTTCCTTTGTTTAAAGCTGGTTGAAGTGTGAAGTAGGCTTTTTGTATGTAGTCCCATTCCTTTTGCTACGCCCAGATTCTTGTTATGCCTGTCCAACTCTGCTTTCTGTCTTGCAACTAGTAGCTCATTAATTCTTCTCACCTCCTCTTCCAGAATGTTTTCCATCCCTTGCTTCTTCCAGTTTTCCACCATGTTTTGTAGGTCAACTCCTTCCTGCTCTAAAACCTCATTGAGCTCCATATCCTCACTTCCTATGTCACTTATCAGCATTTCTGCATCTTCATCTGTCCCTTATGTTACTTCCTGAGTCTGTTCTATGATGTTTTGAATTTTTTCCTCCACTGCTTTGGTTGCATACTCTGTTGTATTCTTGTTTGCTTCAGAGGTATTTTGTTCCTTATTCTGGTCCTCTGACTCAGTTTCAGTCTCCAAAACCTCAAAAGCATTACTGGTATTACCTTATGTTGCGCCTGTTTTGATTGGTCATTTCCTGTTTGCTCTCTATCTTGCTCTTGGTCTTATGAAGGTATCCCTATTCTTTTCTGCCTGGTCTCCCTTAAGTTCTTCCACTAATCTGTTTAATGGACATTCTCTTATTATATGTCCATGCTCATGACACTTCCTACAACGAAATGGAATTTGCTCATAGTCAATAGCTTGGAAATAGTCCTCATCCCTGTATTCCAACCACAATCCTTCATGCAAAGCCCCTGACACATCCAACTCCACACAGATTCATGCGCAGGACGTATATCTTCTTTGCAGAGTGGCTTTTGAGGCTTTGATGAACGTTCCTAGCTTGTCACCTATCTGTTTTAGAGCTGAGTAGCCCCAATAGTCTATTGGAAGGGAGAATAGGCGAATCCAGACTGGCACCTGCTTAAAGGTTTCTTTATCTGCCACGAAGTTAGGCTTCCAAGGTCTCATATAGAGACTTGATGAAGCAAAGAAGTAAGGTCCCCCATCAAATATTCTATCCTTATCTTCTAGATTCGAAAAAAAACAGCGAAAAAACCTTTGGCCCCTAAGTGCAGTCTAACATCACCTTTGGGTTTCCATTGTTGCTTGATCCATTGACACAGTGCTCTCTCCGTTGGCTAGAGTCCCATGAACTTGCAGATCACTGCATGTTCAGTCATGTGTTCTCTGTAGGCTTGAATTTAAAGGTATGCGATCACCACACTTAGGGCTTCTGCTGTTTTAGGATTGCATGGTCCCCGACTTTTTTTGTCATTGAGATTGTTTGGTTTGTCCCCTTTCTCCTCTTTCTCTCTTTCCAGGGCTTCTTCGTCTCCATCTTTTTGCCCCTCTTCTTGTTTGTTCTCCTGAGTAGTATGCGCCTTTACTGTTTTCTCTTTGCTCCTGCTGTTTGCTCTGCCTTCGCTCTCCTTTCCTTTAAGTTTTTGAGTGCTGTCTTTCGTCCTGTTCGCATCTTGTCTCCTTCCCTTACTGGTTCCCTCCTTTTCCTGTGACCTTTCATACCCTATGATCTGCACACCTTCATGTGATATTTGTTTTTGCATGATTATTTGTCTGAATGTAGGGGTCCCTATGGACCCCTCGTTGACCATCTGCTGGGTCAGGCTCTGACCCCTCCTGAGAAGTTCTGCTACTCTGATCCTGTTCCTCTCCAGGTCAAACCCAAGGTCTGCAAATTTCGAGATCTGTAAACCCTAACTCCGTTCCGCCATCGCCACCACTTACTGCACCTGAGATAGGTAACCATTGATTTCAACTCCATAGATCTTTTGTTTGATGTATGATGCCTTCGAGGAAAGCAAAATATTCATGATTTAGAGACAGAGAAGAAGAATAAATCTAAGAATAGAGGAGATTCTTTCAACAATAATGATGACTTGGAGGATGTGAAAAAAACCCAATAAAACACACACACAAGTTTAGAAGCATTGGTCGAGAGCATGTCGAAAAGGGTGAGTATACAAGGCGCAATGTGGCTCCTATAGAGGGACAACAACTGTAGAATGATGAGGGGCCCCTCTCCATGTTGGTCCAAGGGGAAACCACAGAAAAATTCGAGTAACGATAGAGCAACTGCACCTATTTGAATTTAGTGGTCATCCTCAACATAATATTGTAACTAACATTTGTTATAATGGTGATTTTGATACTCATCCTCAACAAGCATGGAAACCTTAACATGCTCATTAGATTTTAGGTAGTGGGATGCAATTTAGTGCATTTTGCAGATGTTTTGTGTGTGCCTTGGTTATAGAACGTGAGGAGTAGAGGAGCAAGTTAGGAAATATGAGTGGGTGGTATAAACTAGCGGTGTGTTTATGTCAATTAACTTGTTAATCTATCTTATGTGGTGCAAGTGTTGTTGAAGATGACTATAGTCTCTTTGATTTGCTGAACAAAACATCACATATCTCAAGCTATTGTTTTTGAAATCAACTCCAATTTCATAAAATGGTTAAACTACATCAAAATTAATTGGTTTGTTAAAATACCGTAATATTAATTTCATGTTTTCCAACCAATTTTACTAATTATAATAACGTGATTAATTATCAAACTACTTCAAAATTAGTTACAATTAACTATTTCAACAAATTAATAAACAATACACCTTTCATAACAATACATTAAATTATATGTATATATATGAATATACACTTAAATATACAACATTTTAATCCAATTATATATATTCCAAACTATACAAACTATTGTACCCATTCCAATGATTTTACAGGGTTTATCATTGCCTAATCGAACCTCTCCAAAATATCCTTGGACATAATCATGAAAGTGTTTCCTATCAGGTGTGGCATGGAATGAGGCCCCTGAATCTACCACCTAGTCATCAATAATATTTTCTAATGAAAGAATCAAAGCATCTTGCAACACATGACCTGTCACATTCAATTCATGATTGTTTTATTATTGCTCGTCTCCTTCTTTTCCCTTCTGAGACTTGGAGTCTTTCTTCTGGTGTGCTTTCTTCCCGCATTTCTAGCACAATATCCCTGATCTGGACTTGGATCTACCTTTCCTTGACTTATTGTGATATCCTAGGCTCTTTCCTCTTTCCATTTTTCTTACCCTGGTCTCTGCAGTCAAAGCATTACCTGATGTCTCACCGGAGCTTTTCCATCGCATTTCCTCACTAAGGATTGCACTGAAAACATCATCAAACTTTAAAGTACTAGATCAAGAGATAGAGTTACTAACAGCCATAACTAAACCATCCCAACTTTCTGGCAATGAGCACAGAAATAACAGAGCCCTAACTTCATCATAAAAAGTTACCCCTACAGAACTTAATTGACTGGTAACTGTATTAAATTAATTTAAATGATCAACAATAGATCCACCTTCTGACATTTTCATATTAGATAAATGCTTCATAGGAAATACCTTATTTGAGGTAGAGGGTTTTTCATATATTTTGGCTAATGCGGAAATTAAACCCTCTGTTGTCATTTCCTTTGAAATATTAAACGCTACCGATGTCGGTAGGCACAACCATATTGTTTCAAGTGCCTTTCTATCAAGAATATACCATTCCGTGTCTCTCCTACTCCTCAACTTTTTTTCCTTTCTGCTCAATTCTTGGTACAGATATTTCTGGTAAAAATATTCTTCCATCTACATCTTCCACAACTAGTAGTTTTGGCCGTTAAATATTTCGAACCTAAACCTACCATCTTCCACCATTGCTCCCACTTGAACGAGGAACCCTTTTCTCCTGCGCATTTATCAGCAAAATAGAGCTTCGGCTCTGATACTAGTTGTTAGAAAATTATATATTACAGAGAAATGGAACACATAAAATATATTGTAGAAATATAAACACAGAAAACACATAAACCAAGAGAGACATAGATGTACATGGTTCACCCAATTTGGGCTACGTCCATGGAGAAACAACCATTCCTTCCTTTTCTATGATCTGATAATGAGATCTTAGATGATTATTAAGGTATTAAAGACTCATGTGCATGGATATGCCTATGTTACTTTGTGCGATGGATCGATAAGATTGTGAAATAAATAGACAATGAAGCAGTTAAAGAAACATAATAGACAACACACATAAACACATCAAGTTTAATATGGAGTTCACCCAAAACTCCTGGGCTACATCTCCTGGTCTAGCCTTCAGTTTTGGCCTCTCTATTATGTCTTCAGAAGCAGAGTTTTACAACAGTGAGCTCAAATTGAGCCTCACACAACAAATACAAAACAATAAGGCTTTACTTGGATCCCCCAAGTCTCTTTTGAGTACACAGACTCTCCTCACTAACTCTTTGTCTCTGCTTGATCTCTATCTCAGCACTGCTTGCCCTATTTTCTATCAATCTGTGGCTTTAATGCCAATCGGTGCTATCTGTTCATTTCACCTTCTCGGGCTCTCTGGCTTCCTGACCTCTGTCCGCTTAGATCCCCCTCTGAGCATTAACAATCATTGCTAAATGATTCCAGGGATGGTGGCCACATATTTTGTAACAGAATGGGTCATTGGGCCTTTGAAATCCTCAAAATAACCATTCTCTATTTACATAGAGAAATACATTCAAAACTATGAAATTCCGCCAAATAACACCTATTGGATCCACCTGTATATCAACATCGCATCTCCACCATTGATTTGGGAGATCCAAATCCAACGGTCGTGGTTCATTTCGGGCAGCCCTTTCATATGGGGGATAACCACCCAATAAGGTTGGTTTTCTCTCTCCTTAGCCTAGACATGTGGCAGCCAGCATATGGGCTCGGGCGGAGTCCGGTCCAAACCACTTACCGCCTTTGGTCCTCCCGAAATCCTGCCTGTATTGTGATTTCCCTTTGTATTTAAAAATACATTAAAATATGAAATCCTGCTTATATCGGACTTGAAATCATATATAACTGCATTAATAAGCCCTTTCGGGTCCAACATAATCACCCAAATCGCGTTTCCCTTGGTTTTCGTTTATTTACGAAAACACAACTTTACATAGAAAAAACCCTTTCTTACGGATCTCAAAATATATCCAATATCGCCTGTAGCCTTGTTAGGTCCAGCTTATGACATCACATATATGTACATGGCCCCACTCCTCTGTGTAGCTCCGGTGCGACTTTGCGATGTGACTTGTCACAATCGCATATCGCATGAGCCCTTGGTCGTTGGTAAGCACTCCCATGTGTTTCTCCAATGCGATATCGCAAATCAACTCAAGCCGTCGATCTGCGCGCTTGATCAATAGTCCCTGTTGATTGTGATAATCACCGTCGCATTGTTTTAAGTGGCAGTCCCCGATAGCCTCCCGATGGCCTCTGCTGATTTACGATATGCCGATCGGATCTGGACTATTGATCGACCATATCCGACGACTCTCATCCAAAGTAGTGTTAAACCACTGATACTTTGTTTTTCCACTATTCCTTCATGTTTTTGGATGCCAATAGTGTTTTCTGACTTTTTGAAAAGTTCATCCTTTTGCAATTGTTTTGATTTTGAAGACTTAGAGGGTTTTCTAGGATCCATTTGGATCACGCCTTCCCACTGAAAAGGATTTTGGACCACCAAAAGTTGGTTTTTAAGCATCAATCAAGTGAGGATACAGCTTCCTCACCTGTCCAATCTCTATCCATCTCACACTGCTTGGTTTTGAACCTTTGAGTCCAATTCCGAGGTACTCAACATCCCCTCTACACGTAGTTCTCACCTTCCTATCTAGAACTGTATCTTCCTGCAACTCATTAAGATATTTAGAAAAAAATCATCAATAGAAGGAAACTAACTTTGCTCTTCGGGATCTTCAATTAATGAAGGTTCAAATAGTCTCAAGTTCTCTGAATTAACTACTGAATAGATGTGCATGTAAGCTGGAAAATCAAGGTGAAAAGCATTCTCACCAATTTTCTCAAGTATCTTGAAAGGCCCATACCTTATTGGCTTCAACTTCTTTCCTTCACCTTGCATTCTGTCTTTACTAATGTACAACTAGACTTGATCACCAATTTGGAAGCTATGCTCAGTTTGATGTTTATCATGCCTTGCCTTGTACTTGGCTTGGCTCTTTTCCAGTTGTTCCTGCACTTCCTGGTGAATCTCTTGGATCTGTTCAATGAACTTGGTTGCTTTGTCCACACCATTGTGTCCATCAACTGCTATGGAGACAAAATCCAATGGAGACCTTGATATAAAACCAAAACAAGTCTCAAAAGGAGATTTTTGTGTAGAAGAATGTTTGGCATGGTTGTAAGCATGTTGCACATAGCATAAATGTTCATCCCAAAGCTTGGGATGCTTGCTGCAATAGCCCCTGAGAAAATGGATCACTATCCTGTCGACCACCTCTCTTTGGCCGTATGTTTGTGGATGAAAGGTTGTGCTCTTCTTCAATCTGGTGTCCATCAACTCCCATAGACTTGACCAAAACTTCCCAACAAATCGGGAATCTCGATCAAATACTATGGAAGTGGGTAACCTAAAATGCACCCAGACATGCTGAAAGAAAAACTTCACTGTTTGTTCTATAATCTGTTTGTTACAAGGTATTAAAATACACATTTTGCTGAACCTATCCACAATAACATATAAATAGTCAAGACCTTTTCTAGACTTTGGCAATCCCCCAACAAAGTCCATGGAAACATTTTCCCAAGGATGAGAAGGAATTGGAAGTGGAGTGTACAAGCCTAGTTTTCTATTGTTGGGCTTGCTTTTAGCACACATGGTACACCCTTTAATATATCTAGAACTGTTTCATGCATTCTTGGCCAATATAAGAACCTTTGCAGCTATGCAACTGTTTTAATTAGACCAAAATGACCTAATAATAGAGAAGTATGTGCTTCCAAAATTATGTTAACTCTTTTAGTTTGAGGAATGCATAACTTTCCCAAATGATACAAGAGTTGGTCCTTAACATGATAATCCAATTCTTCTACTTGTTTTCCCTGACTTAAAGTTGCATATACATCTTTAAAATCTACATCTTAAGCATATTTTTCAATGTAGCTTTCATGCAATACTAAATTATGCTTAAGTATAGTAGATGCATTTATGATTGGTCTAGACAACATATCTGCAACTTTATTGTGTATGCCTTTCTTATATTTGATGATTAGATGAAACTGTTGTAGAAAACCCATCCACCTATAGTGTCTTGATTGCTGCAGCTTAGTTTGTGAGTGAAAATATTGAAGTGGTTGATGATCAATATGTATAAATGTTTCTTTTCCCAATAGGTAATGTTTCCACTTTTTCACACTCTACACTAATGCATACAATTCTTTATCATATGTGGGATAATTAACTACAACATAATTAAATGTCTCAGAGTGATAAGATATGGGTTTACCATGTTGCATCAACACTACTCCCATGACATAGTCACTGGCATCGGTTTCAATCTCATATGGTCTTTGTAGATCTGGTAATGCTAGTACTGGTGTTGTACTAATTTTTTCTTTCAAGGTGTCGAAGGATTTCTGTTGTTTTCCTTCCCACTGAAACACCTTGTTCAATCCTGTTAAAGCATGTAAGGGAGCTGCAATCAAGGAAACGTTAGCAATAAACTTTCTCCAATATTGTGATTCTCCTAGGAAGCTCCTAACTTCTGTAGCAAATTTGGGCTTAGGCCAGTTCACAATGAATTCAACCTTAGAGGGATCTATCTTCAATTCACCACCCCCTACAATATGACCCAAATAATTTAAATATGTTTTGACAAATTCACATTTTAATAATTTAACATAGAGATTTTCTTTTTTCAAAACATCTAGAGTCTACTTTACATGCTTCAAATGTTATTCCCATGTTTTACTAAAAACAAGAATGTCATCTAAATATACAATTACAAAATCATCAATAAAAGGTCGGAGTACATAACTCTCATGAAAGCGGCAGGAGCATTAGTTAAGCCGAAAGGCATAACTAGCCATTAATATAGCCCTTGTTTTGTTTTGAATGCAGTATTCCATGCATCTTATTCTGCTACTATGACCTGATGGTAGCCACTACGCAAGTCCAACTTGGAAAAGTAAACAACTTCTTTCAACTGATCTAATAGATCATCTATGCGACGAAGAGGATAACGATTCTTGATCGTTATTTTATTCAGTGCTCTGTAATCAATGCACATCCTCCATGAACCATCTTTCTTTCTCACCAACACGATCAGAGATCCGCATGGTGATGTGCTTGGTCTTATGAACCCTTTTTCGAGCATCTCCTGTACCTACTTCTTGATCTCTACATTCTCTAAAGTGGATAACCTGTACATTCCGATGTTAGGCAGTGGAGCATCTTGCTGCAGATGAATATCATATACAATTTCCCTTTTGGGTGGTAGACCTTTAGGTTCTTGAAATAGGATATCATATTCTGAAACAACTTTTTCTAAATCAGCTTTCTGTTTAGCATCACAACCTTCAAATGCATTGGTTTTATCAGGGGTCTTTTCCTTTGCAACCATTAGTAAAAATTGCTTGCATGAATTTACAATTCTTTTCATTTTCCCTAAGTTTATGAGAGTGTAGTTATTTTTGAGCTGATGAGCTCTTACAATTTATTCTATTCCATTTTTTGTGAGTTGATACTTTTTGTTGGCTCTATAGAAAATGGCTTTTCTATCATACAAGTAAGGAATTCCTAAACAATACTACATATATCCAAGGGAATTATATCTAACTCAACCTCATTTACAAATGTTGACCCAAAAGCAAACCTAAGTTTACATTGTCTAGTCACTTGGAGCTTTTCTTTATCACATACCCAAGCTAATGGATATGGCCTCTTGTGATGTGTGGTTAGTAGTCCCAACTTCTTTACAATTGATTCAGAAATCAAGTTTACTTGTGAACCACTATCAAATAAAGTATCAATCTTTTGATGCTTGGAAATAACTCTAATATGAAAAAGCTTGTGTCTTTTCCTCTCATTTTCTTCATTATCATTAGATTGTGCAGAATTACTAGTAGATGCTTCAAAATTTTTACCTTTTATAACTATAGTTGTGACTGTTGTTTCATCACCTGAGTCTGACCCCAAATCTTTTCGAATAGCAGCAACAGTCTTCTTCTTCTCAATATCGAACTTCTTGGGTTTCAGCTCTGGATGCAAAGACCAGCAATGTTCATCATCATGTCCATCCTTCTTGTAGTGAGTGCATGAAGGTTTGTCTTTCTGTACAACGTTTTCCTTCCTCTCTTTCCATTTCTGCTTCCTCTTTTCCTTGTTCTTGCTTGCAGTGGGTTTTGATGATCCCCTAATATCCGGGTTCACATTCTTGCCTCTAGCATCTAGATGTGTAGCCTGAACTGATACCTCATTTATGCTAATAGGGTTAAACATGAGAATGGTGTGCCTCAAATAGCTATGTAGACCACCTATATAATTCAGCAAAGTTTCAAGTGAGCCTAGAGAAATTCCTAGAATTAAAGCTCTTTTTCTAAATTCCTGAGTATAGCTTTGTACACTTTGCCCCTTTAATTGGTGAAGAGTTTTCCAACTCATCATGGCTTGCTACACATAAGATAGTGGATAAAATTGTTTTTTAATGGCGGAAACAAATTTAATCCAGGTAGAAAGAATTTTACCATGCTTCTTCAAATCAGCTTGGGTCCTGCCTTCCCACCACACTAGGGCACTTCCTCCAAGGCGAAGGCTAGCCAGCTGAATCTTTCTCCTTTCTGAATCAATGTTCTACACCCTAAAATATAAATCAATTTGTCTAATCCAGTTATCTAGCTTTTCTGCATTTAATTCTCCATCATATATTGGGAAATCAAATTTTACATCTAATTTAATCAAAGGGCTAGAAGGAGGTGTTGATAGAGGAGGCCGTTTTCCTTTCCCTTTGCCTTCAGAATGGCCATCTAGAAGAGGTTTCTCTGTTCCTTTGTCTTGTTTGGAGGTTGAAATATCTTCACCTTGACCTTTCTTAAATTCTCAATACATATCTTCTACCATGGCTCTCATGGTCATGAAACTGTCCATGAACTGAGAGTCTGATTCTAAGGGAATTTCTTCTGCCATTTTCCTCCTAGGATAGACTCTTCCTATTTCTGGGTTAGTCTCAACCAGTTCTCCTTCTCCTAATTTGAGCTTTGTCCTAGTTAGCATTCAACAATCCAGCACAAGCTTGTCTAACCTTAGCAAACCTAAAGCTCTGATACCACTTGATCTGATAATGAGATCTTAGACAATTATTAAGGTATTACAGACTCATGTGCATGGATATGCCTATGTTACTTTGTGCAATGGATTGATAAGATTGCGAAATAAATAGACAATGAAGCAGTCAAATAAACATAATAGACAACACACATAAACATAGCAAGTTTAATATGGAGTTCACCCAAAACTCCTGGGCTACGTCTCCTGGTCTAGCCTTTAGTGGTGGCCTCTCTATTAAGTCTTCAGAACCAGAGTTTTACAACAGTGAGCTCAAATTGAGCCTCACACAATAGATACAAAATAATAAGGCTTTACCTGGATCCCCCAAATCTCTTTTGAGTACACAGACTCTCCTAACTGACTCTCTGTCTTAGCACTGCTTGCCCTGTTTTTGTCAATCTGTGGCTTTAAAGCCAATCGGCGCTATCTGTTCCTTCCACCTTCTCGGGCTCTCTGGCTTCCTGACCTCTATCTGCTCAGATCCCCCTCTGAGCATTAGCAATCATTGCTAAACGCTTCCAGGGATGGTAGCCACCTGTTCTGTAACAGAATGGGTCATTGGGCCTTTGAAATCCTCGAAATAATCATTCTTTGTTTACACAGAGAAATACATTCAAAACTATGAAATTCTGCCAAATAACTCCTATCGGATCCGCCTGTATATCAACATCAATCTCCACTATTGATCCAGGAGATCGAGATCCAACAATCATGGTTCATTTCGGGAAGCCCTTTCGTACGTGGATTTGGTTTTATTTTTCCTTAGCCTGGATACGTGGCAGGTAGCATATGGGCTCGGGCGGAGCCCGACCCAAACCAATTACCGCCTTTGGTCCTCCCAAAATACTACCTATATCGTGATTTCCCTTTGTATTTAAAAATACATTAAAATATGAAATCCCGCTTATATTGGACTTGAAATCGTATGTAACAGCATTAATAAGCCCTTTAGGCTCTGGCACCATCACCCAAATTGCGTTTCCCTTGGTTTTGGTTTATTTACGAAAACACAACTTTACATAGAAAAAGCCCTTTCTTACGGATCTTAAAATATATCCAATATCGCCTGTAGTCTTGTCGGGTCTAGCTTATCGCATCACATATATGTACATGGCCTTGCTCTTTTGTGTAGCTTCGATGCGACTTTGCGATGCAACTTGTCACAATCACATATCGCATGAGCCCTGGGTCATTGGTAAGCACTGCCATGTGTTTTTTCGACACGATATCGTGAGTCGACCCAGGCTGTTGATCTACGTGCTTGGTCGACGGTCCCCGTTGACTGTGCTAATCACCGTCGCATTTTTTTAAGCGGTAGTCTCCGATAGCCTCTCGATGGGCTCCATCGATTTGTGATATGCCGATCGGATCTGGACCGTTTGTTGGCCAGATCCGACAACAGTCATGCAAAGTAGTGTTAAACTACTGATACTATGTTTTTCCACTATTTCTTCATGTTTTTGGCTGCCGATAGTGTTTTCCGACTTTTTGAAAAGTTCATCCTTTTGTGATTGTTTTGATTTTGAAGACTTAGAGGGTTTTCTAGGATCCATTAGGATCATTATATTATCCAGCAAACTGAAGAGATACAACCTACAACATGTCCGCTATAATTCCCTCTTCTCTCTCGCTCGATCTCCTCTCTCTTTCTCACTCAGAATATAGATATACATAGACACAATACAACTCCCTCATATATAGTGAGGGGTTGCCTTCTAGCATAATAAAACCTAAATTAAACATAACTTCTACCCTCAGATCTCCGTCTAATGAATGACCTAGATTGACTTCCGAAATTACAACATTTTACAAGGAAATTTTACATCTATTTTTAGCTTCGGAGTACCATCCCTGATCCCTTACGGGGGGGGGAGTCTAAAGAAGCATCATTGCCCCGCTTGGACCCCCCTAGCAGTGCGCAAAAATGCGTCTCATTCTGAATCGGGGTCCAATACGATGAAAACTTTTGATAAAGAAGATAATCAACCTCCACACCCAACAATCTCCCACTTGGAGACTGATTGTAGTAACTCGACCGCTACTTCATTTGCAGGATAGTGACTGCACTTTGGACCTGGCTGTTTCTCATCTTCATCATCATACTTGAAGATGAATTGAAAACGAGCATAATCTAAGTTTCTCCCTAGTTACAACTTTTGTTAACATATCTGCAGGAATCTGGCTAGTGTGTATCTTTTCCAGCTTCAACTGTCCATCTTCCAACACTGACCATATGAAATGATACTTGAGATGTATATGTTTTGTCTTGTAATGAAATGCAGAGTTCTTTGCAAGATGTATGGCACTCTGGCTATCACTGTATAACCTGCCCAGTGCCTGCTTCTCACCCAATTCATCCAGAAACCTTTGTAACCAAATCATTTCTTTCCTATCCTCTATAGCACCAACATACTCTACTTCCATTGTTGAGAGTGCAACAACACTTTGTAGTTTTGAAACCCAACTAAAAACTTTTCCACCTACAGTAAACACATAGCCTATTGTGCTCCTCCTGTTATCTCTATCACCTGCAATATCTACATCAACATATCCTTGTAGTGCAATGTTTGAACCACCAAAGCATAATGATTGAATTGTGGTACCTCTCAAATACCTGAGAATCCACTTCACCGCCATCCAATGTTCTTTTCTTCAATTTTTCATGTACCTGCTCACAAATCCCACTGCATGTGCAATATCAGGCCTTATGCAGACCATTGCATACATTAAGCTTCCAACCGCTGATGCATATGAAACTTTAGACATATAAGTCATTTCTTCCTGAGTCGTGGACACACCTCCTTACATAATTTGGAATGGCTAGCCAAAGGTATACTAACTGGTTTTGCATTCTGCATATTAAATCTTTTCAACACCTTTTCTATGTACTCACTGTGAGACAATATTAATCTGCGATTCTTCCTATCTCTAGTTATTCTCATACCAAGGATTTGTTTTGTAGCACCCAAATCCTTCATTGCAAATGAGTTTGCCAATTTTCTTTTGAGCACATTTATTTCCTTCATGTTAGAACCTGCAACAAGCATGTCATCTACATACAATAACAATATAATATGGCTGCCATCATTTTTCCTTTCGAGATAAACACAATGATTAGAGTGACATCTAGTATAACCTTGTTAAAACATAAAACTATCAAATTTTAGATACCACTACCTTGGAGCCTTTTCTATTCCATACAAGCTCTTCTTCAACCTACACACTAGTTTATCCTTCCCTTTTACCTCATATCCTTGTGGCTGCTGCATATATATATCCTCCTCCAAATCCCCATGGAGAATGGTTTTCTTTACATCTAATTGTTAAGATGCAAATCTTTAGTTGCTACTAGACTTAAAATAGTTTTAATTGAAGTCATTTTAAAAACAGGAGAAAATATCTCATCAAAGTCTATACCCTTTTTATGTGCAAACCCCTTCAAAATAGGTCTAGCTTTATACCTTTTTCTACCTCCATCTTCTTCCTTCAACCTCTAAACCCATTTATTCTGCAATGTTGTTTTATCTGCAAGCAATTTGACTAAGTCCCAAGTCTGGTTATGTGCTAAGGAGTCCATTTCTTCTTTCATGGCTTGCTCCCACTTCTTCCTAGTTTCTACCTACACTGCTTCTTCATAACATTATGGTTCACTAGAATCAATCAGCAATACATAATATAATTAAGGAGAGTATCGTTTAGGGGGTCTACTTATCCTAGTAGATCTTCTAACACCAGTTTCAGGTGTTTGAGGTGCCTGTTGCTGTTGTGGTTGTTGTTGTTGTTCTGGTTGCTGATCATTATGATTTTTAGGCACCTTCACTTTTTCTATGATGTCATCAAGAACCGTGTATTCTCTATTTTCTTTTTCCCGTTTCTTTTCCTCCATCTGATCATTATACAAAACCTTTTCATTGAATATGACATCTCTGCTCATAATGATTTTGTGTTTTTCATAATCATAAAAGCGATAACCAAAATCATTAACACCATATCTAATAAAGGTACATTTCTTTGATTTTGCATCAAGATTTTTTCTATTTTCTTTATTAATGTGGAAAAAATCTTCACAAGAAAATTCTTTAAAAATAAGTAGTTTACCTTTCTACTTGTCCATGCCTCCTCTGGAATACCACCATCCAAGGAACTTGAAGGCCCTTTGTTTATTAGATAAACAATAGTATCTATAACATCTTCCCAATATTGTAAAGGCAATCCTGCATGCAATCTCATGCACCTTGCACGCTCCATGATTGTATCGTTCATCATTTCTAACACACCATTTTCTTGTGGTGTTCCTGGAACTGCCTTTTCTTTGTGAATTCCATTCTCTGAACAATTCCTATCAAACTCTTTGATGCAATATTCACCTCCATCGTCTGATATGAGACACTTCAACCTTTTTCCTGTCTCATTTTCAACCAAAGCTTTCCATTTCTTGAAAGTATCAAATACATCAGATTTATTTCGAATACGATAAATCTAGGTTTTTCTAGTTGCATCATCAATAAAAGTACAATAATAATGAGGGCCATTGAGAGATGATACCTGGGTAGGTCCCGTTACATTTATATGCACAAGCTCTAATTTTTTTCTCTTCTTTTCTTTCTCGACTCTGAGGAATCTGACTCTCTTCTGTTTTCCATAAACACAATTCTCATAGAATTTTAAATCAACATGCTTCAAACCTGGCAACAAATTTCATGAGTGAAGAATTTATGTCCCCCTCTCACTCATGTGCCTGAGCCTATGATGCCACAATGTCGTATTGTCTCCTGTAGAGGTTAAAGCATCAACAAAATTAGAAATACCATTGCATAGATACAACTTACCAACCTTTTCTCCTTTTGCTATTTTGCTATTACCAGGGCTCCTTTAGTGACCTTCCAGGTTTTACCTGTGAAAGTAGTTACACAGCCTTCACCTCCCAATTTCCTTGTTGAAAGTAGATTTTTCTTCAGATCTGGAACATGCCTTACCTCCTTCAATAGCCATTGATTTCCATTATGTTGTTCTATCAAAATTGTACACATTCCAATGATTTTATAGGGTTTATCATCACCCAATCGAACCTATCCAAAATATCCTTGAACATAATCATGAAAATGTTTCCTGTCAGGTGTGGCATGGAATGAGGCCCCTGAATATACCACTTAGGCATCAATAATATTTTCTAATGAAAGAATCAAAGCATCTTGCAACACGTCGCCTATCATATTCGCTTCATGATTGTTTTCTTTTTGCGCGTCTCCTTCTTTACCTGTCCAAGACTTGCAGTCTTTCTTCAGGTTTCCTTTCTTCTTGCATTTCCAATACACTATCCTCGATCTGGACATGGATCTACCTTTCCTTGAATTATTGCGATATCCTTGGCTCTTTCCTCCTTCCATTTTTCTTCCCTGATGTCTCACCCGAGCTTTTCTGTCGCATTTCCTCACTAAGGATTGCATCGACAACATCATGAAACTTAAAGTACTAGATCTACAAATAGAGTTACCAATGGCCATAACTAAACCATTCCAACTTTCTGGCAATGAGCACAGAAATAACAGAGCCCTAACTTCAACATCAAAAGCTACCCCTACATAAGTTAACTGGCTGGTAACTATATTAAATTCATTTAAATGATCAACAAGAGATCCACCTTCTGAAATTTTCATATTAAATGAACGCTTCATAAGAAATGCCTTATTTGAGGTTGAGGGTTTTTCATATATTTTGGCCAATGCCAACATTAAACCCTCTGTTGTTATTTCCTTTGAAATATTAAACACCACCGACACTGCTACACACAACCATATTATTCCAAGTGCCTTTTTGTCGAGAATATCCCATTCTATGTCTTTCATACTCATTGACTACTTTGCCTTTCTGCTCAATGGTTGGTACAGATCTTTCTGGTACAAATAATCTTCCATCTGCATCTTCCACAGCTAGTAGTTTTGGCAGTTAAATTTTTTGACCCTAAACCTACCATCTTCTGCCATTTCTCCCACTCAGACCAGGAACCCTTCTCTCCTACAAGTTTATTAGCCAGATAGACCTTTGTCTCTGATACCAGTTGTTAGAAAATTATATATTAAAGAGAAATGGAACACATAAAATATATTGCAGAAATAAAAACACAAAAAACACATAAAATAAGATAGACACAGACATATCTGGTTCACATAATTTGGGCTACGTCCACAGAGAAACAGCGAATCCTTCCTTTTATATTATCCAATAAACTGAAGAGATACAACGTACATCAGATCCGCTGTAATTCCCTCTTCTCTCTCGCTTAATATCCTCTCTCTTTTCTCACTTAGAATACAGATATACATAGACGCAATACAATTCCCTAATATATAGCGAGGGGTTGCCTTATAGGGTTGAAAACCCTAAATTTAACATAACTTCTAATGTTAGATCTCCGCCTAATGAACATCCCAGATTCACTATGAAATTACAACATTTTACCGGGAAATTTTACATCTATTTTTAGCTTTGGGGCACTGCCCTCGATCCCCCACATGCAGGGGGCATCTAAAGAAACGTTGTCACCCCCCTGGACCTACCTGGTGGCGCGCAAAAATGGGCGGCGTTGCCACCCCATTACGAACTCAGGTCGAATGCGGTGATACCTTTGGATAAAGAAGATAATCGGGCTCCACAACCAACAATCTCCCACTTGGAGACCAATTATAGCAACTCCAACACTACTACATTCGTTGGAAAATGACTCTACTTTGGACTTGGTTGTTTCTCATCTTCATCATCATCCTTGAAGACTGATTGAAAACGAGAAAAATCCTAGTTTCTCCTTGGTTACAACTTTTGTTAACATATCTGTAGGATTTTAGCTAGTGTGTATCTTTTCCAGCTTCAACTGTCCATCTTCCAACACTGACCATATGAAATGATACTTAAGTTGTATATGTTTTTTCTTGGAATGAAATGAAGATTTCTTTGCAAGATGTATGACACTCTAGCTGTCATGGTATAACATGCCCAACTCATGCTTCTTACCCAATTCATCCAAAAACCTTCGTAACCAAATCATTTCTTTACTAGCCTTTGTAGCAGAAACATAATCTGCTTCCATTGTTGAGAGTGCAACAACACCTTGAAGTTTTGAAACCCAACTAACAATTGTTCCACCTATAGTAAACACATATCCTGTTGTGATCCTCTTGTTATCTCTATCACCCGCCATATCTGCATCAACATATCCGTATAGAGCAATGTTTGAACCACCAAAGCATAATTCTTTATTTGTGGTACCTCTCAAATACCTAAGAATCCACTTCATCGCCATCCAATGTTCTTTTCCTCGATTATTCATGTACCTCCTTACAACTCCCACTTCATGTGCAATATCAGGCCTTGTCCAGACCATTGCATACATTAAGCTTCCAACTGCTGATGCATATGGAAATTTAGACATATAAGCCATTTCTTCCTAAGTCTTGGGACACACCTCCTTACTTAATTTGAAATGGATAGCCAAAGGTATACTAACTGGTTTTTCATTCTGCATATTAAATCTTTTCAAGATATTTTCTATGTACTCGCTTTGAGACAATGTTAATTTGTGATTTTTCCTGTCTCTAGTTATTCTCATACCAAGGATTTGTTTTGCAACACCCAAACCCTTCATTAGAGATGAGTTCGCCAATTTTATTTTGAGCACATTTATTTCCTGCATGTTAGAACCCACAATAGTCATGTCATCTACATACAATAACAATATAATATAGTTGCCATCATTTTTCCTTTTTAGATAAACACAATGATCAGCAGGACATCTAGTTTCTCCTTCCCTTTTACCTCATATCCTTGTGTCTGCTGGATATATATCTCTTCCTCCAAATCCCCATGGAGAAAGGATGTCTTTACATCTAACTACTAAAGATGTAAATATTTAGCTGCTACTAGACTTAAAATAGTTATGATTGAATTCATTTTGATAACAGGAGAAAATATCTCATCAAAGTCTATACCCTTTTTTTGTGAAAACCCCTTCACCACAATTCTAGCTTTATACCTTTTTCTACCTCCATCTTCTTCCTTCAACCTGTAAACCCATTAATTCTGCAATGTTGTTTTACTTGCAGGCAACCGCAGTAAGTCCCAAGTCTAGTTATGTGCTAAGGAGTCCATTTCTTCTTTCATGGCTTGCTCCCACTTCTTCCTGGTTTCTGCCTGCACTGCTCCTTCATAACATTTTGGTTCACCAGAATCATTCAGCAATACATAATATAATGAAGGAAAGTATCGTTCAGGGGGTCTACTTATCCTGGTAGATCTTCTAACACCACTTTCAGGTGTTTGAGGTGCTTGTTGCTGTTGTGGTTGCTGTTGTTGTTCTGGTTGTTGATCATTATGATTTTCAGGCACCTTGTTATAGACATTTTTGGGCCCTACAACCCCAAGCATGAAATGTCCATAAACCAAGGGCTCCTAAGTCCCTAAAAGGGTTGTTCTAACCCCTAAAGGAACAAGGTCAACAGATTACAGCTTCTCCCAGAAGTTCTCCATGAGAACTACTCAGAATTGGTCAAAACAGGATCATTGCAGCTGCTCCACTGGCTAAGTGCGTTGCATCTCACCCAAATACACTGTGAGGGTGCATTGCATTTCAAAATTCCCTTCTGTGGGGTGCGATGGGTGAGAAATGACAAATGGCAGTGTCATTTCGCGAGGTGGAGA
Source organism: Pinus tabuliformis (assembly GCA_031772625.1). Classification (NCBI taxonomy): domain Eukaryota; kingdom Viridiplantae; phylum Streptophyta; class Pinopsida; order Pinales; family Pinaceae; genus Pinus; species Pinus tabuliformis. The sequence goes on along the minus strand of CM062817.1, from coordinate 45,020,551 downwards.
GGTAATGGAAGCTTCCAGAATCTTCTCCTATGACACTTGCCTCACTGAATTCGACCAAGGATGAGTAAGAGGCCATCAGTCTCCAAGCGGAAGCAACAACTATCAGAGAGAAGACACTAATCAAATCACAAGCTGACTCATCCCCCTTACAGATATCTATATATGGATCCCTCATCCCAGAGATCCAGAGACTGGAATTTTACATATTGCAAGGAATTGCTGTTGGTTTCTCGAGACAAACATCAGATTGTTGGGTGATCTAAGCTTTGTTTGAGGTGAAGAGGGGCTTCTTTGCTGGGAGGTTGATGCTGGGTCAGAACAACTGGTTGTAACTCCTCTTGGCTCTTTTCTTGTTTATCAATAAAAGCTATTTGAGTTTTCCTCCATGCTTTTGTGTCATTGATGCTTGTTACATTTGTATGGTCAATTTACATCTGATCCTAGATTGTTTATGATTATAGATCCATGTATTTGTATAGTGCTATGCTTCTGTGATCTTACAGGTACTTTGTGAAGCTGGGCGTGCAAGGGAGTAGGTAGCTGAGGACTATCAAAGAAGAGAGGGATCAAATTAGGAGATTAGCGCAAGACAGAGGTTGGTCTTTCTGTTCCTCTCTATCTATAATTCATAAAGGAAAAACAAAAGTAGCTTTTCTCTGTTTGTTTCTAAGGCACCCATCACACCTTAGTGGGATAGAGCAGTTCTATATAGACACTTTTCCCTGTAACAAAATGGCGACTCTGCTGGGGAGATAATTAGTTTGTTTGTTTATCATTCTTTGTTGTTTCTTTCATAAACTTACAAGCAGCATTCGAACTGAATTTGACATAACAAATGCAAAGTAGACAACTGCTACTTCAATCCATCTACTGGATCTGTTTATGATTTAAAAAACTAATTCACAGACTATCTGATTGCCCTTGTGATAGCTCTTAGATCCTCCTTAGATCTACCCCTGATTGTTGTATTACTGATTTCTTTTTGCTCGGCCAAAACCCAAGAACTGAACTGCAAACTGTGACCTGGAACCCGAACAGAGTCTTGTTTTTGGCCCAGCGCAGGTACTGTTCAGAGATTCTGAATTTCAGCTCACTTCCCGAGTGGACAACTTGCGCTGCATTTCAGATTCTCTGTGTTACAGGTGCGCTGATCAGACTAGCTCTGTGCAGTTGTGGCTTCTGGGGTTCATTCTTTCCAGTTCTATTCTTGAATTTTGCTGCCTGTGATCAGTATATGTCTGTTTGAAACCCCTTTTCCTTGTTGTTTTTCCGCCTCCTTTGTACAAAAGAACTGTAGATTTTTTTGTGTGTTTGTTGAGTCATTTACAGTTCTCCTTTGCAAAAGTAGCGTAATCGTACTGTCGTCCTTTGATTTGAAATTGTCGCAAGTGTCGATTTCAATCGTAGGAAAGAGTTTAATTGCTGTTGATGGTTGATTATCCTATTACTATTGCTTGTGTTTTGAATTTGTAATTTTCTAGTGTCGAGAAAAAGTATTCATTTCAAAATCGTAAGGTGTTTTGATCATCTCCATTTTTTGATTTCTAAAAGAAACTTGTTGATATTTGTCGCTTGAAAAGAAATTCAGATTTGTGCATCAACTTTCTTTTTAGCATTCATATACTAAGAAAGTCGAAAAACAAATACATGCATGTGCATTTGCATATAGACAGTCTGATTGGCTTGATTTAGGAAAGTGCTTTTAGAGTGTGCTCTTTGCTCTTTGTGAAAAGATTCTGTCTTTCTTTTCCCTAGTAGCTACGATTTTCATTGCATAAAGGAGATAAAAAGTTTGTTTATCATCTTAGATTGGATTTTAGGAATTACATCTACATCTCGTGGTGAACCCGAAAGGCAAACTTCATAAACAAGATCAACTTAAAATAAATTCAATGAATCTAACAACGCTTTGGAACTTAACGCACAACATTTAGAAGTCTAGGCTAGAGATGTATTCCGGCGTCGTAAAGCCTGGTAACTGTTGTTCTCACTAATGGTTGGGTGATTCCTCCACTTTGAGACGATAAGTGCCAGTACGGACTTGTGCTCCCACGTACCGTCGAGTATATTTTGGGAGACTCCAATAGGCTTAATCCTTTATCCATAGGAAGCCGTGTCTGCCGCCCTATCGATCGCAATGCACTGAACACAGCATTCGGAAAGATTGACTGCCGTACCGTAAAAAGTATTCTGCAGTTTTGCGATTGATTTGGTAATCCCTCTACCTAGATTTCCAGAGCAGTCCCTTTCATTCCTTTTCAGACTCCTTAACAGAAAAGGTCCATCTGAGCACTTGTCACTTCAGGCTCATTAAAAATCGAAGGAGACTAGAGTCATCTTTTGTTTTTTCTCGACTCTTAAAAATTGAAAAAACAAGTTGTGTCAAATCATCTAAAATTCATTTAATTCAGAAACATACTTCCCCTTTATTTTAGTTGATCGAGTAATCTGAAATCGTGGAAGAAAGTCAATTGAAACCTCGTCGTTCACGGAGGCTTACGAGTCAACCGTCTTTGTCTCCGGAATCGAAGCCAGTATGGACAAAGCGAACTCGTTTAACCGGTTCCAAATCTCCTGTTAAAGTTAGAACAAGTGTTCCAACAACATCAGAGACTCCGGTTACTCCAAACATTTCTGGAATCCCTGCCTCTACAGAAGAAGTTCAGCAGCCACAGAAGGATAGTGATACTGATCCTAGTCTGAGAGTAAACATTTGTGTTACAGAACCAGTTCCATTTTCAACCGGTTTGGAGACTCTTACTCTTCAAACATCTGTCGCTGTCGATTCCATACCTTCTTCGGCACCAGAAATATTCTACGGACCTGACGGTCTTCCCCTTCCACCTGGTCTGATTGCCATAGAAGAAATTGTGGAAGATCCTCCAACGAGTACTCCATCGCAATTTGGAGTTGGGATCACTCTATATCCTTCTTCATCAGAAGCTAGTCTGCCACCAGAGGAAGCTACTGTAGAATCGCTAGGTAATCTTTTGGATAAAATACAAATGTCTGAACAACCATCAACATCTAGGACTGTGTCGTCTGACACAGCGATGGCAGAACTCCCTGCTATCACTCCGACAATGTTCGCCGGTATACCATCTGTCCCGACTAGCTCTCAACTGCTAGAAGGAGCCCACTCAGGGGCCGGTTCGACAGTATGGTCTGTTCCTGTTTGTTCATCTGGAATAATATCCGGAAACTCTTATGTTGAGTCTCAACAAATTTATGCATTTGGAAGTCAATTTGGGCAGTCTGGCCCCCAAGGGCAAACAATTCCCTTGAGTTCTGGATTACCACCGTATGGGGGGCAGTATACCCTTTCATTATCCCCTCCGGGAGGATATCCATACGGGAGTTCACAACAACATTCAGGTTATACTGGAACTACCTCAAGCGGTTGGGTACCTATACTACCTCAACAACCAAGAGTCGTATACTCGATGCAACAATGCTTACCTATGTCAAATATACCAACTACGCTAGCTATTGTGACGGTGTTGCAAGTTCAAGCGCTGCCTATTGTATGCCAACCTCATGTTTCTCAGGTTGTAATGCAATAGCCCCTTGACCCTGCGACTCAACCACAATCGCCGACTGGTGGAATGGCACAGGTTCAGATGGGTACAATTACCCCTCATCTTGGTCAAACTGTTAGTATCGGGCAACAACACATGGCTTCACAACCATGCCTAGTGAAATACCAACAACCGCAATTCCAACAAGTATACCAAGGTTCTGAGCAACAAATCTTTGCTAATAGTGGACAGCTGTACATTCAAAACGGTCAAAATCAACCATTTTACAGTGGTCATGCCCACCAACCTTACCAAAGTTACCAGCATCAAATTCATTATTTCGGTATGCAAAGACCAACTGCTCAGGCAATCCCATCTTATCCGAGGTATGCTTCACCTAACCTGAATCAGCAGTTACCCTTTGTGGCAACTTTAGAGTTACTTGATTTAAATAGGTTAACAAACGATCCAATCGCTTACGCCCCTTGGTGGCTAGTGATTCCGCATAAACTTCCATCAGATATTCCTAAATTTAATGGAAATCTAGGTGAAGATCCATCGAATCACATGATGACCTTTCATCTATGGTGTTCATCAAACACCCTAAATGATGATTCGATAAGACTTCACCTCTTTCAGAGGACGTTAACAGGTCCAGCGGCAAAATGGTACATCGAATTGCCTAGAGCTTCGTTCGATAACTTCAGTACCTTAGCCACAACCTTTTTAACCCATTTTCAGTTACCAATAAGGTACGAAACGAGAACAGAACTTCTTACCAATTTCAAACAGACAACGGCCACTCACATATCTGATCATATACATGAGTGGCGACGTCTTCGTAGAATGGTAAAAACGTATGTCCTCGATTAGCTCTTAGCTGAATGGTTTATCAAGTCATTACTACCTTCCATCACGGAAGATGTGGCAAAGGGGGGAGTCATAACAGAAGAGCAAGTTATCGCTCGTGCGCAAAATCTGGACTTGATTTACACTCAGTCCGGCACGCTCTACGATAAAATACCTGATGCCCTGTCATGCGGAAAGAGTCAATTTTGCAGACAAAACTGACCTCCTTAGAAGCTAAGGCTTTCTAGTGACAAACAAGACAATTAAACACTACCTTTCTCTAAATATGCATTTAGAATACAAGTAATTAGGTGTTTATAACATACCTTTAGTCCAACGCTTTGTAGTAGTCCAGCCGCGCCGATCTGGATGAGCTCCTCCTTCTCTTCGAAACCTGCATTCACTAACAAACAAAAGATTACATAGCACCTGAAAAACTTATAAAATAAAACATATTCATCATACAGACCAAGGAGTATATGAAACAAATCATGTATAACAATCTGTTGAGAAAAGTGAGCTTAATTGTATTAAGTGGAAACAAAAGAAACCATTACAACCTGAGCCTTGGTGTTGTGCAGGTCCCTCCTAGGGTCCAGCAAGAGTTCTCCTTTACTTTGATCAGCTCACCCACTTCCAAATAAGGCTAGGAAAGGATGGGAATCTCTCCTCTCAAGCTTTATAAGGGAGTCCTAATTCCAGCAGCATCTACCCTTAGGAATATTCAGCTTTCAACCTCCCCTCCCTCTAGCCCAATGCCTGTATTTATAGTGCTTTAGAGGAAGTTAATCAGGTCCACCATCAATGGGATAAGCCCCTCTTTGAATGGGATATCTCCCCTCTTGATGGGATAAGTTCCTCTTTCATAGGGATACATGAACCATCTGGAGGCGCTCAATACACGTCAAACAAGCTTCTAGAATGCTCTAGAAATGACCACATGTAACTTTTTTGAAGTGAAACTTGCGCCTTTTGACCTTTACAGGAGTACGCACCCACCCCTTTACAGACAGAGCGTACAAGTACGCAGGTATTGTGAACTTGGGGTGCGTACACGCAGGTAAGGCTAAGAGAAACTGCGTACTCAGAGTTATTTGACTTTTTAAGGACTTTCTCTCTTTCTTGGAGTTTGACATGAAGAGCAAAGGTATAAGACTTGCCAAGGAGGATAGTATGACAGTTGATGGAGCCATACTAACTGCAAATAGTCATGGTGACAAATTTTAGTGTAACAGATTGCCCCCTAAAGTGCGAAGCCTGTAGTAGATTAGGGTTTCATATCATCTAGGAAGGGTGAAGTACTTTATCATTTCAAGGATTATCTTGTGGAGAGCCTGGTTGGAACCTGCAAATATTCAACACAAAATACATATATAAGATCATATCATCGCTGAGGTAGGTATTCCCATACTCAGATTGAAAACTTTAACTAACAAACTAACTACTGCTCTGATATAGGAATGATTTCGCAGTACATCATAATCATAGACTCTTGTAGACACAGTATGGACACAGCCATCTGTTTATGATTAGTCTACTGTACAATGAATACAAAACTCCTCGCAGCCTGGATGGTGGAAACTAGATCCAGGGTCTTCATTTCTACTTCCCGAAAAGGTCCGATTCTATCCATGCGAATAAATGAGTTGATGTCGAACATGGTAGAAACCACTTGATTACCAGTCGATGATGTAAACTGTTAACAAGTGTGAGAGAGACCACCAGTGATGTCAATGGTTCTCAAAGTACCCAGTACAATCCATGAGATGTGAATGAATGAGTTGATGTCGAACATTTCACGGAATCCTTCGATCGAAAGTCAATGATGTAAACCGTCGTCAAAGGCAAGAAACCTGCCATTGATGCATGCAGATTTCAAGGTACTGACGATTTCTAGGTCATCTTTCTAGATAATGTGCTGATGTCGATAGAAAGCGACCCGTTGCAGGCAAGCCCACAACACGAAATCATAGATCAAGTTGAAGAAATGTAGCTGTAAGGACTGACTCAGGGATGGTCGAGATGGATGACAAGTATTTTGCAGATGAATGGTTTATTTGGAGTGACCTCTTGAACACATAATGACACGACAGATGGCTTGGTGACAATTGACCCAAAGTTAATACCCGAAACCGGCTGAAGATTTTCAATGTGGTTTGATCAACTGTTAGGCAAAGGATTTCCCAACCCAGGTGAATGAAAAGTGTCGTGTTCAAGAGTGGTGATAAGGTTTCTTCTAAGACAAAGGATAACAAATAGGCTCATTTTTCTCTCTTTTCCCCCACCATTTCTGGCGAGTACCTCTTTATTTTTTACAAGCTTGAGGAGGATAACATATGCTTGATTATAAGCTCATCCTTCGGATGAGTCCAACTTAGTTTAGATTCGAACCCTAAGAAGGAGTGGTCCGTTCCTGTTTGTAATCGAACAGGTCCTTTACTGTGAAATTTTAACAAGTCCAGTACAGGAGAAACTCGGCGTTTTTCAATTTTAGAGAGTCTGAAAAACTTAAGAAGACTCCAGGGTTGACCTTTTTCGTAAATTTGTGTCTCCCAAGCCCGAAAAAGTATAAAATAATACTTGAGAGAACCGCTTGATCTTTACGACCAAGGAGTACTTTCATAATTAGTGTCTTTGACCTGAAAAGTAAAAAGCGATCAAGGACACGTCGTTTTATTTCCAATATCGAATTTGAAACGACAAAAATCGGCAATCTTTTCATGTTTTTACGGTCAGAAAAGGGCTATAAGAGGACCGTCTTTTAATTCCGTTTTAACGAGTGTAAAAGAAACGCTCGGCAATCTTTTCATGTTTTAGGAGTCAGAAAAGGGCCTAAAGATGACTCTGAGGTTTCACTTTTTCGTAAGTTTTAACGAGTTCGAAAAAATGATAAAAATGTACTCATGGTTTTCATTTTTTCGTAAGTTTTGATGAGTTCGAAAAAATGATAAAAATGTACTCATATGGCCGATTTCAATTTAATTTATGAGCAAGAAAATACGGAAAGAACTCAGCATTTTCATTTGTTTTACGAGAATGAAAGATAGCAAAATAATCTCGGGATTTTCATGAGTTTAACGAGTCTTGAAAATTAACTGAAATTGACTCGAAATAGGTTTCATTTTTACAAAATCTTGAAACAGAGAAAAACTATGCTTCAAAGTAGTTTCATTTTTACACAAGCTTGAAACATAGAGAAAACTGTGCTTGATGCCCCCTAAGCATAATTGCTAGAGCGCATGCCCCCCCAGCTTCATTTCATTCAACTAAGTACAAGCTGGATGGAATGAAGGTTCATGTACGAGATCATTTGAAAGACTTGACCTAAAATTGTAAGAAAATTATGCAAAAACTGAAATAACTAACCTAAATATACAACTTAACATTTATGAGATCTAGTCAAACTCTCGACTCAATTAGAGGAGGATTTGTTTCATTTTTTAACGATCTTGACACAGGAAAAGAACTATGCTCGGATTCAGTTTCATGTTTACGCAAGCTTGAAATGAAAAACTATGCTTGTTATAAGTTCACATGCCCCCAGCATAATGACGCAAAACGAGGTACATGCCCCCCAAGCTTCATTGCATTCAACCAGATGGATGGAATGAAGGTTTACTTTCAATATTTAACTTGAAAAGGGAGTTGTTTCATTTTTAAGGAGGTTGACACAAGAAAAGAACTATCGTCATACCTGATTCACTTTTTAACGAGGTTGACTCAGTAACAGGAACTATCCTCAAAACCCTACTTTCTACAATCTACCTACATATCCTAAAATCTAGCTGATTCATTTTTTAATGAGGTTGACTCAGTAAAATAACTATCCTCTAACACCCTGTTTCATTTTTTAACGAGGTTGACACAGGAACAAAACTATCCTCGTTCACACTGATTCATTTTTTAACGAGGTTGACACAGTAAAAGGAACTTTCCTCACCCTCACTGATTCATTTTTTAACGAGGCCGACACAGTAAAAGGAACCTTCCTCGTGACAACCTATTTCATTTTTTAACGAGGTTGATACAGGAAAAAACTATCCTCGCACACACTGATTCATTTTTTAACGAGGTTGACACAGCAAAAGGAACTTTCCTCACAACCCTTGTTTCATTTTTTAAACGAGCTTGACACAAAAAACTATGCTCACAAGGAACTATGCTCATAACTACTCTCTACAATCAACCTAACAAAAAACTTTACTCTAAAAACCTTGATTCATTTTTTAACGAGCATGACACAAGACAAGGAACTATGCTCTAAAATCCTTGATTCATTTTTTAATGAGCTTGACACAAGACAAGGAACTATGCTCATGACTACTCTCTACAATCTACCTAAATTACCTATTCTTGTTTCATTTTTTAACGAGCTTGACACAAGACAAGGAACTATGCTCAAAAAATTCGCATGCCCCCAGTATAATGATGCAAAGCGAGGTACATGCCCCCCAGGCTTCATTGCATTCAACCAGATGGATGGAATGAAGGTTTACTTTCAATATTTAACTTGAAAAGGGAGTTGTTTCATTTTTAAGGAGGTTGACACAAGAAAAGAACTATCCTCATACCTGATTCATTTTTTAACGAGGTTGACTCAGTAACAGGAACTATCCTCAAAAACCCTGTTTCATTTTTTAACGAGGTTGACACAGGAACAAAACTATCCTTGTAACAGCCTGTTTCATTTTTTAACGAGGTTGATACAGGAAAAAACTATCCTCACACACACTGATTCATTTTTTAACGAGGTTGACATAGTAAAAGGAACTTTCCTCACTCACTGATCATGGCTTCCAACTGGAAGAAAGACATGTCAATGGACACACCTTGATCATGGCTTCCAAAAGGTCTTCATCAGAAGGAAGAATAGTTCTCTGGAAGGAACACATGTCAAGGGACTCAAAAGGGATAAGAACATCGTGTTCAAGTAATCCCATAGAGTTTTCCATGTCAATTACCGCATCTAAATCAAAGGAAGATGAGTAAACAGTGAGAGGCTCACTTACATCGGTAACTGAAAACATGGGACCAGTTGCCACATAATTAACCCGTGGTGGGGTAGATACCACTTGAGAATCAGGAACATTTAGGGCTGTCATTATTGGCAGTTGAAGCAAGACTAGGGAACGAAAGCTGGTCTACAATCACAATACTGCCATTGTGAGGGAAAGACATCACGCGAAAGAGTGTCGATACGACATCTTTCATTGCATAAACACAGTCTCATCCAAGGAGTAAATTGAAATCCAAGGGACCTCGAACTACCATAAGATCAATACAGACAGTTTTACCTTCCAAGGTAATGGAAAAATTAGGAAGGATCCCTAAAGGTTCACTAATGGTTCTGTTAAAAGCTTTCAGATTCTGCGTAATAGGCGCAAGCTGAGGGGAACCCAAATCTTTCCAAACAGTTGAGGATAAAATACTAACAGAAGCACCTTCATCTACCTGAGTACGATGTATGTCCCTACCACCAGCCTTGACAATGATTTGGAAAGGGATGGAGGAAGGAAGACGAGGTTCTGTTAGTCTATTCCAATCAAAGGAAAAGACCTCAGTACTTGGAGGGGGTTCTGTAGAAACAGGTGAAATGCCCCCCGGCGTAGAAGAATCTGATGTAACAAGAAGAACCTGAGCGGTATGAAGTTCACTCTCTAAAGGGAAAGTGGGATCGACCGAATGTGAAATTGAATCGACCACTTGATCAACTAATGGATCATCAACTTGAGTGACATGAGTTTCACTCTCCAATGGAAGAGTGTGATCGACTGTACTTGAAATTAGATCAATCACTCCGTCAGTTGACGGTAGGTTGGGAGAAAGTTTACGGTAACCAGTTGGAAATTCTTGCTGTGGAACAGTAAGTTTTCCAACAATGTTGAGGCTTCATCCATGTGAGGGCAAATGTGAGTTTGATGACTCCCTTTGCATAACTTACAAGGAAACCTAACTTTACCCTTTTTCCCAGGAACCTGACTATCACTGGTTGATGGATAAATGGAAAGTTGATGAGATTTTTCTGACCATACTTCTAAGACCTTTGGTATACCAGGACAATTGACAAGGAAGTGGTCACCCTTACAAAGCCTGCAATGGTATTTGGGTTTACGATGCATGTCGGAGTTTTCCTCAACACAACTAACACTTACAGTCATGGTTGGTTGGTTGACTTCTTTTTTATCTTGCTTCTTCCTCTTCTTCTTCTTCTTCCCTTTCTTCTTCTTCTTAGCCTCCTGGTTACTAGCATCAAGGCTTTTACCAGGCGAAGAGGAAGAAATGGAGGAAGAAAAATTAGGTGAAGAAGGTAAAGGGTCAACAGAAGGTTGGTGATGTTGAGATGGTGAACTCTGTTGAGGTGAAGCATCCGGTTGAGATGGAACAATTGGAGTTCTTTGGGCCAACGAAGTTGAAAATAACCATATCGGTAATCCTATTGTAAATCCAGGTAATGACAAAGTAGCCATATAAGGAGGACCAACATTTCAAAAGTAAGGAAAAGTACTAGGATTCTCGTTAGGAGGGGTTCCTAGGTTGGTAAATTCCGGAACGTTTGCCATTATATTCAACTTCAGTGAATTTTATTAACAATTTATAACTAAAATTAACAATTCACAATTCACACCTAACAATTAAAATTAACAATTCACACCTATGGTCTCTAAAAGTAAAAACAAACAAAATAACACGCGCTATCAAATCTAGGAGTCAAACCACACACAAACAGTAACCTTCCAGACCGAAAACACTAGTTGGTGATGAAATCCAACATCGCAGAATTCAGTACAGAAGTGGCGGGTGGAACAGTTACCCCGGCAACCTGCTTAATGAATAGACTGGACCAAGTTCCTCCACTTTAACCGTCTCGAGTGAAGTGAACCCCCCAGAAAATCCAAGTGAGTCTAGCCGACGTCTGCTCCAGGTACAGTGGGATCTTCCCTCCACTGTCACATTGGGTAGAACCCTAAAGATAATGGTCACTAAGGTCACCAACAGCAACAAATATACCTGGGGGAACAGTCTACGATCCGATAGCACGCAAGGGCAGAGTATCAAGCTCAATCCCCTTGCCGGCTCCTTGACAATAATCCAAGGTTTACCGACAAGTGACCCCAGGCTCCTTGACAATAATCCGAGGTTTACCATTTGTAGTACGTGTGTATCTGGCGTCGTTGCCAATGAAGGAGGATTGATCCCCTCACTGGTTCGGACACGATATTGTGCTTCTCCTTTAAGAGGAGCTTTCCCAGAGCATAAATGTAACTATTGGATTTATCCTACCACAAGATGAGCTACTTGTTTGGTTTTGCTGTCTTGGAGAGTTAATTATTCTCCTACTCCAAGACACTAGCCTAAGCTATGTTGGTGTTTCAGAGCCCTAGAAATGTAAAAATTACTAGATGAATTTTAATTAAGCGTTGTGTTATTAAGGCTGTTATTACTCAAATGGGTAAATGGATATGAAACCAATGGTGTTATGACCCGACTCAACTGAATGCAATCGAATATGATAATGCAATCTTTTCAATTCGATGAATCCTATCTAAAGTAAGGAGAGAGTCTCCATTCACTTCCAACAATGCAAAAAATTGATCACTAAGAGAAAATATAACAAATTCTCTAATGCACTAATTTCATCAAGAAGAACTAATGCAAATCAATTCCAAAATAGTTTTTTTATTTTTTATTTTTGTGTAAATTCAAATCAAAGAAAACTGATCGAAATCTACGATTGATTTTTCAGAATGTAAACTATGCAATTGTAATCTATGCACAATTCACTTGAAAAGTATGCAAATGTAATCTATGCACATTTTTCATTCATATTCTGAAAATGAGAATTCTAATTATGCAAATGTGATCTATGCAAGAGAATTCTCAAACACAAGATGATTCTAATGTAATCTAAGAACCAATCAAGTGCAAGTCGAGAAAATTGGGTGAGAGTTCCAAAGATCAAAAAATAAAAACACTCAAAGGCGATTAACACTCATACACAATTTAGACCCCCTCCAACACAAAAGCAAAAAGATGCAAAATTGTGAAAAGACTGAGACAAACCTCCAAGTAATGACCAAAGGAAATCAAATTAAGAATTTCTCAAAAAAGAGACTCAAACACCCAATTGATGAAAGCTTAGAGCAGAAATGCCAATGAAACAAGCCTAGATGAAAACTTCTGACAGGTAACCAGTGGATCTGGGCAGCAACAAATAAGCTATAAACAAAATCTAAGAGGCAAAAAGGAAAAAATTGGAAATTTCTCAACTTTTGACAGGGTACGCAGGCAGCCTGTTTGCACAGGTGCGTGTATGCTCTGTGTACAAAGTTGTAGTGTGTACAGGTACTCACTGTGCTTAACGCAGAGGGTGCGTACTGCTAGCAAAACCAAGAAAAATAAAATCTAACTTAACCCTAAGCTATTCCACCCAAATTCACAGTCAATCAGTCAAAAACCAGAAAGAAATCGACTTTTCTTAAATCAAAGTATCAATCAAAAGAGAAATCAATCAAATCCATGGAATCCCCAGCGGTGTCGCCATTTTGTCATGCGGAAAGAGTCAATTTTGCGGACAAAACCGACCTCCCTAGAAGCTAAGGCTTTCTAGTGACAAACAAGACAATTAAACACTACCTTTCTCTAAATATGCATTTAGAATACAAGTAATCAGGTGTTTATAACATACCTTTAGTCCAACGCTTTGTATTAGTCCAGCCGCGCCGATCCGGATGAGCTCCTCCTTCTCTTCGAAACCTGCATTCACTAACAAACAAAAGATTACATAGCACCTGAAAAACTTATAAAATAAAACATATTCATCATAGAGACCAAGGAGTATATGAAACAAATCATGTATAACAATCTGTTGAGAAAAGTGAGCTTAATTGTATTAAGTGGAAACAAAAGAAACCATTACAACCTGAGCCTTGGTGTTGTGCAGGTCCCTCCTAGGGTCCAGCAAGAGTTCTCCTTTACTTTGATCAGCTCACCCACTTCCAAATAAGGCTAGGAAAGGATGGGAATCTCTCCTCTCAAGCTTTATAAGGGAGTCCTAATTCCAACAGCATCTACCCTTAGGAATATTCAGCTTTCAACCTCCCCTCCCTCTGGCCCAATGCCTGTATTTATAGTGCTTTAGAGGAAGTTAATCAGGTCCATCATCAATGGGATAAGCCCCTCTTTGAATGGGATAGCTCCCCTCTTGATGGGATAAGTTCCTCTTTCATAGGGATACATGAACCATCTCGAGGCGCTCAATACACGTCAAACAAGCTTCTAGAATGCTCTAGAAATGACCACAAGTAACTTTTTTGAAGTGAAACTTGCGCCTTTTGACCTTTACAAGAGTACGCACCCACCCCTTTACAGACAGAGCGTACAAGTATGCTGGTATTGTGAACTTGGGGTGCGTACACGCAGGTAAGGCTAAGATAAACTGCGTACCCAGAGTTATTTGACTTTTTAAGGACTTTCTCTCTTTCTTGGAGTTTGACATGAAGAGTAGAGGTATAAGACTTGCCAAGGAGGATAGTATGACAGTTGATGGAGCCATACTAACTGCAAATAGTCATGGTGACAAATTTTAGTGTAACACGCCCCTAGACCAGAATTCTCAATTCCTCCTCCTCCTAAATCAAACAATGACTCTCACGCTGGCAATGGCGTGATTGGCACAACAGACACGAAATAGACAAAGGCCACATCCAAAAAGGCCCGTAAGATTTCAGGTCAAAATGCAAAAGATGAACTTCTTTCTTCGGAAGTAAATGTCGTATCAACAGATAAAGGCAAAGAAACCAAACAACCAGGGAGCAAGAAGAAAGGCAAAGGGAAGAAGAAGAAACAGGAGGAATCATCACCTGAAAAATCTTCTTTAAACCCTCCTGGAGATAGGAAACCAAAAAATCCATGCCTTATATGCGATGAGGATCATTGGACCGCAAGTTGTCCACACAGAGCTGAGCTTAAGAAATTCTTCAAGAATTCAAAAACCTCCACAGTGTTAACTGATCCATTTCCAAATCTAGGAACAAATCTGGTTGAAAGTGGAAATGCTTCCCCGTCTCAAGTGCTAATGTTGTTGGTTTCAAAACAGTAAAATGATGCTTTGATATCGAAAAGGAACAAAGATTATGGGAATACACAGCTGTCGAACAACAAGGATAAAGATCAACCTAGTAGTTCGACAACAACTTCGACAGAAGTTGTGCCACCCATCATTCCTGAATTGACAATAAAACCGCCAAAGGGAGTAGTACACAAGTCGACGTTTAATCCCCGCGCTAGAGCGGCACAACATTATAATTTAGTGGAAGATTTGGCCCAATCACCATCCGCTATGTCGACTCTTGAAGTACTACAGAGTTTCCCATCCCAAAGGCAGGCTTTATTATCAGCCTTGGTGGGATAGACCCAAAGGATTCTGATCTTGTATCCTTCGACCGTAAAGGATACGATCCTAAATTACCAGCTCAACTAGCTTTCCTTGTTCAAGTGAAAGCCCTCAACAAAAATGTTCATCGAACAATTATTGATGAGGGGGCATCTACATGCATTATGTCGATGAGTTGCTGGAAAACTTTAGGGTCTCCAACCTTGTCGCGATCTTCGACGACATTAAAAGCATTCGACGGAAGGACATATACCCCATATGGTATTCTAAGTAACTTGAAAGTTGAACTAGGAGAGAAAACAATAGAAATAGATGTTGAAGTAATCGATGGCAATCTTGATTACAACATCCTACTAGGAAGACCATGGATATATGCTATGGCTACTGTTGTGTCGACCTATTTTAGGAATATTGCATTTCCCTTTCAAGGAGGGATTACAATCGTCGATCAACAAAACTTCCTACCCAATGGTTCTCAAGTTACGGGAAGCATTCCCATGATCCATGGAAGCCCCCATTCGCTTCAAAATATCGGAGTAGGCCTACTAAAAGATCCTATACTAATGGGAACTTTCGCCCTTCCGCCTCCAATCAACCTGGCGGAAGTAGCGTCAGTAGGAACCTGCAATATGATATCTTCTAAAAAGATCTCAGAAAACGATATCGACATGGATCATGCGATGGTTTTGCCTCCAAGCCCAACGGAAATATTGTAGCAATCAATGTTCCTAGCATGGGAGGCAAACCCAAATCAACGCTCATCAAGCGTTTGGATAGATAGGTCTAAAGAATATGGTACCCCTTCAGATCCTTGGTCGCGAGTGCATGTCACCGATGAAGGAATTGTCCAATCAATGGTAATTGAAGGGGCACCATGGAATGATTCCCACCATCGTTCCCTTCTTTCGGATTGTGGAGAAGATACTCAAGATGACCTTTATCATCCTTCAGTCTTTGATTTCCTATCAAATACTGTAAACACGGTGGATTCCGAGCAAAACTTGTCCAACATTGAAGATACTATTGCCATAAATATCTCGACCAAAACAGATGTTGTAGAGAATATTTATTTTGGCAAATGTTGTTCTCCTTCAGAACTAGAAATATATAACGCTCTTTTTCGCGAATTCAGAGATGTCTTTGCTTGGTCATATAATGAAATGCCAGGCATTGACTCGAGTATCGTTGAACACAAAATTAAGATGTATCCAGATGTCAAACCAGTACGACAACGGCTACGGCAGGTGAACCCCAAGAAAGCCGCTGCCATTAAGGCAGAAGTTGAAAAAATTCTCCATGCTGGTTTCATCTACCTGGTTCCTCTAACCGATTGGGTATCGAATATTGTCCCTGTTATGAAAAAACAAGGAATAATTTGAGTGTGCATCGATTATAGGGATGTAAATCAAGCTTGTCCAAAAGACAACTACCCTACGCCCTTCATTGACCAGATAATTGATGAATGCGCCGGATGTGAAATATTTTCATTCATGGATGGATTCTCCGGGTATAATCAAATAAATATCCACCCACAGGACCAGTCGAAGACTGCATTTATTTGTCTGTGGGGCACATTCGCATATCGAAAATTACCCTTTGGTTTAAAGAATGCAGGGGCGATGTTTCAGAGGGAGATGAATTATGCCTTCCATGACATCAAAAACATCGTTCAACCATACCTCGACGACCTTCCGGCTCATTCGTGAAAGCGGACTGATCACCCGCAGCATTTAAGAGCGATATTTCTACGTTGCCGACACTACAAGGTACGACTCAATCCACACAAATGTGTATTTTGCGTCAGTTCTGGTCGTTTACTTGGCTTTGTAGTCTCGAAGGACGGGATTCGTCTCGACCCATGTAAGGTCCAGGCAATCATAAATTTGCCTCCACCTTCGAATTTGCTTCAGATTCAGAAACTCCAAGGGAAAGCGAACTTTCTAAGGAGGTTCATCCAAAATTACGCCGAACTTGCTAAAGGTTATACACATCTTTTGAAAAAGGAAGTACCCTTTGTCTGGGATCAGGTTGCGCAAGCTTCCTTTGATGCTTTAAAGGAAACCCTAATTAAAGCATCATTAATGTACGCTCCTGATTATCAAAAAGATTTTAACCTGTATCTGGCTGCAGCGGATACAACCATCGCAATGGTTTTAGTTCAAGAAGTCGATGGAATTGAACATCCTATATATTATTTAAGTAAGAACTTAAATGATACAGAAAGCAAATATTCTTACGTTGAAAAGCTAGCACTTGCAGCTGTTCAAGCGATACAGAGATTTCGACACTATGTCCTCTTTCGGAAAACTACCATTCTGTCAGATTGCAACCCCATGACTTATATATTGTCACGACAGTTGCTGGGGGGAAAATATTCAAAATGAATAGCAATCCTACAAGAGTTTGATCTCGAATTTGTAAAATCCAAGTCAAAGAAAGCTCTAGTTTTCGCAGAATTATTGTGCGATCTCCCATCGTCGTCCAACGATGAAACATCCGAAGAAACAATCGTGGACGAAAGTTTGTTTCTGATATCTACAAGCAATGAGTGGTATGGAGATATAATCATTTATATCCAAACCCAAAAAAACAGGCCAAGCACCCCCCACTCCGAACAAAAATGTATTCGATACCAAGCAAAAGACTACATGATCGTTGGTGATACACTTTACCGGGGCCATTCGCCAAATGGGGCATCGATTTCATGACATGTAACCCCACCTCGACCGGGGGGCATGGGTATATCATAGTCGCAGTTGACTATTTTACCAAATGGGCCGAGGCGATGCCTACATTAGATAATACTGGTGAAACAACTGCCCTCTTCTTTTTCAATCATGTAGTTGCCAGATTCGGCATACCACAGGCTATAGTCACAGATCATGGAGCGCATTTTCGCAATCACATGTTGGTCGAATTATCTGCCAAACTAGGGTTGTCTCACGACAGCTCAACTCCATATTATCTGCAAGCCAACGGACAAGTTGAAGCAATCAACAAGGTCCTGAAACGCATGCTGCAAAGGATGATTGGAGTTCACAAGAGAAGATGGCACCTAATCCTGTACTCAGCTTTGTGGGCTTACCGGACATCGGTAAGGAATGCAACCGGGTTTACACCTTTCCAACTGGTATATGGCCTGGAAGCAGTCTTACCAATCTAGTGCGAAATCTCGTCTCTCAAACTCGCAATTGATCTCCTCCCCAGAACTTTAGAAGAAGAAGCTCGTTTCTTGGAATTAATCCAATTGGATGAAACCCGTCATGATGCCGCTTTGGCTAACGAAGCCCATAAGAAACGAGTCAAGGCGCAGTTCGACAAAAATGTCAAACCCCGTGTCTTCTCAGAAGGTGACTTGGTCTTGCTTTACGACCAAGAATCCGATAAATTGGGAGCAGGTAAATTTAAGTCTTTGTGGATGGGCCCCTATATTGTTAAACGAGTGTTAGCAAAAGGAGCCTACGAGTTAATGGATTATGACGGAATTCCACTGGCGCAACCTCGTAATGGGTTGTACCTCAAGCGTTACTATGCATAATGGTAACCTATATGCTTTTGTTATGTTTTTGTTTTCGCTAAAGTGTTTATTTTGGTCAAGTAATCCACTTTTTACATTTGTTGCAGATGTCAAACCTATTGGAGTCATGTGTTGGATATGCCGACGAAGCGAGTCGTAGTTCGCGGAACCTATCTTCCGCAGCCTGGGCTATTTTTGATCCAAGCGGCTAGTTAGTAAGTTTCAGAGGGGTATGTATTGGTCGATCAACAAATAATATCGCTGAATATAGCGCGTTGATAGAACTTCTCTCTGATGCCATCACACATGGTATATGCCGACTAATTGTCAGGCTAGACTCACAACTCGTAATACTACAACTCATTGGTATATATTCCGTCAGAAACCTAGCTATCTATCGCATGTTCCTAAGGGTTAAGATTTTGGAAAGACAATTTGATTTTATTCAATATCAACACATTTCCAGAAACTTAAACACATTAACTGACTCATTAGCAAATTATGTGTTAGATAGACATTTGCAACATTTATAAAAAGAAACTTACCATCAATGTTTGCATTTGGATCATGTAACTTAACCAAAATAAAACTCCGAAAATCAAAAATATATATATAACTGTTTGTGGTTTACACATAATGTTCTGTAACCAAGACAAAATCGGTCAAGTGACCCGAAAACTCAAAATGCTAGGGGTCACCCTAGTTTAATGATGCTTGTGATAGCAAGTCACAGCCTGTGCGATCATGCGTAAGAGACGAGTCCATCGTCTTGGCACACCAGTGGTATGCCGTTGTAACCTCAAAGGTAGCTCGTCAGTCCTCACATCTGGAATACCAAGAGTGAGGCCCTCAACTTGCTCCTGTAATGCTGTGAGAGTCTCGGCCACATCAAGGTCATGAAGGATAGCCCTTCCGACAGCCTCTCCTGCTGGGGCGGCGGCTGGAACTCTCAGGCGAACTACTGGATGAACAGGACCAACATTTGCATGTACACATGAGTTTGATTAAAGTCTTGATAGAATAAAGCACAAGAACATTATAAATGAAAAATGATAAACAGGAATATGGTCAAAGATTTTACCAATGGCGCCGCACTGTTCGCCATCCGGCAGTACTAAATCTGGATCACCCCAGAAGTCCATGCCAGCATATGGATACTCGGAATAAACCATCTCCTGACGATCAAACCACCTGAAGAAGGTGTCAGAGAATGAAATCTGAGACTGACCAACATGCCTAGACATATGGTCAACCCATCTCTGCATATGTGGTTCAATAGGTGAAGGTAAATCGAGTGCAATATACTGTGGCTGCATTAGTGGTATCTTCTCCAAGGCAAAGGAGATCAAAATAGAACCATACCCAAAGTTCTTCAACCTCCCGCTCTTTATCTTGGTCAACTGTTCTTTCATCACAAGAAGTACTGCGTCGCACCAGTTGAACACCTTCGGTTGGAGGCATTCCAAGGCATACTGCATATAAGATCGGTTGGCTACATGAAGAGCCACACCACCTGCCATCCTACCAAAAGTAAACATAATAGTCCTGAGGGACCTGTCACTGACATCACGGATGATGATCTTGCCGTCTTTCCTTGGCTGAGATCCTTCTCTGCAGTACCGACGAACATAATCTCTCACAGAGTCACCTCCTCGGGCCGAACCTGATAAAGAGATGGGGGCACCCCGCCTCGATAAGCCAGTCAAGAAATAGATGTCTACTACAGTCAAGGGGATAGATTTGTCCCTGATCTGGAAAACCTGGTTGGTAGGATCCCAAGCATCGAGCAAATACTGCAGTAAGTTGATCGGTTGTCTCATTCTAGAAATGTGGAAAAACTTCAGCAAGCCACAGTTCCGCAGTGCGTTTACTGTAACTGGATCATGTAGGGCAAGCATGTGCTCTTCTTCATGCTTGTTATCGGGAAAAGTGTCTATTCAGAACGACCCTATCCCACTGGGTTGTGACAGAGACCTCAGAAACAAACAGGGAAACTACTCTTGTATTCTCCTTTATGAACTATAAACGAAGAGGAATAGGATGAACCAACCTGTGTCTTGTGCTAGTCCTTTGATCCAATCTCTCTTCTCTTTGACAGCTTCCAGCTACCTGCTCCCTCACTTGCCCAGTGTCACCAAGTTCCTGCAAGATCACAGAAGAAGGAAACTACACAAAGACATAGATTTATGTTCATAAAAAACTTAGGATCAGATTAAGCTAAACATACAAATATAACACACATCAATGATATACAAGCATGTAGGAGAAACTCAAATAATTTTATTGATAAAACAAGAAGATCCAGGAGGAGTTACAACCGATGATTCCTGATCCAGCATCAACCTCCCAGCATGGAATCCCCTCTTCACCTCCAACAAAGCATAAATCACCCAATACTCTGATATCTATCTCAAAACCAACAGCAATTCTCTGCAATGTACAAAATTCCAGCCTCTGGATCTCTTGGTGAGGGATCCATATATAGATGTATGAAAAGAGGATGAGTCAGCTCATGAATTGATTAGTGGCTTCTCTCTGTCAGTTCTTGCTTCCACTTGGAGACTGAGAGCCTCTTACTCATCACTGGTCGAATTCAGTGAGGCAAGTGTCATTGGGAAAGATTCTGGAAGCTTCCATTGTCTCTCCACCTCGTGGGATGACTCTGCCACTTGTCATTTCCCGCTCAACGCACCCTGGTAGTGCATTCAAGTGCGTTGCAATGCACCTAGCCAGTGTATTTGGGTGCTTTGCAACGCAGCTAGCTAGTGGAGCAGCTGAAATGATCCTGATTTGACTAGTTCTGAGCAGTTTCTGGTGGAGAACTTCTGGGAGAAGCTGTAATTTGTTGACCTTGTTTCTTTAGGAGCTGGAACAACACTTTTAGGGACTTAGGATCCCTTGGTTTATGGACATTTCATGCTTATAGCTGTAAGGCACAAAAATGTCTATAACAGTTGCCCCCTAAAGTATGAGGCCGTTTATCGGGTGAAATGCTTTATTAGGAGGATCCGAAGTTCTTTCAATGCTGGGAGGAGACCTGTAATAAGATACAATACAATACATTATCTTCATACTGTTTTCACGATCTAGCTGAGGCGGGCATTCCCATGCTCAGTTTTATAAATTCATTTTCATGTACATAGGACAGACAATCGTCTGATGGTAGACTGATGATTCTGATGAAGTCATCATCCTTTTGGTAGGATGATTATCTTTGATGCAATGCTGTACATTTCAATGTCTTTATTTTTCCTGAATATATATCACAGCCCGGATGGATGAAACTAGATCCGGGGTCTTCAATCTCGTCCGATCTTCACTCGAAGTACAAGTCGATCCATGTGAGAAATGTTTTGAAGTCGAACATGGAAGGACATCGCTTGATTACCAGTCAATGATGTAAACTGTTAACAAGCGCGAGAGGAGTCACCGATAATGATAATGACCCTCAAGGTACTGCAGTACAATTCACGTGGTGTAAATAAAGGACTTGGCGTCGAACACCACGCAAAATCTTTCGGTCGAAGGTCATTGATGTATACCTGTCGCCGGAAGTGAGAAACTTGCCATTGAGGCATGCAAGCTTCAAATTACTGAAGGGGTTGTTCCTAGATCAACTTCTTGGATAATGAGCTGATGTCGACAAGAAGCGATCCGTCAAAGGAGGGACTTAATGAATCCCACATCAATGACACAGAATGGAGCAAATGATTTTGATGGAGGTGAAAATGATCTGATGATATATGGTTCAGGGTGGCGGTCATGAAAAGAATGAAGTATAATGTATGGTAGTGGATAGGACACAGGTGACTTCTCTGGATGACTTCTCTTGAACATGTCGGCGACACTTATGTGATGAATTGGTAGCATTTACCCCAAATGTGGATGGTATGGCGTGACCATGGTGATGTGACCGGTGAATGAAACAACCCAACCCGACTCAGGCACGGAGTGGAAGTGTCATGTTCAAGAGCGACTTGCTACCAATAAAGTTTCTTTGAGTTTTCTTCCCAATTTTTCCCCAGTCATTGCTGACCAGTACCTCTTTATTTTTGTCAAGCTTGAGGAGGATAACATATGCTTGTTCTATAATTTTCCCTTCGGGCAAACCCATCGCTATGTTTTAACGAGCCTAGCGATAGTGAAACTCGTTCTCGCCTAAAGACAAGTTTGTCGCTATTAATCTTTTTAACGAGTCTAACGACAAAGATAACTCGGTCCTTTTCATTTTTAGAGAGTTTGAAAAGGTACGTAAAGGTAACTCCAAAGTTCTTTTTTCGTCATCTAATCCCTTAAGTCCGAAAAAGTATAAAACAATACAGAAGGGATGAGTTTTCGATTAGCTTTAACGAGCCGAACAAAACAAGCGCTCGATCTTTTTGTGCAATAATCCCTCAGGTCCAAAAAGATTAAAATCTAGAGGAGGGATAGCACTTCCGGTCGCTTTAAAGAGCTGGAAGGCCAAAACTCGGCAATCTTTTCATATTTTACGAGTCAAATGAAAAGAGCTTAAAGAAGACTCGTCTTTTGAGGAACGAGTGATAAAATGGGTAGCAGCTGATTCCAGGTAAGGTTTGGAATTTTCCAATCACGGCAGTGTCACAAGGATGGCTAGTGAAATCACTCTTCGCAGCTGTTCCTCAAAATGGGTAAACAATCAAATGGAGGTGAATGATCAGCCAATGGAAAAGTGGAGGTGATGGTGCAAACACGACCAAGGCTTTAATGGCTGAAAATGCTTCATTCACGGTGGTTATTTACCGGGGGATAGTTCATTTTTTAACGAGCTTAAACGCGGGTGGAAACACTTGCTCAGATTTATGTTTATTTTTTAACGAGCTTGAACTATGCGCTAAAACTGCTCGATTAATCCAGTCATATGATAAGAATGTCTCATATAAAAGCGGCAATCTTTCGAGTGTTGCCTCATATCCTTTCTTTATGCAAGTTAGGAAACGACCAATCCTACGAGTTTAAAGGGTTAGAGGTCCTATAAATTTAAAAAATAAATAGTCGCTCTTCGCTTGCATTCCAAAAGGTTTGCATGCCCCCAGGTATAAAACAGAGTTTCAAGGTTACCTCTCAATTTGTAGACAAAACATTTGTTCTATCAGGAGAGGCCTACCTCTTACAGGTTACCCAAAGATTGTTCTATTTACGGTGTAAACAAAACACTTCTTTGGCGATGTTGCTCGAAATAAACAAAGGTGAGTGACGATGCCCGCCAACTCACATAACTTTGACAAGAGAATCTTATTCTAGAATAACCCCTCTTCCACTGACGGACGGGGTACAGACTAGTCATATTCTCCCGCGGAAACCTACTCTATACCCGAAGTTTTCCTGCCGAAGCAGACCAGGGTGCATGCCCCCTGGGTTTCAGTCATATCCCTCCGAATTACTCGCGCTCATCGGGAGGACGGACTGGGGGTTGAGACATTTCTTGAGCGAAGAGACCATTTAGGGACGGTATATGACTATTTGCTATGCGTGATCCGGGAAATGAAAGCTGGTCCACGAGCTCGACCACTCTTCCTTCGTGCGGAAAACACATTACTCTAAAGAGCGAGGAGACAATAGCTCCCATGCAATAAATATAGTCTCGTCCAAGGAGTAGGTTATAATCCAAGGGTCCTTGAACTACCATGACGTTCATGCGAACTGTCTTCCCTCTCAATGTTATGGGCACATCGGGAAGGATCCCTAAAGGCCGACTGGTTCCTTTATCAAAGCCTGTCAGATTTCTCATTTCAGGCAACAGCGATGGCGAGCCAAGCGCTTTCCAAGCAATAGAGGAAAGGATACTCACAGAAGCCCCCTCATCTATGATGGTACCAGCCATGACCATTCTGTATATTTGAACGATAATTCTGAATGGTATGCTTGCCGGTAGGCGGGGTCTGCCTAGTTGATTCCAGTCGAAGGAGACAACTAGGTTGCTTGGAGGTGGGACCGAGTAGACTGCCGGGTATAGCTCTGACGAACTTCCTTCCTGCGGTAAAGGAATGGGTAAATTGCCCCCATGTTCGACGGAGTCTGTGTTGATGAAGAGAATTTGGACGGTGTCATCCTTGTTCTCTTCAGTGACTGTATCATCCGAAGATAAAACCTCTGAAGGAAAAACCGGGTCAACTGACGCCTTGACCTTTTGACTTTCGTCTGGTATGGATTCAGTTGGTTTATCTTCAATGATAGATGCTTCAGCCGACCACTTGAGCGGGCCAACTGGATTCTCAACTAGTGATGGACTCGGCAAGAGTTTTTTATATCCAGGAGAAAGTCGTAACGGTGAAACCGGACGATCATCCAAAACTCTTTTAGCTTCGTCTAAGAAGGGACAACGGTGGAGGGCATGGTCGCCTTCGCACAGTTTGCAAGGAAATCTAGCTTTCCCTTTTTGTCCTGGGGCTTCACTTTCACTAGTTGACGGTGTGCTTTCAACATGATCACCAGAGGTTGATGACACCGGATTGTGCAAACGAGGAGACCAGTCCCTTAGTATCCGGGGGATGCAAGGACAATCTCTGTGAAAATGGTCTCCTCTGCAAATGACACATGGCGATTTAGGCCTGGTCGGTGCTGTGTGTGGATTTTCGTTAGACGACACTCGTTTTCCCCCATTCGCCTTTGGCTCCTTCTTCTTTTTCTCTTTCTTCTTCTTTTCCTTCTTCTCCTTAGGAGCTTGGCTTTTAGCTTTACCAGTCCCGTCAAGCGAAGAGGAAGGAGGAGAGGAAGAATTAGAGGAAGTAGAAGGCTGATGGGTAACTCTGGACTCGTCTAATTGCCGATTCGATTGTTCAGGAATAGTGGTGTTCTGAACGACATTGGTTGAGAAGAGCCATACTGGCAAGCCAATTGTCAGTCCTGGAAGTGACAATGTGGCCATATGGGGCGCACCAACATCTCTCCAAGAGGAGAAGGGACTAGGATTTCCACCAAGGGGAATTCCTTGGTTGGTAGGCTCCATTTTCTCAACCCAAAGATCAACGTAGGAAAAGGGGATGAATATTCCGTTTAAAATAAATTTTAACACGCTTTGACACAACTTGTTTTTTCAGTTTTTAAGAGTCGAGAAAAAACAAAAGATGACTCTAGTCTCCTTCGATTTTTAATGAGCCTGAAGTGACAAGTGCTCAGATGGACCTTTTCCGTTAAGGAGTCTGAAAAGGAACGAAAGGGACTGCTCTGGAGGTCTAGGTAGAGGGAGTACCAAACCAATCACAAAACTGCAGAATACTTTTTATAGTACGGCAGTCAATCTTCCCGAATGCTGTGTTTGGTGCATTGCGATCAGTAGGGCGGTCGACACGGCTTCCTATGGATAAAGGTTTTATGTCTATATGGGTCTCCCAATATATACTCGACGGTACGTGGGAGCACAAGTCCGTACTGGCACTTATAGTCTCAAAGTGGAGGAATCACCCAACCATCAGTGAGGACAACAGTTACCAGGCTTTACGACGCTGGAATACGTCTCTAGCCTAGACCTCTAAATGTTGTGCGTTAAGTTACAAAGCGTTGTTAAGTTCATTGAATTTATTTTAAGTTGATCTTTCTTATGAAGTTTGCCTTTTGGGTTCACCACGAGATGTAGATATAATTCCTAAAATGCAATCTAAAGATGATAAGCAAGCTTTTATCTCTTTTCAGCAATGAAAATCCTAGCTACAAGGGGAAAAGAAAGGCACAATCTTTTCTCAAAGAGCAAAGAGCACACTGTAAATGCACTTTTCCTAAATCAAGCCAAACAGACTGTCAATATGCAAATGCACATGTGCATGTATTTGTTTTTCACTGGAAAAAATGAGCAAAGAACCTCAGCTGCACAGGGCTAAGCTGATCAACGCACATGGTACACAGAGAAACTAGATTGCAACGCAGGTTGCCCTCTCGGGAACTGCACTGAAATGCAGGAACTCTTCACAGCACCTGCGCTGGGGCAGAAACGAGAATTCTATCCGGGTTCTGGGTCACGGTTTGCAGTTTAATCTATGGTTTTTGGCCGGGTAAAAGCAATCAGTAATGCACAATCAGAGGGTTGATTTAAAAGAGGTTTAAGAGCTATCACAAAGGGTAATCAGATCATTTGTGAATCAGCTGTTCAGATCATAAACAGATCTGGTGAATGGATTGAAGTAGCAGATGTCTACTTTGCATTTGTAAATGGCAAATGCAGTTCGATTCGCTACTTCTAAGTTTATGAAACAAACAATCAAGAGAAACACAAACAAACTAACTAGACACGTTCCCCAGCGGAGTCGCCATTTTGTTATCGGGAAAAGTGTCTATTCAGAACGACCCTATCCCATTGGGTTGTGACAGAGACCTCAGAAACAAACAGGGAAAACTACTCTTGTATTCTCCTTTATGAACTATAAACGAAGAAGAATAGGATGAACCAACCTGTGTCTTGCGCTAGTCCTTTGATCCAATCTCTCTTCTCTTTGACAACTTCCAGCTACCTGCTCCCTCACTTGCCCAGCGTCACCAAGTTCCTCCAAGATCACAGAAGAAGGAAACTACACAAAGACATAGATTTATGTTCATAAAAAGCTTAGGATCAGATTAAGCTAAACATACAAATATAACACACATCAATGATATACAAGCATGTAGGAGAAACTCAAATAGTTTTATTGATAAAACAAGAAGATCCAGGAGGAGTTACAACCGATGATTCCTGATCCAGCATCAACCTCCCAGCATGGAATCCCCTCTTCACCTCCAACAAAGCATAAATCACCCAATACTCTGATATCTATCTCAAAACCAACAACAATTCTCTGCAATGTACAAAATTCCAGCCTCTGGATCTCTTGGTGAGGGATCCATATATAGATGTATGCAAAGAGGATGAGTCAGCTCATGAATTGATTAGTGGCTTCTCTCTGTCAGTTCTTGCTTCCACTTGGAGACTGAGAGCCTCTTACTCATCACTGGTCGAATTCAGTGAGGCAAGTGTCATTGGGAAAGATTCTGGAAGCTTCCATTGTCTCTCCACCTCGTGGGATGACTCTGCCACTTGTCATTTCCCACTCAACGCACCCTGGTAGTGCATTCAAGTGCGTTGCAACACACCTAGCCATTGTATTTGGGTGCTTTGCAACGTAGCTAGCTAGTGGAGCAGCTGAAATGATCTTGATTTGACTAGTTCTGAGCAGTTTCTGGTGGAGAACTTCTAGGAGAAGCTGTAATTTGTTGACCTTGTTTCTTTAGGAGCTGGAACAAAACTTTTAGGGACTTAGGATCCCTTGGTTTATGGACATTTCATGCTTATAGCTGTAAGGCACAAAAATGTCTATAACAATGCTCACGTTCTCGCCATGTAATGGTCATCTTACTCCAAAGATCTCTGAAAAACAAACAAGAGAAGAGTTAGATCCTAATTTTGGTAAGAAACAGGCAAAATTTCCATCAAAAATTGTGCACAGAATTCCTTTTCTGCGCCCATCGCACCTACAGCAGTGCTCTGGGTACGTTGCATGTCAGATGTCCTTTAGACAGGCCAACATTCAACGCACCTTTCGATACACAGAGGGCGCACTGAAGGCAGAACGAGTTTTTCAAACCCTAGGGGCTCAGAAAAACTAGGAATCAAGCTCAGAATGCAAAATGGAAACCATGAAATGAAGGAGCTCAGGTTTATCTCCTACCTGGTCCAGACGACGCTGAGAATCGTCCACAGAATCTCCCGAAATCAGCTGATGAAAATCAAAGGGGGAAAGCACCTCCAAAGCTCCAACAAATCAAAGTTCAAATGAAATGGTAAAATGAGAGGTAAAAACACCTTTTCATTACTTTTTACTTAGTTCAAAGTAAAATATTAGTGTTCTAACTCGTTTTCAAACATATATTGTTCATTTCTGATTAATTTGATGAAGCATATAAAAATACAGTACAATCTTTGAAAGAACAAAGCTATTTATGGTAAAATCAAAATGGGATCATTCAATCGAGCAGTTTTAGCACATAGTTCAAGCTCGTTAAAAAATAAACATAAGACATGAGCAAATGTTTCCACCCGCGTTTAAGCTCTTTAAAAAATGAACTATTCCCTCGGTAAATAACCATCGTGAATGTAGTACTTCAGCCATTAAAGCCTTGGTCGTGTTTGCACCGTCACCTCCACTTTTTCATTGGTCGATCATTCACTTCCATTTGATTGTTTACCCATTTTGAGGAACAGCTGCGAAGAGTGATTTCACTAGCCATCCTTGTGACACTACTGTGATTGGAAAATTCCAAACCATACCTGGAATCAGCTGCTACCCGTTTTATCACTCGTTCCTCAAAAGACGAGTCTCCTTTAAGCTCTTTTCAACTGACTCGTAAAATATGAAAAGATTGCCGAGCCATTGGCCTCTCCAGCTCGTTAAAGGGACAGGAAGTGCTATCCCTCCTCTAGATTTTAATCTTTTTGTACCTGAGGGATTATTACACAAAAAGATCGAGCGCTTGTTTTGTTCGGCTCGTTAAAAGTATCGAAAATTCATCCCTTCTGTATTTTTTATACTTTTTCGGACTTAAGGGATTAGATGACGAAAAAGGAATTTTGGAGTTACCTTTACGTTCCTTTTTAGACTCTCTAAAATTGAAAAGGACCAAGTTATCTTTGTCGTTAAACTCGTTAAAAAGGTTAAATAGTGACAAACTTGTCTATAGACGAGAACGAGTTTCACTGTCGCTAGGCTCGTTAAAACATAGCGATGGGTTTGCCCGAAGGGAAAATTATAGAACAAGCATATGTTATCCTCCTCAAACTTGACAAAAATAAAGAGGTATTGGTTAGCAATGACTGGGGAAAATTGGGAAGAAAACTTGAAGAAACTAGGTTGGTAGCAAGTCGCTTTTGAACATGACACTTCCACTCCGTGTCAGAGTCGGGTTGGGTTGTTTCATTCACCGGTCACATCACCATGGTCACGCCATACCATCCAAATTTGGGGTTAATGCTACCAATCCATCACATCAGTGTCGCCGATATGTTTAAGAGAAGTCATTCAGTGAATTCACCTGTGTCTCACCCACTACCATACATTATACTCCATTCTTTCATGACCACCACCCTGAACCTTATATCACCAGATCGTTTTCACCTCCATTAAAATCATTTGCTCTGTTCCGTGTCATTGATGTGGGATTCATTAAGGCCCTCCTGTGACAGATCACTTCTTGTCGACATCAGCTCATTATCCAAGAAGTTGATCTAGGAACACCCCATTCAGTACGTTTAAGCTTGCATGCCTCAATGGCAAGTTTCTCACTTCCAGCGACAGGTTTACATCAATGGCCTTCGACCGAAAGATTTTGCGTGGTGTTCGATGCCAAGTCCTTTATTCACACCACGTGAATTGTACTGCAGTACCTTGAGGGTCATTATCATTATCGGTGATTCCTCTCGCGCTTGTTAACAGTTTACATCATTGACTGGTAATCAAGCGATGTCTTTCCATGTTCGACTTCAAAACATTTCTCACATGGATCGACTTGTACTTCGAGTGAGGATCGGACGAGATTGAAGACCTCAGATCTAGTTTCATCCATCCGAGCTGCGATATATATTCAGGGAAATAAAGACATTAAATGTACATCATTGTTGCACAGATAATCATCCACTCAAAAGGATGATGGCTCTATCAGAATCATCAGTCTACACTCAGACGATTGTCTATCCTATGTACATGAAAATGAATTTATAAATCTGAGCATGGGAATGCCCGCCTCAGCCAGATCATGAAAATATTATGAAGATAATGTATTGTATTGTATCTTATTACAGGTCTCCTCCCAGCATTGAAAGAACTTCGGATCCTCACAATAAAACATTTCACCCGACATCAAAAGATTAACAGCCTCATGCTTTAGGGGGCAACTATTATAGACATTTTTGGGACCTACAACCCCAAGTATGAAATGTCCATAAACCAAGGGCTCCTAAGTCCCTAAAAGGGTTGTTCTAACCCCTAAAGGAACAAGGTCAACAGATTACAGCTTCTCCCAGAAGTTCTCCATGAGAAACTGCTCAGAATTGGTCAAAACAGGATCATTGCAGCTGCTCCACTGGCTAAGTGTATTGCATCTCACCCAAATACACTGTGAGGGTGTGTTGCATTTCAAAAATCCCTTCTGTGGGGTGCGATGGGCGAGAAATGACAAATGGCAGTGTCATTCCGCGAGGTGGAGAGGCAATGGAAGCTTCTAGAATCTTCTCCTGTGACACTTGCCTCACTGAATTCGACCAAGGATGAGTAAGAGGCCATCAGTCTCCAAGTGGAAGCAACAAAAATAAGAGAGAAGACACTAATCAAATCACAAGCTAACTCATCCCCTTACAGATATCTATATATGGATCCGTCATCCCAGAGATCCAGAGGCTGGAATTTTGCATATTGCAAGGAATTGCTGTTGGTTTCTCGAGACAAACATCAGATTGTTGGGTGATCTAAGCTTTGTTTGAGGTGAAGAGGGGCTTCTTTGCTGGGAGGTTGATGCTGGGTCAGAACAACTAGTTGTAACTCCTCTTGGCTCTTTTCTTGTTTATCAATAAAAGCTATTTGAGTTTTCCTCCATGCTTTTGTGTCATTGATGCTTGTTACATTTGTATGGTCAATTTACATCTGATCCTAGATTGTTTATGATTATAGATCCATGTCTTTGTATAGTGCTATGCTTTTGTGATCTTACAGGTACTTTGTGAAGCTGGGCGTGCAAGGGAGCAGGTAGCTGAGGACTATCAAAAAAGAGAGGGATCAAATTAGGAGATTAGCGCAAGACAGAGGTTGGTCTTTCTGTTCCTCTCTATCTATAATTCATAAAGGAAAAACAAAAGTAGCTTTTCTCTATTTGTTTCTAAGGCAGATGTCACACCTTAGTGGGATAGAGCAGTTCTATATAGACACTTTTCCCTGTAACACACCTTCACTTTTTCTGTGATGTCATCAAGGACCGTGTATTCTATGTTTTTTTTTTCCTGTTTATTTTCCTGCATCTTATCCTTATAGAAAACCTTTTCATTGAATATGACATATTTTCTCCTAATGATTTTGTGTTTTTCATAATCATAAAAGCGATAACCAAAATCATTAACACCATATCCAATAAAGGTACATTTCTTTGATTTTGCCTCAAGCTTTGTTCTATTTTCTTTATTAATGTGGACAAAGGCTTCACAACCAAAAGTCTTTAAAAATGAGTAGTTTACCTTTTTACCTATCCATGCCTCCTCTGGAATACCACCATAGAAGGAACTTGAAGGCCCTATATTTATTAGATAAACAACAATATCTGCAACATCTGCCCAAAATTGTAAAGGCAATCATGCATGCAATCTCATGCACCTTGCATGCTCCATGATTGTCCTGTTCATCCTTCCTGACACACCATTTTCTTGTGGTGTTCCTGCAACTGTCTTCTCTCTGCGAATTCCATTCTCTAAACAGTACCTATCATACTCTTTGCTGCAATAATCACCTCCATTGTCTGATCTGAGACACTTCAACCTTTTTCCTGACTCATTTTCAACCAAAGCTTTCCATTTCTTGAGAGTATCAAATACATTAGATTTATTTCGAATACAATAAA
Organism: Pinus tabuliformis; assembly: GCA_031772625.1. Taxonomy (NCBI): domain Eukaryota; kingdom Viridiplantae; phylum Streptophyta; class Pinopsida; order Pinales; family Pinaceae; genus Pinus; species Pinus tabuliformis. The sequence goes on along the minus strand of CM062817.1, from coordinate 44,988,693 downwards.
TCCAAGTTTTTCTGGTTACATCATCAATAAAAGTAACATAATAATGAGAGCCACCGAGAGATGATACCTGTGTAGGTTCCCATACATCTGTATGCACAAGCTATAATTTTCACTTTTCTTTTCTTTCCTGACTCTAAGGAATCTGACTCTCTTTTGTTTTCCATAAACACAATTATCATAGAATTTTAAATCAACATGCTTCAAACCTGGCAACAAATTTCTTGATTCAAGAATTTGCATCCCCTTATCTCTCATGTGCCCAAGCCTATGATGCCAAAATGTCATATCTTCTCATGTAGATTTTAAAGCATTAACAAAATTAGAAATAACATTGCATAAATACAATGTACCAACCTTTTCTCCTTTTTCTATTACTAGGGCTCCTTTAGTGACCTTTCAGGTTTTATCTGTGAAAGTAGTTACACAATCTTCACCTCCAAACTACCCTATTGAAATCAAATTTTTCTTTAGATCTGGAACATGTCTTACCTCCTTCAATAACCATTGATTTCCATTCTGCTGTTTTATGAAAATTATAACAATTCCAATGATTTTACATGGTTTATCATCACCCAATCGAACCTGTCCAAAATGTCCTTGAACATTATCATGAAAATGTTTCCTATCAGGTTTGGCATGGAATGAGGCCCCTAAATCTACCACCCAGGCATCAATAATATTTTCTAATCAAAGAATCAAAGCATCTTGCAACATATCACTTGTCACATTAGCTTTATGATTGTTTTCTTTTTGCGCGTCTCCTTCTTTTCCATTCCCAGACTTGCATTATTTCTTCAGGTGTCCTTTCCTCCCACATTTGTAGCACACTATCCCCGATTTGGAATTTGATCTCCCTTTCCTTGACTTACTGCAATATCCTGGGCTCTTTCCTCTTTCCATTTTTCTTCCTCTAGTTTCTGGAGTCAATGCATTACGTGATGTCTCACTAGAGCTTTTCCATCGCATTTCCTTGCTAAGGATTGCACCGACAACATCATCAAACTTTAAGGTACTAGATCTAGAGAAAGAGTTACTAATGGCCATAACTAAACCATTCCAATGTTATGGCAATGAGCATAGAAATAATAGAGCCCTAAATTCATCATCAAAATTTACCCTATAGAAATTAACTGACTGGTAACTGTATTAAATTCATTTAAATGATCAGCAATAGATCCACCTTTTGACATTTTCATATTAAATAAATGATACATATGAAATACCTTATTTAAGGTTGAGGGTTTTTCATATGGTTCAGCCAATTCCGACATTAAATCCTCTGTTGTCGTTTCCTTTGAAATATTAAATGCTACCGACACTGCTAGGTACAATGGTATTGTTCCAAGTGCCTTTCTGTCGAGAATATCCCATTTTCTGTTTTTCATACTCGTCGGCTTCTTTGCCTTTCTACTCAATGGTTGGTACAGATCTTTTTGGTTCAAATAATCTTCCATCGGCATCTTCCACAACTGATACTTTTGGCCGTTAAATTTTACGACCCTAAACCTACCATCTTCCGTCATTGGTCCCACTCGAACCACGAACCCTTCTCTCTTGCGAGTCAGCCAAATAGACCTTCGGTTTTGATACCAGTTGTTAGAAAATTATATATTACAAAGAAATGGAACACATAAAATATATTGCAGAAATATAAACACATAAAGCAAATAAAACAAGGGAGATACAGATATACGTGGTTCACCCAATTTGGTCTAGGGCCACAGAGAAATAGCTAGTCCTTCCTTTTATATTATCCAGCAAACTAAAGAGATACAACCTACAATAGATCCGCTGTAATTCCCTCTTCTCTCTTGCTCAATATCCTCTCTCTTTCTCACTCAGAATACAGATATAGATAGACACAATACAATTCCCTCATATATAGTGAGGGGTTTCCTTCTAGGGAAAAAAACCCTAAATTAATCAGAGCTTATACCGTGAGATCTCCGCCTAATGAACGACCCAGTTTGACTACAAAATTACCACATTTTACAAGGAAATTTTACATATGTTTTTAGCTTCGGGGAGTTGCCCCTAATCCCCTGCAAGGTGAGGAGTCTAAAGAAACGCCTTGCCACGCCTGGACCCCCTGGCAGTGAGAAAAAATGGGCAGTGTTTCCGCCCCATTACAAACTGGGGTCCAATGCGGTGATACCTTTGGATAAAGAAGATAATCAAGCTCCACACCCAAAAATATCCCACTTGGAGACGAATTATAACAACTCCACCACTGCTTCATTTGCCGGACAATGACTCCACTTTGGACTTGACTGTTTCTCATCTTCATCATCATACTTGAAGACCAATTGAAAATGAGAAAAATATCAGTTTCTCCCTGGTTACAACTTTTGTTAACATATCTGCAGGATTCTGGCTAGTGTGTATCTTTTCCAGCTTCAACTGTCCATCTTCCAACACTGACAATATGAAATGATAGTTGAGATGTATATGTTTTGTCTTGGAATGAAATGCAGAGTTCTTTGCAAGATGTATGGAACTCTGGTTGTCACTGTATAACCTGCCCAACTACTACTTCTTACCCAATTCATCGAGAAACCTTTGTAACAAAATCATTTCTTTACTAGCCTCTATAGCAGCAACATACTCTGCTTTCGTTGTTGAGATTGCAACAACACTTTACAGTTTAGAAACCCAACTAATAGCTTTTCCACCTACAACAAACACACACCCCGTTGTGCTCCTCCTGTTATCTCTATCACTTGCCATATATGCATCAACATATCCCTGTAGAGTAATGTTTGAACCACTAAAGCATCATGCTTGATTTTTGGTACCTCTCAAATATCTGAGAATCCACTTCATCGCCATCCAATGTTATTTTCATGGATTTTTCATGTACCTGCTTACAACTCCCACTTTATGTGAAATATCAGGCCTTGTGGAGACCATTGCATACATCAAGCTTCCAACTGCTGATGCATATGGAACTTTATACATATAGGCCATTTCTTCCTGCGTCTTGGGACACACCTCTTTACTTAATTTGAAATGGGTAGCCAAAGGTATACTAAGTGGTTTTGCATTCTGCATATTAAATATTTTCAACACCTTTTCTATGTACTCACTTTGAGACAATGTTGATTTGTGATTCTGCTTATCTCTAGTTATTCTCATACCAAAGATTTGTTTTGCAGCACCCAAATCCTTCATTCCAAATGAGTTTGCCAATTTTATTTTGAGCACATTTATTTCCTGCATGTTAGAACCTGCAACAAGCATGTCATCTACATAAATTAAAAATATAATATAGCTGCCATCGTTTTTCCTTTTGAGATAAACATAATGATCAGAGTGACATCTAGTATAACCTTGTTCAAACATAAACCTATCAAATTTTAGATACCACTGCCTTGGAGCCTGTTTTAAGGCATACAAGTTCTTCTTCAACCTACACACTAGTTTCTCCTTCTTTACATCTAACTGCTGAAGACGAAAATCTTCAGGTTCTACTAGACTTGAAATAGTTCTGATTAAAGTCATTTTAACATCATGAGAAAATATCTCATCGAAGTCTATACCCTTTTTCTGTGCAAACCCCTTCACCACAAGTCTAGCTTTATAACTTTTTCTACCTCCATCTTCTTCCTTCAACCTGTAAAGCCATTTATTCTATAATTTTTTTTTACCTGTAGGAAACCTGACTAAGTCCCAAGTCTAGTTATGTGCTAATGAGTCCATTTCTTCTATCATGGCTTGCTCCCACTTCTTCCTAGTTTCTACCTGCACTGCTTCTTCATAACATTCTGGTTCACCAGAATCAGTCAACAATACATAATATCATGAAGGAGAGTATCATTTAGGGGATCTTCTTATCCTGATAGATCTTCTAACACCACTTTCTGGTATTTGAGGTACTTGTTGCTATTGTTGTTCTGGTTGTTGATCATTATGATTTTTAGGGACCTTCACTTTTTCTTTGGTGTCATCAAGAACTGTGTATTCTATGTTTTCTTTTTCCTATTTCTTTTCCTGCATCTAATCCTTATAAAAAACCTTTTCATTGAATATGACATCTGTGCTCCTAATTATTTTGTGTTTTTCATAATCATAAAAGCGATAACCAAAATCATTAACACCATATCAAATAAAGGTACATTTCTTCGATTTTTCCTCAAGCTTTGTTTTATTTTCTTTATTAATGTGGACAAAGGCTTCACAACCAAAATTCTTTAAAAATGAGAAGTTTACCATTTTACCTGTCCATGCCTCCTCTAGAATACCACCATCCAAGGAACTTGAAGGCCCTCTGTTTATTAGATAAAAAATATTATCTACAACATCTGCCCAAAACTATAAAGGAAATTCTGCATGAAATCTCACGCACCTTGCATGCTCCATGATTGTCCTGTTCATCCTTTCTGACACGCCATTTTCTTGTGGTGTTCCTAGAATTGTCTTCTCTCTGCTAATTCCATTCAATGAACAATACTTATCAAACTCTTTGCTGCAATATTCACCTCCATTGTTTGATCTGAGACACTTCAACCTTTTTCCTGTCACATTTTCAACCAAAGCTTTCTATTTCTTGAAAGTATCAAATACATCAAATTTAGTTCAAGTACAATAAATCCAGGTTTTTCTGGTTGTATCATCAATAAAAGTAACATAATAATGAGAGCCACCGAGAGAGGATACCTGAGTAGGTCCCCATACATCTTTATGCACAAGCTCTAATTTTTCGCTCTTCTTTTCTTTCCCGACTCTGAGGAAGAAGACTCTCTTCTATTTTCCATAAACAAAATTCTCACATAATTTGCATCCCCTTCTCATTCATGTGCCCGAGCCTATGATGCCACAATGTCGTATCTTCTCCTGTAGAGGTTAAAGAATTAACAAAATTAGAAATACCATTGGATAAATACAATGTACCAACCCTTTCTCCTTTTTCTATTACCAGGGCTCCTTTAGTGACCTTCTAGGTTTTATCTATGAAAGTAGTTACACAGCGTTCACCTCCCAACTTCCCAGTTGAAATCTCCTTGAACATAATCATGAAAATTTTTCCTATCAGGTGTGGCACAGAATGAGGCCCTTGAATCTAACACCCAGACATCAATACTATTTTCTAATGAAATAATCAAAGCATCTTGCAACACATCACCTGTCACATTCGCTTAATGATTATTTTCTTGCTACACGTCTCCTTCTTTTCCCTTCTGAGACTTTCAGTCCTTCTTTAGGTTTCCTTTCTTCTCGCATTTCGATCACACTATCCCCGATCTGGACTTGGATCTTCCTTTCCTTGACATACTGTGATATCCTGTGCTCTTTCCTCTTTCCATTTTTCTTCCCCTAGTCTCTATAGTCAAAGCATTATCTGATGTCTCACCAGAGCTTTTCCATCGCATTTCCTTGCTAAGGATTGCACTAACAATATCATCAAACATTAAAGTACTAGATCCAGAGATAGAGTTACTAATGGCCATAACTAAACCATTCCAACTTTTTGGCAGTGAGCACATAAATAACATTGTCCTAACTTCATCATCAAAAATTACCCCTACAGAACTTAGCTGACTGGTAACTATATTAAATTCATTTAAATGATCAGCAATAGATCCACCTTCTAAGATTTTCATATTAAATAAAAAATTCATAAGAAATACCTTATTTGAGACCGAGGGTTTTTCATATAGTTTGGGCAATGTCGAAATTAGACCCTTTGTTGTCATTTCCTTTGAAATATTAAATGCTATTGATGTAGCTAGGAACAACCGTATTGTTCCAAGTGCCTCTCTATCGAGAATATCCCATTCTATGTCTATCATACTCATTGGCTTCTTTGCCTTTCCGCTCAATATTTGGTACAGATCTTTGTGGTACAAATAATCTCAATCTTCATCTTCCACACCCGGTAGTTTTGGCCATTAAATTTTTCGACCCTAAACATACAGTCTTCCACCATTGCTCCCACTCAAACCAGGAACCCTTCTCTGCTGTGAGTTATCAACCAAATAGACCTTCAGCTCTAATACCAATTGTTAGAAAATTATATATTACAGAGCAATGGAACACATAAAAATATTGTATAAATATAAACACAGAAAACACATAAAACAAGAGAGACATAGATATACGTGGTTCACCCAATTTGGGCTAGCTCCATGGAGAAACAACTAGTCCTTCATTTTATATTATCCAGTAAACTGAAGAGATACAACCTACAACAGGTCGCTGTAATTCCCTCTTCCCTCTCAGTCAATCTCCTCTCTCTTTCTCACTCAGAATATAGATATACATAGATGCAATACAATTCCCTCATATATAGCAAGGGGTTTCCTTCTAGGGAAAAAACCCTAAATTAAACATAACTTCTACTGTCGGATCTCTGCCTAATGAACGACCCAGATTGACTACGAAATTACAACATTTTACAAGGAAATTTAACATCTATTTTTAGCTTTGGGGTGCCACCCTTGATCCCCCGCAAGGGGGGGAGTCTAAAGAAACGTCGTCACCCCCACTGGACCTCCATGGTGGAATGCAAAAATGGGCGATGTTGCACCCCATTACGAAATGGGGTCCAATGCGGTGATACCTTTGGATAAAGAAGATAATCAGGCTCCACACCCAACAATCTCCCACTTGGAGACTGATTATAGCAACTCCACCGCTGCTTCATTTGCTGGACAATGACTCCACTTTGGACTTGGTTGTTTCTCATCTTCATAATCATACTTGAAGACCAATTAAAAATGAGAAAAATCTCAGTTTCTCCCTGATACAACTTTTGTTAACATATCTATAGGATTTTGGCTAGTGTGTATCTTTTCCAGCTTCAAATGTACATCTCCCAACACTGACCATATGAAATGATACTTGAGTTGTCTATTTGTCTTGGAATGAAATGCAGAGTTCTTTGCAAGATGTATGGCACTCTGGCTATCACTGTATAACCTGCCCAACTCCTTCTTCTTACCCAATTCATCCAGAAACCTTTGTAACCAAATCATTTCTTTACTAGCCTCTATAGCAACAACATACTCTGCTTCCATTGTTGAGAGTGCAACAACACTTTGTAGTTTTGAAACCCAACTGACAGTTGTTCCACCTACAGTAAACACATACCCTATTGTGCTCCTCCTGTTATCTCTTACCCACCATATCTGCATCAACATATCCCTATAGAGAAATGTTTGAACCACCAAAGCATATTTCTAGATTTGTGGTACCTCTCAAATACCTGAGAATCCACTTCACCATCATCCAATGTTCTTTTACTGAATTGTTCATGTACCTGCTTATAACTCCCACTGCATGTGCAATATCAGGCCTTGTGCAAACCATTGCATACGTTAAGCTTCCAACTGCTGATGCATATGGAACTTTAGACATATAAGTCATTTCTTTCTGAGTCTTGGGACACACATCCTTACTTAATTTGAAATGGCTAGCCAAAGGTATACTAACTCGTTTTGCATTCTGCATATTAAATCTTTTCAACAACTTTTCTATATACTCACTTTGAGACAATGTTAATTTGTGATTCTTCCTATCTCTAGTTATTTTCATGCCAAGGATTTGTTTTGCAGCACCCAAATCCCTCATTGCAAATGAGTTCGCTAATTTTCTTTTGAGCACATTTATTTCCTGCAAGTTAGAACCTGAAACAAGCATGTCATCTACATACAATAACAATATAATATAGCTGCCATCATTTTTCCTTTTGAGATAAACACAATGGTCATAGTGACATCTAGTATAACCTTGTTCAAACATAAACCTGTTGAATTTTAGATACCACTTCCTTGGAGCCTATTTTAAGCCATACAAGCTCTTCTTCAACCTACACACTAGTTTCTCATTCCCTTTTACCTCATATCCCTATGGTTGTTGCATATATATCTCTTCCTCCAAATCCCCATGGAGAGAGGTTGTCTTTACATCTAACTGCTCAAGATGCAAATCTTGCAGTTGCTACTAGACTTAAAATAGTTCTGATTGAAGTCATTGTAACAATAGGAGAAAATATCTCATCGAAGTCTATACCCGTTTTATGTGCAAACCCCTTCACCAAAAATCTAGCTTTATACCTTTTTCTACCTCCATCTTCTTCCCTCAACGTGTAAACCCATTTATTCTACAATGTTGTTTTACCTACAGGCAACCTCACTAAGTCCCAAGTCTGGTTATGTGATAAGGAGTCAATTTCTTCTTTCATGGCTTGCTCCCACTTCTTCCTAGTTTCTACGTGCACTACTTCTTCATAACATTCTGGTTCACCAGAATCAGTCAACAATACATAATATAATGAAGGAGAGTATCGTCCAGGTGGTCTACTTATCATGGTAGATCTTCTAACACCACTTTCAAGGGTTTGAGGTGCTCGTTGCTGTTGTGGTTGTTTTTGTTGTTGTTCTAGTTGTTGATCATTATGATTTTCAGGCACCCTCACTTTTCGGTGATGTCATCAAGAACTATGTATTCTCTGTTTTCTTTTTCATGTTTCTTTTCCTGCATCTGATCGTTATACAAAACCTTTTCATTGAATATGACATCTCTGCCCCTAGTGATTTTTTGTTTTTCATAATCATAAAAGCAATAATCAAAATCATTAACACCATATCCACTAAAGGTACATTTCTTTGATTTTGCCTCAAGCTTTGCTCTATTTTCTTTATTAATGTGGACAAAGACTTCACAGCCAAAAGTATTTAAAAATGAGTATTTTACCTTTTTACCTATCCATGCCTCCTCTAGAATACCACCATCGAAGGAAGTTGAAGGCCATATATTTATTAGATAAACAACAATGTCATCATCATCTGCCCAAAATTGTAAAGGAAATCCTGCATGCAATCTCATGCACCTTGCACACTCCATGATTGTCCTGTTCATCCTTTCTGACACACCATTTTCTTGTGGTGTTCCTGGAACTGTCTTCTCTCTACGAATTCCATTCTCTGAACAATACCTATCAAAATATTTTCTGCAATATTCACCTCCATTTTATGATATGAGACACTTCAACCTTTTTCCTGTCTTATTTTCAAACAAAGCTTCCCATTTCTTGAAAGTATCAAATACATCAGATTTATTTCGAATATAATAAATCTAGGTTTTTCTGGTTGCATCATCAATAAAAGTAAAATAATAACGGGAGCCACTGAGAGATGATACCTGATAAGGTCCCCATACATCTGTATGCACAAGCTATAATTTTTCGCTCTTCTTTTCTTTCCCGACTTTGAGGAATCTGACTCTCTTTTGTTTTCCATAAACACAATTCTCACAAAATTTTAAATCAACATTCTTCAAACCTGACAACAAATTTCTTGAGTGAAGAATTTGCATCCCCTTCTCACTCATGTGCCCGAACCTATGATGCCACAATGCCATATCATCTCTTGTAGTTGTTAAAGCATTAAAAAAATTAGAAATACCATTGAATAAAGACAATGTACCAACCTTTTCTCCTTTTTCTATTACCAGGGCTCCTTTAGCGACCTTCCAAGTTTTATCTGTGAAAGTAGTTACATAGCCTTCACCTCCTAATTGCCTTGTTGAAATCAGATTTTTCTTCATATCTGGAACATGCCTTACCTTCTTCAACACCCATTGATTTCCATTCTACTATTTTGTGAAAATATATACCCATTCCAATGATTTAACATGGTTTATCATCACCCAATCGAACCTATCCAAAATCTCCTTGAACGTAATCAAGAAAATGTTTCCTATCAGGTGTGGCATGGAATGAGGCCCCTGAATCTACCACCTAGGCATCAATAATATTTTCTAATGAAAGAATCAAATCATCTTGCAACACATCACCTGTCACATTCGCTTCATGATTGTTTTCTTGCCATGTGTCTCCTTCTTTTCCCTTCTGAGACTTCCACTCTTTCTTTAGGTGTCCTTTCTTCCCGTATTTCGAGAACCCTATCCCTGATATGGACTTGGATCTTCCTTTCCTTGACATACTACGGTATCCTGGGCTCTTTCCTCTTTCCATTTTTCTTCCCCTAGTCTCTAGAGTCAATGCATTACCTGATGTCTTAGCGGAGCTTTTCCATCGCATCTCCTCACTAAGGATTGCACTGATAACATCATCAAACTTTAAAGTACTAGATCCAGAGACAAAGTTACTAATGACCATAAATAAACCATTCCAACTTTCTAGCAATGGGCACAGAAATAACAAAGCCCTAACTTCATCATCAAAAGTTACCCCTACAGAACATAACTGACTGGTAACTGTATTAAATTCATTTAAATGATCAGGAATAGATCCACCTTCTTACATTTTCATATTAACTAAATTCTTCATAAGAAATTCCTTATTTGAGGTGGAGGGTTTTTTATATAGTTTGGTTAGTGTTGACATTAAACAATCTGTTGTCATTTTCTTTGAAATATTAAATGCTATCGATGCCTCAAGACATAGCCGTATTGTTCCAAGTGCCTTTCTATCGATAATATCCCATTTCGTGTCTAACATACTGGTCAAATTCTTTTCCTTTCTGCTCAATGGTTGGTATAGATCTTTCTGGTACAAATAATCTTGCATCTGCATCTTCCACAACTGGTAGTTTTGGACGTTAAATTTTTCAACCCTAAACCTACCATCTTCTGCCATTGCTCCCACTCAAATAAGGAACCCGTTAGAGTCGGTCTGGTCAGCCCTCCGTCAGAGATCAAAACTCTTTGTGCATTTCAATTTTAGGTGTCCCACTCCATTCACTCAGTTGCATTTCGCTAGGGACATGCCATGATCTGACGGAGAAAGTCATGCTAGTCATTTTCCCTCATGTCTGGTCCCTGCTGGCTCAGGTCTTGGTCCATAATCACCGAAGCTCATGACAATCCAGGTCTGGTCCTTTACAGGACAAAGTCATTTTTTATGATTGGGTCTAGGAATTCATCAATTTGGTCTTTAAAATCATGTCCAGAACAAGCCATGCAGGCCAGAGGGAGGCCTTACACAGCTATGGTTCAGAAAGCTTCATCATCACCTGAAGAGACTTCGACTCTTCTTCAAAACTCTGTTTTGAAGAAAAGTCAAACAAGCTCAATTATGACAATTTTTTTTCAAAAAATCACCAGTTGACTTTTCAGATGCAGTTATGATTTACATGGCCCAATGCTCTGTCGTAGAGTCCCTGCAAAGAGGTGCCGAAAATTTCATCATTTGAGCCAAAATGTCAAAGGGAAAGTGAAAATCAGTGTGTCTAAAGGTCAAAGAAAAAGTGCAAAACTCAACATTAGAAAAGGGGTTTTCAAAGAGACAAAAATCAAACCCATCTCCTCCAAGGCTATAAATACATGTTTTGACCCAAACCAAAAGCATTGTGCTCTTGCAAGCTATGGAGAGACATTGCAAAAGTGAGAAAGCGAAATTGTGAGCGTTTGAGTGAGTGAGAGTTGGATTTCGAGGGCGCGGCGCATACACCAAGGAGCGCGGCGCACACATAGGGCATGGCACACACGCAGCCAGCCCGCAGTGGGAAATTTACAAGGGTGCGACGCACACCCAACGCGCGACGCACTGGGCTTAGCGCGCGATGCACACAGCCAGGGGAATAAAAAATTGCCCAACCGCTTCAAGTCTTGGTGAAGGCTAGCAGAACAAGTGGTAGGCCCTGTGGACACCTCTTCTCCATCAATTTTTTCATTGATATGGTGTTTATGAGATGTTTAAATGTCACCCAAAAGCATAAGGTCAACCATAAAAAAAAAATCACCAAGAAAACGATGGCTGGGGTTGCAAAAACGTGATGATAGCACCAAGGTTTCACTCCACTCCCCTTGTTCCCTCACCCGTCATCTTTCTCGTCTCCCCTTGACCATTTTTCCTAAGAACCCCACCCTAAAACCATTACATAACCCTTTCCCTATCCCTGCAAGCAATTCATGGTGAAATTCTGAGCGCGTGGCGCACACACAAGGAGGTGTGGTGCACTCATTGTGCGCGATGCACTGGGAGCCGGTTCACAGTGTAAAAATGACACTGGCATGGCGCACTCAGAGCACGCGACGCACTAGGCAGTGTGCGCGGCGCACAGAGATATAAGCCCAGAAAACCACCAATTTGCCTAAAATTTTTGTGAATGCCTATCAAACTTGAGAGGTAGACCAACTACCTTCACTCTTGGCATTAAACTTGAGAAGAATACCATGATTTTGATGAGTATAAATCTAATGCCAAAATTTTTTTTAGTAAACAAAAGAAGACACAAAGAAATCAAGCTCCTAGGGTTTTTGCTACAGTAACAGTGTTGTCAAAGTGTTCTCCTACCCTACCCCTATCACCATTTTCCCTGCATCATTTCCCCCTTATCATCACCCTAACACCACTATAATCATATTCCTTTTTCCCCCTCCTCCTATGACTCAAAAAACCCAAACCCTACCAAAATAAATTCAAGCCCTACCCCATCAATACTATACCCAAAAACACTCCAAAATCCTTGATAAATCTCTCCCTTTAGCCCCTATTCCCATTTCATCATTCCTCTCCTAATACTCCCTGTTTTATTGTCCCCTTGGTGACAGATTTTCAGAGCATCTACCAGTTCCATTGGATTCAGAGGGCAGCATAAAAGTCAGGGTACAAACAATAGTAATGGCATCAGAAGTTTCATCAGAGTATGAGGAGGGGACCCACAGTGACACATCTTCAGGAGAGAGGGCCCATAGGAGACATCACCGGAGTGGCAAACATCTTAGAGATGAGCCAAACACCCTCACTAAGCTGCAGGCATGCCCTCTTGCCATGTCTTGTTTCCAGCACTTGGCATGTTATGAATTTTGTCAAAGGGTGCCAAATGTGAGAGTCCATCATGAGTTGGCCCGTCTTTTTGCACTTCATCTACAGGGAGTTCAATCTGTCCTGGCTGGGGTCACTTTCACATTGACACCGGAAACCATATCAGTGGCAACAGGAATACCGAACATTGGGGAACAGTGGCATAAGAAAAAGAAGGTGGAGGGACATCATTATGAGCCTTACATCAAGGACAGCTGTTTGAGCCAGCTCACCAGAGTTTTTCCATTCAGATTTTTGAGGGATGAGTATGCCCCACTCATGAGATTGATCATGAAGTATTTCAGTTGCGAGGGGAGGTTTTCTCGCCTTTATGCCTATCACATCAGGTTGCTCATGCACTTCACCAGGGTGCGGATGATGAGCCTCCCATTTTTCATCTGCAGGAACATAGAGAGGATGAAGAATTTCATGCAGCACAAGACTCCTCGATAGCAGCTCAACAACGTTTATCACTTTGCTCTTATTCAGATTTTGGTGGACCATCAGTTGGGATTGCAGGGTATTGCTTGGGAGGAATTCATCTCCTGTGACTTCTTCAGCACTCCACAGGTGGTTTCATAGGTAGAGCATGAGGTAGGGGGCCGATCTCATCAGTATGAGCGACATGAGACTGCCACCATGCCAGTATACATCACCTATCAGAAAGGCAATAGTCCCTTATTTGCAGTAGCAAAGCGAGTGTTATCTCCACCTGGGGTGGAAGGGACCTTGCTTCCAACATCAGCATCACAGGAGCAGGGTAAGAGAAAGGAGCGAGTACAGGAGGAAGGGCCATCAGGTGAGTGAGAGATTGAGTTTTTTCTCCTCTAGGATGATGAGACAGATGTAGAACCAACAAATGCAGAGCTTATAGAGATCATCTGGGAGCAGCAATCAGAGATTGAAGACTTGTCCATTGACTTAGAGAGGGCCAAGTGGAGCATGAACTACCTGGAGCGGAGAAACAAATAGCTTGAGGACCAACAGATGATCATGGAGCTGCAGAACATCCGTGAGCATCGCCAAGCTTCTCAAAGAAGAAGGGTTGCGCTCACATCTTTGGAGCAAGAAATCAATGAGGACCGGGAGGCCAACCTTGAGAGGGTCAACATGCATTTGGAGAGGCTGCTAGACAAAGCCGACTGGGACCTTACTCTATTAAGACATATGGCTTTCCGCTACAGGGTGCGAAACATGAGTGCACAGGCCCGGATAAGGAGTTTAAAAGCAAAATTGAGGAAAGCAGCAAGAAGGGAAAAACGGGCAAAAGACAAAGATAGTCTTAGAATCTTGGCTAAGGCTTCCTTGGTTCAGCATGGCACCCCATAGAGAAATTCCAGCCCAAATTTCAAAAAATTTGGGCAAATTTTGGTCATAGGGAAATTTTTTGGGCAAAAAACAGGGATTTTCTCCCTGTGCACCGCGCCGCTGGCGCGACGCTAAAATTTTAGGGCTCCAATGGAGAAATTTCTTGTAGATTTGGATTTAGCATCGAAAATTACGACTACTAGTGTCCAGGCAAGAGATTTGGGCAAGATCTGGGTCTCCTAAAGGTCAAAAAACACCCAAAAATGGCCTCTCTGCCACTTTTTTGACACATAGAAAGTAGTCTTGGGAGAATGGAGATTTGGAGGGGCAAATGAGCACCAAATTAAAAAATTCTAGTGGGGTTAGAAAGTAGACAGGACAGGATTTCCAACAAGTCCACTTGGGCACATTTGTGACACCTGCAAGTGTCCCAAAACAGGTCCCAAAGTAGCGTGACGCACAAAGAAAATGGCGCGACGCACAGAGGAAAAATTGCCAATTTTCTTCTGTTTCGCGAAATTTCGGGTCACGACTTCTCCAAGTGGGCCCGCTCATCTACACTTCAGTTTTTTGGCACCAAATGCGGCATTTAAAGATTTTTTTCTCCAGATGGGCTTCTATCCAAGTGGCGAAGGAAGGCAAACGATCACCCAAAGCCAAATGTCATGTTTACAGCGCTGCACCTATAGCTGATGGTTGGCTCTCCATCTCCATTTTGTAATGATTAGAGTAACTTCCCAACCCCTGGGCGTTCTATCTCTTCCTCAGACATTCTATATATTATATGTAAGTTATTTGCAAAAGGTTGGTTGGCTTGTAACTTCTTGGAGACTATGGGAAAGAAACTCTGTTTCTTCACTGTGTATTTTTGACAGAGAATTAATGAAAGGCAGCGGCTCTGTTTCATGAGATTCTTGTGGTTGTGAGTGTAACAAATGTGTCTCTTATGTTTTCATATGTATTTTGTTATGTTTCATAATTTGATTCATGTTCATTTCCAGTGAAATTTTCTGAGTGAGATTAGGTAGAATTCAATTTTATTGCTCTGCCTGTGGGAAAATTTCATGTTCAGTGTTATTCTTCTGTTGAAAAGGATTCATGTCACTATGCCCTTTCCACTTTCTTCAGTAATCTATTCATGCCGTGGTACCTCAAACTAAATTGTTACATTTTCCGCCTACCTTGCCTCATGGAATAATCTGTGCCTTCATATTCAATTCTCTGTTCTTTGCTGAGCGCCGGTCCCATAACATCCCAGAAGCTCGGTCATTCATAAAATTGTTTCCAGAATCCCTATTCACTTACTAGCCTAAGGTAAATATTTCATTGTAAGTCATCTCAGACCGTTTTTTCTTACCTATTCACTGAGTGTGACTCAGAGAGAGCCCTCTCCTGTTCTGGTAGGGCTAGCTACCAGACTGAGCGTGGTTTGTGGTTACCCTAATTTTTTCCTTCCTTCAGCTTAAGGAAGATTTAGGTGCTAACATAGTGGCGATTCCACTGGGGACGAAAATGGTTTGCTTGAAGATTGTTTTTCCCCAGTACATATCTCAAGTTCAAAGCTGATTGTTGATGGTGAACGACGATCAGACATCAGAAGACGGTTGAAATCATTCACCTGGCGACTCCATTCATTGAAGAATCTGGCAATCAATCCTTCATGGTGACTCCACTATAGAGAGATCAGTAGCTTTGAGATTTTCAAAATGGAGCGGATTGTAAGAAGATACGCTCCCATGAGCCGAGATCACATTCCAAGTTTTCCAAATAAGATTTCGAAAGTAGATTGGTTAAGGAATTTTCCTACGTTTAAAGATGATGGTAAGAAGGACGCTGCTTTACATCTAGTTCGATTTCACATGCATATTCGCAATTTGAAGGTTGATTTTCCTGAAGATTTCTTAATGAAGATATTCATGGCCACTCTAGAAGGTGAAGCCCGATCTTGGTATGAAAGTTTGCCGCCTACTTGCATTTACTGTCTAAAGGATTTTCATGCCCTGTTCATTGAAACATATAAAGACTCTTATCCATCATTAAATCTAGTTCATGACTGTTGCAAACATGCTTCTACTTTTATTGAAAGCCTTGAAAAATACTATGAGGATGATAATTTTATGGATGATGAGATCATGGAAGCCTTGTACGAGAATCCATTTCAGCAACATGAAGAGAAACTAGAGGAGTCCCATCAAGATGCTCAAGAAACGTTGCAGCAGAATCAAGACCTTTGTACAAGGGAAAATGAAGGAATTTCACATCTTGACAGTCAACATGAATTACATGATATAGATGAACAGGTTGAAGAGTTCCATATGGCTGAAAGTGATGAAAGAAAAAGTGTCGGTTCAGATCTGTCCATAGAAGAAGACAGAGTTTTGGATCCAAACATTCTCATGTCATCAGAACACAGTCTTCATGAAGAGGTAATATAGTCAGCTCATGAACAACAAGATGAGAATTTTGTTCAAGTAAGTGAAAAAGGTTCCTTGGATGAATCGTTGGTAGATGATAGAAATTTCATGCTTGGGTTTCAAGAATCATTCGAAGTTTCTTTTCTCATGATTGATGAATGCAAAGACAATCTGGCTGTCATATCATATGAAGGTGACCTACAATACATTCAGGCTACTGAAGATCAGAACACTCAGGATTGTCTTTCAGACTCTTCCTCACATGTTTCATGTTTTGAAGTGTTCTTTGAAGAGGAAATCCACTCATCTACTTGTTCAGAATTTTTTAAGGACCAGGAACATACTCTTATTTGTGAAAGTGATCAGCATCACAAGAAATAGACACCTTGTTTCTTCAGCAGGAGGAGAATCTTCATGTTTTTCAGGACCTAATGGCAGATTTGTTACAGTCAGCAGTGAAGGTGATTATTGCAGTATTCAGTGATGAAGGAGATCATGGTCAACTGTGTTTTTGGAGGCCCAGTTACAAATATCTGTTGTTGACCAAAAGATCTGATCCGGAGAATCAATCAACGAGGAATCTACTTGATTGGTTACATTGGAAGACACATGACACATGATTGTACATATTGCATTAGTACGTAGGTGGCTGTCATCATGATTTGAAACCCTCGAATCTTGATGGACTACTGCCATTGAATAAGTTTTGTCAGTTCTTGTTTTAGTTAAGTCAATCATGAGTCATTTCCTTTTGCATAGAGTCAAGTTTTTCAGTCATTTCAGTTCACATTGGGTCATGTTCGTTTGTCAGAATAATGGAATCCATAGCCCAATGGACGAAGGCACTGTCTTCTCACCCAAAGATTTGCAGTTCTTGGCACCTCCAAGGAGCTACCATCCCCCATTGGAGCCAATGTTGGAGTCAGTCTGGTCAGCGCTTCCTCATAGATCAAAACTCTTTATGCATTTCAATTTTAGGTGTCCCGCTCCATTCACTCAGCTGCATTTCGCTAGGGACATGCCATGATCTGACGGAGAAAGTCATGCTAGTCATTTTCCCTCATGTCTGGTCCCTGTTGGCTCAGGTCTTGGTCCATAATCACCGAAGCTCATGACAGTCCAGGTCTGGTCCTTTACAGGACAAAGTCATTTTTTTATGATTGGGTCTAGGAATTCATCAATTTGGTCTTTAAAAACATGTCCAGAACAAGCCATGCAGGCCAGAGGGAGGCCTTACATGCTATGGTTCATAAAGCTTCACCATCACCTGAAGAGACTTTGACTCTTCTTCAAAACTCTGTTTTGAAGAAAAGTCAAACAAGCTCAATTATGACAATTTTTTCTCAAAAAATCACCAGTTGACTTTTCAGATGCAGTTATGATTTACATGGCCCAATTCTCTGTCGTATAGTCCCTGAAAAGAGGCGCCGAAAATTTCATCATTTGAGCCAAAATGTCAAAGGGAAAGTGAAAATCAGTGTGTCTAAAGGTCAATGAAAAAGTGCAAAACTCAACATTAGAAAAGGGGTTTTCAAAGAGACAAAAATCAAACCCATCTCCTCCAAGGCTATAAATACATGTTTTGAACCAAACCAAAAGCATTGTGCTCTTGCAAGCTTTGGAGAGACATTGCAAAAGTGAGAAAGTGAAATTGTGAGCGTTTGAGTGAGTGAGAGTTGGATTTCGAGGGCGCGACGCATACACCAAGGAGCGCAGCGCACATAGAGGGCGCGACGCACATGCAGCCAGCCCGTTGTGGGAAATTTACAAGGGCGCGACACACACCCAGCGCGCGGCACACTGGGCTTGGCGCGCGACGCACACATCCAGGGGCATAAAAAATTGCCCAACCGCTTCAAGTCTTGGTGAAGGCTAGCAGAACAAGAGGTAGGCCCTGTGGACACCTCTTCTCCATCAATTTTGTCATTGATATGGTGTTTATGAGATGTTTAAATGTCACCCAAAATCATAAGCTCAACCATAAAAAAAAAAAAAAATCGCCAAGAAAACAATGGCTGGGGTTGCAAAAACGTGATGATAGCACCAAGGTTTCACTCCACTCCCCTTGTCCCCTCACCCATCATCTTTCTCGTCTCCCCTTGACCATTTTTCCTAAGAACCCCACCCTAAAACCACTACATAACCCTTTCCCTATCCCTACAAGCAATTCATGGTGAAATTCTGAGCGCGTGGCGCACACAAAAGGAGGCGCGGTGCTCTCATTGTGCGCGACGCACTGGGAGCCGGTTCACAGTGTAAAAATGCCACTGGCGCGGTGCACTCAGAGTGCGCAGTGCACTGGGTATTGCGCACGACACACACAGATATAAGCCCAGAAAACCACCAATTTTCCTAAAAATTTTGTGAATGCCTATCAAGCTTGAGAGGTAGACCAACTACCTTCACTCTTGGCATTAAACTTGAGAAGAATACCATGATTTTGATGAGTATAAATCTAATGCCAAATTTTTTTTTAGTAAACAAAAGAAGACACAAAGAAATCAAGCTCCTAGGGTTTTTGCTACAGTAACAGTGTTGTCAAAGTGTTCTCCTACCCTACCCCTATCACCATTTTCCCTGCATCATTTCCCCCTTATCATCACCCTAACACCACTATAATCATATTCCTTTTTCCCCCTCCTCCTATGACTCAAAGAACCCAAACCCTACCAAAATAAATTCAAACCCTACCCCATCAATACTATACCCAAAAACACTCCCAAATCCCTGATAAATCTCTCCCTTTAGCCCCTATTCCCATTTCATCATTCCTCTCCTAATACTCCCTGTTTTATTGTCCCCTTGGTGACAGATTTTCAGAGCATCTACCAGTTCCATTAGATTCAGAGGGCAGCATAAAAATCAGGGTACAAACAGTAGTAATGGCATCAGAAGTTTCATCAGAGTATGAGGAGGGGACCCACAGTGACACATCTTCAGGAGAGAGGGCCCATAGGAGACATCACAAGAGTGGCAAACATCTTAGAGATGAACCAAACACCCTCACTGAGCTGCAGGCATGCCCTCTTGCCATGTCTTGTTTCCAGCACTTGGCATGTTATGAATTTTGTCAAAGGGTGCCAAATGTCAGAGTCCATCATGAGTTGGCCCATCTTTTTGCACTTCATCTACAGGGAGTTCAATCTGTCCTGGCTGGGGTCACTTTCACATTGACACCGGAAACCATATCAGTGGCAACAGGAATATCGAACATTGGGGAACAGTGGCATAAGAAAAAGAAGGTGGAGGGACATCATTATGAGCCTTACATCAAGGACAGCTGTTTGAGCCAGCTCACCAGAGTTTTTCCATTCAGATTTTTGAGGGATGAGTATGCCCCACTCATGAGATTGATCATGAAGTATTTCAGTTGCGAGGGGAGGTTTTCTCGCCTTTATGCGTATCACATCAGGTTGCTCATGCACTTCACCAGGGTGCAGATGATGAGCCTCCCATTTTTCATCTGTGGGAACATAGAGAGGATGAAGAATTTCATGCAGCACAAGACCCCTCGACAGCAGCTCAACAGCGTTTATCACTTTTCTCTTATCCAGATTTTGGTGGACCATCAGTTGGGATTGCAGGGTATTGCTTGGGAGGACTTCATCTCCCGTGACTTCTTCAGTGCTCCATAGGTGGTTTCAGAGGCAAAGGATGAGGTAGGGGGCACATCTCATCAGTATGAGCGACATGAGACTGCCACCATGCCAGTATACATCACCTATCAGAAAGGCAGTAGACCCTTATTTGCAGCAGCAAAGCGAGTGTTATCTCCACCCGGGGTGGAAGGGGCCTCGCTTCCAACATCAGCATCACAGGAGCAGGGTAAGGGAAAGGAGCCAGTACAGGAGGAAGGGCCATCAGGTGAGCGAGAGACCGAGTTTGTTCTCCTCCAGGATGATGAGACAGATGTAGAACCAACAAATGCAGAGCTTATAAAGATCATCCGGGAGCAACAATTAGAGATTGAAGACTTTTCCATTGACTTAGAAAGGGCCAAGTGGAACATGAACTACCTGGAGCAGAGAAACAAACATCTTGAGGACCAAAAAATGATCATGGATCTACAAAACATTCGTGAGCATCGCCAAGCTGCTCAAAGAAGAAGGGTTGCGCTCGCATATTTAGAGCAAGCAATCAATGAGGACTGGGAGGCTAACCTTGAGAGGGTCAACATGCATTTGGAGAGGTTGATGGACAAATCAGAACAAGACCTTGCTCTATTAAGACATATGAATTTCCACTACAGGGTGCGAAACATGAGTGCACAGGCCCGGATAAGGAGTTTAAAAGCAAAATTGAGGAAAGCAACAAGAAGGGAAAAACGGGCAAAAGAGAAAGACAGGCTTAGAATATTGGCTGAGGCTTCCTTGGATTAGCATGGCACCCCATAGAGAACTTCCAGCCCAAATTTCAAAAAAATTGGGCAAATTTTGGTCACAGGGAAATTTGGCAAAAAACAGGGATTTTCTCCCTGTGCGCCGCGCCACTAGGGTGTCTCTAAAATTCTAGGGCTCCAATGGAGAAACCACTTGTAGATTTGGATTCAGCATCTAAAATTACAACTACTGGTGTCTGGGCAAGAGATTTGGGCAAGATCTGGGTCTCCTAAAGGTCAAAAAACACCCAAAATGGCCTCTCTGCCACTTTTTTGACACACAGAAAGCAGTCTTGGGAGAATGGAGATTTGGAGAGCACCAAATTCAAAAATTCCAGTGGGGTTAGAAAGTAGACAGGACAGGATTTCCAAAAAGCCCACTTGGGCACATTTTGGACACTTGCAAGTGCCCCAAAACAGGCCCCAAAGTAGCACGACACACAGAGAAAATGGCGCGACGCACAGAGGAAAAATTGCCAATTTTCTTCCGTTTCGGGAAATTTCGGGTCGCGACTTCTCCAAGTGGGCCCGCTCATCTACTCTTCGGTTTTTTGGCACCAAAGGCAGCATTTAAAGAGTTTTTTCTCCAGATGGGCTTCTATCCAAGTGGCGAAGGAAGGCAAACGGTCACCCAAAGCAAAATGTCATGTTTGCAGCGCTGCACCTGTAGCTGATGGTTGGCTCTCCATCTCCATTTTGTAATGTTTCGAGTAACTTCCCAACCCCTAGGCATTCTATCTCTTCCTCACACATTCTATATATTATATGCAAGTTAATTGCAAAAGATTGGTTGGCTTGTAACTTCTGGGAGACTTTGGGAAAGAAACTCTATTTCTTCACTGTGTATTTTTGACAGAGAATTAATGAAAGGCAATGGCTCTGTTTCATGAGATTCTTATGGTTGTGAGTGTAACAAATGTGTCTCTTATGTTTTCATATGTATTTTGTTATGTTTCATAATTCGATTCATGTTCATTTCCAGTGAAATTTTCTGAGTGAGATTAGGTAGAATTCAATTTTATTGCTCTGCCTGTGGAAAAATTTCATGTTCAGTGTTATTCTTCTGTTGAAAAGGATTCATGTCATTATGCCCTTTTCACTTTCTTCAACAATCTATTCATGCCGTGGTATCTCAAACTAAATTGTTACATTTTCCGCCTACCTTGCCTCACGGAATAATCTGTGCCTTCATATTCAATTCTCTGTTCTTTGCTGAGCGCCGGTCCCATAACATCCCAGAAGCTCGGTCATTCATAAAATTGTTTCCAGAATCCCTATTCACTTACTAGCCTAAGGTAAATATTTCATTGTAAGTCATCTCAGATCGTTTTTTGCTTACCTATTCACTTAGCGTGACTCGGAGAGAGCCCTCTCCTATTCTGGTAGGGCTAGCTACCAGACTGAGCGTGGTTTGTGGTTACCCTAATTTTTGCCTTCCTTCAGCCTAAGGCAGATTTAGGTGCTGGCAGAACCCTTCTGTCCTGCGAGCTTATCGGCCAAATAGACCTTTGACTTTGATACCACTTGTTAGAAAATTATATATTACATAGAAATGAAACACATAAAATATATTGCAGAAATAAAAATACATAAAACACATAAAACAAGAGAGACACAGATATACGTGGTTCAACCAATTTGGTCTAGGTCCATGGAGAAACAACCAGTCCTTCCTTTTATATTATCTAGCAAATTGAAGAGATACAAACTACAGTAGATCCGTTGTAATTCCCTATTCTCATTCACTCAATCTCCTCTCTCTTTCTCACTAAGAATACATATATACATAGACACAATACAATTCCCTCATATATAGCGAGGGGTTTCCTTCTAGGGAAAAAACGCTAAATTAAACATAACTTCTACCATCAAATATCCACCTAATGAATGACCCAGATTCACTACAAAATTACAACATTTTACAAGGCAATTTTACATGTATTTTTAGCTTAGGGGCACAACCCCCGATCCGCCGCAAAAGGGGAGTGAGTTTAAGAAAATGTTGTCACCCCCCTTGGCATTGCCAGCCCATTACAAACTGGGGTCCAATGCGATGATACCTTTGGATAAAGAAGAAAATCAGGCTCCACACCCAACAGTCTCCCACTTGGAGACTGATTATAGCAACTCCATCGCTACTTCATTTGCTGGACAATGACTCAGCTTTTGACTTGGTTGTTTCTCACCCTCGTCATCATACCTGAAGGCCAATTGAAAATGGGAAAAATCTCAGCTTCTCCCTCATTACAACTTTTGTTAACATATATGCAGGAATATCGCTAGTGTGTATCTTTTCTAGCTTCAACTGTCCATTTTCCAACACTAACCGTATGAAATGATACTTGAGCTGTATATGTTTTGTCTTGGAATGAAATGCAGAGTTCTTTGCAAGATGTATGGCTCTTTAGTTGTCACTATATAACCTGCCCAACTTCTTCTTCTTACCCAATTCATCCCAAAACCTTTGTAACCAAATCATTTCTTTAGTAGCCTCTATAGCAACATCATACTCTGCCTCCGTTGTTGAGAGTGCAGCAACACTTTATAGTTTTGAAATGCAACTGACAGTTGTTCCACCTACAGTAAACACATACTCTATTGTGCTCCTCCTGTTATCTCTATCACTCGCCATATCTGCATCAACATATCCCTGTAGAGCAATGTTTGAACCACCAAAGCATAATGCTTGATTTGTGGTACCTCTCATATACCTGAGAATCCACTTCACCGCCATCCAATGTTCTTTTCATGGATTGTTCATGTACCTGCTTACAACTCCCACTGCATGTGCAATATTAGGCCTTGTGTAGACCATTGCATACATTAAGCTTCCAACTGCTGATGCATATGGAACTTTAGACATATAAGACATTTCTTCCTCAGTCTTGGGACACACCTTCTTACTTAATTTGAAATGGCTAGCCAAAGGTATACTAACTAGTTTTGCATTCTGCATATTAAATCTTTTCAACACCTTTTCTATGTACTCACTTTGAGACAATGTTAATTTGCGATTCTTCCTATCTCTAGTTATTCTCATACCAAGGATTTGTTTTGCAGCACCCAAATCCTTCATTGCAAATGAGTTTGCCAATTTTATTTTGAGCACATTTATTTCCTACATGTTAGAACCTACAACAAGCATGTCATCTACATACAATAAAAACATAATATAGTTGCCATCATTTTTCCTTTTGAGATAAACACAATGATCAGAGTGACATCTAGTAGAACCCTGTTCAGACATAAGCCTATCAAATTTTAGATGCCACTGCCTTGGAGCCTATTTTAAGACATATAAGCTCTTCTTCAACCTGCATAATAGTTTCTCCTTCCCTTCTACCTCATATTTGTGTGGGTGCTGCATATATATATCTTCCTCCAAGTCCCCATGGAGAAAGGTTGTCTTTACATCTAACTAAAGATGAAAATCTTCAGCTTCTATTAGACTTAAAATAGTTCTCATTGAAGTCATTTTAACAACAGGAGAAAATATCTCATCAAAGTCTATACCCTTTTTCTGTGCAAACCCCTTCACCATAAGTCTAGCTTTATAAAGTTTTCTACCTCCATCTTATTCCTTCAACCTATAAACCCTTTTATTCTTGAATGTTGTTTTACCAACAGGCAACTTGACTAAGTCCCAAGTCTGGTTATGTGCTAAGGAGTCCATTTCTTCTTTCATGGCTTGCTCCAACTTCTTCCAGGTTTCTACCTACACTGCTTATTCATAACATTCTAGTTCACCAGAATTAGTCAGCAATACATAATATAATGAAGGAGAGTATCGTTCAGGGAGTTTACTCCTGGTAGATCTTCTAACACTGCTTGCAGGTGTTTGAGGTGCTTGTTGTTGTTGTGGTTGTTGTTGTTGTTCTGGTTGTTTATCATTATTATTTTCAGGCACCTTCACTTTTTCTGTGATGTCATCAAGAACTATGTATTCTCTGTTTTCTTTTTCCTGTTTCTTTTCCCGCATCTGATCATTATACAAAACAGTTTTCGTTGAATATGACATCTCTGCTCCTAATGATTTTGTGTTTTTCATAATCATAAAAGTGATAACCAAAATCATTAACACCATATCCAATAAAGGTACATTTATTTGATTTTACCTCAAGATTTGTTCTATTTTCTTTATTAATGTGGACAAAGGATTCACAAACAACTAGAAGTCTTTAAAAATTAGCAATCTACCTTTTTACCTATCCATGCCTCCTCTGGCATACCACCATCCAAGGAACTTGAAGGCCCTCTGTTTATTAGATAAACAATAGTATCTACAGCATCTGCCAAAAAATGTAAAGGAAATCCTGCATGCAATCTCATGCACCTTGCACGCTCCATGATTGTCATGTTCATCGTTTCTCACACACCATTTTCTTGTGGTGTTCCTGGAACTGTCTCCTCTCTGCAAATTCCATTCTATGAACAATACCTATCAAAATCTTTGCTGCAATATTCGCCTCCATTGTTTGATCTGAGACACTTCAACCTTTTTCCTATCTCATTTTCAACCAAAGATTTCCGTTTCTTGAAAGTACCAAATACATCAAATTTATTTCGAATACAATAAATCGAGGTTTTTCTAGTTGCATCCTCAATAAAAGTAAGTAGAGCCACCAAGAGATGATACATGTGTAGGTCCCCATACATCTGTATGCACAAGCTCTAATTTTTCACTCTTCTTTTTTTTCCATAAACATAATTCTCACAGACATTTAAATCAACAAGCTTCAAATCTGGCAAAAAATTTCTTGAGTGAAGAATTTGCATCCCCTTCTCACTCATGTGCTTGAGCCTATGACGCCACAATGCCGTATCTTCTCCTTTAGAGGTTAAAGCATTAAAAAAATTAGAAATACCATTGCATAAATACAATGTACCAACCTTTTCTCCTTTTGCTATTACCAGGGCTCCTTTAGTGACCTTCTAGGTTTTATTTGTGAAATTAGTTACACATCCTTTGCCTCCCAACTGCCATGTTGAAATAAGATTTTTCTTCAGATCTCAAACATACCTTACCTCCTTCAATAGCCATTGATTTCCATTCTACCGTTTTATGAAAATTGTACCCATTCCAATGATTTTACATGGTTTATCATCACCCAATCGAACCTATCGAAAATCTCCTTGAACATAATCATGAAATGTTTCCTATCAGGTGTGGCTTGGAATGAGGTCCCTGAATCTATCACCTACGTATCAATAATATTTTCTGATGAAAGAATCAAAGCATCTTGCAACACATCACTTATCACATTCACTTCATAATTGTTTTCTTGCTGTCTGCCTCCTTCTTTTCCCTTCCGAGACTTGAAGTCTTTCTTTAGGTGTCCTTTCTTCCCTCATTTCTAGCACACTATCCCTGATCTGGATAGAGCTCTACGTTTCCTTGACTTAATGTGATATCCTGGGCTCTTTCATCTTTCCATTTTTCTTCCCCTAGTCTCTACAGTCAAAGCATTCCCTGATGTCTTACCAGAGCTTTTCTGTCTCATTTCCTTGCTAAGGATTGCACCATCAACATCATCAAACTTTAAAGTACTAGATCCAAAGACATAGTTACTAATTTCCATAACTAAACCATTCCAACATTCTGGAAATGAGCACAGAAATAATAGAGCCCTAACTTCATCATCAAAAGTTACCCCTATAGAACTTATCTAACTGGTAACTGTATTAAATTCATTTAAATGATCAGCAACATATCCACCTTCTAACATTTTCATATTAAATAAACGCTTCATACAAAAATACCTTATTTGAGGCCGAAGGTTTTTCATATAGTTTGGCCAATGATGACATTAAACCCTTTGTTGTCATTTCCTTTGAAATATTAAATGCTACTGACGCTGCTAGATACAGTCGTATTGTTCCAAGTTCCTTTTGTCAAGAATATCTGATTCCATGTCTGTCATACTCGTCGGATTCTTTGTGTTTATGCTCAATGGTTGGTATAGATATTTCTAGTACAAATAATCTTCCATTTGCATCTTCCACATCTGGTAGTTTTGGCTGTTACATTTTTTGACCCTAAATCTACCATCTTCTACCATTCTTCCCACTCAAACCAGGAACCCTTCTTTCCTATGAGTAAATAGCCCTTTGACTTTGGTACCACTTATTAGAAAATTATATATTACAGAGCAATGAAACACATAAAATATATTGCAAAAATATAAACAAAGAAAACACATAAAACAAGAAGGACACAAATATACATGGTTCACCCAATTTGGGCTACGTCCACAGAGAAATAGCTAATCCTTCCTTTTATATTATCTAGCATACTGAAGATATACAACCTACAACAGATCCGCTATAATTCCTCTTCTCTCTCGCTCAATCTAATCTCTCTTTCTCACTCAAAATACATATATACATAGATGCAATACAATTCCCTCATATATAGTGAGGGGTTTCCTTCTAGGGCAAAAAACTATAAATTAAACATAACTTCTACCGTCAGATCTGTCCCTAATGAACAACCCAGATTGACTACGAAGTTACAACATTTTACAAGGCAATTTTACATCTATTTTTATCTTCAGGGCTCTGCCCCTTATCCCCCACTGGGGGGGGAGTTTAAAGAAATGTCGTCGCCCCCGTGGACCACCTTGATGGTGCGGAAAAACAGGCAGCATTGTCATCCCATTACGAATTGGGCTCCAATGCGGTGATACCTTTGGATAAACAAGATAATCAGGCTCCACACCCAACAATCTCCCACTTGGAGACTGATTATAGTAACTCCACCACTGCTTCATTTGTTGGAAAATGACTCCACTTTGGACCTGGCTGTTTCTCATCTTCATCATCATACTTAAAGACCAATTGAAAATGAGAAAAATCTCAGTTTCTCCTGGTTGCAACTTTTGTTAACATATCTATAGGATTCTAGTTAGTGTGTATCTTTTTCATATTCAATTGTCCACCTTCCAACACTGATTGTATGAAATGATACTTGAGATGTATATGTTTTGTCTTGGAATGAAATGCAGAGTTCTTTGCAAGATGTAAGGCACTCTTACTGTGAATATATAACCTGCCCAACTCCTGCTTCTTACCCAATTCATCTAGAAACCTTTGTAACCAAATCATTTCTTTACTAGCCTCTGTAGCAGAAATATACTTTTCTTCTATTGTTGATAGTGCAACAACACTTTGTGGTTTTGAAACCCAACTGACAGCTATTCCACATATAGTAAACAAATACCCTGTTGTGCTCCTCTTGTTATCTCTATCACTCACCATATCTACATCAAGATATCCCTATAGAGAAATGCTTGAACCACCAAAGCATAATGCTTGATTTGTGGTACCTCTCAAATACTTGAGAATCCACTTCACCACCATCCAATGTTCTTTTCCTGGATTGTTCATGTACCTGCGTACAACTCCCACTAGATGTGCAATATCAGCCCTTGTGCAGACCATTCCATACATTAAGCTTCCAACTGCTGATGCGTATGGAACTTTAGACATATAAGCCATTTCTTCCTGAGTCTTGGGACACACCTCCTTACTTAATTTGAAATGGCTAGCCAAATGTATATAACTAGTTTTTCATTCTGCATATTAAATCTTTTCAACACCTTTTCTATGTACTCACTTTGGGACAATTTTAATTTGTGATTCTTTCTCTCTCTAGTTATTCTCATACCAAGGATTTGTTTTGTAGCACCCAAATCCTTCATTGCAAATGAGTTCGCTAATTTTATTTTGAGCACATTTATTTCCTGCATGTTAGAACCTGCAACAAGCATGTCATCTACATACAATAAAAACATAATATAGTTGCCATCATTTTTCCTTTTGAGATAAACACAATGATCGGAGTGACATCTAGTATAACCATGTTCAGACATAAACGTATCAAATTTCAGATACCACTGCCTTGGAGCCTGTTTTAAACCATACAAGCTCTTCTTCAACCTGCACACTAGTTTCTCCTTCCCTTCTGCCTCATATCATTGTGGCTATTGCATATATATATATATATATATCTTCCTCCAAGTCCCCATGGAGAAAGGTTGCATTTACATCTAACTACTCAAGATGAAAATCTTCAGCGTCTACTAGACTTAAAATAGTTCTAATTGAAGTCATTGTAACAACGGGAGAAAATATCTCATCAAATTCTATACCCTTTTTCTGTGCAAACCCCGTCACCACAAGTCTAGCTTTATAACTTTTTCTACCTCCATCTTCTTCCTTCAACCTATAAGCCCTTTTATTCTGCAATGTTGTTTTACCTACAGGCAACCTGACTAAGTCCCAAGTCTGGTTATGTGCTAAGGATTCCATTTCTTCTTTCATGGCTTGCTCCCACTTCTTCTAGGTTTCTACCTACACTGCTTCTTCATAACATTTTGGTTCACCAGAATCAGTCAGAAATTCATAATATAATGAAGGAGAGTATCGTTCAAGGAGTTTACTTATCCTAATCGATCTTCTAACACCGCTTTCAAGTGTTTTAGGTGCTTGTTGCTATTGTGGTTGTTGTTTTTGTTCTATTTTTTGATCATTATGATTTTCAAGCACCTTCACTTTTTCTGTGATGTCATCAAGAACTATGTATTCTCTATTTTCTTTTTTTGTTTCTTTTCCTGCATCTAATCCTTATACAAAACCTTTTTATTGAATATGACATCTTTGCTTCTAAATATTTTGTGTTTTTCATAATCATAAAAGTGATAACCAAAATCATTAACACCATATCCAATAAAGGTACATTTATTTGATTTCACGTCAAGCTTTGTTCTATTTTCTTTATTAATGTGGACAAAGGATTCACAAACAACTAGAAGTCTTTAAAAATGAGTAGTTTACCTTTTTACCTATCCATGCCTCCTCTGAAATACCACCATCCAAGGAACTTGAAGGCCCTATGTTTACTAGATAAACAATAGTATCTATAGCACCTACCCAAAAAATTTGTAAAGGAAATCCTGCATGCAATCTCATGCACCTTGCACGCTCCATGATTATCATGTTCATAGTTTCTCACACACCTTTTTCTTGTGGTGTTCCTGGAACTGTCTTCTCTCTATGAATTCCATTCTATGAACAATACCTATCAAACTCTTTGCTGCAATATTCACCTCCATTTTCTGATCTGAGACACTTCAACCTTTCTCCTATCTCATTTTCAACCAAAGCTTTCCATTTCTTGAAAGCATCAAGTACATTAGATTTATTTTGAATACAATAAATCCAGGTTTTTCTGGTTGCATCATCAATAAAAGTAACATAATAACTAGAGCCACCGAGAGATGATACCTATGCAGGTCCCCATACATCTGTATGCACAAGCTCTAATTTTTCGCTCTTCTTTTCTTTCCTGACTCTAAGGAATCTAAATCTCTTCTGTTTTCCATAAACACAATTCTCACAGACATTTAAATCCGCATGCTTCAAACCTGGCAACAAATTTCTTGAGTGAAGAATTTGCATCCCCTTCTCACTCATGTGCATGAGCCTATGATGCCATAATGTTGTATCTTTCACTTTAGAGGTTAAAGCATTAACAAAATTAGAAATACCATTGCATAAATACAATGTACCAACCTTTTCTAGGGATCCTTTAGTGACCTTCTAGGATTTATTTGTGAAAGTAGTTACACCTCCTTCACCTCCCAACTGCCATGTTGAAATCAAATTTTTCTTCAAATATCAAACATGCCTTACCTCCTTCAATAGCCATTTATTTCCATTCTGCTGTTTTATGAAAATTGTACGCATTCCAATGATTTTACAGGGTTTATCATCACCCAATCAAACCTGTCCAAAATCTCCTTGAACATAATCATGAAAATGTTTCCTATCAGGTGTGGCATGGAATGAGGCCCTTGAATCTACCACCCAGGCATCAATAATATTTTCTGATGAAAGAATCAAAGCATCTTGCAACACATCACCTCTCACATTCACTTCATGATTGTTTTCTTGTTGCGCATCTCCTTCTTTTTCCTTCCAAGACTTGCAGTCTTTATTTAGGTGTCCTTTCTTCTCACATTTCTAGCACACTATCCCTGATCTGGACCAAGCTCTATGTTTCCTTGACTTATTGTGATATCTTGGGCTCTTTCATCTTTACATTTTTCTTCCCCTAGTCTCTACAATCAATGCATTTCCTGATGTCTTACCAGAGCTTTTCTGTCTCATTTTCTCGCTAAGGATTACACCATCAACATCATCAAACTTTAAAGTACTAGATCTAGAGAAAGAGTTACTAATTTCCATAACTAAACCTTTCCAACATTCTGGCAATAAGCACATAAATAATATAGCCCTAACTTCATCATCAAAAGTTACCCCTATAGAACTTAACTGGCTGGTACCTGTATTAAATTCATTTAAATGATCAGCAACATATCCACCCTCTGACATTTTCATATTAAATAAATGCTTCATACAAAATACCTTGTTTGAGGCCCAAGGCTTTTCATATAGTTTGGCCAATGATGACATTAAACCCTCTGTTTTCATTTCTTTTGAAATATTAAACGTTACTGATGCTGCTAGATACAACAGTATTATTCCAAGTTTCTTTCTATCAAGAATATTTGATTACGTGTGTGACATAATCCTCGGATTCTTTGCGTTTATGCTCAATGGTTGGTACAGATCTTTCTGGTACAAATAATCTTCCATCTTCATCTTCCCTATCTGGTAGTTTTGACCGTTAAATTTTTCGACCCTAAACCTACCATCTTCTGCCATTGCTCCCACTCGAACCAGGAACTCTTCTTTCCTGTGAGTTTATCAGCCAAATAGCCCTTCGACTTTGATACCACTTGTTAGAATATTATATATTACAGAGCAATGAAACACATAAAATGTATTGCAGAAATATAAACCAAGAAAACACATAAAACAAGAAGGATACAGATATACATGGTTCACCAAATTTGGGCTACGTCCACGGAGAAACAGCTAGTCCTTCCTTTTATATTATCCATCAAATTGAAGATATACAACCTACGGCAGATCCGCTATAATTCCCTCTTCTCTCTTACTCAATCTCGTCTCTCTTTCTCATTCAGAATACATATATACATAGACACAATACAATTCCCTCACATATAGCGAGGGGTTTCTTTATAGGGAAAAAAACCGTAAATTAAACATAACTTCTACCGTTAGATATGTGCCTAATGAACAATCCAGATTGACTACGAAGTTACAACATTTCACAAGGTAAATTTACATCTGTTTTTAGCTTTGGGGCACTACCCCTGATTTCCCTCAAGGGGGGAGTCTAAGGAAATGTCATCGCCCCCCTTGGATCCCCCTGACAGTGGGGAAAAATAGGTGGCATTGCCATCCCATTACAAACTGGGGTCTAATGCAGTGATATCTTTGGATAAACAAGATAATCAGGCTCCACACCCAACAATCTCCCACTTGGAGATTGATTAAAGTAACTCCACCACTACTTCATTTGCTGGACAATGACTCCCATCTGGATCTGGTTGTTTCTCATCTTCATTGTCATACTTGAAGACCAATTGAAAACAAGAAAAATCTCAGATTCTCCCTGGTTACAACTTTTGTTAACATATCTGCAGGATTCTGGTTAGTGTGTATCTTTTCAACATTCAACTGTCCATCTTCCAACACTGACCATATGAAATGATACTTGAGATGTATATGTTTTGTCTTGGAATGAAATGCAAAGTTCCTTGTAAGATGTATGGCACTCTGCCTGTCACTATATAACCTACCCAACCCCTGCTTCTTACCCAATTCATCTAGAAACCTTTGTAACCAAATCATTTCATTACTAGGCTCTGTAACAGCAACATACTTTGCTTCCGATGTTGACAGTGCAACAAAACCTTGCAGTTTTGAAACCCAACTGAAAACTGTTCCACATATAGTAAACAAATACCCTATTGTGCTCCTCCTGTTATCTCTATCACTCGCCATATCTGCATCAATATATCCCTGTAGAGTAATGTTTGAACCACCAAAGCATAATGCTTGATTTGTGGTACCTCTCAAATACCTAAGAAACCATTTCACCGTCATCCAATGTTCTTTTCCTAGATTGTTCATGTACCTACTTACAACTCCCACTCATGTGCAATATCAGGCCTTGTGCAGACCATTGCATACACTAAGCTTCCAACTGCTGATGCATATGGAACTTTAGACATATAAGCCATTTCTTTCTGAGTCTTGGGACACACCTCCTTACTTAATTTGAAATGGCTAGCCAAAGGTATACTAACTGGTTTGTCATTATTCATATTAAATCTTTTTAACACCTTTTCTATGTACTCACTTTGGGACTGTTAGAAAATTATATATTACGGAGCAATGGAATACATAAAATATTGTAGAAATATAAACACAGAAAATGCATAAAACAAGAGAGACACAGATATACGTGGTTCACCTAGTTTGGGCTATGTCCACGGAGAAACAACCAATCCTTCCTTTTATATTATCCAACAAACTGAAGAGATACAACCTATGGCAGATCCACTGCAACACCCTCTTCTCTCTCAATATCCTCTCTGTTCCTCACTCAAAATCCAGATATACATAGACGAAATACAATTCGCTCATATATAGTGAGGGGTTGCCTTCTAGGGAAAAAAACCCTAAATTAAACATAACTTCTACCATCAGATCATCTACCTAATGAACGGACCAGATTGACTAGAAATTACTAGACTTTTACAAGGCAATTTTACATCTATTTTTAACTTCAGGGGTGCTACCCCCGGACACCCCCCGCGTGGAGGGGTGTACAGTCTTCTCGGGGTAAACATCTGGCTGAGACATTTGAATACAAAAGATAATCAGGCTTCACACCCAACAATCTCCCACTTGGAGACTGATTATAGCAACTCCACTGCTGCTTCATTTGCTAGACAATGACTCCACTTTGGACCTGGCTATTTCTCACCTTCTTCATCATACTTGAGGACCAATTGAAACTGAGCAGATTCTCAGTTTCTCCCTAGTTACAACTTTTGTTAGCATATCTGTAGGATTTTGGCTAGTGTGTATCTTTTCCAGCTTCAACTGTCTATCTTCCAATGCTGACCGTATGAAATGGTACTTGAGATGTATATGTTTAGTCTTGGAATGAAATGCAGAGTTCTTTGCAAGATGTATGGCACTCTAGCTATCACTATATAACCTGCGCAACTCCTGTTTCTTACCCAGTTCATCGAGAAACCTTTGTAACCAAATCATTTCTTTACTAGCCTCTGTAGTAGCAACATACTCTGCCTTTGTTGTTGAAAGTGCAACAACACTTTGGATTTTTGAAACCCAACTGATAGATGTTCCTCCTACAGTAAATACATATCCTGTAGTGCTCCTCCTATTATCTCTGTCACCTGCCATATCTACATCAACATATCCTTGTAGAGCAATGTTTGAACCACCAAAGCATAATGCTTGATTTGTGGTACCTCTCAAATACCTGAGAATCCACTTCATTGCCATCCAATATTCTTTTCCTGGATTGTTCATGTACCTGCTTACAACTCCCACTGCATGTGCAATATCAGGCCTTGTGCAGACCATTGCATACATTAAGCTTCCGACTACTGATGCATATGGAACTTTAGACATATGAGCCATTTCTTCCTGAGTCTTGGGACACGCCTCCTTACTTAATTTGAAATGACTAGCCAAAGGTATACTAACTAGTTTTGCATTTTTCATATTAAACCTTTTCAACACCTTTTCTATGTACTCACTTTGAGACAATGTTAATTTGTGATTCTTCCTATCTCTAGTTATTCTCATACCAAGGATTTGTTTTGCAGCACCCAAATCCTTCATTTCAAATGTGTTTGCCAATTTCCTTTTGAGCACATTTATTTCCTACTTGTTAGAACCTGTAACAAGCATGTCATCTACATACAATATCAATATAATATAGATGCCCTCATTTTGCCTTTTGAGAAAAACACAATGATCAAAGTGACATCTAGTATAACCTTGTTCAGACATAAACTTGTCAAATTTTAGATACCACTGCTTTGGAGCCTATTTTAAGCCATACAAGCTCTTCTTCAACCTGCACACTAGTTTCTCCTTCCCATTTACCTCATATGCTTGTGGCTGCTACATATATATCTCTTCCTCCAAATCCCCATGGAGAAAGGCTGTCTTTACATCTAACTGCTGAAGATGCAAATCTTCAACTACTACTAGACTTAAAATAGTTCTGATTGAAGTCATTTTAACAACAAGAGAAAATAATTCATTAAAATCAATACCTTTCTTCTGTGCAAACGCTTTCACCACAAGTCTAGCTTTGTACCTCCGTTTTCCTCCATCTTCTTCCTTCAACCTATAAACCCATTTATTCTACAATGTTGTTTTACCTATAGACAACCTGACTAAGTCCTAAGTTTGTTTATGTGCTAAGGAGTCCATCTCTTCTTTCATGGTTTGCTCCCACTTCTTCCTGGTTTCTACCTGAACTGCTTCTTCATAACATTCTGGTTCACCAGAATCAGTCAAAAATACATAATATAATGAAGGAGAGTATCATTTAGGGGGTCTACTTATCCTGGTAGATCTTCTAACACCACTTTCTGGTGTTTGAGGTGCTTGTTGCTATTGTGGTTGTTGTTCTAGCTGTTGAACATTATGATTTTCAGGCACCATCACTTTTCATGTGATATCATCAAGCACTGTGTATTCTCTGTTTTCTTTTTCTTGTTTCTTTTCCTGTAACTTATTCTTATACAAGACCTTTTCATTGAATATTACATCTCTGCTCCTAATGATTTTGTGATTTTCATTATCACATAAGCGATAACCAAAATCATTAACACCATATCCAATAAAGGTACATTTCTTTGATTTTGCCTCAAGCTTTGTTCTATTTTCTTTATTAATGTGGACAAAGGCTTCACAACCAAAAGTCTTCAAAAATGAGTAGTTTACCTTTTTACCTGTCCATGCCTCCTCTGGAATACCACCATCCAAGGAACTTGAAGGCCCTCTGTTTATTAGATAAACAATAGTATCTACAGCATCTGCCCAAAATTGTAAAGGAAGTCTTACATGCAATCTCATGCACCTTGCACGCTCCATGATTGTTCTGTTCATCCTTTTTGACACACCATTTTCTTGTGGTGTTCTTGGAACTATCTTCTCTCTGCAAATTCCATTCTCTGAACAGTACCTATTAAACTCTTTGCTGCAATATTCACCTCCATTATCTGATCTGAGACACTTCAACCTTTTCCCTGTCTTATTTTCAGCCAAAGCTTTCCATTTCTTGAAAGTATGAAATACATCAGATTTATTTCGAATACAATAAATCTAAGTTTTTCTGGTTGCATCATCAATAAAAGTAACATAATAACGAGAGCCACCAAGAGATGATACCTGAGCAGGTCCCCATACATTTGTATGCACAAGCTCTAATTTTTCGCTCTTCTTTTCTTTCCCAACTCTAAGGAATCTGACTCTCTTCTGTTTTCCATAAATACAATTCTCACATAATTTTAAATCAACATGCTTCAAACTTGGCAACAAATTTCTTGAGTGAAGAATCTGCATCCCCTTCTCACTCATGTGCCCGAGCCTATGATTCCACAATGCCGTATCTTCTCTTGTAGAGTTTAAAGCATTAACAGAATTAGAAATACCATTGCATAAATACAATGTACCAACCTTTCCTCCTTTCGCTATTATCGAGGATCCTTTAGTGACCTTCCAGGTTTTATCTATGAAAGTACTTACACAACCTTCACCTCCCAACTACCCTGTTGAAATTAGATTTTTTTTCAGATCTGGAACATGCCTTACCTCCTTCAATAGCCATTGATTTCCATTTTGTTGTTTTATGAAAACTGTACCCATTCCAACGATTTTACATGGTTTATCATCACCCAATCAAACTTGTCCAAAATCTCCTTGAACATAATCATGAAAAGGTTTCCTATCAGGTGTGGCATGGAATGAGGTCCTTGAATCTGCCATCCAGGCATCAATAATATTTTCTAATGAAAGAATCAAAGCATCTTGCAACACATCACCTGTCACATTCGCTTCATGATTAGTTTCTTGCTGCTCATCTCCTTCTTTTCCCTTCCGATACTTGCAGTCTTTCTTCAGATGTCCTTTCTTCCCACATTTCCAGCACACTGTCCCCGATCTGGACTTGGATCTACCTTTTCTTGAATTACTGCGATATCCTGGGATCTTTCCTCTTTCCATTTTTCTTCCCCTAGTCTCTGTAGTCAAAGCATTACCTGATGTCTCATCGAAGCTTTTCCATCGCATTTCCTCTATAAGGATTGCACCGACAACACCATCAAACTTTAAAGTACTAGATCCAAAGACAGAGTTACTAATGGCCATAACTAAACCATTCCAACTTTCTAGCAATGAGCATAGAAATAACAGAGCCCTAACTTCATCATAAAAATTTACCCCTACAGAACTTAATTGACTTGTAACTGCCTTAAAATAATTTAAATGGTCTGCAACAGATCCACCTTCTGACATCTTCATATTAAATAAATTCTTCATAAGAAATACCTTATTTGAGGATGAGGTTTTTTCATATAGTTTGGCCAATGCCGACATTAAACCTTGTGTTGTCATTTCCTTTGAGATATTAAACGCTACTGACACTGCTAGGCACAGCCGTATTGTTCCAAGTGCCTTTCTGTCAAGAATATCCCATTTTTTGTCTGTCACACTCGTCGGCTTATATGTATTTCGGCTCAATGGTAGGTACAAAACTCTCTGATACAGATAATCTTCCATTTGCATCTTCCACAACTGGTAGTTTTGGTCGTTGAATTTTTCGACCCTAAACCTACCATCTTCCGCCATTGCTCCCACTCGAACCAGGAACCCTTCTCTCCTGCGAGTTTATCAGCCAAATAGACCTTCAGCTCTGATACCAGTTGTTAGAAAATTATATATTACGGAGCAATGGAACACATAAAATATTGTAGAAATATAAACACATAAAACGCATAAAACAAGAGAGACACAAATATATGTGGTTCACCCAGTTTGGGCTATGTCCACGGAGAAACAACTAGTCCTTCCTTTTATATTATCCAACAAATTGAAGATATACAACCTACAGTAGATCCACTGTAACATCCTCTTCGCTCTCAATCTCCTCTCTGTTCCTCACTCAAAATATAGATATACATAGACGCAATACAATTCCCTCATATATAGTGAGGGGTTTCCTTCTAGGGCAAGAAACCCTAAATTAAACATAACTTCTATCGTCAGATCATCCGCCTAATGAACAGCCCAGATTGACTAGAAATTACTAGACTTTTTCAAGGCAATTTTACATCTATTTTTAGCTTCGGGGGCGTTGCCCCTGAACCCCCGCTAGCCCTTGGACTCCCCAGGACCCCCGCGGGGGGGACAAGTCCCCCCCGCACTCCCCTGCGTGGAGGGGTGTATAGTCTTCCTAGGGTATACATCCGGCTAAGACATTTGAATATAGAAGATAATCAGGCTCCACACCCAACAGGGACAATGTTAATTTGTGATTCTTCCTCTCTCTAGTTATTCTCATAACAAGGATTTGTTTTGTAGCACCCAAATCCTTCATTGCAAATGAGTTCGCCAATTTTCTTTTAAGCACATTTATTTCCTGCATGTTAGAACCCGCAACAAGCATGTCATCTACATACAATAACAATATAATATAGCTTCCATCATTTTGCCTTTTGAGATAAACACAATGGTCAGAGTGACATCTAGTATAACCTTGTTCAGACATAAACTTGTGAAATTTTAGATACCAGTACCTTGGATCCTATTTTAAGCCATACAAGCTCTTCTTCAACCCGCACACTAGTTTCTCCTTCCCTTTTACCTCATATCCTTGTGGCTGCTGCATATATATCTCTTCCTCCAAATCCCCATGGAGAAAGGTTGTCTTTATATCTAACTGCTCAAGATGAAAATCTTTAGCTACTACTAGACTTAAAATAGTTCTGATTGAAGTCATTTTAACAACAGGAGAAATTATCTCATCAAAGTCTATATCCTTTTTCTGTGCAAACCCCTTCACCACAAGTCTAGCTTTATACCATTTTCTACCTCCATCTTCTTCCTTCAACTTGTAAACCCATTTATTCTGCAATGTTGTTTTACCTGCAGGCAACTTGACTAAGTTCCAAGTCTGGTTATCTGCTAAGGAGTCCATTCCTGCTTTCATGGCTTGCTCCCACTTCTTCCTGGTTTCTAGCTACACTGCTTCTTCATAACATTCTGGTTCACTAGAATCAGTCAGAAATACATAATATAATGAAGGAGAGTATTGTTTAATGGGTCTACTTATCTTGGTAGATCTTTTAACACCACTTTCAGGTGTTTGAGGTGCTTGGTGCTGTTGTGGTTGTTGTTGCTTCTCTCTGATGTCATCAAGAACTGTGTATTCTATGTTTTCTTTTTCCTATTTCTTTTCCTATATCTGATCCTTATACAAAACCTTTTCATTGAATATAACATCTTTGCTCCTAATGATTTTGTGTTTATCATAATCATAAAAGAGAACCTAAATCATTAACACCATATCCAATAAAGGTACATCTCTATGATTTTTCCTCAATCTTTGATATATTTTCTTTATTAATGTGGACAAAGGTTTCAACACCAAAAGTATTTAAAAATGCGCAGTTTACCTTTTTACCTGTCCATGCCTCCTCTAGAATACCACCATCCAAGGAACTTGAAGGCCCTCTGTTTATTAAATAAACACAAAATTATCTACAGCATCTGCCCAAAATTGTAAAGGAAATCATTCATGCAATCTCATGCACCTTGCACACTGCTCGACAATAGCTCAAGACTCCTCGACAGCAGCTCAACAACGTTTATCACTTTTCTCTTATCCAGATTTTGGTGGACCATCAGTTGGGATTGCAGGGTATTGCTTGGGAGAACTTCATCTCCCATGACTTCTTCAGCGCTCCATAGGTGGTTTCAGAGGCAAAGCATGAGGTAGGGGGCCCATCTCATCAGTATGAGCGACATGAGACTGCCACCATGCCAGTATACATCACCTATCAGAAAGGCAGTAGACCCTTATTTGCAGCAGCAAAGCGAGTGTTATCTCCACCCGGGGTGGAAGGGGCCTTGCTTCCAACATCAGAATCACAGGAGCAGGGTAAGGGAAAGGAGCCAGTACAGGAGGAAGGGCCATCAGGTGAGCGAGAGACCGAGTTTGTTCTCCTCCAGGATGATGAGACAGATGCAGAACCAACAAATGCAGAGCTTATAGAGATCATCCGGGAGCAACAATTAGAGATTGAAGACTTTTCCATTGACTTAAAATGGCCAAGTGGAACATGAACTACCTGGAGCAGAGAAGCAAACATCTTGAGGACCAAAACATGATCATGGAGCTGCAAAACATTCGTGAGCATCGCCAAGCTGCTCAAAGAAGAAGGGTTGCGCTCACATATTTAGAGCAAGCAATCAATGAGGACCGGGAGGCCAACCTTGAGAGGGTCAACATGCATTTGGAGAGGTTGCTGGACAAATCAGAAAAAGACCTTTCTCTATTAAGACATATGAATTTCCACTACAGGGTGCGAAACATGAGTGCACAGGCCCGGATAAGGAGTTTAAAAGCAAAATTGAGGAAAGCAACAAGAAGGGCAAAACATGCAAAAGAGAAAGATAGGCTTAGAATCTTGGCTGAGGCTTCCTTGGATCAGCATGGAACCCCATAGAGAACTTCCAGCCCAAATTTCAAAAAATTTGGGCAAATTTTGGTCACAGGGAAATTTGGCAAAAAACAGGGATTTTCTCCCTGTGCGCCGCGCCACTGGGGTGTCTCTAAAATTCTAGGGCTCCAATGGAGAAACCACTTGTAGATTTGGATTCAGCATCTAAAATTACGACTACTGGTGTCTGGGCAAGAGATTTGGGCAAGATCTGGGTCTCCTAAAGGTCAAAAAACACCCAAAATGGCCTCTGTGCCACTTTTTTGACACACAGAAAGCAGTCTTGGGAGAATGGAGATTTGGAGGGGAAAATGAGCACCAAATTCAAAAATTCCAGTGGGGTTAGAAAGTAGACAGGACAAGATTTCCAAAAATCCCACTTGGGCACATTTTGGA
Source organism: Pinus tabuliformis (assembly GCA_031772625.1). Taxonomy (NCBI): domain Eukaryota; kingdom Viridiplantae; phylum Streptophyta; class Pinopsida; order Pinales; family Pinaceae; genus Pinus; species Pinus tabuliformis. Next base: position 44,947,719 of record CM062817.1, on the reverse strand, counting down.
CACTTCCAAGTGCCCCAAAATAGGCCCCAAAGTAGCACGACGCACAGAGAAAATGGCGCGGCGCACAGAGGAAAAATTGCCAATTTTCTTCCGTTTCGCGAAATTTCGGGTCGCGACTTCTCCAAGTGGGCCCGCTCATCTACTCTTCGGTTTTTTGGCACCAAAGGCAGCATTTAAAGAGTTTTTTCTCCAGATGGGCTTCTATCCAAGTGGCGAAGGAAGGCAAACGGTCACCCAAAGCCAAATGTCATGTTTGCGGCGCTGCACCTGTAGTTGATGGTTGGCTCTCCATCTCCATTTTGTAATGTTTCGAGTAACTTCCCAACCCCTAGGCATTCTATCTCTTCCTCACACATTCTATATATTATATGCAAGTTAATTGCAAAAGATTGGTTGGCTTGTAACTTCTGGGAGACTTTGGGAAAGAAACTCTATTTCTTCATTGTGTATTTTTGACAAAGAATTAATGAAAGGCAATGGCTCTGTTTCATGAGACTCTTGTGGTTGTGAGTGTAAAAAATGTGTCTCTTATGTTTTCATATGTATTTTGTTATGTTTCATAATTCGATTCATGTTCATTTCCAGTGAAATTTTCTGAGTGAGATTAGGTAGAATTCAATTTTATTGCTCTGCCTGTGGGAAAATTTCATGTTCAGTGTTATTCTTCTGTTGAAAAGGATTCATGTCATTATGCCCTTTTCACTTTCTTCAACAATCTATTCATGCCGTGGTACCTCAAACTAAATTGTTACATTTTCCGCCTACCTTGCCTCACGGAATAATCTGTGCCTTCATATTCAATTCTCTGTTCTTTGCTGAGCGCCGGTCCCATAACATCCCAGAAGCTCGGTCATTCATAAAATTGTTTCCAGAATCCCTATTCACTTACTAGCCTAAGGTAAATATTTCATTGTAAGTCATCTCAGATCGCTTTTTGCTTACCTATTCACTGAGTGTGACTCGGAGAGAGCCCTCTCCTATTCTGGTAGGGTTAGCTACCAGACTGAGCGTGGTTTTTGGTTACCCTAATTTTTGCCTTCCTTCAGCCTAAGGCAGATTTAGGTGCTGGCAGAACCCTTTTGTTCTGCGAGCTTATCGGCCAAATAGACCTTTGACTTTGATACCACTTGTTAGAAAATTATATATTACATAGAAATGAAACACATAAAATATATTGCAGAAATAAAAATACATAAAACACATAAAACAAGAGAGACACAGATATACGTGGTTCAACCAATTTGGTCTAGGTCCATGGAGAAACAACCAGTCCTTCCTTTTATATTATCTAGCAAATTGAAGAGATACAAACTACAGTAGATCCGTTGTAATTCCCTATTCTCACTCACTCAATCTCCTCTCTCTTTCTCACTAAGAATACATATATACATAGACACAATACAATTCCCTCATATATAGCGAGGGGTTTCCTTCTAGGGAAAAAAACGCTAAATTAAACATAACTTCTACCATCAAATCTCCACCTAATGAATGACCCAGATTCACTACAAAATTACAACATTTTACAAGGCAATTTTACATGTATTTTTAGCTTAGGGGCACAACCCCCGATCCGCCGCAAAAGGGGAGTGAGTTTAAAAAAATGTTGTCACCCCCCTTGGCATTGCCAACCCATTACAAACTGGGGTCCAATGCGATGATACCTTTGGATAAAGAAGAAAATCAGGCTCCACACCCAACAATCTCCCACTTGGAGACTGATTATAGCAACTCCATCGCTACTTCATTTGCTGGACAATGACTCAGCTTTTGACTTGGTTGTTTCTCACCCTCGTCATCATACCTGAAGGCCAATTGAAAATGGGAAAAATCTCAGCTTCTCCCTCGTTACAACTTTTGTTAACATATATGTAGGAATATCGCTAGTGTGTATCTTTTCTAGCTTCAACTGTCCATTTTCCAACACTAACCGTATGAAATGATACTTGAACTGTATATGTTTTGTCTTGGAATGAAATGCAGAGTTCTTTGCAAGATGTATGGCTCTTTGGTTGTCACTATATAACCTGCCCAACTTCTTCTTCTTACCCAATTCATCCCAAAACCTTTGTAACCAAATCATTTCTTTAGTAGCCTCTATAGCAACATCATACTCTGCCTCCGTTGTTGAGAGTGCAGCAACACTTTATAGTTTTGAAATGCAACTGATAGTTGTTCCACCTACAGTAAACACATACCCTATTGTGCTCCTCCTGTTATCTCTATCACTCGCCATATCTGCATCAACATATCCCTGTAGAGCAATGTTTGAACCACCAAAGCATAATGCTTGATTTGTGGTACCTCTCATATACCTGAGAATCCACTTCACCGCCATCCAATGTTCTTTTCATGGATTGTTCATGTACCTGCTTACAACTCCCACTGCATGTGCAATATTAGGCCTTGTGTAGACCATTGCATACATTAAGCTTCCAACTGCTGATGCATATGGAACTTTAGACATATAAGACATTTCTTCCTCAGTCTTGGGACGCACCTCCTTACTTAATTTGAAATGGCTAGCCAAAGGTATACTAACTAGTTTTGCATTCTGCATATTAAATCTTTTCAACACCTTTTCTATGTACTCACTTTGAGACAATGTTAATTTGCGATTCTTCCTATCTCTAGTTATTCTCATACCAAGGATTTGTTTTGCAACACCCAAATCCTTCATTGCAAATGAGTTTGCCAATTTTATTTTGAGCACATTTATTTCCTACATGTTAGAACCTACAACAAGCATGTCATCTACATACAATAAAAACATAATATAGTTGCCATCATTTTTCCTTTTGAGATAAACACAATGATCAGAGTGACATCTAGTAGAACCTTGTTAAGACATAAGCCTATCAAATTTTAGATGCCACTGCCTTGGAGCCTATTTTAAGACATACAAGCTCTTCTTCAACCTGCACAATAGTTTCTCCTTCCCTTCTACCTCATATTTGTGTGGTTGCTGCATATATATATCTTCCTCCAAGTCCCCATGGAGAAAGGTTGTCTTTGCATCTAACTAAAGATGAAAATCTTCAGCTTCTATTAGACTTAAAATAGTTCTCATTGAAGTCATTTTAACAACAGGAGAAAATATCTCATCAAAGTCTATACCCTTTTTCTGTGCAAACCCCTTCACCATAAGTCTAGCTTTATAAATTTTTCTACCTCCATCTTCTTCCTTCAACCTATAAACCCTTTTATTCTTGAATGTTGTTTTACCAACAGGCAACTTGACTAAGTCCCAAGTCTGGTTATGTGCTAAGGAGTCCATTTCTTCTTTCATGGCTTGCTCCCACTTCTTTCAGGTTTCTACCTACACTGCTTCTTCATAACATTCTAGTTCACCAGAATTAGTCAGCAATACATAATATAATGAAGGAGAGTATCGTTCAGGGAGTTTACTCCTGGTAGATCTTCTAACACTGCTTGCAGGTGTTTGAGGTGCTTGCTGTTGTTGTGGTTGTTGTTGTTGTTCTGGTTGTTTATCATTATTATTTTCAGGCACCTTCACTTTTTCTGTGAGGTCATCAAGAACTATGTATTCTCTGTTTTCTTTTTCCTGTTTCTTTTCCCGCATCTGATCATTATACAAAAAAATTTCGTTGAATATGACATCTCTGCTCCTAATGATTTTGTGTTTTTCATAATCATAAAAGTGATAACCAAAATCATTAACACCATATCCAATAAAGGTACATTTATTTGATTTTACCTCAAGATTTGTTCTATTTTCTTTATTAATGTGGACAAAGGATTCACAAACAACTAGAAGTCTTTAAAAATTAGCAATCTACCTTTTTACCTGTCCATGCCTCCTCTGGCATACCACCATCCAAGGAACTTGAAGGCCCTCTGTTTATTAGATAAACAATAGTATCTACAACATCTGCCAAAAAATGTAAAGGAAATCCTGCATGCAATCTCATGCACCTTGCACGCTCCATGATTGTCATGTTCATCGTTTCTCACACACCTTTTTCTTGTGGTGTTCCTAGAACTGTCTTCTCTCTGCGAATTGCATTCTATGAACAATACCTATTAAACTCGTTGCTGCAATATTCACCTCCATTCTCTGATCTGAGACACTTCAACCTTTTTCCTGACTCATTTTAAACCAAAGCTTTCCATTTCTTGAAAGTATCAAATACATCATATTTATTTTGAATACAATAAATCCAGGTTTTTTTGGTTGCATCATCAATAAAAGTAACATAATAATGAGAGGCACCTAAACATGATACATGAGCAGGTCCCCATACATTTGTATGCACAAGCTCTAATTTTTTTCTCTTCTTTTCTATCATGACTCTAAGGAATCTGATTCTGTTATGTTTTCCATAAACACAATTCTCACAGAATTTTAAATCAACATGCTTCAAACCTAGAAACAAATCTCTTGAGTGAAGAATTTGCATCCCCTTCTCACTCATGTGTCCGAGCCTATGTTGGGAATGGGATCCCCCAAGGACATTTTTGGGGCTAAAAGCCCATGTTTTTGTCAAATTTTGTACGAAACTTGTAAAGACTCCACATTTTGTGGTCGCAGAGCGCAAAGGTGTCATGAGTCATAAAGGGTTTTGCACCCTTAGTTTTGCTAAGTAAAGTCAGCTGTAAGAGATATACCCATGGTCCGTGGACCATGGGATTGTATAAAAAGAGCTAAGGTCTAAGTAGTTTTAGAGACACATAAGATAAGAGAGTCATAGATCTGAAGTAAGAAGTCTAAGTTTTGGGTCATAGCGTAGGTAGAGGCTCTGCAGCTGAGTGCGTAGAGGCCTAGGGTGGAAGTCGACAGCTGAGTGCACGACCCCTGCAGCTATGTGCGCAGGGTGGATAGAGTCTGTAATCACTTGGAATATGTCAATAAAGAGAAGTATTTTTCAATTTCTGTGTCTTTGTTCCGATTATTTCATCTTATCATATTATGTATGAATTTCCTTTATAATTCTTATGTGATGCATTAATGTGTATGATTATGTTGGATAACTGAACGCATAGAAGAATATATGTTTACGTGGTGCTAACTGTGAGTATCTAATAAGATAAGTAATATTCTTAAAATAACTTGACAATCTGAGGGATACGTTGCCTTAGCAGCGCAAAAGTATCAGAATCGAAGGTTAGGGCTGTGTGAAGGTCAACCGTACCCTTTCGCGGAGGTATCAAAAGGAAGAAAAAGTGGTTAGGTAGACAGAAATCTAGAACTAAGTGACATGCACGAAGGCATGAATAGAAGGAATAAAACGACATCATGACCATCTCAAGGTGCGGAAACTTGGTTCCAGCATCCCCCCATACTACTTGGGGTGAGACTTCGGTCCACATTCCACGGGCTAATGCCAAAAGGGCCAATAGTGTATGGATTTGTTTGGCTAATTAACGTTGAACTTGGGTCATGCCCCCTCAAGACAAAATATGGTTCCGTTGTCGGGACCGAAATCTGCATAAGAGATGTGTGATTTCGTATCACTAGAATTCAACTAAGAAAGAGATCGGAGACTGGATGGAAAGGAAGATCCACGAAATCACACTGCAGGAGAACAGAAATCCATAACAGACAATGGAATAGTGGTTAGACATATACCTATATACAGAGATGCACAAAATATTTTTCTTCTCCTTTTCGGTTGAGCTATATGAGTGGATCGCGAAGCTAGTAGACAACCAAGGAAGGTGGACACTTGACGGTCCTATTGTGGGAACCCCGGAGCTAGTATAGAAATTGGAAGCATCTGAGGACAAGATCACATGCGCTGTCGATCATTGGCTCGATCGTGTCATAGGAGGATTTATTACTGAATTCACAGTCGACACCTTAGTCAACTATAGCAACATGGAGCGGCACTTTTTCAAAGGACCATGATGTAAGTACGTGAAATCTTTGAATACTTGGATTAAAATGCTATTGTACAAAAAACGGATAGTGCAACTACCTTGATGTTCGAAGCTACACAAAGAGGAAAAAATTATAGGAAAGAGGGAAAAAATGGTCCTGAATATAGTCCATTGATTTCACCTCCATGAGGTGACGAAGAAGGGATAGCGGAGGTTTCTCCGCAAAGTGCTATTCAGTTAATAAGACAAGGATTCCCACGAATACCACCTCCACCCACACAATGTCCAACTTCACCGCCATCACCTGCGACTTCACCCGTACCACCTCCACCTCCACCATATTTCAGTATGGAAAATTCAGTGAAGCTACCTTTGTTCAAAGGCTTGGGGAATGAGGACCCAGACTAGTTCTGTTTCATCATGAAATCCATATGGGAATCTCAGGGCGTTACAGATGATAACATGAAGAAGGCAGCATTGGCTAGTGCTCTGTAGGATCGTGCACTAACTTGGTACCTCAAGTACTCTAATGACAACCCGAATGCTAGAGTGGCAGACATGCAGACCACGTTGAACAAAGAATTTAGTAGGCCTAAATCTTAAGCACAGTCTATTGTGGGGTTCAAGGAAATCACAATGCAACCAGGTGAGACACCTTGGGAATTAGATCAAAGGTTGAAATGTAAAATCCGTGAAGCTAATATGAACTTGACAGACAGATAGCATCGTGGCTTCGTTACTACCACACTTAAGGGTTGCGTTGTCACAACAAAAGATAACGACTCAGGCGGAGGCCTTGGAGATTGCAATGAGACTGCATGAAACCCCGATGCAAGATCAAAATCTGGGAGTTCAACAGATCCATACGCAGTTGAAAAATCTTTTCATTAAGATGCAAAATTTGAAGCAGGAGATAAAAGTTTGACCAAAGGTGCGCTAAGAGGTATGGTGTCTAAAATTCAAGAGTCAAGGGCATGACAAGGACCATTGTCTGGTCTTTGCGAACTACATTGCAAGAGGAGGACGGATGCCTTTAAGGCCAGAAGCTCAAGCAGGACTAAGCGCGGGGCCTTCATTATGGTGCACTATATGTTAGGTAGCAGGAAAACATGCCACGGATAACTGTCATTTGCTGTAGAAGTTTGTACAGACACCGCAACAACTGTTCTGCAAATTTTGTAGGTCGGTAAGGCATGATGAGCACAATTGTCGGAGTTATGAATTGATGATGGATAGAACTCCCGTCTATAGGGTGCAGAAACGCACCCCCTTGACCAAAGTGCACGGATGGCGTGGACAGGATTTCAAGGGCATGGATGAGGTCCTGGTAGAGAAGGACCTAGAAGAGGTCGGGGACAGTTGACATGCTACAATTGCGGAGGACCACGACACTATGCCCGTGATTTCACTAACCCAACCCATCCATCACGCAAGTATTTCATGTTGTTTGATCATGAAATGGAAGACTGCCCTATGCTGATAGCAAGGATACGTGACAAAGGAGTGCTACCACCTCCGCCAACTCAGAACCTGTAGATGATGAGGTCTGAGCCACGCGAAGAGTATGCAAACGTGAATATAGTGCTCCGGAGTGGAATCAAAATAGGAGATGATAAAGGGAAACAACCTGAAGACAATACATGGGTTCGCAAGGCTCCGGCAAAGGAGGTTGAGTTCGATTTAGAGCGTGCATGTGAAACATTCATGGAAGCCAAGAAGAGCTTCACTGAGGCCTCCTCCTCGGGAACCAACGATAAGCCTGAGCAGGAGATGGACCCTTCTATGCTCACAACTTTCCTGGAGACCTACATGAAGTTACTGTGTGATAGTAAGGTTGTGAAGGGGTTACAGGAGATCATAAACAGATGTGCCGGAAACACTCTGGGTGAGCCGCACATAGTACGAATGATTGGAAATCATAAAATAAGAACGAAACGGGGGATGAGAATGACCGTGCAGATAAGAGAATAGGAAATGGATCAGGTTATTTTGGACCTGGGGTCATATGCGAACGTCCTACCGAAGAAGACTTGGGAACGAATGGGGAGACCCGTGCTGCAATGGTCTCTGATTTAGCTAAGGATGGTGAATCAATAGAAGATCATCCCCATGGGGAGGCTACACGGGGTGAATGTAGATATTGAAGGTGCGACCATGCTGGCTGACTTTGAAGTAATAGAAATTATGGATGACAACAACCCCTATCCTATACTCCTTGGAATTGATTGGGCCACTGATATGAATGGGGTGATCAACTTAAAGAAGCAAAAGATGATATTTGAGAAGAAATCGCTACTTGTAATAGTACCCCGAGATCCTGCTGAAGGATCACGCTATACTGAACTAGTATGCGATTATGAGAGTGATGACAATCTGGATTGTATCTATAAGATAACAACGCGAGACCAAGATTGGGTGAATTCCACCGCTAATGGACGAATTACATGGGATCACGATAGTTCCTGCACCTCAGACTTCGATGAAGAGTTAGAACGCTAGCAGAATGAGTTACATGAAGTGACTAAGTTGAACTGTAACATTGTTGGCTTGTTGGGGCCTGACCTAGGTTTAGAGGTGATTTAGCCAAACAAATTTCAGTACTACTGGCCCTTTCGGCAATAGCCCGCGGAGCATGGACTAAGGTCTCACTCGAAGTAGTATGGGAGGGTGCTAGAACTAGGTTTCCGCACTATAGAGATGTCTGATGGTATCCAAGTGGTCTGTAGTTTGACCCCGCGTGCATGTTGCTACGTGAACCTATCAGTGCCTCGTAGCTTGCAATGCTGCCCTTGCGCAGCCCTACTCGAGGCATGAATAGTGTTATTACCCAAATCCTTACTAGTAAACTGATATTAGTTGATCAACTTAGCTTATCTATATGCTTTCAGTTATACTTAACAATATTCACCATTCATATAAGTACATGCAGTAAATAAATAGTATAATTGGAAATGATATCAAACAAAAAATAACACAAGAATAGATACACATAATTCAAATAAAACTTCTCTTTATTATTCTTCTTCCTTGGTTATAGACTCAACTATGCCCTGTGCACTCAACTGCAGACTCTACTAGGTCTCTGCGCACTCAACTACAGAGCCTCTTCCTACTCTATGACCCAAGACACACTTCGCACCTTTTCTTACTCTCTAAGACCTTTTCTTTCCATCTTCTCTATGATTCTATTCGTTATATTTACAACTCAGAGCCTCACTCTTATTTATACAATCCCATGGTCCGCGGACCATGGGTAGGCCGACACTACATTCAAAACTTAGGGCGGACAACCCTATGACTCTAACATACAATTTGCACTCTATGCCCGCAATTCGCAGAGTCTTTACAACAATATTACTCAAAACTTGGGGTTTGAGCCCAAAAACATGTTGTGGGGAGATTCCATGCCCAACAGGCCCCCAATACAAACATTGTGACTCACCCTCGAGTCACTCGGTTGGTGCAGCGATCTTGGCGTGGAGTCCCTCCAACTAGTCCCGAACAATTTTGATGTCTACAACGCACTGACCTGCTATTTGCTAAACCTGCTGCACTCTATCTTCCGAGACCTCTATGCCCGGCGTACTTCCCTGCATCTGTGCAATATCCCCTAAATCTGCTCAAGCTTTCCTTCAATATCTGTTTTTATTGTAAAGGCTTCGTTAATCCATGGCGGGACGCGTACTTTGAGAATTGCTTCCTTGTGGCGTGCTACGTCCACCTGTTCCTTTAATGCCTTGGATTGTTGCATCCTTGCAAGCCACTGAGTAAGGACTATTGTCTGCACAATCCCTCTGATGCTGTCATACTGTTATTGGAGTTCGCGTGCCTTGGTCTCCAGTCGCTGGATGTTGGGGTCCTCCTGCAACATCGTGAGGACCTCAAGCACTTACTCCAACATGTTGGTACAGTTGCGCACTGCACCTCCAATATTTTCCATCCCCACTGCCATAGTGCTGGTGCACTGCTCTTTGACCTCTATGGAAGTGGAAGGTTGTGCCTTCAACTGTAGCTCGGCAATCTAGAGATTCAACTCTAGTTGCACTCTTGTTGTTTCTTCTCGTGCGTTGTGGACTCGACTTTCCAAATAGTGGATCCGCACTTCTGCCAGTAGATCTGTTGTAATGGACATCTCTGGGATACCCCGACAAGCGTCATCAATTGTCTTCACCAGTTGTTGGTTCTGCGACACCAGCTCATCACGCTGCAAGCTAAGATGTTCTATATTAATCTTCCTCTCACTCAAAACCTCGATCATGCGGCTCTCCCTGGTGCAGAGTTTTGTTGTTATCCCATCCTACAGCTGATATTTTTTTTCCTGGGTAAGGGCAGGCAAATTAATGCCAAGGCCTTTCATCATATTAAGCATCACCTGATCCATCATGTTTTCTGAGACTAGCGCTCCCTCTGGAAATACTATCATATTTGCCATCTTTATGTGTAGCATCTGTTTTGCTGCTAATGTGCCAGTTGCGATGTGGGTAGACAAGGTACCTTCCTAAGGGGGCTGAACTTGAAACTCATGCAGCTCCGCCCTGAGGGCCCCCAACATAGTCTAATGCTCCATCATAAACTCTTGGAGCGCTTCACTGGTGACATCACGAACCATCTCGCCGACGTCATGGAGATCACCTTCGGTTAAGGTGATTGGGTCAATGGCCAGCTTCGAGGCCTTGACCTTCTCCCTTGAGCCTAATTTCTCTTCGATGCACGAGCGCTTGAGCTATGTCGATGCAGTCCCTACGTTCATGCTCCCTTCTACTATTTTTGTGTCCTCTGCCTCCTACCCTAAGGACCCTGCTTGGCCATCCTCTGTCTTTGTTGTTGCAGCCTCTACTGCCTACGCTGCTACTGCTACCTCTACAACCTTCTTCTGTTCCGCGGCCTTTTGTGCCACTTCGTGGACTTCCCTTACCTCGATTGCTACTTTTTCATTCCACCTTCTCTGGGCTAGTCGGGTGATGCGCAGCTCGGCATCATCCTTCTTTTTCTGGGCTGCTGCCTTTTCCAGTTCTGCCTAATCTAGGCACGCCACTCGGGAGGCCATGTCTCCAATACAGTGAAGATCACGTTTTCAGTGGCTATAAATGATAGCTTTGTCCATTGCTACGCCAACTACTTTTGCGCCCTGATGTATATGTTGTGCATATCTTCCTTAAAGTCTGCAAAACTCTGCAGGCTATTGTGCATCGTAGGTGACAGGCACAGCCTCCTGTTAATCCACATTCGGATGCTCACCTTCATGAGCACCCAATTTTTTTTTTTATCACAAATCCATTTCGCGTCCTTGGTGGCCTAGAGCGAAGCGTACTTCGCGGCCTCTGGTAAGTCTCGGTCAATAGTCGGGAACTGACTATCCTTCGGCAGTTCTCCCACTACTAGCAATACGGATAAGAGCAACCATGCGTAGTGCAAGGTTTTACCCTACTCTTGGGCCTCACGACAGTTTAACAAAAAATCCTTGCAGAGGAACTCAGCCCAGTTGAACTGGATCCCCTCCATGCACTATTCAGCCAATGTGACCACTGGCACTGGTACCTCGTCGGCGCGACATTTTCTCATCACTTTATCGCCCAGGAGTTGGGCAGCTACGTGCACCCCTTTTTCCTTGATGCTGGTGATAATGTAGCCCCTATTTTCCTTCTCCAGCTTATACTTGGCCTTCATGGCCTCTGCGAGAGCCAAATCAGTGCTTTTCCCGGCTATCGTCGCGGGGTCCTTTCCCTTACAGGGAAGCCAAGAAATTCGGTGGATGAGGTCAGCCGTGATGGGAATAGGCTCCTCCAGCCATAGATACCCATCATGCACCAGGCAGAGTAGCTGCCTGATGACGAAAATGGTGATGGGCGTGCGGTGGAAATGTGATGTCCATAACAGGTGCAGTAATCCAACCTTTTCCACTCTGCCCAACCATTTTCAAGGTTTTAATGTGATCATCACTCCCTCAGTATTCTGCTTCACCAGATTTTCCATCTCTAAATGCGGGAACTTCTCGCTGTTTGCGAGGTCCCATTCTTCAAATTTCATGGTGGGCACGCGTCCTAGGTGCGAGCCCTCAAATAAAATACCATTGGGGAGGAGTGGGGTCTTGAGTGAACTCTTTGTTGCATCCAGATCCTTTGGTACCTTGGCTTTCCCTTTCGGCAGAGGGACATACGTGGGCAATTTTGCTGCAGAGCGCACCAGTTGGACATCCTCTTCCATGTCTTCTTGTTCTTCTTCTGTCGTGGCGACCAGGGCTTTCAAGTCTTCTTCTTCCTCATCTGTTTCAATTGTGACTGCCTTCCCCTTTTCCTCCATTGACAACTTGTTGTGCCACGGATTCCTCAGGGACATGCGTACTAGTCCCATTGCCTGCTTATCCTTCTTCGGTCGTAGCATTCGTGGTGATTTAGGGATTTATGTTACCGCCCCAACGCCCTCAGGAACATCCTGCACCATGGGGGTCTGCGCAGCCTCACCGGCAGTTCCTTCTTCAATTCCTAACCCATCCCTAGTGGTTGTCATCATCTCTACATTGTATGCAGTTTCTCGCGAGCTTAAGGGCTCAATTAGCACTCGGTTTGCAACACTCTGTGCTCTTCTCAACTGCTCAATTCTCAAATAACCAAGTGTTGTTTGCTGGCTAGCCCCGTGAGTTTTATAGTGCCTTTTGAATTCAAATTCGACTGTTTCCCCCAATTTTGGGCCATCAATTCTTTCTTGGCGGCATATTTTCCCAAATTTTGCCCATAACTCGCGTCTTAAATGCCTGCTGCCCACTCCATTTGCCTCAAATCAGACATCTTGTCATGAACAGTGACACCAACGGTCACTTCCAGGTAGGATAATTTATAGTCCCACGGTCTCTTTCAACTACCTAGAGTGCTATGACTGTTCTTCCTATGGCTAGTCAGGTGGTCACACCACCTGTGTGGGGTTCCATCCCATCCTTTTCCATTGTTCGTGGAGAATCCTCATTTGCCATTGTGGTGATCGGCACCATGCACTCTACTTTGTGTAATGCGCTTCCCTAGTTACTACGGTTGCCGATATGCGGTCGTAGCCATGGCAGCAGACTAACCAATTCTCGGTAATAGTCCTCCAATTCATAATTATAATCAGTCGCAGCTTGCCTTGCCATCCTTGGTTTAATGAGAAAGGCTTCCTTTATTTCTTTTTCAAGCCTCTTGACCTCTACATCCATTGTAGTGCATTTCTCCCTTAGCCATACCCAGTGTTTTTCAAGTTCGCGAAGTCTAAAGTTTCCCCATCGAATCTCTTCCTAAAGCCTTATATGTTTTTCTTCATGCAACTGTGTGGTTTCCTCATTCTAGTCTACACGGATCATTGTATTTGCGGGTGTTATTACACGTGGACTCGGCTTCACATGTTCCTCAGAGATTACAGCCCCTGCTTCATACTTCAGCTTCAGAATTTCTCTCGTGGTCAGCGTTTTGCACATAGTCCTATAGGCCCATCGAACTATTGGTACATGCAGATCCCAGTCAGTGCGTTTCACATGGTGGACCCTGTTCAGTACCTCACACACCTTGTAAAAGGCTTTTCCCCTGATAATCTTTGGTGTGCTTTGATGGTCCTACTTCTGTGTGTCATTCCTATTTTCTATCATGACAACAGTGTGCATTTGTTTGGGCTATGTACCATACATCCGTATCCATCTGGAAAGGTGGCCGTGCAAGCTATTTAATTCCTCAAAACCAGTTCTCATCCACAGTGGAGATTTTCCAAATCGCATAATCATCATCCTTCTGCAGTTGCACCACTTTTCAAAACTTCTTTGATGTGTACCCCACCATCTTGCGGGTGTAGCGCGTAGTGCCCATTTCAAAGCATCAAACCGCTATTTTTCTGGCACTTCACTCTCAAATTTGTTTAGGAATTCATCCACCGATGTCAGCCCATCATACATAGGCAAATCCCTTGCCTCCATTGCTACACAGCGTATTGACCTTATCATCATGTTGCAATTTACTGTGGTTACTTCATGTAAGTGATTCTGCCATCATTCTACTTCTTCGTTTGAATCCGAAGTGCAGGAGCTATCGCGCTCCTATGAAATTCTACCTTCTACTATTGCGTTCACCCAATCCTGTTCTCATACGATTATCTTGCTTATATAGTCGAGATCGTCATCACTTTTATCGTCGTGCACCGGTTCCGTGTAGCATGCCCCTTTCGCAGGGTCTAAAGGTACCACTACGCACAGTGACTTTTTTTCAAAAATCATCTTGCGCTTTTCCATAGTTATTACTCTGTTCATATCAGTGGCCCAATCTATTCCAAGTAGCAAAAGATAGGGATTGTTGTCATCGACAATCTCTATCACTTCGAAATCAGCCAGCACGCTCGCACCTTCAATATCCACCGTTACTCCTTGTAATCTCCCCATTGGTAGGATCTTTTGCTGATTTTCCATTCTTAATTGAATAGGGGACCATTGCAACGTGGGCTTACCCATGCACTCCCATGTCTATTTTGGTAAAACGTTCACATCTGATCCTAGATCCAAAATTACCTGATCCATTTCATATTCCCCAATTTTCACAGTCAATCTCATTTCCCTTCCTATTCACGATGTATGTTTCCTGAGCTTCTGGACAATGCGTGGTTCTCCTAACCCAGTGCACCTAATGATAAGTTCCTGCAGTCCTTTCACAGCCTTGCTGTCACATAGAGGTTTCATGTATGTCTCTAGAAAGGTAGTGAGCAATGGAGGATCCATCCCTGGTTCTAGTTGATCCTTACTATCTAAAGTGGAGGCCTTCATGAAGCTCTTCTTAGCTTCCATGAATGTCTCCTTCGTATGCTCCAAATCAAATTTAGGTTCCTTTGTAGGAGCCTTGCAAACCCATGCACTTTCTTCTGGCTACTTACCTTTGTCATCTCTGATTGTGGTACCACTTCGAAGCACTATGTTTACATTTGGGTCCTCTTCGCATGGCTCAGACCTCATCATTTGTAGGTTCTGATTCGGGGGAGGTTGAAGTACTCCTTTATCGCGCATCCTCACTATCAGTGTAGGCTAGTCCTCTATATCATGATCAAATTGGGTACAATATAAACATGATGCTCTCATCGGATTTGTACAATCGCAGGCATAGTCCCCTAGCCCTCCGAAATTGTAACAAATTAGTTTTCCACGACCCCTTCCTGGTCCCATTCCACTTCGATATCATCCACGCCCCTAAAATCTAGCACACGCAATCCCTGTATTTGGATCGAGGGCACATGTTTCGGTCTGCACTCTATAGGAAGTGGTCTGATCCATCATCAACTCGTAACTTCTGCAGGTGTGCTCATCATGGCCTACTGACCTGCAAAAATTACAGAACAATTTCTAGGACGTCTGTGTATACTTCTGCAATAGGTGACAGTTATCTGTAGTGTGTTTTCCTCCTATCTGACAAATCTCACACCATAACCACGCTCGGTCCTACTTGTACCTCTAGTCTTAATGGCATCGGCCCTCCTCCTACCAAGTAATTCGTGAAATATGGACAATGGTCCTTGTCATGCCCCTGGCCTTTGCATTTTATGCACCATACTTCGTCACGTGCCTCAGGCCGAGGTGTCTTATCCTGTTTCAAACTCTACATTTCTAGACACAAATTTTGTAGTTGTGCATGGATTTGTTGGACTCCCA
The DNA here is from genome assembly GCA_031772625.1 of Pinus tabuliformis. Taxonomy (NCBI): domain Eukaryota; kingdom Viridiplantae; phylum Streptophyta; class Pinopsida; order Pinales; family Pinaceae; genus Pinus; species Pinus tabuliformis. The sequence goes on along the minus strand of CM062817.1, from coordinate 44,932,232 downwards.
GACCAAGATCTTGTATAGGGGTCTCGTGCAATCTCATTGCAATCTCCAAAGCTTCAGCGTGGGTGGAAAGCTTTTGTTGTGACAATGTCGTCCTTAAATGCAGTGTTAGTTACGCTACAAACCATTCACGGTGCTATCCATCCATCAAGGTCATGTTGGCTTCGTGAAATATACTCTTCAGACTCTAGTCCAGATCCCATGGGATCTCGCCCGGAAGCATCTCGTTTTCCTTAAACCTGATAATAAATTGTGTCTTTGATTTTGGCTTGCTAAAATCCCTATTCAGCGTGGCCTGGATATCTATGATCCTTGTGTTTGGATGGTCATTAGAATTCTTAATGTACCACGTTAGTGCATGATCCTGCAACGTTCTTACCAATGTAGCCTTCTTTATATTGTAATCCACAACTCCTTGTGCTTCTCATACCGCCCTTACTACGAACCAAAATTGGTCCGCATATTGGTTCCCTACTCCTCTGAATATCTATAGTTTGATCATGCTCACCATATTTAACTGTGGTGGTGGCGGAGGTGGGGTGGGCGGAGATGGAGGTGAAGATGGTGAGACTGGTGGCGGTGTAGGTGGAGGTGATAAGGGAAGAATTCACTACCTTATCAGTTAGACCGCGCTTCTCAGAGAAACTTTCGCGAGCTCTTCCTCACTTTCTTGCCGATGAAAAATCAAGGGACTATTTTCTATCCCTGCGCTACCTTCATTTCTATGGATCCTCCCACTTCACATAGCCCCAAACATCAACTTATTCGCATAACCCACTTTTCACGCATCTTAATCCAAGTGTTCAAAGATTTAATGTACTTACCTCGTGGTCCTTTGAGGAAGCGTCCTTCCACCTCGTTGTAGCTGACTGTCGTGTCTAACACAAATTGAGTCATAAATCCTCCTATAATTCGATCAATCCAATGGTCCACAGTGCGCGTGATCTTATCTTCGTATTCTTCTAGTATGCGCACTAATTTTGGAGTCCACACGATTGGTTTGTTGAGCCTACACCTTCCTTGACTGTTTGCTAGCTTTGTGATCTACTCATACAACTCAGAGGGAAAGGATGCAAAGAAAATTTCATGGATTTCCGTATATAAGTAGTGCTCCAACCACTGTTCCTTTGATCCTCGTAGATTCTTGTCTTCCTGCACCGCGAACTCGTGAATCTTCTTGTCCAACCACCCTTTAATTTCTTTCTTTGTTGGATTCCAGTGACACGACATCAGACATCCCTTATGAAGATCCCCGTCCCAGCAACGGAACCATTTGTCTGCTTGTTGGGGCCTGACCCAGGTTCAGAGGTGATTTAGCAAAACAAATCCTGGTGCTACTGGCCCTTTCAGCAACAACTCGTGGAGCGCGAACTGAGGTCTCACCTGAAGTAGTATGGGAGGGTGCTAGAACTAGGTTTCTGCACCCTAGAGATGTCTGATGGTATCCAAGTGGTTTGCGGTTTGACCCTGCGTGCACATTTCTACGCGCACCTATCAGTACCTCGCAACCTGCGATGCTGCCCTCGCACAGCCTTACTCGGGGCCTGAACAATGTTATTACCCAAATCCTTACTAGTAACCTGATATTATTTGATCAACTTAGCTTATCTGTATGCTTTCAGTTATACTTAACAATAGTCACCATTCATATAAGTACGTGTAGTAAATACATAGTATAATTGCAAATGATATGAAACAGAAAATAACACAAGAACAGATACATAGAATTTAGATAAAAGTTCTTATTTTTCTTCTTCCTTGGTTACAGACTCAACTCTTCCCTGCGGACTCAGCTGTAGGGGTCCACGCACTCAGCTACAGACTCTACTAGGCCTCTGCACACTCAGCTACAGAGCCTCTTCCTACTCTATGACCCAAGACACACTTCGCACCTTTGCTTACACTCTAAGACCTTTTCTGTCCATCTTCTCTATGATTTTATTCATTATATTTACAACTTAGAGCCTCGCTCTTATTTATACAATCCCATGGTCCGAAGACCATGGGTAGGCTGACACTACATTCAAAACTTAGGGTGGACATCCCTATGACTCTAACATACAATTCTCGCTCCACGCCTGCAATTCATGGAGTCTTTACAACAATATTACTCAAAGCTTGGGCTTTGAGCCCCAAAACATGCTGTGGGGGGATTCCATGCCCAACAAACATGATGACTCGGTTGTTGCACTGTGTCTCCTCATAGGTAAGAAAGCTTCCTACTTATGATGGCCTGAATGATGTAGATATTGTTTTGGACGCATTTGAAAAAAAGGTACCAGAAAAGCAGCGTTTCCAAGCATTGGACTGGGCACTAAGTGCTACTCTTGCAAGATGGTGGGGTACACATAAGGGAAGCTTTGATGATTGGCGTGAATGTAGGAGGATGATGAGAACACGATTTGGTAAGTTGAATATTCAAATGATAGACAAGTATGGTGGGTAGGATGATCCATGTGCACATCTGGCCAAATGGACCCAAGCTTATGGAGAGAAGCCCCAACCTAAATCGGTAAACTTGTTCTGTCACACCCTGGATGTTGTCCCCATGAATTGGTACGTAGAAATAGAGCTTTGCCATCGTACAGGTGAATGGGATATTATGCACAAAGGATTCATAATGACATTTAGTTTTGAAGATGGGTTTGACTGTATTGATGAGGCGTTACAAGAAGTGAAATCAACAATATTTAGGATACCGCAGGATCCTTTGGACCTAGTTCAACTTGCATGGGCTACTCAGCTGAGTCACGCATTGGAATGCTATAATGTAACTGCTGAAGAAGAGGATGAGGATCTGCGAAAGATTAATGTTCCTGAAACAGAAGGTCACCACGAGGTTGAAGGACCATAGATTGAGAACCATGATATAACTGTGTCGTTGAAAACGAAACAAGTAAACATTGGTACTGAGGTAGAACTCAAATTCGCAAAGATTGGAGACTACTACAACGACGCGACGGTGGATAAGGTCACTGAGTTTATCTACGAGTACCAGGATTTATTCCCTACCAAGTTTACAGAATTAAAAGGGTTAATCAGAGACCTAAATGTTATGAATATCACACTGAAACCTGACGTGAAGCCGGTTAAGCAAAGACCTTACCATCTCAATCTGAAGTATAAGGAGAACTAGACAAGATGCTCGCAGTAGGCATCATTGAGTCTGTGGAGGAAGCTGACTGGGTACCCAATGGTGGTACAAGAGAAGAAGCAGAAGGATGAAATAAGGATATGCATGGATCTTAGAAAGTTGAATGATGCTTGTGTAGATGATCCTTTCCCGACTCCAGTCACTGATGAAGTGTTGGACAATGTAGGTGGCCAGGAAGCATATTCCTTCACTGATGGGTTCTATAGGTACCACCAAATCAAAATTGTGTCGGAGGATAAGAGAAAGATAGCCTTCACGACTGAGTGGGGTTGTTTTCAGTACACTGTAATTTTGTTTGGATTGAAAAATGCGCCTGCGATCTTCTTGCGCATAGTCGTTGCTACGTTCAAGGAATTTATTCATAAGTTCCTGGAGGTATACTTTGATGACTAGATTGTGTTTGGGCTGGTAAAACACCATGTAGCAAGCTTGTGCCTGATGCTAGATACCTATCGAAGATACCAGATCGCGCTAAATGTAAAGAAGTGTCTATTTTGTGTTCCTTTTGGGACCCTGTTGGGTCACGTGGTTTGCATATAGAGATTGATGGTAGATCCCGCGACGATTGCGGTGATACTGAACTTGGAAGCACCAAGGAGTGTTAAGTAGCTGCATGCTACCTTAGGACACATGGGATATTACAGAAAGTTTATCAAAGGTTATGCCCAGATCACCGCACCTATGGAGAAATTTTTGAAGAAGGATGATACATTTTGCTGGAACGAGGATTGTAACAAGAGCTTGGATGTATTGAAAGAAAAGATGGTCATCACGCTAGTTCTAGTCTTCGAGGATTGGAAGAAGGCGTTTCATGAACATGTCGACATGTCATGTATAGCACTGAGAGTATTGGTAACACAGGCTGGTGGAGGAAACTTGGAACATCCTATTGCGTTTGCAAGAAAAAGGTTATCCAAGGCGGAGAAGAACTATTCCACCACCGAGCACGAAGGCTTAGCCATGGTGTATGCACTCCAGAAGTTTAGGCACTATTTGTTGGGTGGCCATTTTAAAATGTATACAGATTCCTCTGTGCTGAAATACCTGCTCAATAAGCCTGTGTTGGGGGGGGGAGAATCTGCAGGTGGTTCTTATTGTTCCAGGAGAATGATTTTGAAGTTATTGTGAATCCTGGATGACTGAACTTAGATCTAGACCATCTGTCGTGCATTGAAACAGGGGAAGAGCCCACTAATTTGGAGGAAGGATTGCCTGACGTGTAACTATTTGCAGTGCGTGTCGCAGATGGTCATTTGGAATATATAATACACTTCCTAATGACAGGAACCACCCCAGAAGGATACACTGTCTAGTAGAAGAAGGAACTAGTGGTGTGCGCAATAGATTTCTCTATCATAGTTGGGCATCTGTACAAAATGGGGTTTGATGAGATATTGCGACGATACGTACCAGAGTTTGAAAGAAGCAGCATCCTTGCGGATGCTCATGGAGGCGTCATGGGAGGACATTATGTAGGAAGAGCAACTACGGAGAATATTCTACGCGCAGGGTTGTGGTAGCCAACCCTCCATCAGGACTCAAAAGTGTATTGCAAGGCATGCGATGTGTGTCAAAGGAATGGCAGGCCATCGCAGAGGGATGAGATGCCTTTGAATCCACAGATGACGTTGCAACCCTTTGAGAAATGGGTGATAGATTTTGTGGGATCCATTCAGCCCCAAGGAAAGATAGGAGCGAGGTACATTATCACCGTGACAGAGTATTTGACTCGTTGGGCGAAGGCTCACCGTGTGAAGGATTGCACAGGCACGATTACCGCAAAGTTCCTCTTTGAGTATGTATTGCCATGGTTTGGATGTCCAAAGGTCTTGATGAGTGATCACAGTACACACTTTCTAAATGAGACGATCAGTGCGCTAATGGAAGAATATCAGGTATATCACCAAAAGAGCACACCTTATCACCCGCAGGCTAACGAGATGGTGGAAGCGTTCAATAAAGTGCTCAAAAATGCACTAACCAAGGTTTGCAATGCTTAGCAAAGTGATTGGGACCTATGCATACTTGCAATATTATGGTCTTATCGAACAAGATGTAAGAAGTTGACTGGACAAACCCCCTTTAGGCTTTTCTATGGTGTTGAAGAGGTAATGCCTATGGAAGATATTGTGCCTAGTCTGCGCATAGTGGTGCTCACTGGTATGACGGATCACCAAGCCCTAGAGGAAAGGCTCGCACAGTTGGATGAAGTTGAGGAAGAGGGATTTCTAGCTAGATTTCACCAATAGGTCTAAAATCAGTGTGAAAAGGCTTGGCATGATCGACATATTAAGTTGCGCACCTTTGAGGTAAATGACCTAGTTTTGTTCTATGATAGTAAGTTTGATAAATTTCCAGGGAAATTCAGAATGAACTGGTTAGGGCCCTATGTCATTGAGGAAATTACTGATGGAGGAGCGGTACAGCTGGTCAACTTGAATGGAGAGCCCTTCCCAAGAAAGGTGAATGGCAGTCACTTGAAGCCATACACCGGCAATCCGGCCATGTGACTAGATGAAGGTAACATAGTCTTAGCACTCTAGGTAGCTGAAAGGAGGTGCGGGACTATAAACTACACTACCCAGGTTGGGGAGGTGCGCGATTGGAGGATGGTGCAAAGCAAGGAAGTGTAACAGGTTTCGCGGCACCACAGAGGTAGCTACACTGCCTAGGGAGAAATCGCGCAGGTCGGATGGAAAGTGACCGTTAAATTCACTGTTCATGATTTGGCGGTTGAAATGCGGCCAAATGGAACGAGCGGCCAACATTTAAGATGAAATTTATGGCTCAGATCCTTGAAAATATGCCACCAATCTGGCATTAATGAACTGAATTTGGCGAGAACGATCAGATTTGAATTAAAAATTCCCTATTAATTACAAGTGTTTGTCCAACGAAAAACTCTTAGCATTTTGAGAATTGCGTTGTTGAGCTCTCAGGCACCCATAAACCGAGAATTCTTCGAGGCTTTCAAAGAGACTCCTGCATTTGTAAACTTGCGAGAGACGTCACGAGAACTATTAGAAAGTGTTATGTCGGCACCCGCAAAAATTATAAATACTAAAGAAGTAGTAGAGGAGTCGGCATAGGAAATGGAAATAGAGGTAGAAGTAGTTGTTCCAGAGGTCATCGAGCTGCTCACTGAAGTCTCTAAATCACCGAGAACACCGAGACCGAAGCCGACCCCAACTAAAGAGACCGTGAAGGATAAAAAGGGCAAGTATCTTGCCATACCAGTGTGATCATCGCCAAGGAGAAACCCACCAAAACCCACTGCACAGGAGAAAGGCAACGCCATAAACTTAGAACTAGAGGAGGAAGACATTAAAGACATCCTGATGGACGACAAGCATGTGGGAGCTGAAGTCGAGGAGGTTGAAGCCCACGGTGTGGATCCTATTACTTGGTTGCCAGACTATGTACCTTCGTACAGGCCTAAGACCAATATACCAAAGGACGTCGATGAGAGCAAGACTCCCTTGCAAACCCCTCTACTGCCGGACGAAATTATTTTCAATGGTACGTGCTTGGCATGAGTACCGCTACTGAAACTTGAAGATGGGCACTTGGAGGACACAAGAAGTTCCCACACCTTGCAACCGAGCAGTTGATGCATCACATCATTCATACAAATACAGGAATGACTGCATTGGAGCTGTGGAGGTGCTCAAGGGAGTAGAAAAGGGAGGGTTTCTCAACCTGCTCTGGGTGTTGCACTACAACCACACCCCGGTAACAGTTTTGGTCATCAAGCATCTGATATGCTTGGTGCATGATGGGTGTCTGTGGCTGGAGGATCCGATACTCATCATGGATAGGTTGATTCAGCAGATAACACGACTGCCTTATATAGGAGAGAATCTGGCCATGATCTTTGGCGGAAAAGGTGGTGAACAGGCTCTTGCAGAATCGATGAAAGAAAAATTTAAATTGGTGAAGAAGCTGCGCGGATATGCTATATCCAACATCTGCATCCCCACTGTGAAGGTAGCCACATAGATCTTAGCGGGGAAGGTGATGAGAAAGTGTCGCGCTGATGAGGTGCTGGTGCCTATCGTTGCGTTAGCAGCACAGTGCACTAAAGGAGTCTAGCTCAGCTGGTCAGACTACCTTCGCGGAGAGTTTCTGACGAACTATCGCGAAGCACAAGAGATCAGCAAGATGTTCCACTATGTGTGGCTCTTGCTGTCAATTGTGATGGTATCATGGGAGTCGTCAAAGGATAGCCAGTTTCCTTCGGTCATGCCAGACCTCCCTGAAGCAGTGAAGTACACTTCACTGTGTGTGACCAAGGACACGCAGCGAGTCAAGGACGGCAATATCTTTTGGATCTTGATGGAGATGAACATCCGAATGGCCATCAATCACAAACCACAATTATTGCCAATGATGTACACCAACCTACAGGGCTACGTTGAATTCAAAGCCAACTTCCATTGATTATCCATCAGAGTGTGAAAGGACCCTACGCAAAAATGCTATGACTTAGCTTATTTGGCAACGGATGACACCATTGATGCGGAGCTTGATCAATGCCTGATAGAGTGGCGCACTACCACAGACTTGGCAGTGGGCAGGAGCAAGTCTGCCACGCAGAAGAAGAAGGAGGATGCCAAGCTTAAGATGGCATAGCTGGCTGAAAAGAGGAAAAAGGAGGCTGCTGATAAGGTCTAGGCAGAGCGCGAGGCTACGCAGTAGATAGGGAAGCAGACATGTGGGACATGTTAGGTTCCTATACTAATAGGAGTCATAATTTTTGAATGGCTGAGATTAAACCTGTAATATGTACATACCTTTGCTTTTTGCAAATGTTTTCCATATTCAAAAAATAGAAAAATGTAAAGAGGGCATGTCATAAAAGAAAAATCAAAGGACAAAATGAATAAAAAGGTCAAAAAAGATGAAAAATATGAACCCCAAGAAAAGAAAAGACCATGAAAGTGTGCTAGTCAAAATGCCACTACTATTTACTTTTTATGCAGAATAAATGATTGTGTGTAGTTTGTAACCTATGCCACAATCCATGATGGTCAAAATGTTTAAACTTGGCTATTTCATGTTTCAATATCATGTTTATAGATAGAGAATAAAATCTGACTAAACAGTGCAATCATGGAAGATAAGTAGATTAGGTAAAGTAAATAAAAAGGAGATCAACTGTTTAATCTGAGCCCTTGGATGTAATAAATTTAGATTTAGTTAGATTTCCATTGTAAAGAAAAGAAAAATGTTTGATAAGGGTTTGCTAGCTTAAATGCACCCTAATAAAGAGAAGTAAAAAAAGTAGGAAGAGTAGACAGGTAAGTAGAAGAAAGGTTGCAGAATTGTGATGATTATTAGACAAAAGCATATTTATCACCCTCATCATGAAAGTTCTAAGTATGAATGAGAAATTGGACTGGCATAAAGTTTGCAAAGTCAAATTAATTAATTTCCCCTCACTCATTTCACCCTTTACTTATTAATTTCCCACAATAAGTTTGAAGTACCCAAAATCTTAAGTCAAAGGGGTTCAGAGCATTTCTCTGACTTCTGGAGGGGCCCGACCCTCGGCCCAATGACTTATAGAACTTAAGTACTAAAATCCCCTCATAAACATTCACCCCCTTCAATTCATTCAGTTTCCCCTAATAAATCCCTTTTCCTAAGGTTAAAACTCTATTTTCCTAAGGAAAAGCAATCATCCCCATAAATACCCCTTGTCTCCAAAAACACCTCAAAAACACATTAAGCCTAAGTTATAATATATGTATACGAAAAACAAATCAATTACAATGAAATACCTTATACTTAGAGAAAATTCATTCTCATTTATCTCCAACAATTTTCATATTAACTTTTAATATTATTTATATGTTGATTCCCGAAAAAAACCCTTTTCCCGTATATTTTATTTAAACCCCTTTAATATTAATATCCCTACCCAGAATTTTGAAATATAAACTTTATATTATTCAAACCTCACAAATGACATAATTAATCGATCTGCGATTAATTAAAGTCAAACCATCCACCAATGAAATCTCGTCCGATACATTAACCTTCGCCTTAATCCAAAATCAAATCAAAACCACCACGTTGAAATGCCCATCGGATCCCTTCATTACCTTCCATGCAACTCCCACGCCCGACCACCACACGATCTCCCCCCTCCCCATCCGACGGCCCATGTTGATTTCAAAAGGGCCCGAAATTAGAACGATACCCACTCGAAATGGGTTGTTTTCCGCTGGGCCCCCAAAGCGACGTGGTGCTCGATGAATGGAATTGGGTGGCCTCCCCACAAAACTGCCGAATGCCCAAAGGCTGTGCAAAGTAAACCACTTATCGCCATCCTGCTACCCAGCAAAAATACCATTGTTCACTCTGCTATGCGACAAACGATCACTGTACACTAGTACCCACCAAATTGACTTTTCGTGCATAAATCCAAAAAAGCCCCAAATCATTGTTGTTATCATTTTTAACTGTAATTTTCTATGCACACGCCTATGAACGTTGAAAGCTGTCAACCCACGTACACTTGCACTCTGAAGATGCCAAAAGCTCCTAGATTGCCTTCCAACCTAATTGAAGCCTTTTGAACCATTGAGAATTTCCAGTTACCCAGTTCAGACCCAATTTACTCCAAATTCTAGGTATTTTAGGCCAAAATCCATTGAAAGCCCTATAAATTTCTGAACCAATCTCTAAGTTTTCTTAATTGAAATTAAAGGGAACTTTAGTAACATAAAACCCACCTAGAATTGAACCCCCATTACCTCAAAGACTAAAAATTTACCATCCCCATTCTTAAATCCACAAGAACTAAGAATGGCTGCCCCAATTGCCATGGATGTCAGGCCAATTACTACTCCTCACCTGGACCTGGACCACCTTCCCCTTGCTGATAAAGATTTCCAAATCAAAGACACCTCTGTCCTTGAGTTCCCTATCAAACTATTTTGTCGATATAAAGACCAATACCTAAACCATGCTGATAAAATTGGTCTTTGGGAGTCTAATTTGCCCAAGTACCAATTCCCTGAGGTGCACATATCTCCAGAGATTGTCCATTATTGCCATGCAAACTACATTCCCAATCAAAGAGAAGTGATGTCCCCTGACCACGCCATACTTTTCACCATCACTGTCGAGTGAATCACTGAAATGCTACAATTACAACCAGGGCAGAACTTAACCCCTATTTCAATTGGAGACCTACTAGACAGATTCCCCAAGCTTACCACTGCCAAACTTGCTGAAATTCTCAAAACCTTCATCAGGGAGGAAAAGAATATCCCAAAATACCCTGCCCCATATGTGGCTACCATATTTTCACCATTTGTTTAGGATATAGTAGCAATAGTCTCTTGTGTTTTAGGCTATACCACCAGTGAGTACATAGATGAAATCATCTTAGCCTTCATGTCCATTTTCTCTCCTAGACAGCCCCCTGCTGTCATGTATGATTATGCCAGGTTCATAGCTAAAAAAATTCATGACCAATTCCTTAGAATGAGTACTGAGAGAGTATTTAAGTATTCTTCAGTTTTGTACCACCTTTTCTTATATTACCAAGCTGACAAGTTCCCCTTCACTCTCCAAAAGCTTGACACTAAAGGCCATCCTAGGTCAGTAACTTTTTGGACTCCTTTGATACATGAGTAGGATTCGCCATATCCATACATAGACTTCATTGTTCTTTTTGTACATCTTGTAGTGACCATGCTGCTAGGAAGTCCTTCAAGAATTAGTTCAGATATCAGGAGGATCCTACAACTGTCAAAACAACACAAAGTGGGAGATTGGTACTTGTACCAAAATCACACAGAAATTAGGATCTATTGCTGTGAGTTTGCCCCATATAAATTGCCCAAGTACCTCCCAATGAAGTTATTTGCTCTGGAGTACTACAGGAAAATAATCAACTCCGATGACGTGCATTTTGTTAAGGCCAAAAAGAAGGCCCAACTCAGAATCAAAGATCAACTAGGCCCCTTTGTATGTAATAGCCAAGAAGCTGGAAAAGAAGCAGAGGAAATCCTTTAGAGACTTAAACTAAAACAAATCTTCATGTGGAGATATGACCCCTATGACTTCATCTGCAACAGAAGACAGAAAAACAAGATGGCTCCCTACATTCACCACCAAATCCTTGAGATAGAGAAATATGAAAATCAATTGGAATGGGTGGAGAATACTTTAGTAGATAGGGATAGCACTAAAGTGGTAGTTGAAAATGATCTAATTGATTTGGAGAAAAGGCTTGATGAGGGTTCTTTCCTGTAGGTTCCAGGAGAATCTCAAGTCCAAGGAGAGTCTCAAATCCAAGAAGAATCATAGGCACAGGGAGAATCTTAGGCACCAAGTGAATCACATACAGAAGAAGAATACCAGGTGCAAGAAGAGTCAGAACAGCCAAGCCTATCAGAGGAATTAAATCAAATATAAATACCAGGGCTTATCATGAGTACTCCCCCTATCTTGCAAACTCCTCTGAATGAGGATAAAAACCTCAAAAGGAATAGGGAAGAGGCCACTACATCAGGCATAGCAACCACACAAACATATGCAAATACCAACCTAGTCAAAAGGCAGAGGTTAAACCCTATTTCAGAATAGGAATTCACAGAAGAAACAGTTGGGGCCACTAGCACAGAAAGAGAAAGAAGCAAGCCTGCTAGTCCCTCTAGGGGCACACTAGAACCTTCCACATCAAATACTCATAGGCAACAGAGTGTTGAAGTGTCCTCATTTAGGATGCCAACTAACAGGGACCAAGACATTAGGGAAAGGTACAAGGATATAAAGGCCATGAATGAGAGGCTAAAAGCCAAGACTTATGCACAGTATCTAAAGATGGCACCTACAAACTAGACAAGGCTTATGTCAGCCTATGATGTTAAAGAAGGAAAAATGCAGATGACATTTGTGAAACCTACCACTCAGCAACCAAAAACAGCAGCTGACTTCAAAAAGATAGATTTCAAAGTGCTGGCAAAGGACATACATCCTATTGACCAGATTGAGCTGCACAAGTAGACAGGGAAGATGATTTACTCCACCTTGACAAGAAAAGCCATCGTAGCTCACCAATTGCAAAATTCCCTAAATAACATATCAACTCAATTCCAATTGGAAAAGGCCTCTTCATAGGCAAAATACACCAGAATCAAGTCCTTAGAGGACTTAATCATTGAGTTGGGACATGATCCCAAAGATGTGAAGGCCACTAAAAGACTAATCAAGAAGAAAAATGATGACATAGCTGCTTCGAAGAAGCAACTTAATATTCCACCACTACATCACCCACAGATAGTAGAAGTCCTAGAGACCCAAAAAGGACAAGAGCTTATGGACTTTGTCCTAAAGCTAAATGACCAGTTGAAAGAAACAAAGAAAGAATTGGACACATTGATTCAGTCCAAACAAAGTGAATTGGCCACCACTTCTACAACTACCATTCTCACAGTAACAACTGCAGTTCCCTCAACACTGCCATCATATTTGGCACGAACAGCTCCACCTGCCATAGCATTGACAGTCACAACTGAGTCTACAACAGCAGGTACTTCAATAGAAAAGACAACAGATCTAGTGAAAGCCATGGAGGAAATGTCCATCCAGGCAACATAACTTAAAAGGCTTAAGGAGAAAGTGGAAAGCTTAGAAACTGACTGCAAGCTTGCCCAGATTCAACAGAGAGAAGAAACACAGAAAGCCCTAAGGATGGGTGAGAAGATTAAGGTCCTAGAAAAAGATTTAACTCTACAAAAGCCACTAGGACAGACGAAAGAGATGCTCTAGGCCAATATCATTGACTCTGTCAATGATATTTGGCCATCAATTCAAGCAATATTTGAGCAAACAAAACTGGTGAAAGTGGCCACCGAGGCTATTAAGAAAGTAAAGGAAGACTTAGGAGACTAGCCTAAGGTTGCTAATCGACTCATCCACTTCTCGAACAACATGAACAGACATGAACTTAATGAGATGGGTGTAGAGGATAAAACTAAAGCTATCATAGAAGTCAAAAAGATTCTTTCCAAAAGAAACCTTATGCTTAACCTAGAGGAAAAATGCCATAACATGCAGGTGGGCATTGACAGATTCATGGAAAAGTTTCAAATTTTGAGGGATAAAGGCCTTCCAAGTCCTATGGTCATCCATGACAAACTTATGACCCAATTGGATTACATTGACAGATTAAGGAAGTTTTCCAAGGAACAGGAAACCACTTTAGGTATCAAAGCCTTGCCAACAGGGAAAGTATTGTATGATACTTTAGAGAATCTATTTTTCCTAGAGCATGAGGTGAAACATCTATTTGTCACCAAGCCTAATTTTTCCAAATACACTGAGGCAGATGAGATCTATAGAATAATGCTCAAATTAAAGTTACCTGAGGATGAATGGTGGGAAAAATGACAGATTTACTATAAGTTACCATAGTAAATCTAAATGGTAGCCAAATGAAACAGGTGAACAGGGTCAAAGAGTAGTAGGTTAAAGAGTATTAGTAAAATACTAAAGACAAATATGATTCTAGCGTACAAATATCAGCCAACTTAAAAGGGCTCAAATTCAACTACAACAGCCAACACTACCACAATAAGAGGGACAATATGATGCAGTTTTCCATCTCTCTATCTTCATGCTTGAAGATATTTTTATTTCCTTAATTAAATCTCAAATTGCTATGAGATATTTTGTAATATTTTTTTCATAAATACTTCCCATTCTGAAGTATTTAGGGTGGATTCAAAGACATTTATGTAGACTTTTATCTGAAATCAAAGTGCTAGTGTATCAAAACTGGATTGGCTTGCTAGATCATGGAATAAAGTTCAGACATTTTACGGGATTCTTGTGTAAAGCGATAATCAAATAAGTATTCTCTGATGTGTATTATTGTTTTTCCTTATGTTTCTTAATAATCATATGTGTTTCTGTGAAATCTGAATGGTAAACTAGGAATGATATTTTAGAACTTGCTTTAATGCACTCTGTCTTGACTGTTTACATTCTTAATGTTTTCTGTTAAACTATCTTAGTTAGGGAATTCTTAAATGCTCCCTTACTTCCGTAGTTTCTCCCCATTGTCTATATCAAAGGAATCTTAATTTCCCTTTGTTCATGATCACCTGTTTTCTTTCATTCTGAACCCGATTTAAGGATTCTTAAGTGCCCTTTTACCCTGGTTAGAATTATTCCATCCATCAGCCCTTTGAAGATTTTCCTTTTGCTTTGCTATCCTGCCCTATAAATACTCCCTTTAATGATTTGATCCAATTATGCTACCCTTTTATTGACTCCATAGACCAACGGCTTGAAGACCTAGCTCTATCCATCTGTTCGAAGAATTCCACCACCCAACTTCAAATCAAAATCAAAATCATCAGGAAACACTAAGAAATAGCCTAAAATCTAATAGAAACAAAGTTAAATTATAAAGAGAGAACCCTCTCTGGACTTAGGTTGGCTAGAACCTGAGTCTAAAAGATTTGGTTTGTGGTTACCTCAGAGTATTCCTTATTTTGATAACTTCTAGGGAAAATTTCTCAGTGATAACAGGACAAAGCGAGACTCTGACAAAGGCATGAGGTCACCTTCACCTGAGATAAAAGAGGACATTGAATAGCATGGCATGGATGCTCAGGAGACATCTGCCCACATCAAATGCTCAAGGGAGCTGGAGAAGGGAGGGTCCAGGAAGAAATCAAAGGCGACCAAGACCTCACTGGACCCCATCACATTAACAGAGGGTGACTTGCATGATATCAGTGACACAGTAAGGGATTTCACCGCGAAGGCCCTACAACAATTTGAACAGTAGCAGGAGATCATCCTGGGGGCTATCCAGACAAGGTTGCAGGAGTTACAGACCCGTGCGTCGCAAGCTGGCACAGTGTCTACCAGCTTGGCTATCGACACTTCAGAGGCTACCAATATGTTGTGCATGAAGGCTTGCAGTGTGATAGTGACGCCGAATGGAGCACTGACCACAGAGAATGAGGCTGATAGGCCCACTGTCAGTGCCCTAAAGGGAGTAGGGTTGAACTTGGCAGCACTCCCGCATGAAGCACTCCACCTCTTGTAGGATGGAGTAATTGCAGAACTGAGGGCCCATGAGCACTGTACCCTCCAGGTGATTATTGGACAGTGGATAAACAATGAACAAATGGCCCTATAAAGAAATGGTGCCATCGCTACTGAGACCAAGGCGACCAATCAGAGAAAGCAGATTATGTAGGTCATTGAGGAGGCATGCCGAATGGTCCCAGAGTTGGTCATTCCGAAGGAGGATCCAATCTAGGTACACATCTGTAAGCTAGCCAGAAGGGTGCGTGACACTCGCACTGAGATGGCACAGGTTTAGTTGGAGTTGAACCTGCAAATTACAGAGTTACAGTTGAATACCTAGCCTTCAACTCCACTATAAGTGAAGGAACAGCGGGCGACCACTGTCATAGAAGCAGTTGCAGTGGTGGATAGTGCAGTAGCAGACTTCACGCAATTGTTTGAATAGTCATTTGAGGTCCTGACCAGCTTGGAGGATGACTCCAATGTACAACGGCTAGAGATGGAAGCGCACGAGCTACAGTAGCACTATGATAAGGTTAAGGGCACAATGCGAACCGTCACGCTGAGACAACGACTAGCCAAGATGCAAGAGGTCAAATAGCTGAAGGAATAGGTGGATGTGGCGCTGCATAAGGAAGTTGTGTTGAAGGCAAGACTTAAGCCTTGGCTGGATGAGGCTTACACAGTGACAGGATCCATCGAAGGTAAGCTTGCGACTCTGCAAGTGATGCAACAAAAGATTTAGGCCGACAACGTAGGAGCAGTGACCGAGCAGATAGTGGAAGATGCGAAGCAGGTAGCCGCACAGTGTACGGCTGAGGTTGCGGTCATATGAGTTGAGCTGGAAGGGATTCGTGCAAAGATCTCCACGCCTACTGAGTGGCTTAAAGGTGAGTCACGATTTTTGTGTTGGGGGCCTGTTGGGAATGGGATCCCCCAAGGACAGTTTTGGGGCTAATAGCCCATGTTTTGGTCAAATTTTATAAGAAACTTGTAAAGACTCTGAATTTTGTGGTTGCAGAGCATGAAGGTGTCATGAATCATAAGGGGTTGTCTGCCCTTAGTTTTGTAAAGTAAAGTCGGCTGTAAGAGATCTACCCATGGTCTGCGGACCATGGGATTGTATAAAAAGAGCTAAGGTCTAAGTAGTTTTAGGGACACACAAGATAAGAGAGTCATAGCTCTGAAGTAAGAAGTCTAAGTTTCAGGTTGTAGCATAGGTAGAGGCTCTGCAGCTGAGTGCACAGAGGTCTAGGGTGGAAGTTCACAGCTCAGTGTGCGGACCCCTACAGTTGTGTGCGCAGGGTGGATAGAGTCTGTAATCACTTGGAAGATATCAATAAAGAGAAGTATTCTGCAATTTCTCATGCCTTTGTTCTGATTAATGCATCTTATCATTTTATGTATGAATTTACTTTATAATGCTTATGTGATGCGCGAATGTGTATGTTTATGTTCGATACTAAATGCATATAAGGATATTTGTTAACGAGGTGCTAACTGTGAGTATCTAATAAGATAAGTAAGATTCTTAAGATAACTTGAAAATCTAAATGATACGTTGCCTTAGCAGTGCGAAAATATTAGAATCGAAGGTTAGGGCTAGGCGAAGGTCAGCCGTACCCTTTTGCGGGGGCGTCAAAAGGAAGAACAAGGGGTTAGGCAAATAGAGCCCTAGAACTAAGTGACCTGCACGAAGGGAGGAATAGAAGGAATAAAACGACATCATGACCATCTCAAGCTGCGGAAACTTGGTTCCAGCATCCCCCCATACTGCTTCGGGTGAGACTTCGGTCTGCACTCCATGGGCTGATGCCGAAAGGGCCAGTAGTGTAGGGATTTGTTTAGCTAATTAATGTTGAACCTGGCTCAGACCCCCTCAAGCCGACAACCTATGATTCCACAATGTCGTATCTTCTCCTGTAGAGGTTAAAGCATTAACAAAATTAGAAATACCATTGCATAAATACAATGTGCCAACCTTTTCTCCTTTTTTTATTACTAGGGCTCCTTTAATGACCTTCCAGGTTTTATCTATGAAAGTAGTTACACAGCCTTCACCTCCCAACTGCCTTGTTGAAATCAGATTTTTCTTTAGAGATGGAAGATGCCTTACCTCCTTCAATAGCCATTGATTTCCATTCTGTTGTTTTATGAAAACTATACCCATTCCAATGATTTTACAGGGCTTATCATCACCCAATTGAACCTGTCCGAAATCTCCTTGAACACAATCATGAAAATGTTTCCTATTAGGTTTGGCATGGAATGAGGCCCCTAAATCCACCGCCCAGGCATCAATAATATTTTCTAATGAAATATTTAAAGCATCTTGCAACACATCACTTGCCACATCGCTTCATGATTGTTTTCTTGCTATGCGTCTCCTTATTTTCCCTTCTGATACTTGCAATCTTTCTTCAGGTGTCCTTTCTTACCGCATTTCCAGCACAATATCCCCGACCTAGACTTGGATCTCCCTTTCCTTGACTTACTACGATATCCTAGGCTCTTTCCTCTTTACATATTTTCTTCCCCTAATCTCTGCAGTCAAAGCATTACCTCATGTCTCACTGGAGCATTTCCGTCGCATTTCCTCGCTAAGGATTGCACCAACAACATCATCAAACTTGAAAGTACTAGATCCAAAGATAGAGTTACTAATGGCCATAACTAAACCATTCCAACTTTCTCGCAATGAGCATATAAATAACAAAGCCCTAACTTCATCATTAAAAGTTACCCCTACAGAACTTAACTGACTAGTGACTGTATTAACTTCATTTAAATGATCAACAACAAATCCATCTTCTGACATTTTCATATTAAATAAATGCTTCATAAGAAATACATTATTTGAGGTCGAGGGTTTTCCATATAGTTTGGCCAATGTCGACATTAAAACCTCTTTTGTTGTTTCCTTTGAAATATTAAATGCTACCGACACTGCTAGGCACAACCGTATTATTCCAGGTGCCTTTCTGTCAAGAATATCCCATTCCGTGTCTATCATACTCATCGGCTTCTTTGCCTTTCCACTCAATGGTTGGTACATATCTTTCTAGTACAAATAACCTTCCATTTTCATATTCCACAGCTAGTATTTTTCGTCATTAAATTTTTCGACCCTAAACCTACCATTTTCCACCATTTCTCCCACTCGAACTAGCAACCCTTCTCTCCTGCGAGTTTATCAGCCAAATAGACCTTCAGCTCTGATACCATTTGTTAGAAAATTATATATTACAGAGCAATGGAACACATAAAATATATTGTAGAAATATAAACACAGAAAACACATAAAACAAGTGAGACACAGATATATGTGTTTCACCCAATTTTGGCTACATCCATGAGGAAACAGCCAGTCCTTCCTTTTATATTATCCAACAAACTGAAGAGATACAACCTACAACAAATTGTTGTAATTCACTATTCTCTCTCACTCAATATCCTCTCTCTTTCTCACTCAGATTACAGATATTCATAGAGGCAATACAATTCCCTCATATATAGCGAGGGGTTGCCTTCTAGGGAAAAAAACCCTAAATTAAACATAACTTCTACCATCAGATCTCCGCCTAATGTACTACCCAGATTGACTACGAAATTACAACATTTTACAAGGAACTTTTACATCTATTTTTAGCTTTGGGGGGGCTTCCCTTGATCCCCCACTAGGGGGGGACTCCTAATAATTGTTGTCGCCCCCTTGGACCCTCATTGTAGCGAAAATATTACGGGCGGCGTTGCCACCACATTACGAACTGGGGTCTAATGCGATGATACCTTTGGATAAAGAAGATAATCAGGTTCCACAGACAACAACTTGGAGATTAATCGATAAAATAAATGTATATATTTCAAGTGAATAAATCATCACAAGGAAGGTAGGGTTCTCATAGAAGAGGGTTGAAATGTACACAAGAGGATCGTTTATGATTTTTAGGTCCATCGTTTTGCACAAAAGTTTCTTGAGTGACCTTGAAAATTTTCAAGAATGCTTCCTTTGTTTGAATCCTCCAATACCAAGGATCCATGTTGCTTGTATTGAGGGAAGATGTCTCAATAACTAGTACATGTGGAAACCTCCAATTGGTTAAGGTTGAAAATTGCTTCAAAATGGAACTTTAACTTGACTTTGATGCTTGAACATAACTTTAAAATCATCCTTTGGCACAATTCCCTTTAATTATGCTCAACACTCCTTGACTTGTGCCTGAATTACGCTTCAATGAAAAATATAGTTGGGTAAATTTCCTTGAAAATGGCTTGAACTTGACTTGAAGAAAAATCAATAGCTTGGTTTGAATGTCCCTTGTTTGATTCCTTTAATCAAGATGAAGAATTAATTAAGATGGCCTTCCCTGATCCATTTCTTTGCTTAAATTGACTTCGAGTACTCCATATTTTTCTCTTTGACCCTCAATGTCTCCTTTGGTGAAGTCAATTTGGTACCTTTTTCTTACAAATGGATTCTCCTCTCCTCGTTTTTTGATAAATTTTTGTTGAAATTTCTTGAAGACATCTCCTTGCTGACCTTGTTGATCTTTGTTGGTCGAAATATTCCCTTTGAAGAGTTGGAGGGCGCATAAAGCCTCACATGTGTGGCCAAGCCCTTAGGAAAGAAATCCCCAAGTGTATATTTCCAACATCTTTGAACATTTTAAAGTTATGGAACTTGGGTTCTAAAGAAAAGATATTATAGAAGCTAATACACTACTCACTTAGAGTATTTGACCTTCAAGATGGCTCTAGAAAGTCCCATGTGCTTGTAAACTTAGGATTTCCCTCTTTGACTAAGAAAATCCTCCTCATGAATCACCATTTTTGAAACATTATTTGGGGCAATGGAAGCATAATTTTTTTTTCTTCTTCTAATCACTTTGCCAAATAATCCTTGGGAACTTATCCATTTGAATATCCAAATTGCATTGGGAATCCAAAACAATTCAGAAATGTGATACTACCATGTTCAAGAACTGTGACATGATGAATACACCAAGGCCAAGGAATGCCATACCGACTCAATATTACAACCAAGATGGAAAAAGTAGGTGTGTCGGGATCAAAGGGATAATGTAAGGGAAAAGTACAATAGGAAAGCACCTTTACAGGGCTAGAAAATAAGTGAAACTAGGTGGTCCTATAAATCATGAACCCTAATAGATGCACATTTAGGATGCCTGCATACCACCCCAAGACATAATGATTCCCCTCAATGAAGGGTGTTACTTCCCAACTAAGGAGGTTTAGTAGTGTCATAAAACCAAGCACCATGGAAAAGAAGATAAGCGTAGACTATCCATGATCATCCACTCACCGTGGGTATAGGACACACTCTCAGATACTTAATTATCTCACATGGATTTATAGTAATTTAGACATACATTACATGGGCTTACAATAATGATTCCAAAAAATAAATTTATGTATATATGTACTCTTGTTGAAAGAGGGGTAACAATTGGCTCCAACAAAGAGACATGTTCTTCATACAGGAGGGTGTAATAAACCTATAACCATTTACTAGTCACCTAAAACACATCTCACAAGATTTTTCATTAAATACTAGAAGGAATAGGACATAATCTCTTTCCCTTCGGAAGTCGAAGAAAAGAAAAACAAAAAATAAACAGTCATAGATAAAATTCATAACTAACTAAGTAAAGGAATTTCATCACTAAATAGAATAAAAACAAACAAGAAAAATTGGAAACTAAGGTACTATGGCACAAAGTGATGTTCCCAATAATATCATAGACTACCTATGATGAGCATTCTTAGAACTTACCCGAAAGGGAAGCTTCTCACCATTGAGAAGGCTAAGGTAGAATGAATTATTATTTTTTTTCTACTCAATTTGGTATGGACCAAGCCAAAGGCTCTCAAACTTGCCATGATTGGTTGGTTTTTCACCTTTCTTGTTCTAGTGTAAGACCAAATCACCTTTCTAGAAATATTTTTGTTGCGAATTCTTGTTAAAACAATCTTGGTATTTTCTTGGATTTTGAATAAATGATCATAGCCCTTTTCTCTAGTGACATCTATCTCTACCAAATGATTAAATGTTTTGCACATTTCCTCTTCTTTAATGGAGAATGTTGCACTATTTTTTATACAGGAAGTTTGAGATGAATAGGAAAGCTGCATCCATCCTATATACAAACTCAAATGGGATTTTTCTGATGGAGTCCTTCTTTGTAATATAATCTACCCATAAAGCATATTTCAATTTGCTTTCCCACTATCTCCTTTTGTTGTCAACAATCTTCTTGATGATTTTCATGAGGTTCTTATTAGTTGACTTGGAAAAAATATTGTGTTGTAGCGGCTATAACCACCCTCCAAAATTTTGGCCTACACCCGATTTCGGAGCCTCCCTTGAGAGTTTCGCTTGATGACTACACACCCTCAGGTTCACTTTGTGAGCCTGTGGGAGTCTTTGCATCTGCCTTGCTTGTTCATTTCATTCAAGTTTCTGCATGCTAGTGTCTGAGTCATGCTAGTGACCATGTTCTAGTTATACTCAAAGTCTTCGCTTCATATGCACTTGTTGTGTTCTTTATGAAAGCATCTGCCGCACTCACACACGGAGTCACATTCATTGTTGCATACGCGTCGTCATGATCGATCAACAATTAATCATGAGTGTCATGATTGTCACTTGCATTTTTGATCATTCATGTTGAACATGTGTGTTTGGATGGTTTGAGTCATCTCATCGTCAAGTCATGAGAATGTGTGTTTGCATGATCACCTATGCATCTTTCTATCATTCACACACAGTCATTTTTTGCTGAAGTTATGACGACCGGACTGCCCTCTCACAACTGGACCATCACCCCACCATCGACGTGATCAACTGTTAACCAGAACAATGCAAAAGCACCAAACAAGTCTTTTCAAGTTGCGCTGCCCACAAGAAATTCAATCAACTTTCATGCTGACCACCTGGGTAGTCGAACCAGGCAGTCACCCCAGGACTTACTCCCCTAAAAAATTGCACAGAGGCCACTAACCTTACCCACTCAGCTAACTGAGGAAATTACACAAATAGGCCAGATACACACCAAGTGGATGTCCCTGTCTCCCTCAGAAAATTACAAATTTTTCCTAGCCAGTCATCCCGACAGTCCATCGGCTGCTCATCCAAGAAATTCTATAGTTTAGATGAGCAAGCCTTTTATTGCCCAACAGTCCGCTCAGCTTAGAAATTGCATAGAGATGATCAATAGGCCGGCCTCCCGGACTCAGTAAAGTTCCCCTCATGAGCAGCTCCTAGCAGCAGACTGCTAGTTCCTCCCAAGAATTGTGTAGTTCCTGCTACCAGTGACCCAACATCCAACTGCCAATTCCCTCTGGTAATTGCGTAGTTTTGGCTACCAGGCTCGCAGGCAGTTCCTCCAAAAAACTCCGTAATCTCTGCCTGACGACCCTCCTTGTAGCTCGGCTTATTCCTCTAGAAAATTGCAAAAATTTGGCCTTCCAGCCCCTGCTATCCGCTAGTTTCGGAAACTGCGCAGCTCCTGCCTACCTTGCCTTCCTGCAGCCCAGACTGTCCCTCCCAAAATTTGAGCAATTTTTCCTTCCAACCGAGCCAGACCTCGTAGACAATCACTATCAACTTGGATTTCCCATCTCCATCACGCAGTGACTCTTGCGCAATTTTCATCAGCAGTGCCCACAACCATCATCTTGCTTCACAACCTTGCTGCCTCTCTTGATCATCTGCATCCGAAATGATCATGTGTCATGGTAGACTAGGAGGTTTTGGATTTGATGTCATCTCGTCATGAATGACTACAGGTATAGGTACACCAACAAACATGGCGCGATGACGAATGGGATGAACGGAGGGAGCACATGCAAAAGGATAGGTTCACCAACTAATGAACGAGTAATGCATGCGAAGAGATGTGCTCATGAATGAATGATCATGCAAATATGTGTTTGTGGATGTACGAATGAGCAAACAAGCAAGATGTGCTCACGGACAGATGAATGGATGAACATGCACCTTTTGCAAACAGATGATCCTGTCAAGCCTTCCAACATGCAAGCAAGGAACAACATGTAAAAGCTCCATAAAGTGAACAAAAGACCATCAAAGACTCCACGCACTTTGCCATGCGGAGGTGAAGCTGTGATATGTCATGAAGACATCCATGACCCAACATCAGTGTAGCTCTACATACACTTTAGCGGCAGCATGAATATACCAGCACAGTCATGTTGAGTCATGTCGCCTACATCTCTACTATGGGATATGTTTTCAATCAATGTAATGTAATGTGGAAGTCCAAGAGACCTGCTTGTTTTACAAAGAGTCATGTAAAGTCGAAAATTCATGGAGGTCAAACAGTCATGAGGATACAAAAGATTTTTCGGCGAAGATCACATGAAACATCATTTGTCGACGCGTTTTGAACCAACCAGTGTGGTTCATCATCAGGCCAAGTTGAAGAAACAGATCCAGCTTAGCAAGTTAAATAGACAGAGCAGAGCCTCCAACGGCTAAAAAGACCAACAACTACTTTGGACTCGGTACCGGGATCAAAACCCCCTTTTTTTAATAATCTAAGGAAAAAGTTACCCTAGGGGGACTAATCCCTTAAAATAAAATAAATAAAAATAATATTATGATAATAGTTAGTTAAAAATATTAATAAATAATTAAAATAATATGTAAAAAATTAATTCATGATAATAGTTAGTTAAAATAAATAATTAAAAATTATATTTAAGGAAAAAAAATAAAATAATAAAATAAATATAAAAATAAAATAAATAAATAAAAATAAAAAATAAAAATTACCCTAGGGGGAATACCACAAGGGTCAGTTTCACCCTTGGCTATAAATACCCCCCTCATTTGTACATGAAAAGAATTTTCACCTCAACTCCTCCCACATAGCCAAGAGAGTCTATAATCTTTTCTTTGAGGAGTAAGTAGTGGCTCCAAACCCCCACTAATGAGGTTAGTGATGTATGGTGTAACAATGTGCCTTGGAACTTTTGCTAAATTCAGAAGCCTGCTAACAAGCCAGCACATTTTCACACATGTATTGTATCTATTGTAAGGCTAATATTTAACACTTGTAAGGCATGTTGCTTTAACCTATGTTCTACATCTAAACTATTTCACTTATTGTACTACATACTCTATTAATGGAAATGTGTTGTATATGCTATTAATGTTGTCTTGCCCATGTAGACTACTCTCCCGGACATTAGACATACCTTTCACATAAAACTTGTTGTAACAACCATTGCAGTCGTGTAGACTCATCCGCTGAGTCTTGTACATGTTATCTTACCTTGTGTGTTGTGACTGCCGCATCTGTATGGACTACTCCTCTGGAAGTTGTGCACATCCTATTGTATTGTGAGTTCCTAGTCAAGTTGGGACTTCATCCCAACCAACTTGGTACTCACTCCCACCCTCTGCCTTTATAGTGAAAGAACCATTGACGCACGTCACACTTACACTCACTAGGCATGCGAACCTCACTTCTCAAAGAAAAAGCAGACCACTCTCTTGTGCTGACAAGCAAGAGTTGAGGCAAATATCTAGGAAAATGGAAAGCGGGCCATCATACTGGATGGGACTCCCACACCAAACGGTGTGAGGTCTAGTTGGGACTTCATACCAGGGTGATCCCTTGAATGTTGGTGGGTCCAACACTGTTAATATTTCTAGAACTAGGAGGGACGCTAGTTGTATATGGTTGAATATCCCCTCACACTCATTCACCAACCATCTAGTCTAGACAGTAGCTCGCATTCCCTCTCACCTACACGTGACTCTGCAGTTGGTTACTCCCCACCTACGAGGACTAAGAAAGAGATTTCATATCATCATCTTTGTTATAGACATTTTTGGGCACTGCAACCCCAAGCATAAAATGTCCATAAAACAAGGGCTCCTAAGTCCCTAAAAGTGTTGTTCTAACCCCTAAGGGAACAAGGTCAACTGATTACAGCTTCTCCCAGAAGTTCTCCATGAAAAACTTCTCAGAACTGGTCAAAATAGGATCATTTCACCTGCTCCATAGGCAAAGTGCGTTGCATCTCACCTAAGTACACTCTGTGGGTGCGTTGCATTTCAAAAAGCCTTCTATGGGGTGCGATGGGCGAGAAGTGACAAATGGCAGTGTCAATCCACGAGGTGGAGAGGCACGGAATCTTTCAGAAACTTCTCCTGTGACACTTGCCTCTCTGAATTCGACCAAGGATGAGTAAGAGATCATCAATCTCCAAGTGGAAGCAAGAACTATCAGAGGGAAGAAACTAATCAAATCATAGGCTGACTCATCTCCCTTACAGATATATATATATATGGATCCCTCATCCCAGAGATCCAAGGGCTGGAATTTTGCATCTTGTAAGAAATTGTTGTTGGTTTCTTGAGGCAACATCATAGTGTTGGGTGATCTAAGCTTTGCATGAGGTGAAGAAGGGCTTACTTGCTGAGAGGATGATGTTGGGTCAGAACAACTGGTTGTAACTCTCTTGGCTCTTTCTTGATTATCAATAAAGCTATTCAAGTTTTCCTCCATACTCTTGTGTCATTTATGTTTTATGCATTTGTATGGTCAATTTACATCTGATCCTAGATTGTTTATGATTATAGATCCATGTTCTTGTATAGTGTTATGCTACTTTGATTCTACAGGTACTCTGTGAAGCTGGGCGTACAAGGAAGCAAGTAGAAAAGGACTATCAGAAGAGAGAGGAATCGAACTAGGAACCAAGCGCAAGACAGAGGTTGGTCTCCTTTATTCTTCTCTCATCTATATTTCATAAAGGAAAAACGAAAGTAGCTTTACTTTGTTTGTTTCTAAGGTAGCTACCACACCTTAGTGGGATTAGCAGTTCTGCATAGACACTTTTCCCTGTAACAAAATGGCGACTCCGCTGGGGAGCGACTAGGTTGTTTGTTTATCTACATTTGTTTATTTTATAAACTTACAGATGGAGCCTGAAGTTGAGCCAGGTAGCTTTCGAACTGCATTTGCTATGAAAATGCAAAGTAGATAAATGCCACTTTAGTCAATCTCCGGGTTTTGTTTATAAATTAAACAATTGATTTACAAACTCTCTAATTGCCCTTGTGGTGGCTCTAGTAACCTCCTTAGATCTACCCCTGTTGTTGATTTACTGATTACCACTTGCTCGGCCAAAATCCCTGAACTAAACTGCAAACTGTGACCTGGAACCCAAGCAAAGTCTCATCCCTGGCCCAGCGCAGTCTCTGTTCTGTGAATCTGAACTTCAGTGCACTTCCCGAGTGTAGTAGGTGCGCTGCATTTCAAGTTCACTGTGTTACAGGTGCGCTGATCAGACTAGGCATTGTTCCTGAATTTTGGTTTCTGTGTTCATTCTTTTCAGTTCTATTCATGAGTTTTGCTGCCTGTAGTCAGTATACCTCTTTTTGAAACCCCTTTCCTTGCTGATATTCCGCCTCCACTGTGCAAAGAACTGTAAATGTTTTTGTGTATTTGTTGAGTCATTTTCAGTTCTCCTTTGCAAAAAGTAACGTAATTGTATTGTCATTTCTTGATTTGAAAGTGTCGCAAGTGTCGTTTTCAGTCATAGAAGAGAGTCTGATTGCTCTTGATAGTCGATTACCCTGTTACTATTGTATTTGATCTGAATTAGTAGTTTTTCTAGTGTCGAAAGCAAGTTTTCAATTCCAAATCGCAAAGTGTTGTCATTGTCCTCATTTTGTTTTGAAAAGAAACTTGTTAGTAATTGTCGCTTTGAAAAATAATTCAGATTTGCGCATTAGCTTTCTTTTTACCATTTACACATTAAGAAGGCTGAAAACAAATACATGCATGTGCATTTGCATTTAGACTGTTTGTTGGTTTGATTTAGGACAGTGCATATAGTGTGTGCTCTTTGCTCTTTGTTGAAAGAACGCTATCTCTCTTTCCTTAGTAGCTAAGATTTTCATTTGCAAAAAAGAAGATTAAACGATTGTTTATCATCTTAGATTGCATTTTAGGAATTGTACATCTACATCACGCGGTGAACCTGAAAGACAAATTTCTTAAGCAAGATCAACTATAAAATAAATTTAATGAATCTAACAACGCTTTGGAACCTAACGCACAACATCTAGAAGTCTAGGCTAGAGACGTATTCCGGCGTCGTAAAACCTGGTAACTGTTGTTTTCACTGTTGGTTGGGTGATTCCTCCACTTTGAGATGATAAGTGCCAATACGGACTTGTGCTCCCACGTACCGTCGAGTATATTTTGGGAGACCACAATAGGCTTAATCCTTTATCAATAGGAAGCTGTGTCTGCCGCCCTATCGATCACAATGCATTGAACACAGCATTCGGGAAGATTGACTGCCGTACCGTAAAAAGTATTTTGCAGTTTTGCGATTGGTTTGGTAATCCCTCTGTCTAGATTTCCAGAGTAGTCCCTTTTGTTCCTTTTCAGACTCCTTAACGGAAAAGGTCCATCTGAGCACTTGTCACTTCAGGCTCATTAAAAATCGAAGGTGACTAGAGTCATCTTTTGTTTTTTCTCAACTCTTAAAAATTTAAAAAACAAGTTGTGTCAAAGCGTCTAAAATTTATTTTAATCAGAATAACGTCACTGTTCCCTCGTTGATCTTAGAAGTTAGTCTCCCTTCATCGCAAGTTCTTGTAGAATCGCTAGGAAATCTTTTGGATAGACTAGATATGTCTGAACAACTGTCGACATCTAGGACTATGTCATCCGACGCAGCAGCGGTAGAGCCTCCTGCTGCTACTCCAACGATGTTCGCCAGTATACCATTTTTCCCGGCAAGTTATCAACAACAAGCCGGAGTCCAATCAGGGACTATTTCGACGACATGGTCAGTTCCTATTTCTTCATCCGGATTATCATCTGGTATTTCTTATGTTGAAACTCAACAAATTGATCCAATGTGTCTTCAAAGGCCAATCTACCCTTTAAGTACTGGATTGCCACCATATGGAGGGTAGTATGCCTTTTCATTGTTCCCTCCCGGAGAACAACCATATGGGAGTTCACAACAAAATTCAGGTTATGCTGGAATTACGTCTAGCGTTTGGGTACCGATGCTACCTCAACAACCAAGAGTTGTATATTCGATGCAACAATGTTTACCTATGTCAAATATACCAACTACGCCAGCTATTGTGACGGTGTCGCAAGTACAAGCGCTGCTTGTTGTATGCCAACCTCAGGTTTCTCAGGTCGTAATGCAACAACCTCTTGACCCTGCGACTCAACCATAATCGCCAACTGGTGGAATGACATAGGTCCAAACGGGTACAATTACCCCTTATCTTGGTCAAACAGTTAGTATCGGACAACAACACATGGCTTCACAACCATGGCTAGTGCAATACCAACAACCGCAATTCCAGCAAGTATACCAAGGATCTGAGCAACAAATCTTTGCAAATAGTGGGCAGTCGTATATTCAAAACGATCAAAATCAACCATTCTACAATGGTCATGCCCACCAACCTTACCAAAGTTACCAGCATCAAATGCATTATGCTGGCATGCAAAGACCAACTGCTCAGGCAATTCCATCTTATCCTGGGTATGCTTCACCTAACCTGAATCAACAGTTACCCTTTGTGGCAACTTTGGAGATCCCAGATCTAAACCGGCTGACGAATGATCCAATTGCTTACGCACCTTGGTGGCCGGCGATTCCACATAAACTTCCATCAGATATTCCTAAATTTAATGGAAATCTGGGTGAAGACCCGTCAAATCATGTGATGACCTTTCATCTGTGGTGTTCATCTAACACTCTAAACAATGATTCGATTAGGCTTCACCTTTTTTAGTGAACGTTAACTGGTCCGGTAGCAAAGTGGTATATCGAATTTCCTAGAGCTTCATTCGATAACTTCAGCACCCTAGCCACAACATTTTTAACCCATTTTCAGTTACCAATAAGGTATGAAACAGGAACAAAGCTTCTTACCAATTTCAAACAGACAACGACCACTCACATATCTGATCATATTCATGAGTGGCAACGTAAAAAGATATGTTCCTGATCAGCATTTAGCTGAATGGTTTATTAAGTCTTTATTACCTTCTATCACAGAAGATGTGGCAAAGGGAGGAGTCCTCACTGAAGAGCAAGTTATTGCTCGTGCACAATATCTAGACTTGATCTATACTTAGTCTAGCACGCTCTACGATAAAATACCCGATGCTCCTAGACCAGAATTTTTCGTTCCACCCCCTCCTAAATCAAACAAAGACTCTCATGCCGGCGATGGTGTGATAGGTACGACAAGCATGAAATCGACAAAGGCTACATCTAAGAAAGCCCGTAAGATTTCTGATCAAAATGCAAATGAAGAACTTCTTGCCTCAGAGGTAAATGTCGTGTCGACCGACAAGGGCAAACAAATGAAGCAACCAGGGGGCAAGAAGAAAAAGAAAGGGAGAAAAAAGAAGTAGGATGAGTCATCTCCTGAAAAACCTTCTGCAAACCCTTCTGGGCAAAGGAAACCCCCTGCGGGGTGTCAGATATGCGATGAGGATCATCGGACGAGAGATTGTCCACATAAAGCTGAAGTTAAGAAACTCTTTAAGAGTTCAAAAACCTCAGCAGTATTGACTGATCTGTTTCCAAACCCGGGAACCAAACTGGTTGCTAATCAAAATGCTTCCCGATCCCAAGTGCTTATGTTGTCGGTTTCGAAACAACAAAATGATGCTTTGATAATGACAAGGAATAAAGATTACGGGAATCCACAGGTGTCGAACAACAAGGATAAAGATCGACCTAGTAGTTCGACAACAACTTCGACCGAAGTTATGCCACCCATCATTCCTGAGCTAACGATAAAGCCGCCAAAGGGAGTAGTACACAAATCGACATTTAATCCTCGTGCCAAAGTAGCACAGAATTATAATATAGTAGAGGACCTGGCCCAATCGCCGTCCGTTATGTCGACACTTGAGGTACCACAAAATTGCCTCTCCCAAAAGCAGGATCTATCATCAGTAATAGGTGGGATTGACCCAATGGATTCCAATATTGTATCCTTTAATCACAAAGGATATGACCCTCAGTTACTAGCTCAACTAGCTTTCCTTATTCAAGTGAAAGCCCTCAACAAAACTGTTCATCGAACAATTATTGATGAGGGGGCATCTACATGTATTATGTCGATAAGTTGCTGGAAAAATTTAGGCCCACCACCCTTGTCACGATCATCAACAATGTTAAAAGCATTCGATGGATGATCATACACTCCATACGGGATTTTAAGTAACTTGCAAGTTGAACTAGGGGGAAAAGCAGTAGAAATTGATGTTGAAGTAATTGACGGAAACCTCGATTACAACATCCTACTGGGAAGGCCCTAGATATATGCCATGGCTGCAGTTGTGTCAACCTACTTCAGGAAGATTGCATTTCCCTTTCAAGGAGGAATTACAATCGTCGACCAACAAACATTTCTCCCCAACAGTTCACAAGTTATGGGAAGCATTCCAATGATCCATGGAAGCAATCATTGACTTCAAAATATCAGAGTAGGTCTCCTAAAAGACCCTGCCTTAATGGGTACTTTTGCCCTACTGCCTCCGAGGAATCTGGTGGAAGTGGCCACAATGGAAACCCGCAATATGAAATCTTCTATATCTAATGGATTCAGAAGATTCCTAAACATTTTGTCAGCATGGATCATCGCCATTTTAGAAATATTGTAGCAATCAATTTTCTTGGCCTGGGGGGCAAACCCAAATCAACGCTCATCGAGTGTTTAGATAGATAGGTCTAAGGAATATGGCACCTCTTCAGATCCTTGGTCGCATGTACATTCTACAGACGAAGGAATAATTCAATCAATGATGATAAGAGAGGCACCATGGGAAGATTACCACCATCGCTCACATCTTTCGGATTACCACGACGATTATTCCAGCAACCTTAATCATCCATCAATTTTTGATTTTCCATCAAATACTATAAATACGGTGGATTTCGAGGATGGTTCTTATCTCGTGTCGACCTAATTAAAAAATGAAACAAGGAGTCATGAGGATAGTTCTTTTACTGTGTCAACCTCATTAAAAAATGAAACAAATCCCCTTTCCAAATCTCAAAGGTAAACCTTCATTCCAACCACCGAGTTGAATGCAATGAAGCTTGGGGGGCATGCACCTCGATTTGAATTATTATGATGGGGGCATGCAAAATTATCATGAGCAGTGTTACTGCAGGGTTCAAGCTCGTTAAAAAATAAACCCGCCACGAGCAGTGTTACTCCAGGGTTCAAGCTCGTTAAAAAAAAAAAACCCGCATCGAGCAGTTTTAGCACATAGTTCAAGCTCGTTAAAAAATAAACATAAGTCATGAGCAAATGTTTCTCCCCGCGTTTAAGCTCATTAAAAAATGAACTACTTCCCGGTAAATAACCATCGTGAATGTAATACTTTAGCCTTTAAAACCTTGGTCGTGTTCTCACCATCACCTCCACTTTGTATTGGCCGATCATTCACCTCCATTTGATTGTTTACCCCTTTTGAGGAACAGCTGCGAAGAGTGATCCCACTAGCCATCCTTGTAACACTGCCGTGATTGGAAAATTCCAAACCTTACCTGGAATCAGCTGCTACCCAATTTTATCACTCGTTCCTCAAAAGACGAGTCTCCTTTAAGCTCTTTTCAACTGACTCGTAAAATATGAAAAGATTGCCGAGCCATTGGCCTATCCAGCTCATTAAAGGAACCGTAAGTGCTATCCCTCCTTTAGATTTTAATCTTTTTGGACCTGAGGGATTATTACACAAAAAGATCGAGCGCTTGTTTTGTTCGGCTCGTTAAAAAGTATCGAAAATTCATCCCTTCTGTATTGTTTTATACTTTTTCGGACTTAAGGGATTAGATGACGAAAAAGGATTTTTGGAGTTTCCTTTACGTCCCTTTTCAGACTCTCTAAAATTGAAAAGGGCCGAGTTATCTTTGTCGTTAAACTCGTTAAAACTTAATAGTGACAAACTTGTCCATAGCAGACAAGAACGAGTTTCACTATCGTTAGGCTCGTTAAAACATAGTGATGGGTTTGCCCGAAGGGAAAATTATAGAACAAGCATATGTTATCCTCATCAAGCTTGAAAAAAATAAAGAGGTACTAGTCAGCAATGACTGGGGAAAAATTGGGAAGAAAACTTGAAGAAAGTTTGTTGGTAGCAAGTCGCTCTTGAACATGACACTTTCCCTCCGCATCCAAGTCGGGTTGGGTTGTTTCATTCACCGGTCACATCACCATGGTCACATCACACCATCCACATTTGGGGTTAATGCTACCAATCCATCATGTCAGTGTCGCCGATATGTTCAAGAGAAGTCACTCAGAGAATTCACCTGTGTCTCACCCATTGCAATACATTTACGCTTCATTCCTTCATGATCGCCACCATGAACCTTATATCACCAGATCGTTTTCACCTCCATTAAAATCATTTTCTCTGTTCCGTGTCATTGATGTGGGATTCATTAAGGCCCTCCTATGATGGATCGCTTCTTGTCGACATCAGCTCATTATCCAAGAAGTCGATCTAGGAACACCCATTTCAGTACTTTGAAGCTTGCATGCCTCAATGGCAAGTTTCTCACTTCCGGCGACAGGTTTACATCAATGGCCTTCGACCGAAAGATTTTGTGTGGTGTTCAACGCCAAGTCCTTTATTCACACCACGTGAATTGTACTTCAGTACCTTGAGGATCATTATCATTATCGGTGATTCCTCTCGCGCCTATTAACAGCTTACATCATTGGCTGGTAATCAGGTGATGTATTTCCATGTTCGACTCTAGAACATCTCTCACATGGATCAACTTGTGCTTCGAGTGAAGATCAAACGAGATTGAAGACCCCAGATCTAGTTTCATCCATCCGCGCTGCGATATATATTCAGGGAAATAAAGACATCAAATGTACATCATTGCTGCACAGATAATCATCCAATCAAAGGGATGATGGCTCTACCAGAATCATCAGTCTACACTCAAATGATTGTCTGTCCCATGTACATGAAAATGAATTTATAAAGCTGAGCATGGGAATGCCCGCCTCAGCTAGATCATGAAAGTATTATGAAGATAATGTATTGTATTGTATCTTATTACAGGTCTCCTCCCAGCTTGAAAGAACTTCGGATCCTCATGATAAAGCATTTCACCCAACATCAAAAAATTAATGACCTCATGCTTTAGGGGGCAACCGTTATAGACATTTTTGGGCACTGCAACCCCAAACATAAAATGTCCATAAAACAAGGGCTCCTAAGTCCCTAAAAGTGTTGTTCTAAGGTCAACTGATTACAGCTTCTCCCAGAAGTTCTCCATGAAAAACTGCTCAGAACTGGTCAAAACAGGATCATTTCACCTGCTCCATAGGCAAAGTGCATTGCATCTCACCTAAGTACACTCTGTGGGTGCATTGCATTTCAAAAAGCCCTTCTATGGGGTGCGATGGGTGAGAAGTGACAAATGGCAGTGTCAATCCGCGAGGTGGAGAGGCACGGAATCTTTCAGAAACTTCTCCTGTGACACTTGCCTCTCTAAATTCGACCAAGGATGAGTAAGATATCATCAATCTCCAAGTGGAAGCAAGAACTATCAGAGGGAAGACACTAATCAAATCATAGGCTAACTCATCTCCCTTACAGATATCTATATATGGATCCCTCATCCCAGAGATCCAAGGGCTGGAATTTTGCATCTTGCAAGGAATTGTTGTTGGTTTCTTGAGGCAACATCATAGTGTTGGGTGATCTAAGCTTTGCATGAGGTGAAGAAGGGCTTACTTGCTGAGAGGATGATGTTGGGTCAGAACAACTGGTTGTAACTCTCTTGGCTCTTTCTTGATTATCAATAAAGCTATTCAAGTTTTCCTCCATACTCTTGTGTCATTTATGTTTTATGCATTTGTATGGTCAATTTACATCTGATCCTAGATTGTTTATGATGATAGATCCATGTTCTTGTATAGTGTTATTCTACTTTGATTCTACAGGTACTTTGTGAAGCTGGGCGTACAAGGAAGCAAGTAGCAAAGGACTATCAGAAGAGAGAGGAATCGAAATAGGAACCAAGCGCAAGACAGAGGTTGGTCTCCTTTATTCTTCTCTCATCTATATTTCATAAAGGAAAAACGAAAGTAGCTTTACTTTGTTTGTTTCTAAGTTAGCTACCACACCTTAGTGGGATTAGCAGTTTTGCATAGACACTTTTCCCTGTAACAATCTTCACTCTCTCCATCGCATCGATCGCTAGTTTGCGAAAGCAGTTGAACTAATCCCAGACAGAAAACATCTTCCACACGCATCTAGGAAGCCAAAATCCACTCCCACAGGAGTTGTTGTATCATCGGTGGAAAAATCAGTGCTCACCACACTTGAAGTTCTGGAAGAAGAAATTGAAGACAGAGAGGAACCTCCAATCTTCCTGCAAGGCGAACAAGACACTTTTGCAATCTTGGGATCAGACTCCAGTTCAGGAGGTGAAAGGGAAGACAGTGGAGGAGGCGGAGGTGGAGACGAACCAACAAAGTCAGTGTCGGAACCATCAGACTCTGAAAGAGAGGAGGAGTATGAAGAAGAAGATGAGATGGGTGACCCAAATCTAGAATGGATGACTCAGGGACCATTGGCTCTCCCGTCTATTTTTCACAAGATGTCGAAGTGAATGGAGAGAATGAACATCAAGTTCAACCTTGACAACATGGTGAAGGCAGAATATCATTTTGACAACTTCTACCTGCAGCTACAGACCCTTGAGGTACGACATAACGATGTATCTTGTAGATTGTTCCCATGTACATTGGACGGTCATGCAACCACACGGTATCACATTCTTCCACCAAACTCCATACAGAACTGCAGTGCATTAAAACGCATGTTCCTTGAAAATTTCGCTGATGACAAGACCCTAGCTATGTTACTGAAATAATTGGGTAGCCTCAAGATGGAGGGGAAAGAAAAGGTAAAAGAATTCAACCAGAGGTGTATACACATATTGAAAATTTTTACGACAGACAACAAACCGCATGACTCCATCACTGTTGATTACTACACATATGCACTGTTGACTAGCATTGCGCAATTCATCAAGCGAGCTGCGAAACCAACAGTCTTGGAAAACTAGGAAGAGGCTGTTATTATCGAAAAAGACTTGCAGAGCCATCAAGGATGATGAACCGGAAAAGGACTCCAAATACGCAAGTAGGAAGTCCCAAGCGATGGAGAGCAAGGGTAGAGACAAGGAAGGAAATAATATTGGAACCCTCACTCGCCTCGTCAAGAACTTAATAACGAAAGTGTCTGAGCTGAAGCAACGGAAAATGGACACATTTGCAAGCAACCATCTACCTAGACAGAGACAGGGAAGCAAGTCATCAGGCAGTAACTGGTCTTTTAAAAAACTACACAGAGATTTGTGTTCAATGTCAATCTGTGCACAAATCTCAAGTTATGTTTGTTCCATAAAGAACATCACCTTGAGAACTTTTTTTTGGACTGGAAGCAAGTCACAAACTCAGTATACAGTCATACACTCAATGCGGAGAGCAGTATGTAGGAGAAAATCGATGACAAAGATAATGATGAAGGTATTTCACCTATTCAAGCATCAAGTTTTGGGCATGTGGTGAAGGCATATCAGTGCTCGCAAAAAATGCCGAAGACAAACACCGAGAAGCATCCCCCAAGACAAAATGACCATTACAAGCTTAGGAGTAAAGGGGCTCCCCCTACACTAGGGGAAATGCAAGAGAAGATAAAACTGCGGATAAAGAAGGCTGATCCACCAGCCACCCCCAAGTAGAAAACACAAAACAAGTTTGGGAAGACAATGACAGATAAGAGTACTTCCATAAGTGGCAAACTGCAAAACACGTCGTCGGACAACGCAAACATTTGTTCTACCCTGGACAGCTTGGTAATTCTACCACCTCTGGACTACAACATTGTTGATGACATGAACAAAACTCGAGCAAACATCAGTTTTTTTGAGTTGGCTAAGATCTAGAGTCGGCGAGATATCCTATTGTGCGCACTGGGACAGACAGCTTAGCCTCTACCAGCAAGGGAGCAGGTACACCTCCCGGATCACTTTCCATTGTGCTCAATACAATTTGGATGGAAGAAGCACACTCAAGTTGCCTCCCATTCCTGCTATCTTTTGAAATTTTCAACTACAATGTGCACAACTGTCTGGTTGATTCTAGCGCAACAGCTAATGTCATGCCACTCTCCATTGCGAAAAAGATCAATGCACGATGGAGCAAAACATCCATGTGAATCATCCAACTTGATCAAATCGGTACCAACCATTACTGAACTACAAGACATGATCATCCAACTATCTCATGACAGTCAAGTCCACCAATGCATCAACATAGTGGTTGTAGACATCCCAGAAGCATACGGTCTACTACTTAGTAGAGATTGGTCCAATAAGCTAGACAAATATTTTGCTACAAACTGGTCTCACATGTGGCTTCCGTACAAGGGAAAATGCAACCAAATCCGAGTAGAGTTCGAGAAGTACATGAGGCATAATTTCACTCCCCTCAATGGTGAGAATGAACCGTTGGCCTTCATAGAACTCATGTTTGGCAATTACCTCCTGGAAATAACATTGGAATGTTATCCTGCATGGCCAACTCTAATCTCATCAGACACATAGTTGGGATTACTTCCTTGCCCAACTGATGGTAATGAAACCTGTACAGTTCATTGTACCAATAGTAGTAGTAGCAGCAGTACAGACATGTCAAACGGTCCATGTATAAACAAGTTGTGGGCCATGGATTTTGACGAATCAAAGACACATGATGGCTCAAGGACTGGGTATAGCTCAGTCGCCCAAAACAACAAAAAATGCATGATTTCAAGTTGCTTGAAGTTAAAATGCACAAACAACATCGCTTAGCACGAAGCACTCGTGTTGGTATCACCAAGAACCCTAAGCCTCAACATGGTCGCACTCAAAATAGTACTACACTCTCCGAACAATGTTGATCCTTTCAAGAACATAACAATTAATGAAGGTAAGCACGTGAAATCTCTGAAAATTATAGCTAAGGGCAAGAAAGGCGACCCCATCTCCGAGAGGTTAGGTTCTACCAACAAACTCTATGATTTGCAGAACTTTGGTCAAGGACCAAGAAACAACAAAACCCACAAGCCCACCACTACAAATGAAGAAAGAAACATGGGGACCAATCACAATCCAAAGATGGTCAATCTTGGTACAAATTGTGCACCACAGCAGTGGTCATCTTTTGACTGGTTGATCAAACAACACTAGGATCTGTCCATGAGAGTAGATGGTGACCTGAGTGAATAAGACACAGAAATAACCCAACACGGGATTCCAGGTAAAGGAGGAGCCAAACCATTGTATCAAAAGTCAGGTAAAACACATATATCGTTTGAACTCCTTATACCAAAAATATTGACTAAATTTTTGGATGTTTAGGTTACTTACAAATTTCATTGTCATATGTGGGTTTCTAATTTAAATTCCACAAATGAGAAATCTAGGAAAACCCACTTATGGATCGACTTTAGGAACTTGAACTGTTCCCAGAATAAAAACAACTACCCCATGCCATCATCTGAGCCTATGTTGCACACGATTTCTGAAGCAGTGGTGTTGTCTTCACTTGAAGGTTTTTTTGAATGCCACTAGGTTCTTGTAACGGAGCCTGTGGACATACACTAGTCCACGAGAGCCTTGGCCCACATACGTATCATCTGCAGTCACTTGATAGGAGGTTTGATAACCTTCTTTTCAGCGGCTAAGATCTAAAGCATTACTTTCAGTATGCCAGGCCGTGCCCGTGCCTTGTACATAGTTTTCTTGCTGCTTGTTGTTTTCATCTTGCTTGCTTTGCTTATTATCTTTGTTTTTACTTTGTTTGATTTCGCTTGCTATTTTTGTTCACATTCATTTTGTTTGTT
This sequence comes from Pinus tabuliformis, assembly GCA_031772625.1. Lineage (NCBI taxonomy): Eukaryota > Viridiplantae > Streptophyta > Pinopsida > Pinales > Pinaceae > Pinus > Pinus tabuliformis. Next base: position 44,894,030 of record CM062817.1, on the reverse strand, counting down.
TGATATATACTATTTTTGTTTCTGGAAATAAGTGTTGCCAACTACTACATTCTGGCTTCTGAATAGAGTATGTGGCTGAAATTTGAAGAAACGTGTGACACCATAACACTTGGCCAATATTGTGTCCATCTTCTTTGTGCTTGGTTGTAACCTTCAGTCGATGAAGTCTTGACTGAAAATATGAACCATCTGCAAGGGAAGTTTTGGTCCAACCATGAACCTATTTCCACACGGGAAGCCCCATGCCTATACTCAGCCTTCTGCTCTGTGTGTTCAAGCTCATCCAACTAGTAGAAATGGAGAAGGGGAAAATCTAAACGAGCAAACCTATTTCAGAGGTCTTACATGCTTCTTTAAAGGAACAACCTTTTCTACTCTCAATAATTCGAGATCCCTCTTCTGCCCCAAAAATAAATAAGTGCCTATGCACAGTACTCTTGAAAAATATACAAAGGGGAAAGAAGAGAAAGGCTTCCTATGCAGAGAGGTGAAGCATGCAACTCCACTGGGGTACTAATCAAGCTCGCAGGTAGTGGATAAATGTGTGTGTTCCCGCGTGACTCTGCAGGGGTACTGTCTAGGCCTGTTGGCAGCAGAATAACACCAGAGATGAAAACCTATACTATAAAAATCTTCAACGCGCGAGCTAAACTACCTTTCCCGAATTCAAAACACTGAGATCAAGCTGAACTTTTGATTATGTTTGACTGAGTTGACACAGGGTGAACCATTTATGTCCATGTGGTAAGTGGGGAAGCCGAAGTAATCCACACAACGATTCAATACTCCCCAAAAGACCAAGGCCCTATCATAGAAATGAACCAAAACCGAGAAGTTGGAGTTCTACTAGTGTGTCGCCATGTGTTGTAGCGTCTACAACCACCCTCCAAAATTTTGGCCTGCACCCAATTTTGGAGCCTCCCTTGAGAGTTTCCCTTGATGACTGCACACCCTCAGGTTCACTCTATGAGCCCATGGGAGTCTTTGCATCCGCCTTTCTTGTTCATTTAATTCAAGTTTCTACATGATGGTGTCTGAGTCATGCTTGCGATCATGTTCTGGTTATACTTAAAGTCTTCGCTTTGTGTGCACTTGTTGTGTTCGCTATAAAAGCATCTGTCGCACTCACACATGGAGTCACATTCACTGTCGTGAAAGCGTCATCACGATAGATCAACGATCAATCACGAGTGTCACACTTGTCATTTGCATCATCAATCAGTCATGTTGAACATGTGTATTTGGATGGTTTGAGTCGTCTCGTTCTCAAGTCATGAGAGTGTGTGTTTGCATGATCACCTATGCATCTTTCGATTGTTCACACACTTAGTCCTTTTTTTGTTGAATTTCTGATGACAGGACTCCCCTCTAACACCGAGACTATCAACCCACCATCAACTCAATCGACTGTCAACCAAAACAGTGCAAAAGCACCAAGAAAGTCTTTTTAAGCTACGCTTCTCGCAAGCAATTCAATCAACTTTCATGTTGACCACCCAGAAAATCGGACTTGATAGTTACCCCTAGACTGACTCCCCTAAAAAATTGTGCAAAGGCCACTGACCTTACCCGCTTAGTTGACTAATAAAATTGCGGAGACAGGTCGGATAGACACCAAGTGCCCGTCCCTCTCTCCCTCAGAAAATTGCATAGTTTTCCCAGTTAGTCGTCCCAACAGTCGACCGGCTGCTCATCCAAGAAATTGCGCATTTTTCATGAGTAGACCTTTTGCTACCAAGCAGTCCACTCAGCTCAAATATTGCACAGAGATGATCAGCAGGCCGACCTTCCAGCCTCAGTGCAGTTCCCCTTGCGAGAAGATCATAGCAGCAGACTGCCAGTTCTTCCCAGGAATTGCGTAGTTCCTGCTACTAGTGACCTAGCAACCAACTACGAGTTCCCTCTAGGAATTGTGTAGTTTTAGTTGCTAGGCTCTCAGGCAGTTTCTCCCAAAAATTTCACAATCTCTGCCTACTAACCCTCCTTACAGCTTGACCTATTCCCCCAGAAAATTGTGCAAATTTGACCTTCCAGCCCCTGCTGCCCGCTCGTTCCAAAAAGTGTGCAGATCTTGCCTAACTTTCCTTCCTACAGCTCAGACTGTCCCTCCCAAAATTTGCACAATTTTTCCTTGCACCCGAGCCAAACCTCGCAAACAATCACTATCGACTTGGATTTCCCATCTCCATCACTCAGTGACTCTTGCACAGTTTTCATCAGCAGTGTTCGGAGCCATCATCCCACTTCACAACCTTGCTACCTCTCCCGGTCACCTACACCCAAAATTATTAGGTGTCATGGTAGACTAGGAGGTTTTGGATTTGATGTTGTCTCGTCATGAGTCATTGCAAGTATAGGTACACCAACAAACATGGTGTGACGATGAATGGGATGAACGAAGGGAGCACATGCAGAAGGATAGGTTCAGCAACAGAAGAATGAACGATGCATGCGAAGAAATGTACTCGCGAATGGATGATCATGCAAAGATGTGATCACGGACGAACAGACGAGCAAACATGAAAGATGTGCTCACGGGCGGACGAACGAACGAACATGCACCTTTTGCAAACAGATGAGCCTATCAAGCCTTCCAACATGTAAGCAAGGAACAACATGCCAAAGCTCCATCAAGCGAACCAAAGACCATCAAAGACTCCATGCACTTTGCCATGAGGAGGTGAAGCTATGGTACGTCATGAAGATATCCATCACCCAGCAGCAATGTAGCTTGACATACACTTCGGCAGCAACACGAATGTACCAACACTGTCATGTTGAGTCATGTCATGAGTCATGTTGCCCACTTCTCTACTATGGGCTATGTTGTCAATCAATGTAATGTAACGTGGAAGTCCAAGAGACCCACTTGTTTTACAAAGAGTCATGTAAAGTCGAAAATTCATGGAAGTCAAACGGTCATGAGGATAGTCGAATAGCCACAAGGGTCAGTTTAACCCTTAGCTATAACTACCCCCCTCATTTGTACTTGAAAGGAATTTTCACCTCAGCTGCTCCCACATAGCCAAGAGAGTATGTAATATTTTCTTTAAGGAGTAAGTAGTGGCTCCAATGCCCCGCTCATGGGGTTAGTGATGTATGGTGTAACGACGTGTCTTGGAACTTTTGCTTAATTCAGAAGCCTACTAATAGGCCAACACGTTTTCACACATCTATTGTATCTGTTGTAAGACTAATCTTTAACACTTGTAATGCATGTTGCTTTAACCTATGCTCTACATCTAAACTATTTCACTTGTTGTAATACATAATCTATTAATGGAAATGTGTTGTATATGCTGTTAACACTGTCTCACCTATGTAGACTACTCTCCCGGACATCATACAAACCTTTCACATAAAACTTATTGTAACAACCGTTGCACTCGTGTGGACTCATCCGCTGAGTGTTGTACATGTTATCTTACCTTGTGTCTTGTGACTGCTGCATCCGTGTGGACTGCTCCTCTGAATGTTGTGCACATCTTGTTGTGTTGTTTGTTCCTAGTCGAGTTGGGACTTCATCCCAACCAACTTGGGACTCACTCCTACCCTCTCTCTTTACAGTGAAAGAACCATTGACACAAGTCACACTTACACTCAGCAGGCACGCGAACCTCACTTGTAGAAGACAAAGTAGTCCACTCTCCTATGCTGACAAGCAAGAGTTGAGGAAAATCCCTAAGACAATGGCAATCAGGCCATCATACCAGATCGGACTCCCACATCAAACGGTGTGAGGTCTAGTTGGGACTTCATACCGGGGTGATCCCCTGAATATTGGCGGGTACAACACCATCAAAATATTGCACAGATGATAGTAATTTGAAGAATGAGAAAGAATAATTCCATACTTGAAACAAAAGGAAGTAATTTTGGTTGAGCTAAATAATTTGAAGATATATGTAGTGATCATTGTAGGAACCCAAAATTTAGTGATAGTTTTATCTTCTAAGAAGTTGATGTCCACTTTCTCAATTTCCTTCTTGGTGGGAACTCCTTCCACCCATCTTGTAAACTAATATATTGTAGCAAGAATCCATTTATGGCCATTAGTATAATTGTCCTTGAACTCACCAATGAAGCATAGGCCGCACTGTTGAAATGATACTTCCACTAAAAATGGTTGAAGAGGCATTGCTGCTAGCCTTTGTTTTCATGTGAAGAATTGACGAGGTTGGCATTATTTAAAAAATCTAAGCACATATGTGAAGGTATTTGGCCACTAATAGCCACCTCTAATAATTTTATGCGTTATTTTTCTTGTTAATTTATGCCACATAATCCTCGATGAAATTATTTGACCAAGATATTTTCCTCAACCGTGTTAACATATCTCAAAACTATACTAATGGGATTCCTACATCCCATAATGTGATATATAAAGCAATACTTCAAGGAGTTTGACCTAAATTCTCATTCATTATCTTCTAGGAAATTTCTAGGACTAGTAAGATGATTAATATATTAAATAAAATCTCTGTACCAACCTTGCTACAATAGTTCTCAAGTAATTGCAATGATTATGTTGATTCCAAGAGCCTTCTCATTAATCTCTACTAGATGATTTGTTAATCCTTGTCCTTTGATGATCTTGGTAATCTTGATCTCTAAATCATATTATTGAATATTAGTGATCCATTATGGCATATTTTAAACTCGGGAATGCCATGTGGCCTTCATAATTCCATTTGAATACTACAACTTTCTTTAGTATCTATCTGAGAGGTTTTGCAATTTATACAACATTATGGATGAACCTTTTGATGATATTTACTTTACCCAAGAAATATTGCAATTCTTTCAAGCTTCATTGTTTAGAAATCTTCTCAATTTCTTGGATCCTTTTAGGATCTACTCTTACACCTTAATCTTTCCTTTTGTAATTACCAATATGGTATTTTTTAGATTGAGAGATATTCCATATTTCTAACACCTATCAATGCGCTTTCTTAAATGTTTGACATAATTATTTCTTCCTTTTGAGAAAACCATGATATCATCTTGCTAAATATTAAGTATTTTCCATGATATCCATGAAGGAATAATCCATGGCTATCTAAGATGTGGCTACGAAATTTTGCAATACAAATGACATTATGATGAACTAAAATGTTCCCCAAGCTGTAGTAAACATAGTATTTTCACTAACTTCTTCTTTGACAAAGATATGAATGTATCCTGAAAACCCATCTAGGAATGGCATCATCTCATATCCTATAATTCTTTGAAGTAGCATATCCATGTTGGACAAAGGATATTTGTCTTTGATGGAAGCTTGGTTGATGCTCTTGAAATGCATACACATCTTTATTTGCAATGTCTTATTTCTAATGACCATGAGGTTTGTAACAATGAGGTTTGTCTTGTTGGGGTTATGATACCTACATTGAATACATTTTATATCTTTCTTAACTAGAGATGCCACCTTTTGGTTAAATTACTTGATATTATATTTAAATGGTTGGGAACCTTCTATGAGAAGAATAATATGCTACATGATATAATCCTGGTAAGAATTAATGTCATCATATGACCAAGCAAAAAATGTCCTTATAAGCTATGACCAATGATTTGAGTTTTTCCCTTTATTATGGGGAGATCCCCTTTTTCATTCTTTATCATCTTTAGATCTTCTTCTGTTTCAATATTTATTTCTTAATATTCATATGGATTGATTGTTTCTATAATTCCCTTAAGAGTGTCATCTCTGTTAAAATTTTCTTCTAAAGTAACCAACCCTAGAGGGATCTTGTTGGTTGGTAACTACTTGATTGAATACTCTTCACTCTAATAAATCTCAATTTTGTCAAGTTCACTAGTATTGTTGAGGAATATAGTTTTCTATGCATCATCTTCAAAGAGTTTCCAATTCCCAATGTTCTCTGGAATTAAAGGTTTGTAAATAGTCCTCATTTTTTCACCTTTCTCAAATTATACAAAAGGTTGTCGCCATGAAGCTAAAATTTCTAGGGCACATAATTTTGCATTCATGTATCTAGGTGTGACTTGTAAACCCAAAGCATCAACATATTCTATTGTTAATAACACAACATGTCTATATCTTTTAAACATTTCATTTTTTCAAGCATGCAACCCTTTCACTTCGAAAACAATAAGGTTAAAATCAACTATTTCAAAAATTTGGTACCTAAATCCTTGGGAAAATGCAAACAATGCAAAAGTGCCTTATACATGGAAACATTGCCAGTAGCTTCAAAATTCTATCTATAAGAAAAACAAAGAAACTCTTTATTAGGAGAAGTTAGGATTATACCTACCCCATTTTAAGTTGTTTGCAACTTTAACCATTGAAATTTACTTTCCACATTTTACAAACATTTTTCCTTAGTACTGGCTTACGCGAAAATACAATATACAGACCCAACTTTATTCCAAACAAGTGATATTATCTTCAAATTTCCTTAGATCTTCAATATGGTTCAACCTGAAAGGTTCATTGCATAATATAATCATCTCATGAAATAGAATTGATAAGGTGGCATATGAAAAATCCTCCTAAATATGCCCCAATACTCTAATCCCATTTCCTTGATTACATCATCACAAGCCACAAGCACGTCCACCATCAATATATTATTTGTATTGAGGTAGAAATCTAGATGAGCTTCCAAGTGAACATGAATATCTTTAATTAAACCAATTACACGAGTTTCAGTAGAATAAAATGCACAAACATTGCAATATGGTACTAAAACCATTAAATTAAAAAATTTAAAATATATGTATACTACTAAAAATTTTAAAAAATGTTTAGATTAATTTTAGAATATTAGGGAAAATTTTGATTATAGTAAGGGGAATCTTTGAAGTTTAAATATTAATAAAGTTATTCAAATCATCGAATACCAATGAAGTTTGGTAAAATCTCTTCTATTTGCTGACCTGGGTTTTAATTTAAAAAGGTATGTGTGTCAATGGTCCATCATTTAGGTTATCATAATATAAACATAATTACGAGATTAATTATTTGAAATATGATAAAACCCAATGTTCAATTATTCGACCAGTTTGTGGCCACCAACGGAATCTGCTTTGGGTTTTATTCATTGTCAAATGGATGGTCAATAAATTGAACTTGTGTCATCCGTAGGAAATTGTTCTGTTTGGTTTCGTTGATGCAAGCTGAAACCCTTTATGGTTGAAAGTTTAATCCAAAACGAGATGAAGAGGGCCATGGAATAATTGGCTATTGAAACTCATATGAGTACCAAATACTTTTAAAGCACACGTACACGTAAAGTAAGGTGATTAATATTTTAATAGTTTTTTTTTTAATAATAATAATAAGGTGATTATGTCTACACGGGTAGAGGTACACTTTGCTTTTAATTATTAAATTCGATGTAGTGCTAAAAGTGTGATCTTGAACCCACATTCTGTTGTAACCCTTCGGGATTTTGTACACAGTTATGATTGGGGATAACATAATTATGTTTAGGGATATAGTTATAAATTAGGTATTTGTAGTTATGGAGACATAACTATCTCTTTTAAGTATAAAGGTAACTTTCATTGAATTAATAAGACACATAGATCACAACATTTGTGTCATGGAATTCTCTAGACTCTATGACGTTGGTATCAGAGCCTGGATTGAACTCGATTAGTGACCGGGAGAAATTAGTTTGAATGGTTTTTAAAGGTTAGTGGTGTGGAGAGGAGAAATCGCCATGATTGTGGAGGCTCCATGGTGTTGTGGAAAAGAAAGACTACCGATGTATTTCTCATCTATGTTTTTGTTAATCTTTCAAGTGTTGTAGAGCACTGCATTTTTCTCGTTTGCGTTTTTGTTAAGCTTTCGAGTGCTATAGAGCACGACATTGAAGTCTTTTTGCACAAGCATATGGTTGATAAAACTCATTGTGACATTTTCATAGATGGCCACAACTCTGAGGGTCAACAACTATGTTGAAGGCCACCACGTTGAAGAGAAGTCATGTGCGGGTTCACCAAGGGTTACAGGCTCGATGTTGTGGCAAAGAATTGAACCATGTGCAGAGGTGATTGCCAACGTTTGGAGGCATGATAGCATTTGGAGGCATGATCAGGTTTTGGAGGCAGAGGTGAAATCCCCAGTGGCAACCACACCACTGTGATTTTTTATTCAAGACTACAGATGAATTGATTATTACACATTTAGTTGATTCATCTTGGTGAAGTTCATTCCAGGCCTGTGGAGACGTTGTTGAATCTGTAAGTTAAAAAGAAGAACACGTTTTTTTTAAATAAGGAAATTTGTGCCTGGATCTGAAAGTTAAATCATAGTTTTTTCTTTTAAAAGAATTTTTTGCCTGTGATTAAATTAGTTTTTTTTAAGAAGAGTATTGTGCCATGTAAAATTATCAGGAAGAAAAAAGATGAATTCCTTGGTATCTTTAATTGGAGTTGTTCTATTCGGAAAACAAAATTACCAGGGATGGTTCAAGAAGGTTAAAAACACACTTATTTTTAATGATCTGTGGGATGGAATCTCTAAAGGAAAAGGAGAGTGCACCAAATCAGCCTGATGTGGAGAAATAATTAGTGATCTCGCAAAGTAAGGATAAGAAGGCCTATGCCTTAATTTCCACTTCAGTCTCAGAAGAGGTAAGAAAATATATTTCTCAAAATAAAACAACGTATGATGCCATAACAAAATTAAAAGAGCTTTATGATTCTGATTCTGAATTGGAGACAATTCAGATATTGTTGAATTTATTTAATCTGGAAATGAAAAATAATGATCCTTTAAAACTTGCTTTTGAAATTATATCCTTCAATCATGAAATTGAAGGATATAACAATTCAGATATTGTTGAATTTATTTAATCTGGAAATGAAAAATAATGATCCTTTAAAACTTGCTTTTGAAATTATATCCTTCAATCATGAAATTGAATCTACTGGAGTTAAAGTTGATCTATAGCTTACTGCCTTTATAAAATTTCTTTACCCTAGTTATTCACACTACTTGGAATCTCTCCAAGCTACTCAGCAATTAAAAGATTTAAATTTTGACAAATTAGTAGAGAAAATCGCAGAAAGAGAGAAGGCTTTTGGAAAGAAAGAAACATCACATAATTATAATACTGAAACCCTATGTCTTGTTCAAAAAGAACAAAAACCTTAAGAAGAATTTGTTAGAAATACTAAGGGTAATAGAGGACGAGGTAGGAATAATTATAGAGGCAAGGGGAAGAAATATTCAGGGAGATAGACAACAGAATGATAAACAAAGAAATTTTTCTGATAAAACAACTGTAAAAAGCTTTAGATGTGGTAAAATTGGACATACTACTGCAAATTGTAGAGTTCCCTGGGAGAAAATTAATGAAATAAGAGAACAAATTCTTCAAAAGAAAGATCATCTAACTCCTGAAAAAATGACAGTCTTCTGAGAATGCACATTATGTTGTTGCTCATTGTAATTTTCATATGGAAAATATATTTAGTACCTATTTTTCTTCATGGCGTGATAATTGGATTTTAGACACAAGTGCCACTTGTAATATGACCTTTAGAAGAGATTTGTTTGAACAATTCAATGATAATATTGATGGAGTAGCATATTTTGATGATAAATCTCAAATCAAACCATCAGGGATTGGTTATATTCAATTAAAAATTCTTGGACTTTCTAATTATACTTTGAATGTTGTTCTTTACATTCCTCAGTTCCAAAGGAATATATAATTTTTTGTACAAATAAGACAATGGGGGCATTCCATCCACATATTTGATGGCAAAGTGGAAATTTGAAGAGAAGCCGACAATAAAAATGTAATGACTTGTCTCGAACAAGACAAATTGTTGAAATTGAAAAATATGATGCCTGTTGCATTGAACACTAATTATTTGGCTCAGTAAAATGATACTCTGTCATCTTCTTTATTATGGCATGCATACTTGGTCATATTAATTAAGAAAGTCTTAGAATTATGAGACAATAGGGGATTAAAGGACTTCCAACAGTTCCAAGAAAATTGACCCCATGTAATGCTTGTATATTGGGCAAGCATCACAAACAGTATTTTCAAAATTCTACTTCTAGAGCTACAAGGAAATTAAGTCTCATACACTCTGATTTATGTGGACCTATGCATGTACCAACTGTGAATGGAAATAAATACATACTGACTTTTATTGATGATTATTCGAGGATGTGTTGGGTTTATCTTCTTAAAGAAAAATCACAAGTTTTTGATGTGTTTAAAAAATTTCATCTCTTGATTACAAATGAGGCTCAACTTAATATTGGTACTATAAGCACTGATAATGGGGGAGAACATACTTCACATGTTTTCAAAAAGTATTTGCAATAGAACGGCATCAAACACCAGACCACAATACCATATAATCGACAACAAAATGGTATTGCATAACAAATGAACGGAACATTGCTTAGTATGGTAAAGTCAATGATGTTTTTCAAGAATGTAAAATTGGTGTTTTGGGGAGAAGCAGTGCTCTGTGCAACATTTATTAGAAATTGGTGTCCTTCCTCTTTGATTAACAATAGAACTCCATATAAAATGTGGTATAATCGTCTTCTTGTTATTAAACATTTCAGAATTTTTGGTTCTCAATGTTATGCTTTGATTCCTAAATGTCAAAGAAATACGTTGATTGAAATAAGCATAAAATGTATATTTTTGGGGTATTCTATGACTTCTAAGGCATACGGATTGTATGATGAAGAGAACAAGAAGCTTATTTTGTCAATATATGTAATTTTTCTTGAATTTGTTAAAGATTTCTTAACTATTGATAGAAAACTTAATCAGATAGAAAAGTGTGTGCCTCAAAACTTCAATTATGAATCAAATAATATTCTTCCACATCTTGAAGGGGATATTCCTATATTAGATTAGTATGTGGATTTTCCTTCTCTCAATGATGATAATTTTGCCTCTGAACAGAAATTGGTTGATGCAAGTGTTGGAAAAAAGATGATAGGGAAAAAGATGGCAGTAGAGATGACAGGGACAGAGACAGAAAGAACCGAGACATATGAAGAATATGAGAAACTTCCTGCATAACCATTACAAATATCGACTCATATTCGAATATTTCCAAAGAAATATAATGATTTTAAGACATGAAATTCCTCAGGTAACTATTCTCATTGTGATTTTTTTTTTTTTTTTTTTTTTTGTGGATTGTGAACCTACTTATTTTGAAGAAGCTACTAGTTATGATCACTGGAAATATGCAATGAAAAAGGAATATTATGCTCTCATAAAACATTGTACATGGAGGTTGGTGGATCCACATGTTAGCATCAAGCCTATTGGTTGCAAATGGATTTATAAAACTAAGTATAAAATTGATGGATCACTTGATAAGCGCAAGGAAAGACTTGTAGAAAATGGAAATACACAGAAAGAAGGTATTGACTATACAAAGACATTTTCTCCTACAGCTAAATGGGGAACTATTAGATCTATGTTTTCTATTACAACTCAGAAAGAATACAAAATTCATCATATGGATGTCAAAACTACTTTTTTAAATGGATATTTGAAAGATGTTTACATGTTTCAACCAGAGGGTTTTTCCGTTAAAGGGAAAGAACAAAAGGTTTGCAAGCTAATGAAGTCTTTGTATGGCTTGAAACAAGTGCCATGAGCATGGTATGAGAAACTAACTAAACATCTTATTAAGTTAAATTATAAACATTTTGACCTAGATGATGCAACTCTTTTCATTAAGAATGTTGGAAGATCATTTGTATATCTAGTTGTATATGTTGATGATTTGATGATCACGAGAAATAATGATGAATATATATCATCTATTAAGAAGGAATTGAAAAAGGTTTTTGATATGAAAAATTTAGGTTTACTTGATTATTATCTTGGAATTGAACTTGATAAAAAAAAAACATATTTTCATCTCTCAGAAGAAATATATTGGTAAGTTATTGAAGAGATATAGTATGATGGATTGTAATCTTGTTGCTACACCAATGGAGAAAAATTTGAAATTCACTTCAAAAGAAGGAAAACCATTTGAAGATCCAACAAAGTACAGACTACTTGTTGGAAGTTTGATTTATTTATCTATTATTCATCCTGGTATAACCTTTGTTATTCGAATACTTTCCATATTTATGCATCATCCTTGTGAGGGGAATTAGGTAGCAACAAAAAGAGATCTGAAATATTTAAAAGGAACCCAAACTTCTAGAATCAAATATTCCAAATTTTTAGTCTTCCATCTTGCTAGCTATTTAGACTTTGCTTGTGATGGAGATAAGGAGAATGGAGTCTCTACTTTTGGTTATTTGAAGAATCTTGGATCAATAGCCATTAGTTGGAGATCACACAAGCAATCTATTCTCGCTAATGCTACCACTGAAGCCGAATATGTTGCAACAACTCAAGCCACAAAGGAAATCATTTGGCTTCGGAAAATACTTGAATATTTGCAGGAGAGACAAAAATATTTAACTCCTCTTTGTTGACAACTCTTCTACAATTCAATTGGCCAAGAATCCTAAGTTCCATGATCGAACCAAACATATCAACACCAAGTATCCTTTGATTCGACATCATGTAGAGGCCAAAAAATTTCATTTGACTTATTGTCCAACTTGAGAACAAATTATAGATATCTTTACCAAAGCATTGGGGCATGATAAGTTCGAAAAGTTTAGATATTTACTTGGTATGCCAAATGTCCCTTCGGATTAAGGGGGGAAATTTTGTAATCCTTCAAGATTTTGTACATAGTTATGATTAGGGATATAGTTATAAATGAGGTATTTCCAGTTATGGATTCATAACTGTCTCTTCCAAGTATAAGTGTAACCATCATTGAATTAATAAGACACATAGATCACAACATTTGTATTGTGGAATTCTATAGACTCAATGTTTTCAACTGTTTTGGTGTAATTTTCGTTCTTTTCACCATCCCAAGATCATTTTCTTTTTTGGCCTTCTGCAAAAGTTAGAACATATTCAATAATATGCAAATTGATATCAACATTAAAAAAATGAGTTAAAAAAAATGCAAAATAGTATAGAAATAATGAATAGATGGGCACCATGCAAAATGGAAGAAGACACAATGCATTGAAAAGCTATGCAATTACAACGTATAATAAATTATACTTCAATGTATTATGAGCTATGGTATGAAGTATACAACTTAATTCTCCTAAATTCCCTTGAAGACATCATAATTATTGTGAACAATGTAGCTTTGGTTGCACACTTTCTCGATATCTATTATATGTGGATGGATTTGAGGAGATGCATATTCTTTATTCTAGACACAAGGTTGTGTGTGTGTGTGTGTGTATAACTAAATTAAATGTAAAATCTAATTAACAATCATAAATAAGTATTTAAATATATACTTGATCTATCTCACTTACGTCCTTTTCAAGACCATGATCATGTTCTGGGGTTTCAAATGATTGTAATGGTTTCAAAAACAATACTTGCATCCATTTTCCTTATAAATATCCTAGTAAAATATAATAATAAATATGAAAACAAATCTAAAACATAAAATATATGTTTTTTTTCTTGTCATCCTAGTAAAATATAGTAATATGTATGCTAGTGTTGATGTGAAATAGTTTATATGGAAACAAAACTTACTTCTTCCAGAACCCATTGAAAACTAGGTGAACATAGCAATGGTTCACAACTTGATGTATGGTGGGTTTTTGAGTTGTTGGATCTCAAATCAATGACCAAATAATGTAGAAATAACTCTACGAAATTATGTTCATTAGGCTAAGAATATCAATAAAATTAGGAAATTAGTATACAATTGATACTAAAAATAAACATGTCATTTAATGTGAAAATGTCTTAAAATAAATGGAAGAAAAAATAGACTTATTTGAGTACTCATTATTAAATCTATTGTATCTAAAGTTTAAGATATGGTTATGCCCATCTACCTCTTCTTCCACTACATCATTAAAATTCCATTCACTTTCTTTTTGTTTCAAAATGATTTCTATGTGCTTAGTTGTTTCCATACACCTACAAGGTAAAATTTGGTCCCAACAATCCATTTTCTCTTTGATTTTGAGTTTTGAGGTATCCTCAAGCTCATGGATTGTAGAAATACATTGCATAAAAAAAATTCAATGAATTTAACATGTAATCATGTATTCATGTTATTATAACAAGACACACATAACCATGCCAATAAATACTTACAGTATAAATAATTTCTTAGTGAACAAATCTTTTATATCCTTATTTATGGGCATGACATAACCTTGCATCTACATCATATTGGATATTTTCATTCTGTTTTCTAATCTTGCTTGGCAACTTGACCCACTTCTAGCATTATGGTCTCTTTTTCTCCCTCTTGGACGTGGAGGAATAGGCAGGATTTTGTGTATCATTATGAGATGGTGATTTAGGCCACTTAATTTTGATTGAGTGAATACAAAGGGAAAATCACCAATTAAAAAAGAAAAAAATTGTGTTGTACCTTTGACAATGAGATTCCATTCACGTTTATTTTCCTCTATTTTCTCAATTCCCTATACCTACTAGTCATTTTTTGTTTTAAACAAAAACTATTAGAATTTTTCTTTAAAAAAACCATAAAACTCAAGTAAATGATAAACAAGGCACAATATATCATCTCATAATAAATTCCACTTGTACACTTGAATCTATGTTATCATTAATTGAAATGGCAATACCCATCTAGGTAGTGATGGTGTATTTAGCATTCATTTTAATAGCACAACTTTGTTTCCCTAAAGCACGGAGGTGTTACAACGTGTAATATAGAGAGCACAACCAAACATTACAACAAGAAATATACACCAAACATATAGAGCACACACAATTATTACAACACAATATTCACATTTCTCTTCAATGCACAACTTAAATGTGAGAGGGAGACAAAGAATTTACACATATAGACTAATACAATGAGTTTGCAACATGGTTAAATAATCAAACTAATAGCTAATATCTCTCCCAATACCCATTTGATGTTCCTTTCCTTGAAAATGTTTACTCTTATCCTTGTAAATGGACAGTCCTCTTCAATTTACCTATTTTTTCTCTCAATTTCCTTTGTTCTTCATATACACTTGTTCATGCATATGTCCACTCCATGCTTGTTCCTTCCCATCTCCCTTATTATAAATTTTATTTTTTCATTTTATATTTAAATACAAAAATTTTACATTTGTCCCACCCATACCTATAGGCGGTTTACAATTGTGGAAAACGAAAATCAAAACCCCACAGTATGCATGCAAGCTCTCTAACACTCATTACTAGACTAGGGAAATTAAATTGGATCCTTAAAATTGACATAATATTTTGGAAGAAAAATTAGTTGAATTCCAACAACTTAAATTTGTTTCCTTGTACATGTTTTATGGCGTGTTGTTGTTCTCTATGGTATTCTATTCCTTAGGCTAAATTGTGTACCTTAGTTATAAGATTCAGTTTTCTTCTCTGTGATGGAGAAAGAGATAGCTTCAATGAGGATTGATAAGGAGCATGATCAAAGATAAAGGCTATTAATAAGGTATAGATTAGCATATTTTTATAAGATTATTGCTCAAATGTTATGTTTCCTTTTTAGAGGATTTAATAGAAGGGTAACTTTGTCGTTGGGACTAGCTATATTTTTAATTGTACATATAGAGATTGGATCTTATGTCTTTAATTAATGTTTATTCTTTCACATGTAAAAGCAAATATCAAACTTGTAATGTTTTCTCTTAAGTTCCTTGTAGATACTTCTAGTAGAATGCATGTTTGTATTAATATAAATTCATAATTTTAACATATAGATACGATTAATTTTGACTGAATAGCAAATTGTCCTTAGAACCTTTTGACTTTCATAATTTTTTCTTTTAACCTTCATTTGAATGTGTCTGTTCTAGTATTGTTTACTTGTGAGTAGTAACCTTTTCTTCATGGTTTAAAATCCAAATTTTGGTATTCACTGTTAAGTTATCATATACTTCCATGATTTGACTATACTATCCATGCCAATTCTTGATCATATGAATTATCTTATTCTGATTATCATTGAAAATCAAATAACAATTACACTTATCTGGCTAGTAGCACAAGGTTCATCACACTGGATACATTTCTATATATTTATTCATTGAGAAACACTTTGTTGTATCTCACAACATCAAATAATTTATGTTGAACTGTGATTTCGCATCATTTGCTTTTTGCAATTGCAGAATAATAGAAAGTGGTGCCAAAGGTTTGGAACTTGACATGTAGATCCATGAGAGGAAATTATTTAGGTTTTCTCCCTCAGGTTTAGATCCATGAGAGGAAATTGTTATGGAATAGTGGTAGGAGGTAAATTTGCTACAATTGTTTATCTTGTTGGTCAATCATAAAATTCTCGAGCTGATAGGCCTTCCTCGTTAGGATCGAGCCTGATTGACAATACTACCTGCGATTCTAGCTCTCCTGGGAGAGATCTCTATATTCTATGGTTGCACACATACTTCAGAGGCATGGGAGTGTAGGCATCAATCTTCCTCATGATTTTGTCCATACAAGGGACCCATAAATAGGAAAGGGGATCAATGGTCAGGTAATCTATTTAAATACATTCTAAAAAATACAATCTACATTATTGTTAAGAAAAAATGTATGTGTATTATAGGAATGACTAAGAGCTGGCTTGCAGGGCATGAATGAAGAGTTGAATCACCACTACAATGCAGAAGCGACACCTCTAAAGGGTTGAGAGATTTGGAGCTTTTGGTCACTTTTATACGGGATTTACAATTGTGGACAAAAGTATCTGCCTAGGTCAGTGGATAACATAGAAAAAAAGAGAGACAAGGAATATAATGATTTTCCTTAAAGTAAATAGATGACAGAGTGAGGCCTACCTAGATCCTTCACACACTTCACTCCTTCTTTAGCTTGGAAGCTCAAATTCCAGCTCTGAATGCCAAACTTAGAAATTTCATGGTCAAATAACACAAGCCAAGAAACTATGAGATCTATCCAGTATCATCTAAGTACTTCATTCAATAAATCAACATGGTATTGAAATATATGAAATAACAACATCGCATATAGGAAAACAATGAATTCTTTGCATTAATATAAATGGAATGAGAATACAACCATAAGTAGCAATTGATCTTGTAGAAGAGCTCCTCCAAGTTTTTGACTTGTCCTTTCATTGTCACAATATGCACCTCCAATCACCCTAAATGCATGAGATGATGACCACTCACTACAGTAACATAAGGGTGGAATCACTCTCTTAAATCCAATCCCCAACCACAAAAAAGGTTGGGAATACATAGAGAAGTAAGGTAAGTTGGGATTTCTTATCCAATTACCAATCTAGGGTAAGAGATCCACCTTTGATGCAGGATAGGATCCAAGAATAAGTGGTGCAAAATTCAATGTAGGGAAGGACAAGATCCATATTTTTTGTCTAAGGTAAGTAGGTGAAACAACTTTTGGAAACTCCTTAAAGGGGAAGATTCTGGAATCCTGATCATTCTTCGAGATTTATAGAGCCAATGAGGGCATAAAGGGGAGCAACCTATTGGTGACAAAGGCAAGACACAGTGGAGCAACCTATAGGTGAACACACCCTAGTAGGTTTACAAGGAGCATTGGTCCTCAAACTGGCTCAGATGAAGAAGTTTAGGGCCGAAACTATGGGGGATGAAGGGAACATGGTTAGGTCTTTATGCAATATGGTGACAAGGAGGAATAGGATGTTGATTGATCCCATTAGGAGGCTCACTAATCAGACGTGACAAAATGGCCTATAACAAAATTCCCCCTAAAGCAAAAGTCATAGATGACGATTGATGACTGAAGTGCTTTAACTTGTGACAAGTCGAGATCAAGGAAAACCAATGAGCTTCATCTGTTACAATAAATTTACAATATGACATCTTTGTTTGCTGAGGGAGGCATACCCTGATCCAGGATGTTTTCGCTTATAGATACATAGAAAAGAATTGCGTATAGAGTTGCAGCTTAACACATAAATGTGCACATATGAAAAGAAGAAGAAAACACATAAAAGGCACAAAAAGAAGACACCAAGGCTTGATAACGGAGTTCATCCAATTTCGACTACGTCTCTGGGCCCAACTCAACAATGGGGAGGCCTTTCTTATTAAATGGTATGAATAAATAGAATTACATTTATCAATCTATCAATACCGAGGCTTATACCTCTAATATGCCTAATGGCTATGAAATGAATGCCTGAGATGGAGTGGTATGTGGTGCCAAAGCTTCCCGTAGCCATAGAATAGGGCTGGAGTGTATAACTATTCGAAACAAATCAATAGATGCTCTCGGCCTTTGCAAAATAGCGTGTTGCAACCATAAAAAACGCTTCCTCCCATGCTCTTCCATTAATTCCCTTTATAAATGGATTTTCGGACAAGATCCCTTTTAAAATGGGGCATGCCTGGTTAATAAGAGAGATTGGTAGAGTGGAAGGATCGGCGGGTGCAACCGTTCCTGAAAATGGCCTGTTTATCGTTGCTTTGATAAGGCTTCAAAACCTCAAAAAACTCTGCAAATCTGCCCAAAAACCATATGCCCGGACCTCAAATATAATTAAATCAGACTTATAGTCTGTATCGGGTCTGTGCTGAGGTCGCGGATCGGCATTCTATTGTGTCCTTGGCTTGGTCCTTAGGAAAGACCGACCACCAATCACCGATCACTGATATCGGCATTGGCCGATCGCATCGGCATCCCGCACATATATCTCCCTAGGTGTCTGTTGGAGGTTTCGTCGATCTGATTAATCGCTGATCGCATTGTCCATTCGCCGATATCCATATACATATACATACATACATACGTACATATATATATATATATATATATATATATATATATATATATATATATATATATATATATATATATATATATATATATATATATATATATATATATATATATAGATATAGATATAGATATAGATATAGATATAGATATAGATATATAGATATAGATATAGATATATATATATATATATATATATATATATATATATATATATATATATATATATATATATATATATATATAACCGTCGATTGCAATGGCCTCCGATCCGCCGATCCGATCTGATCGGAGATCGGCGATCGGGGGTTCCACGACCCAAACCTTAAGTCCGCTCTCATATGACCTCTGATTGTGATTTGCCTTTAAGGCTTTAAAACCCATTTTTAAAGGAAATTCCTCTTTTTCTTAAGGATTGAAAAGCCCTTATTTTTGCAATAACTTCATCATCCTGACTTGAATTGAAGTACCATTTACACCGTTGGAATTAGGAAGATGAGATATACATTCTTGTCTTGAGTTTCCTTTATTCCAATCACTTTGATTTTTGAGTTTCCATGCCATTGTATCTGAAGATCCACCTGGATCAATCCTCCCCATTGAGGAGCTTTTGGACCGCCAAAAGATTTTCATTAGTCAATTGGCAAGTGAGGGTACTGTGCCCTCATTTTCTCTTTCTCTAGCCATCTGGCCTTGTTGGGATGCATTCCCTTGAATCCAAATCTAAGGTATTCTACATCTCCTCACCGTGAAGTCTTGGTTCTTTTGTTGAGTATGATGTCTTCGGGAAACTCATCAAGATATTTAGGTGCAAAATCACTGATCGTAGGAACTGTGCCCACCTCATCAGTGTCCATGATCAAAGGTGGTTCATATAGCTTCAGGTTCTCCACATTCACTACTGAGTACATCTGCATATATAGGGGCAAGTCAAGACGAAATGCATTGTTCCCAATCTTCTCCAATATGGTGAATGGTCCATACCAGATTTGCCGCAACTTCTTTCCTTCTCCCTTCATCCTGCCTTTGCTAATGTGGAACCACACCTTTTCACCCACTTGGAATTGATGGTCGACCTGGTGTTTATCATGCCGAGCCTTGTAATGGGCTTGACTCTTTTCCAACTGTTCTTGCACTTCTTGGTGAATCATTTGGATTTGCTGAATGAACTGTTGAGATTTATCTTTATCATTACATTCCATGGAGCCATCCTCCCTTCCAAAGACCATGTCTAAAGGGTCTTTTGGAAGGTAACCAAAGCATGTCTTGAATGGTGAACGTTGTGTCAATGAATGCACTGCTCGGTTATAGGAATGTTGTATATAGGGGAGATGTTCATCCCACAACTTGGGATGTTTCTCACAATAGCATCGTAATAGGTGTACCATGGTACGGTTAACAACCTCTGTCTACCCATCAATTTGCGAGTGAAATGTCATGCTTCTTTTCAGTTTGGTATCCATCATCCTCAAAAAGCTAGTCCAAAACTCCCCAAGGAAGTGAGAGTCTTGATCTGAAACAATTGATGTGGGTAATCCAAAGTGGACCCAAACATAATGAAAGAAAAGAGAAGCAGTTTGCTCTGCAGTAATCTACTTTTTACAAGGCATAAGAATACACATTTTGCTAAACCGGTCAACGATGACATACAAATAGTCATGACCCTTCCTAGACAAAGGTAGACCTCCTACAAAGTCCATTGACACACTTTCCCATGGACGACTCGGAATAGGGAGTGGTGTGTAGAGCCCAAGTTTTCTATTAGAGGGCTTTGAAACATAACACATCACACAACCCTTTACATAGCGAGTCACAATGTTTTTCATATGAGGCCAAAAGAAAAATATTTGTACATGACTTAAAGTCTTATTGACACCAAAGTGTCCAGACATAAGAGAGGTGTGGGCCTCTCAAATTACATGCACTCTTTCTCCTATGGGAATACACAATTTACCAAGGTGATATGACAATTTCCTTTGCAAGTGATAGTTCTCCACCTATGAACCATGAGTTAGTTTTGCATAAACCTCCTTAAAGTCATCATCGCTAGCATATTGTTTAGCATAACTTTCAAAAGACAACAAATCATTATGCAAAATGACAGAAGCAGAAATAGGAGGGCGAGATAGCATATCGACCACTTTATTGCTAGTGTCCATCTTATACTTTATTACCAAATGAAACTATTGAAGAAAGCCCATCCACTTGAAATGACAAGTTTGCTACAACTTGGTTTGTGACTGAAGGTACTACAAGGGCTAATGATCTGTATGGATGATGGTCTCCTTGCCGATCAGGTAGTGTTTCCACTTTTTCACACTCTGCACCAAGGCATAAAGCTCCTTGTCATAAGTGGGTTAGTTTATCACAACTTGAGAAAACTTCTCAGAATGGTAACAAATTGGCTTCTTTTGCTGCATCAGTACAACTCCCGTGGCATAACTGCTGGCATCGGTTTCGATCTTAAATGGCTGTTGGAGATCGGGTAAGACTAAGACTGGCGCGGTGCTAATTTCTCCTTCAATGTTTTGAAGGACTTATGTTGTCTTCCTACCCATTGGAAGACCTATTTCACACTTGTCAATGTGTGCAAAGGTGCTATAATAACAGAGAAATTAGCAACAAATCTCCTCCAATACTGGACTGCACCTAGAAAGCTATGGACCTCAGTTACACTAGTAGGCGTAGGCCAATTTACAATTGCTTCGACTTTAGCAGGATGAATTTTTAAATGACCATGACCAACAATATGACCTAGGTAACTCAAAGAGGTTTTCCCGAACTCACACTTTGACAATTTTACAAAGAGTTTTTCTTTCTTTAGCACATCAAGAACTTTCTTTACATGACTCATATGTTCAAACCAACTCTTGCTGAAAACTAATATATCATCTAAATATACAAGAACAAACTCATCAATGAAAGGTTGAAATATATGATTCATAACCCGCATAAATGTGGTTGGAGCGTTGCAAAGCCCGAATGGCATTACCATGCACTCAAACAACCGCTGATTGGTTTTGAAAGAAGTTTTCCACATGTCCTACTCCGCAATTCAGACCTAGTGATAGCCACTGTGAAGATCCAATTTTGTGAAATATACAACACTTTTTAATTGATCCAATAAATCATCTATGCGTGGGAGGGGATAGCAATTTTTTACTGATATTTTGTTGAGCGTGCGGTAGTCCATGCACATCCACCAGCTACCGTCTTTTTTTGGCACTAAAAAAATCAGCAACGCACATGGAGAGGAGCTCCGCCTGATCACGCCTTGGTCCAGCAATTCCTGCACTTGATGCTTGATCTCCTGCATTTCGATTGCTGACATTTGGCACATGCCGATATTTGGTAGAGGGGCATCATGAAATAGGTGGATCTCGTGTTGGATCTCCCTCTGTGGAGGTAGTCCCCACGGCTCCTGAAACAATGCATTATAATCAACAATTAAATTCATCAATTCTTATTTATTCTTACCATCGCAGCCTTGGAATGCATCTGTGAATTCAGCCTCCTTTTCCCTGATGACCATAAGCATGCATGCCTTGCTGGAGTTCACTAGCCATTTCATCTACCCAATGCTTACGAGGCTGGTGTTAATTTTGTTTTGATGAGCCCGCACCATGTACTCTATCCCATCCTTAGTGATATGGTATTTATTTTCATGTTGGAAAAATACATCTTTTCTGTCATACAGGTAGGGGCTCCCCAATACCGTGCCACAAATGTCCAACGGTATAACATCCATCTCTACTTCATCTACCAACTTAGAAGCAATCACAAATTTTACCTTGCACTGTTGGGTTACATTCAATTTAGATTTATCATGTATCCATCCCAGTGGGTAAGGCTTTGGGTGCATTTTTGTTTCTAAGCCTAGCTTCTTTACCAGAGATTCTGCAATTAAATTTTCCTGGGACCCCGTATCAAACAAAGTTTCTACTTTGGTATGGTTTACTACTACTCTGATATGAAATAATTCAATCCTTTTTCTATCATTTGAAATGGAATCATCTACAAAACTGGTGCTTCCCTGTGATTTAGAATCAACAGGAGGTGTAAAGGTACCTTATGTTCCCACTGCTGTGACCAGCACTTCATCTCCTGAATCTGATCCATCGTCTTGTTGTGCTACTGCCACTGTATACTTCTTTGGGCATTTTTTTGGGTGCTGCTTCCAACAATGATCATCATCGTGGCCTTCTTTCTTGCAATGATTGCAATAAGGCCGTTCTCCCTCTTTGGCTGCTGTTGTTTTCTTCTCCTTCACTTTCCATTTCACTTTGGATTTTCCATTGGTAGGTTTGAACGGTGGTTTTCTGGATTGGTCCTCTCTTTCATTCTTGCCCATTTTTTCAATATGAATTTCTTTCACACTCACTGCGTCAATAGTGGTTGGTTCAAACAACAATAACGAATGCAGAATATAACTATGCAGTGAGCCAATATACTTAGTTACAACTTCAGGTGTATCTAGTGCAATACCCAAATTCAGTGCTTGCTTCCTAAATTCTTCTGTAAAACTCTGAACATCCTGCCCTTTTCCTTGCCTTAAATATTGCCAATTCATCAAAGCTTTTTGTTTGTATCCTAAGGGATAAAATTTTTCCCTTAACACAGAAGTAAAAAAAACCATGAGGAAAAGAGCTTACCCACATTTTTACTGCTCTGCAATTTACTCTCCCACCAAATGAGAGCTGTGCTACCCAGTCATAGAGAGGCTAGCTAGATTTTTGCCTCATCCTCTATGATTTGTTGAATCCTGCAATAAACCTCAATCTGCTTGATCCAATTGTTAAGCTTTTCTGCATTACTTTCACCATTAAACACAGGAAGATCAAGTTTAACATATAATTTTAAAAAAGGTTTCTTCGATGCATCCTCTAGATTTCTCTGATTATGATGGTGTGGGGAAGAAGAAACTTCACCACTAGAAGGAGAAGGAGGGGGTTCTTATCCATCATTCCCATTTGCTGAACCTTATCCTTCTGGATTCCTCTCTTAAGCTTTTTCCAGTCTTATAACTAGCTCACTGATATTCTCTGCCATTGAATAGAAAGTCTTTCTGAAATTGTGCTCCTCTTCAATACGAGCTTCCTCTTCAGCCATGTTTCTTCTTCGAGGTGCATGCCCTACCTCTGGATCGAAAGGTTCTAAATTCCCTTCGCCTCTTTGAAGCCTGCCTCTCGTTAGCATACAAACATGCAATTCACATATAAAAATCCTTGCTTTGATACCACTTGATCCAAGATGTTTTCTCTTATAGATGTATAGAAAAGAATTGTGTATAGAATTGCAGTTTAACACATAAATGTGCACATGAAAAGAAGAAGAAAACACATAAAAGGCACAAAAATAAGACACCAAGGCTTGATAACGGAGTTCGTCCAATTTGGACTATGTCTCCGGGCCCAGCTCAACAATGGGGAGGCCTTTCTTATTAAATGGCATGAATAAACATAATTACATTTATCAATCTGTCCATAAAGAGGCTTATACCTCCAATCTGCTTGATGGTTGTGAAATGAATCCTCGAGATGGAGTGGTATGCAGCGCCAAAGCTTCCCGCAACAGTAGAAAAGGGATGGAGTGTATAACTGTTCAAAACATATCAATAGATGCTCTCGGCCTCTGCGAAATAGCGTGCTGCAACCATAAAAAATGCCTCCTCCCATGCTCTTCTATTGATCCCTTTTATAAATGGATTTTCGGACAAGATCCATTTTGAAACGGGGCATGCCTAGTTAATAAGAGAGGTTAGTAGAGTGGAAGGATCGGTGGGTGCAATTGTTCCTGAAAATGGCCTGTTTATCGTTGCTTTGATAAGGCTTCAAAACCTTGAAAAACACTACAAATCTTCCAAAAAACCATATGCCCAGACCTCAAATATTATTAAATCAGGCTTATAGTTTGTATCAGGTCTACGTTGAGGTCGCAGATCGACATTTCTCTGTGTCCCTAGCTTGGTCCTAAGGAAAGACTAACCGTCGATCGCTGATCGCCGATATCAGTGTCAGCCGATCACGTCAGCATCTCACACACCCCGGGTGTCTGTTGGAGGTTCTGTTGATTCAATTAATCACCAATCGCATCGTCCATTCGCCGATATCCACACGCACACACACACACACACACACACACACACACACATATATATATGACTGTCGATTGTGATGGCCTCCGATCCACCGATCTAATCTGATCGAAGATCGGTGATCGGGGGTTCCACGATCCAAACCTTAAGTCCACCTCCATGCGACCTCCGATTGCGATTTGCCTTTAAGGCTTTAACACCCATTTTTAAAGGAAATTCCTTTTTTTCTTAAGGATTGAAGAGCACTTCTTTTTGCAATAACTTCATCTTCCCGACTCGGATTGAAGTACCATTTACACTATTGGAATTAGGAAGACAAGATCTACATTCTGGTCTTGAGTTGCCTTTATTCCGATCACTTTGATTTCTGAGTTTCCATGCCATTGTATCTGAAGATCCACTTGGATCGTACCCATACTCAGCTCATAAGCTAACATAACATGTATAATGATAAAAAGCTGTGTCCATAGATGCAACTGGTGGATCCATTACTAGATAAGTGTCTATATGATCATGACCATCATACATTGTGATCTTTTTCTAATCCTAAAATCACATCCCAGATGGTGGAAACTAGATCTGGGGTCTTCTATCTCGTTCAAATGACCAACCAATGTATGAGTCTAACCATGTGAATCAATGAGATGGAATTGAACATGGTAGACACCATCTCATTACCGACTAATTATGTAATCCGTTAACATATGTCATAGAAACCACCGATGATGTTAATGGCTCTCAAGGTACTATGGTACAATCTGTATGGTGTGAATGAATGAGTTCATGTCAAACACCACAAAAAATATTTTAGCCGAAGGCCATTGATGTAAACCTATCACTAAGGGCGAGGAAAATTTCCATTGATGTATGCAAGCACTAAGGTACTAAAGGGGTGTTTCTAATTCAACTTCTTGGATAATGTTCTGATGTCTAAAGGTAGCAACCCGTCGTAGGATGGCCTTGATGTATCCCCCATCAATGACATGAAAATGGTATCATGATTGAGATAGAATGATCAGAATGATGTTGACATGGAACTGGATCAGGAAAGGTATACATGAAATGAAAGCTTAAGAGTATTGTAGCAGAGATCAACTGAATGTCTTCTCTTGAACACACTGATGACACTGAATAGAGTTGGCAGCATCGACTCAAAACCGAAAATGGAGGCTCTGAAAATGGTATGAAAACCAACAAATACGCAGATTACCCAACCCAACAGCCACAAAGATGAAGTAGAGAGTGTCATGTTCAAGAGTGACTCAGTGCCATTAGAAAAATGGAATCCCTTGTTCTCCCAATTTCCCCAACCATACTGGTCAGTACCTCTTTATTTTTTAACAAGCTTAAGGAGGATAACATATGCCTGATTTGTAAGTTCATCCTTTAGATGAATCCCTTCAAGTATATTTAGTGAACCTTGAGAAGGAGTGGTTCAACCCCTTCATAATCTATGAGTCCATCACTATTTGATGTTTTTATGAGTCCAACAAAGGTAAAACTTGACATATTTTTCATGTTTTGCGAGTTTTAAAAAGAGGCAAAAATGAAAACTCCAGTTGTCTCTTTTTGTATGTAGTCCCTTAGGTCTGAAAAGGTAGAAAACGATACCTAAGATAACCTCTTAGCCATGTTCGACTAAGGTATTCCGTTTTTGTAGTTAGTCTATCTCAATTTGTAAAAGGGTTAAACTTATACTGACTATATGTCTTTTCATTTACCTTTATGAGTTCGAAAAGAAAATTGCTTAGCAATATTTCCATATTTTGGGAGTCTGAAAAGAGCTAAAAGAGGACTCCTCTTGGAGGAATGAGTGGTATAAGGGTAGCAACTAGTTCTAGTCATGATGGAACTGTTCAAAACACATGAAGGTCAAGAGGTTGGCTACTAAAACCACTCATCATAGTTGTTCCTCAGGAAAGGGTAAAACAACCAAGTGAAAGCATATGATCGGTCAAGAAGATGGTGAAAATGGAATGAAAAAATCCAAGGCTCATCTAGAAAAATAAAGTTGATAAAAATGGCAATCACAAGGGATAAAATGGGAATGGTTTCATTTTTACATAAGTTTGAAACATGGGAAACTATGCTTGAATTTTTTTTCATTTTTACACAAGCTTGAAACGGAGACAAATTATGCTTGAAATAAGTTGTATGACCCTAGCATGGTGACTCAATTCGAAGTACATGCCCCCCAAGTTTCATTTCATTCACCTAAGTAGACTATTGGGTACTAACAAGTGGATGGAATGAAGGTTCATTTATGAGATCAAGTGAAAGACTCGACTAGGAATTTACAAGATCTAATCAAAGACTCTAATTGAAAGAGGATTTGTTTCATTTTTTAACAAGCTTGACACATGAAAAGAATTATGCTCATAGTAACCTATTTCATTTTTTAATGGTGGACTGATTCCTCTGTCAAAAGCTAACAAATTTTGGGTAACAGGCACAAGCTGTGGGAAACAGAAAGCTTGCCAAGTAGTTGAGGAAATAATACTAACAAATGCACCTTGATCTATGATTATGCCAGGTACGGTCATATTATATGATTGTACCATGATATGGAAGGGCACATAAAAAGGAAGACGATATCCTGTCAGTTGACTCCAATCAAAAGACATTACCATACTACTTGGAGGGGGTGTCTGGGAACAAGAGAACTACCCCCTTGTGTTATGGCAAAAGGAGGATTTCCCCCCTGTGCCGAGGGAATGGGAGGATTATCCTCCGGTGCCATTGGAATGGGAGGATTCCTCCCAATTCATTGGAATCTGAATAAACGAGAAGAACTTGAGCGGTATGAAACTTACTCTCTATAAGAAATGTATGATCAACTAAAGGTGGAATCGAGTCAACCATTTTCTCAACCAATGGTTGGTCAGAAAAAGACTAATGGGATTCATGGTTAGAGAGAGTGGATTTATTGAAGGTGGATTATTATCAATCACTTCATCAACTAGTGGAGGATTAGGAGAAAGTGTCTGGTAACCAGCTGGAAGTCCTGGTTGAGAAGCTGTAAGGTTTTCAAACACTTTTGAGGCTTCATCCATATAAGGAAAAAGTTGAATAGGATGATTCCCTTGATATATCTTACAGGGAAACGTTACTTTACCCTTTTCCCATGGACCTTATTATCACTAGTTGAAGGTTTGTCACCAACATGATCTCTAGAAGCTAGCGACAAAGGTCAATGTGAGCCTGTGGACCACACTTTTAATACCTTGGGAATACTAAGATAATCTCCAAGAAGGTGATCACCCTTACAAAGCATGCAGCGGAATTTAACTTTACAAGGCTGATTGGAAGATTTTTCCATACTAGTTGTGTCTGTATCAATGGTTTCTTGGTTGCCCCTCTGCTTATTTTGCTTCTTCTTCTTAGATTCATGGTTACTAGAATCAACATGTTCACCAGGCAAAGAAGAAGAAAGGGATGAAGAAACAATAAATGAAGAAGGAAAAGGGTCGACTTTAAGATAAAAATGAGGTTGATGTTGTTCAAATGGAGGAGAACTCGGTTGAGAAGAAGTTTCGACATTCGGAACCATAGGGATTGAAAATAACCAAACTAGTAAACCAATGGTTAATCCCGGAAGGGACAACATTGCCATATAAGGAGCACCAATATTCACGAAAGAAGGAAAAGGACCAGGATTCCCATTAGAGGGGTTCCTTGATGATAGACTCAGGAACTGTTGCCATTAGTCTCAACCTGAGATCTACTAAGGAGTATTTCCATAGAAAGGATATTGTTCCATGATCAATTAATTGATTTTAGAAATTAAAGACACAAAATGAACAAAGGGGTAAACTAGGAAAAAGGTTTACCAAAAAAACGTGAACTGAAATATATACCTTGGTAAACCAAGGACTTAACGTACAATGACCAATCCCCCCGAATGATTTTCTTAGTGTATAATAGTATACAAGGCAATCAACTCGGTTACCTATGGATGGATAGAAACCTATAGGGGAGTCCGAAAATATACTTGACAGTACATGGGAGTGGAGTTCGTAGTAGTGTTGTCTAATGAATAACCCTTTGATGAGAGTATTCCCATAGACTTATCATATGTGGAGTGTCATCTAATATACCTAAAGGTACGCAGAGAACGATCATATACACTTATGTACTTGGAATGAGACCTCACCCCCCGAATACAACATTGGAAAAGAACGACATCCCCTACATTTAATGACGTCGAAATAAATCTCTAACCTATACCTCCATGTGTGTTTTTAAGTTTCAAATTCTCCATAGGTTAATTGAAATGAATTTTAAAGTCGATCTTGACTTATGTCTCAGTTTCTAGCTGAAAACTAGATGTCACTTGAACACGCCTATGATGCAACTAATATGACAAAAATAACTCTTTTCAATTTCGATGAAAGCTATCTAGTGTAGGTAAGGGGTGCATTCAATGATGCAACAATCAAATATGCAACCAGCAACAGCTTCCTAACTATATCTTTCAACTTCAATATTCCAATTCAATTCAAAGGATTAAAAGATGCCAAACCATGCAATGTAATCTATGCACGATTCCCTTGAAAACTATGCAATGTAATCTATGCACGATTCCCCTAAAAACTATGGAAATGTCATTTATGCACAATTTCCTTTCCAATTGTGAAAATGATAATTCTAACTATGCCAATGTGATCTATGCAAGAAGATTCTTCAAAAGAAACACAAGAGGATTCTAATGAAATCAAACGTAATTTGAGATTTCATCAAGAGAGGACTAAAACTGAAATTTGGTGATAATTTCAAAAAATCGAAAGAGATGTAACTAAAAGGAGATTAAAACTCATACCAAATTCAGAGTGAGGAATAAAACAACAATTCATCCAAGTGATCAACAATAAAATGAAATCAGTTTGCAAGTGACCAAACGATAGGAACAAATAAAAATCAAAACCAATTCTTACCAAAGGAAAACAACACAAATGTAAACCAAATGGAGGTTTAAGAGAGACCACAAGGCACTCAAGACTTAGGGAAGTTCGGCTGGAAGTATGTTGACCAAAAAGAGGCTCAAGAACCAAGGCAAAATTTGTGCAAAAATAGGGATCAATGTTGGTGTAAAAGAGACACCAGTGTTTTGCAACGATGGTATAGAGTGGGCCTGGGTGAGGTCAAATGCTCTGTCAAAGGCACTGGGGGAGCGTTGGGCTTGGGAAAGAGGATTTTGACAAAAAAAAATGCAAAAAAGGCTTAATGAAATCACTTCCTAGGTATTTTCTTGGTTGGATGATACAACAAAGGTCTGTCAAGGAGGTAATCAAACACAATGGATAGGGAAAAAACCAAGGGAATACTATGTTCCCGAATATGGTCGCCAATTTGTTATACGAGATTTATGATTGCAGACAAAAGTATATCCCCTAGGTCAGTGGCTAACCTAGAACAACATAGATACAAGGAACACAATGCTTTTCCTTAAAGTAAATAGATGGCAGAGTGAGGCCTACCTAGAATCCTTCAAAAACTTCACTCCTTCTTTAGCTTGGAAGCTTCAATTCCAGCTCCTTCTTTAATGAGATCTATGCAGTATTATCTAATTACTTCATTCAATAGATCAACATGGTATTGAAATATATGGAATAACAACATCACATATAGGAAACCAATGAATTCTTTGCATTAATATAAATGGAAGAAAAAACATGCGATTTCACACTAGGTAATTCCAATTTCACACAAAAACCCTATATGTAATTGCGATTTTTTTCTTTTCAACACACTTAATTTTCAAAATGAAGAAAACTAAGATGAAAATTTTCAATTATTGATTCAGTTACACTTTTTAGAATGAGGACTAAAACAACAATTCATCCAAGCGATCGATAATAAAAGGAAATTAGTTTGAAAGTGACCAAATGATAATAACAAAGAAAAGTTAAAACCAATTGTTACCAAAGGAAAATAAAAAAAAAATGAAAACCAAATGGAGGCTTAAGAGAGGCCACAAGACACTCAAAACTCAGGGATGTTTAGCTCGAAGTAGGTTGAACAAAAAGAGGCTCAAGAACAAAGGAAAAACATTGTGAAAAATCAGGGATCAACATTGGTGTAGAAGAGGCACTAGTGTGTTGCAACGCTGGTACATGGTGGGACTAGGTTAGGTGCAATGCTCTATTAGGGGCACTCGGGGAGCGTTGGGACTGGGAAAGAGGATTCTGGCACAAAAATTGCATAAAAGGTTCAATGAAAGCACTTCCTTAGTATGTTCTTGGTTGGATGATACATCAAAGGTCTGTCAAGGAGGTAATCAAACATAATAGACAGGGAAACTACCATGGGAATACTCAGTTCCCCAGTATGGTCATGAATTTTTTTATACAAGATTTACAATTAGGGAAAAAAGTATCTCACCCCTATGTCGGTGGCTAACCTAGAACAATAGAGAGACAAGGAACAAAATTATTTTCCAGAAAGTAAATAGATGACAGAGCGAGGCCCACCTGGAATCCTTCACACACTTCGCTCCTTCTTTATCTTGGAAGCTCCAATTCTAGCTCCGAATGCCAAAATTTGAACCTACAGATCTAGATAACACTAGCTAGGTAACTACGATATCTATGCAGTATCATATAAGTACTTCATTCAATAGATCAACATGGTATTGAAATATATGAAATAACAACATCACATATAGGAAAAATGAATTATTTGCAATAATCTAAATGGAAGGAGATTGCAACCATAAGTAGAAGTTGATATTGTAAAAGAGATCCTCCAAGTTGTTGACTTGTCCTTTCCTTGTCACAATATGCATCTCCAATCACCCTAAATGGATGAGATGATGACCACTCACTACATCAACATAAGGGTAGAATCACTCTCCAAAAGCCAACCCCTAACCACATAGAAGGTTGGGAATATATAGAGAAGGTAAGTTGGGAGTTCTTATCCAATTACCAATATAGGGTAAGAGATCCACCTTTAATGGAGGGATAGGATCAAATGATAAGTGATGAAAAATATAATGTAGGGAAGGATGGGATCCGAATGTTTTATCCAAGGTAAGTAGTTGAAACAACTTCAGGAAACTCCTAGAAGGGGAAGCTTCTAGAATCCCAATCATTCTCCTGGATTTATAGCGCCAACGTAGGTGCAAAGAGGAGAAATATGTTGGTGACCAATGCAGGCCACAGTGGAGCAACCTGTAGGTTAACATACCCAAGTAGGCTTACAAGGAGCATTGGTCCTAAAATTGGCTTAGATGAAGCAGTTTAGGGTTGAAACTCAGGGGGATGAAGGGAACATGCTTAGGGATTTTTGCAAGATGGTGACAAGAGGTAATAGGATGTTGATTGATCCCATTAGGAGGCTCACTGATTAGATGTGAAAACATGACTTATAATAGTCAACAAGCTTCCATTCTCTCGAGCTAAGACTTCCTTCTTTGGTTCTTGGAAAAGCACGTGTGTGTACCAGGGATATATAAAGACCTGAGCTCTCTAGTTGGGCATATTTTGATTTTTTTGTGGTATGGACTGCGAAATGAGTTATGTCGCTATCGATGCCTACCCAGTTAACCAAGAGTAATCGATCAATACCAACCAAGGAGAAAGCAACCAAAACTAACTAGAAACTGCGTAAGTATGCCTGAATCTCCAAGATGATTTCAAGAGGGGTTTGGGTTTGGGAGTGAATCTCTTTTGCAAAAAACATGAAGAAGAAGGGTGAATAAAACTTGCAGGTGAACCCTCTTACAGGTTGTTGTCAATTACAGAGAGGAAGTGAACCTTGTTGTAGGTTGCCACCGTTATTGAAGGTTTGAGCCAGAGAGAAAATGCAATGTGTGATGGTGACAGTGTGGGTGTGAGTGACAAGATAACAACTGAGGGGTTAATTGAGATGTTCAGTGTATCTCTACGTTCTTATTCATCATCTTATTGCATTCAATGAGTAAATATCATGGTATGAGATGTAGGCATGCAGAGGGATAGTGCTCGGGATGGGATGTGAATGGATGAGGATGGGGATGCTAATACCTTATGATGCATAGATGGGGATGGATGTATCTTAAGGTGCATTAAATGATTAATAACACCATATATATTGGTTTCCTTATGGAAAGGTTGGCATGGAGGGTTTTACTATAATAAGACGCGACATCATTGAATAGTAGGTAGAAAATCCACAAATGATGTATTGATGGTGCATGTCAAACTCCACTAGTTACATAATGAGAGCACACATCACCTTGTAATGGGTAGCGCGTTGTCTGCCGAGGCCACAATTTCTTTCCTGGACGGCGAAATTCTCACTGGAATTTGGTGAATTTGTTTTCAAGAAATCTAATCCTGGGAGTGTTTGAATCATTTATTTGATAGTGGAAATGGTTTCAACACCATAAAGAACTCTTGGGGCACCCAAGATCCTTAAGCTTGACAGTTGTAACCAAGATTTCCAGAAATTTATGCCGGTTTTTTTCAAAATCTAGCTAGAATTTTATTGCTTTCAAGAGAAAATTGTGGCCTCATTGGATTACTGTATGAGGTGAGGTAGTATGAAAAAAATTAAGTGTGTTAGTTTATTGGGTAGTTTGGATTCTTTTGGCATGTTAATTTTTCTTAAAATTGACATGTTGCTCCCTTATAAATTTATATTCGAGTAATTTTGTTTAATAGTTGGGATATATTAAAGGTTTTTTCTTAAGATTAAATAAATTTATATGTTGAAAAATGTAATTAAAAAAATGTAATAATTATATAATTTTTTTTTTTTTGGAGAATAATTCAATTGACGATTACTGTAGTATAAAGTATTGTATAAATTATGAGATTTAAGGTTCAAATCCTTTGTGGGTTAAGTCAAAAAGGAAAAAAATATTAACGTATAACTTAAAAGTGGCCAATGTCGAGGATTAGATAAATTAGTTTGGTTGCTAAAGCACCTCGCCATAGGGAGGTCAAGGTGTCAATTCTTGTCCATGCCCTAGAGGTTAGGCTCCAATTAGTTTGGGCAGCTAAATGTGATCCCTTTGGATGGATTTTCATAAGAAAATATGTATGAGGTTCAACTTTCAAAACCTGTGATTCACCTATGTCGGGGGAAAGGGCATAAGCAAACACCTAAAATTTATAGTCGTAGTACAATACCTATAAGAAAAAAAAATTGAATAAATTATTAAAAATTAATTAATCATAAAAAAGTCAATTAATTAAAAAATCTTTATAATTACTTGAATTTCTTTTTCATGATAATTACACCAAAGGTGTTCCCTTTTGAAAATGGTCAGGCTAGGCATTGTCTACCATTTTCATCTCCATTTGACATTTCACCTTTTGTTGTTTTGACATGGGTCAACTTTAACTTAAGAAAAAAAATGAATTATACATCTTATTGTAGAATGGACCATTTTTCTAAATAAAATTTTTTTATATATAAATTAATGTTATAAACAATAATGAGGAACTTATCATTGAGGAACTTATTAGAATTGGAATAATATAATTTTTTCAAATTTATTAAAAGTCAATGCAACTTAACAAACTCTGTAATACACTACATCAGTTAATAGACATTTCACCAAGTCATTAATGAAGGCATAAGTTTACATACATAAATAAGTGCATA
Source organism: Pinus tabuliformis (assembly GCA_031772625.1). Taxonomy (NCBI): domain Eukaryota; kingdom Viridiplantae; phylum Streptophyta; class Pinopsida; order Pinales; family Pinaceae; genus Pinus; species Pinus tabuliformis. Next base: position 44,859,509 of record CM062817.1, on the reverse strand, counting down.
TGTATATATACTTTTGCAAAAAGAAGAATACATATATCCATTTGCATATATGAGATAAATAACACATAAGATCTGAACACCAATCAACATACAAAGATACACATGCCCACCTAAAAGTGAAACAGAAACAAAAAACATAAGAAAAAATCAACCCCAAATTCATAAATGCAATAGTTGGATGTTTCTTGGTTTTAATATCATGCTCACAAAGATCAAGGTACCACCCATGTTCTCCCACTGGGTCGCTTGGAGGTCCACATTAACAAGTTATGAATTCTTATCAATAAGTATTAGGTGGATGGTAAGGATTTAATCTCCATGAAATATTCTAGAATTTTCATAGTAGCATACACAAATCAATGATTGAGATTCATCTCCAAAGTAGTTATGTCTTTAAATTAATTAATTAAAAATGACACATGATATTATAACAAAACCTATTTGCAAATTAAGAATCTCCACAATAAAGTAGGGATAAATATATTTAATTAATTTTTAATATCTAAATTAAAATTAAGTTTGATGTTTATTTATTTTTAATGTTTTTGAAAATGAATAATAATGATAATGATAATTCAATTTTAAGATTATGTCTAAATTAGATATTAAATTGATATATAAGATTTTTTCATTTAAAGTTTATAAAGGTATATATATTTTAATTCTCTTTGAATTTGAACCTATAACATTTTACCAAAGAAACACATACTCTAACTGTTGTTATATATATATATATATATATATATATATATATATATATATATATATATATATATATATATAGATAAATATATCTATATATATATACTCTCTCCTTTATATATATACTTTGTTAATATGAAATTGAGATTTATAATTTCTCCATTGCTCATACAAAACAAAAATATGTAAAATAAACAATTCAATAATGAAAATTTTCCAAACTATAAATGCATATGATATACTTAGTAAGTACTCCTTCAAATCTATTTAATATCTAAATTAAAATTAAGTTTGATGTTTATTTATTTTTAATGTTTTTGAAAATGAATAATAATGATAATGATAATTCAATTTTAAGATTATGTCTAAATTAGATATTAAATTGATATATAATATTTTTTTCATTTAAAGTTTATAAAGGTATATATATATTTTAATTCTCTTTGAATTTGAACCTATAACATTTTACCAAAGAAACACATACTCTAACTGTTGTTTTATATATATATATATATATATATATATATATATATATATATATATATATATTATCTCGTTTATATATATACTTTGTTAATGTGAAATTGAGATTTATAATTTCTCCATTGCTCATACAAAACAAAAATATGTAAAATAAACAATTCAATAATGAAAATTTTCCAAACTATAAATGCATATGATATACTTAGTAAGTACTCCTTCAAATCAAGAGCGAGAAGTGTTTACTTATTGTTTCAAATTAAAAATTGGGAAAATGTTTACTCAATCATTATTAAAGAAAAGTAAAGCATAATAGCAAAATTATTAACAATGTTAAAAGATGGAAACATTGTCACATCAATTAAATAACACATTTCATTTACACCGAATATTTCCATTTAAATAAATATATTATAATTATTTTATTTTTTGAGTATAATTACTTTTTAAGTTATTTATAAAAAGTTTCCGCTTAATCAAATTCACTTTTAATTGGCATTATTTTAAAAAACTTCACATTTAAATCTTTATATTAATAAAAACTTGATAATCTTACTTTTTACAGTGATATTACATATTTAAATTACTAAGAAATAAGAAATAAATATGCATCACTATGATATGACATTGAAAATAAAATATAAATAAGGAGGCTCATGCAATAGATCAATTACATAAGTCATAAAAACTTTGACAAGACAAAAATTCTTATTTGATTATAATATAATGAATTATCTTCATCCTGGAACTAGGAAAGGTGCAAGGGTTTTACATAGGTTAATTCTAATGTGTGTAATGTGCAGTCAAATATTTATTTGTATATCATAAATAAAAAATAAAGATATTCATTTTTAGGATGTGGTTATGGAGCTTCATGTTTAAAATCCATGATACCTATGATGTAGTGGGGAACAGACACCTTAAATTAAATTTGATTTAAACAAGCCATTTTTGTGATGGTGTTTTACGCTATTCTTGATGCTAGCATAGTAATAAATATGATAAGACTTACATTCAATTATGTATTTTTAAAGATTTCCCTTAACGATTTTTTTGGTTAGAATGATATAAAATGTTTAATTGAAAATTTAAATGGTCTTAATTTTGATTTTTTTCAACCAATTTACAACGAGATCATAACCTAACCAATTTTTTTATGTAACAAAAAATATTTAAATTTTTGGTCAAGTTGGTATAGAAATTTTGACTTCGGGATTTTGAGATAACTCCCACAAAAATTGTTTTAACTAATTGTGATAAAATCCCACCTTAAATCATGTTCAACCTGAGACATTATTGGGCATTTTTTTGTTTAGGAATGGCCATCCTTGACATAAAGACTTCTTAACTACGATTAACTTACATTTTTGCTCATTAGTATAGGAGCGACACAAGTTGTGCAAAGGAAACAATTACTTATGGAAGGATGAGAAAGAAAGAAAGAAAATTTTAATGTCCACAAGGCTAAATATAGCCCATGGTACCTCTTTTAGAGTGAAAAACTTGAAAAAAAGTATGCACCTCAAGAGATTTAATCCTCTTCAAAAAGGATCTATATTGTTTCTGTATATGGATATAACATGTGTAACCTTTCATTTTAAAAAATGCATTTTTGAATGCATAAATGGGTACAATGCCTTGAAATTTTACTTGGACACTGTTGAAGCCCCGAAAATCGGGTCTACAACAAGGGGGATACCCACCCAGTCTGGACCTTGAAAACAGCTCCATTTCCGTTTGGGATGGTGGGTCGGACTGGGGATAATGGGACCAGTTTCCCAATTTGCTTGTGATGATGATCAGAATTGATGTTTCCCTTTCTAAAAGATTTCTAACTAGAATGCTTTTTATCTATATCTAATCTAAAACATGCAATTTTATTCTAATAAATAGAAACATCTAATTCTAAAACTAACCTGGGATTAAATTTTTACTTATGCAATCTAAAATAACTTCTCATAGCAATTGGTAATAAAGATCATTCAATTACTACAAGAAAAGAAATCATTAAAAATGATTTTTTTCGTATAAGAAATTAGCTGAAACAATTGTGAGAAATATATCGCATAATAAATCATTCATACATTAAGCATAAACAGAATAGTCATCACCGTACAAAAGTGCCAAATGATAACTCAAAAATTCAATCTTTCATATATAAACAATTGAACATAAAATATTACTTTGACACATAAATAGGAATCATTAAGAGATAAAAGTACCATTGATAACAAGTCCTACTCATGAGCTTCAACAATATAGATTTATCTCTTCCTAATTCAATATCTACTAAGAGTACAAAAATCCATTTCAGTGGCAGACATTAAACACAGATATCAATAAATCTCGTTCCATCCATTCATCAAAACCTCCTCCGAGGGTGCAGAAGTACATGTTCTGAGGAAACGTTTTTGACAAATTTCAGGACCCCTCTGTAAATGCATGAGAGGGGTTAAAATACTACTAAATAAGACTAAAAATGGTTTATTACAAAAATATAGGAGGAGGTTTAAATAACCGTCCTCATCTAAGGAAAAAATAAATCAAAAATAAAACTAAAAATGTATCTGGAAATTAACTATCTATGCATCTGTTCTCTAAGATCACAAGCATTCAACATCGGCTTGAGGAGTGTCAGTTGGCCGACCTCCGATTTTAGTTGTCCTGTGAAAATAGAATCGGCAAGTGCTGGCACTATCTTCTCGGCAGAATTTGTAAGGCACTTGAGAGTCATGCATTGACTGTGTGATTTAACCAAGTACTATCAGTAAGTGTCCCAATTCAGCTTGGTTAACTTCTTGATGGACTCTGCCTATTCCTTAGCCTTCTATTTCCAGCTTGTCTACAGTTTCTGTTCCTTTGGGAGAAATCCCGGAGCAATTTCTGATATCAGGTTTGCTCTATGTAGATTTTCATTGACACAATCAATGGCGTTGTTCACAGCTGTCATTGCTTCTTCCGCTACCTATTCTGCCTTTTTAATCTGTGCATCCCACTTATGAAACAACTTTTCTTTATGGGCTTCATTGATTCTGAGCAAGCCTGCTTTTTTATCTTCCTCCGATTCCTGCCAAATCAAATAATCAGAAATTCATTTATCAATTAAATCATAGTTGAGTCACAAATCCACGACTTGACTTGTGATTTTATCACTCATCTCGCAATGGGAACTCCATTGCAATATTCTTTGGCAGAGTGCCTCTTACTGTTGCAAGAGTTGGTCGTTTAAGGCAAGGGCTTCTGAGACAAACTCTGTAATTTTTGGGTCATCTTTATGCATTTCTAGCATGGCTTGTAATTGATTTTCCTTTTCAGCCAAATTGTTCTGATACCCCAGCTGCATCTGTTGAATGTCCTGTTGTAATTTTTCTAATTTCTCCTCTGCTTCTTGGTTGGAACTGGCCTACTGTAGCTGTTGCTGCAAAACCAGGATTTTTTCCTCTCTATCCTTAAGTAATAGTTGTACCTCGGATGCTTTATCGATAGTAGCAGAAGCATAGGCTCCTGTGATCTGAGATAACTTAGTTAAATTTTCAGTAGGGTCAGTGGTAGGGTCTTCCCAAAGAACATATAGCTACTCTACCTCAAGTGAGAACACATTGTCCAATTTCTGTTTCTTTCTTTGTCTCCTTACCACTGCCTTGTGTTGCAGACTATAAAATACATCCAGAAGAAGAATCTCCTCTATCTTCAGCATGATTTCAGACGATGGGGTTATGGGAATATGCTCCATTTCTAGAGTGTTGCTGATTGTTTTAATGACCATATCTATCATTGTCTACAATGTTCTGCTCCTCAATATTAATCAATTCATTAAATGTTTCCCATTCTTTATCCAACTCAGTTCTCACTGGTTTTGGTGGTTAGATGATGGGAGGGGGAACCTTCACCTGTGGTGTCATCAAAACTTGTTGCTCTGGGTGCTCTTTAGATTGGGTGGTATCTCTGACTGACCCTTCACTTTTATCATGGTCGCTCTCGGACTGTTTAGAACGTTCTGGTGATTCTTTCCCAGACTTAGACGTGGACTTGTTTGTACTCGAGCTTCCACTTAGATTGATGCTAGGAGTTGGCTACCTTATTGGTTCTAAGCACAACTTATCCAAGGGGATGTTTGCTAATCTCCTTTCTCTGTAGAGTTTTAATTCTTGGAATTCCGCTGGGGGAAAATATTGGGGCATCCTTATTATACAACATTCTGTGAAGAGGTAACATAACTCCATGACAAATTCGGTAAAAATACGGGATAAACTTGGAATCCCACAATTCCTTATGGTAAATGTGAATGGGAAAGGGATTCTGTATAGTCCACTTCCAACCCATTAAAGGAAATCTGGAAACAGAACAGATTGCATCCATAGCATAAGCAGCTAAAAAGAAAGGAGGATAAATCCTCTGAGAGGGAGTTCTTTTAGACCAGTAGTTCCAAATAGCCGAGGCTAAATTATCAGAAAATATCTGGGCCCAATCCATAATGGTGGTGTTAGTGGCTGCATCTAATAGGGGTAGCCACTCGGATGAAAACTTGTTGATGTCAGGCCTTCCAAATAGGCTACATAGCATAGCAGCAACAAAACAATATGGGGAGAAGAGGGAACTAGTATTGTACATACCATGTTTGTCCTTTCCTTTTTCAATGGTTCTTCCTTTGCCAACCAGTTCTTGGTGCACTCCACCAAATCTTCGTTTTCTTTAGCGAACTTCTCCATGAACTGCTTGTTGTAGCTTGCTTGTGGCTCTGGTAAATGATACATAAGCCTTGAATCCTATGGGGTAAATGACCCAATGAGCTCCTGGCTCCTTGACTTGAATTGTCTGTCTCTTATATCAGCACTGTCCAATACCCACTTGACCATGTCTGTATATGGAAGTATCTTAGGCCTTGCCGCTATTTGGTGCAGGAATGAACATGCAAGTTCAGTAATTGATGCTTCGGATGACCCACGTGAGTCTGCTATCACTGTAACTTCCATAAATTTGGGATTTTCTTCTTCGAGCAGATTGTACATGCCTTCCCAAGTGGGTATACCGACATCTCTGGTATAGGTGGTGTCTATGATTAAGGGTGTCATCTCTGTTTTCTCAGCAACCAGAGCTTTTCCCTTATTTCCCATTACGTTCTACACACTGATGTGTATATTATTCTACTTGTCGCTCCTGCAAGTTTACAAGTAAGGAAAGAATAATGGTAAGAGATAAGGTGACGAGAAAGCTCTTAATTCTGAAATCATATCAAACATATCACCCTATGTGAAACAACCTTTCGATCAGATCTAAATGTTATCTCATAAATGACCATCAATACACCACTAAGTTGACATTAATGCCCATAACTCGGTATTGGATTACGAGAAATATTTCATTGAACAATGAGCCCTGCTGATCTGCGATAAAGAGATTTTGTGATTTGCTTCACAATATCGTTGATCGTAATATCGCTTATCCTTTTTGTTAACAATCATTTATTACCTTATGCATCCGTGAGATGCGATTTGTGAGATGATTTATCGCATATCACGGGATCGGGATGTTTTATCTTAAGTGGTGCTTATGGCATATGAAAGTTGCGATGTGCGATGTGTCTTTAAGGTGCGCGATCTCGCATATCGCGTTTTTCCAATTTTGAAAGTTTGTTTATATGATGTCTTTCATTACCTTTTGTGCGATGCGATGTTTTATTGTTAAGGGAACGATTTTATTTGAAACTTATCATAAAACTTAAGTTTTTTGGGTTTTGCGGATGTTTCCCTAAGTTTATGATAGTGTTTTTTTTTCAAAGAGAATTATTAGTGCTAGTTTTTCTTTTTTAGAAGGGTCCCCATTTATTTAGTTTTATTACTAATACTAAATAAAAGGGGGGTTGTTGCTGGCCACAACAATTGGCGATTCACTAGGAAGAACCAGTTATCTCTGATTATCTTTTGAATTTTCTAAAGCTTCCAAAACCTAAAAGTTTTCTGGAAAATCAATCTTTAATATAGAAATATAAAGTACATCATGTTCTTAGCCATTAATGGTAGTTTCTTTCTCTCGTGCTAATTCTGATTATTTTCATCCCAAAGCTAGTCATTGTATTTACATCAGCTACTACTTGGTTTATGAAGATAAAAAAAATGACATCTCTGTAGATCAGTTTTAAGTATGCTCATTTGTCGTAGGTAGAGCCTTTGCTACCAGTAGGCGTTCATAGCCTCGACAGGGTTACCTGTTACCCGACAATGATCTTGTATCCTACTTTGAGAAATATACAATTTTCAAAGATAAATCCATATCCACACTTATTGCTTTTGTTTTCTTTTAATTCTTAAAGAACAATGTCCTGGTTTGGTAGCCAAATTTTTACAGTGGCATTCACTTGACTTATAACTTTACTGAACAAGATAGCTCGTGATGAGACCCCTTGTCTTTTGATTGCAACAATCTTGAGTCATTGCCCCATTTGGTATGCAGTTTTGGCAATGTCAGCAAGTTATAATATCTATGATCATGATAAGTCGGCTCATGATGAGACCTCTTATTCTTTAAGTCTATAGTGTATCATTGGATTATTCCTTGAAACTCGTAATTCTCTAGGTGGGGAGGATGTCATTGGTTCCTTAAGAATAGCTCTAGACAACAATTATAGAGTTTTTTGAAGACAACTTTTCTATAGAGAACTTTCGTTTTGTTATTGATACTTTTCATAACTAATGTAAAACAAATTCCCACTAAAGGTTGTTTTTATCAAAATTCGTAAGGCTGAAACTAGTAAAATTTTCAGGCTTGTAGCATTTGACTGTATCTTTCAATAATAATGATCGGTTTTCCAAATTAGTTCTATTTATACAAGCAAGAAAAAAAAATCTAAAAGAAACACCTATCTTTTTTGTGAAATCCAAAGGTAACCATTTACAACCTGTTTTATAATCAAAATAAAGCTATAAACAATAATTTACAAAAATAAAAGAGGTCATCTTCTATGGAAAGTATTTTTTAAGGATTTACCCATTAACAGGTAAAGATTATCTTTTCCCTGCTAAATCTTGCAACATGAAAGTCGATGGAACTATGATTTCAACAATTTGGAATGGGCCAAGCCACATTTGTTGGAATTTAAAATGTTTGCCTTTTTCTTCGTGAGCCTTATCCCATTTCAATACTAAATCTCCAATTTGAAAATCCTTCCTAGATACCATGTTTGAATCGAAGGAAGCCTTTGCTAATGCTTGATGATGAGCATGTGTGATTTTAACATGTTCTCATTGTTGTTCCAGCTTAAGGATCTGCAATTGTCTTAGTTGTAAAGATGAAGTTGGTGTTTCATCAATAAATTGAACTAAGGCCAAAGAAGGTATTGCTAGATGAGTTGGGAGAACTACTTCTTTCCCATAAAATAAATTAAAGGGAGAAGTGCCAATGGAATCTTTTTGAGTTATTCGGTCTACCCATAGAGCATACATCAAAGGTTTGTGCCAATTTGTTATGATTTTGGTCAATGGTTCACTTAATGATTATGATTAAGCTTTTATTCGTTGATTCGGCCAACCCGTTCCCCTGTGGGTAATAATTGGCAGAATATTTAATCTTAAAACCTCTTTTAAGTGCAAATTCAGTCATATCATTACCAGAAAAATATGATGCATTGTCAAACATTAAAGCAGAAGGTAAACCAAACCTGGTAATTATGAACTGTTCTATGAAATCAATGATATGTTCAGCATTAGTTGTCTTGAGAGGAACTGCTTCTACCCATTTAGTAAAACAATCTATAGCTGTAAGGATGTACCTATGCTATTTAGAAGAGTGAGGAAAAATATCACCTATTATATCCAATCCCCATTGATCAAATGGTTGATCAATATTGACTGGTTGCAATGGCAATGATGGTTTCTTCTATTTTCCGGTGACAGTTTGACAAACTTGACATTCCCTTACATAGCTATGTGCATCTTTAAATAATGTAGGGAAATAGTATACTATGCATAAAATTTTAGGTGCTATAGCATCTCCCGCATAATGTCCACCTGCTGGTCCATCATGGAGTTCCTGCAACACTTTTTCAGCTTCAGATTTCTCAAGACATCGAAGAAGAATGGAATCATAATTCATCCTAAAAAGTACATCGTTTACGAGTTGATACTTCTTAGCCTTCAATCCTAGGACTATTTTCTTTGTATAATTTAGATTTGAAGGATCATATCCATTTTTTAAATAAAATATGATATCAGCATATCTCGATTCAATATCGTTTAGGCTTACCTCATACATTTGTACCTCTTGATTTGGAGATGGTATTTCAGAAATAAGCGATTTTCCAGCCAACATCTTGCAAAAGCCTTGACCTTTTACAATATTTGCTGGCTTGATCTCAACGTCGTATTCTTGTAGGGCAATGACCCAATTTGCTCTCTTTTCACCCACATCTTTCTCTACTAAGATATTTATTACCGCTGGAAACAACACTATTATCTTTGTATGGGTCTTGAGAAGAAAGGGTCTAAAATGTTTGATCGCTTTGAAAACAGCATAAGCTTGTTTCTCAACGTCAGAATAATTTAATTAAACCCCTTGCAAATTTGAACCAAAGAAGGCAATTGGGGCTTCCACCTTGTCTTGATTGGCTTGTGTGAGTATTGCGACATATGACTTCTCAGAGGCAAACGTATACAAAATAAAAGGATCGGAAAAATTTGGAGTTGTTAGGGATGGGGAATTAACAATCGCTTGCTTAATCAGATTGAACGCTTCATATTCTTCTTGACCCCATTTTGAAAGTGAATTTTTCTTGATCATTGCTTGTAATGGTGACACAATCCTTGAGAAGTCTGGAACAAATCTGTTAACAAAATTAATCTAGCCAAGGAAGGATTGCATGGCTTTCTTATTATGAGGTAAGGATATTTTGGAATTCTCCTTAATTCTATCGGTATCAATATGGATTCCATATTTTGACACTATAAATTCAAGAAGTTTTCCTTCACTTAATGCAAAAAAGGACTTTTTTTGTTAAGTGAAATCCCATACCTTTGACAGCGTTGAAAGATCTGCTTTAAGTCTTTGATGTGATTACCATGTTTTTTAGAATACACTGTTATGTCATCAAAGTAAATCACCACTGATTTGTTTACTAATCCCTTAAATGCAATATCCATGGCCCTTTGAAATGTGACATCGGTGTTAATAAGCCCAAAAGGCATCTTTTGATATGCATAAGTACCCCATTTGGTTCTGAATGTGGTTTTTAGCTGATCATCAGGATGGACCAAAACTTGGTTGTAGCTAGAGAAACCATCTAGAAAGGACATTAATTATGATCCTGCAACCACTTGCAATATTTGTTCCATAGGAGGCAGGGGAAAATTATCCTTTTGGCAAGCTTTGTTAAGATTTCGAAAGTCAATACAAATTCGAATGTCTTCGTTTTTCTTTCTGACTAGGACCAAGTTGGAAACCCATCTAGAATGTCGAATGGGAAAAATAATTTTGGCTTTCAATAATTTATTGAGCTTAGATTTAATCTGACTTTCCAGATTAGTTTAGTTTCAAAGTTGGAGTTTTTCATTAGCTATCATCAAATTTTGTTGGAGGGTTTTATCTATTTTAGCTATCATGTTCTGTGGGGTATCCGTTCCTAGATTTACCAATTCATAGTTCAGAGTTGAACTTTGAAGTTTTGAATTGGTAGACCTTTTAATTCTTTCTTTCAAATCATATAGGTCTTCCAACTTGACTACAGATTTTGGTATAACATTATTAGTGCTCTCTTGTTGTAACTGCTTGTCATGTTCGTCCTCATCAATTATCTGATTAGTGTAAGATCCTTCTGATGTTGGAAACTTACAATATCAGGGTCGTCATTAAAAATTTTCCAGTTGGTAACATTATCAGGGATGGAGGGTCTAAAGATCAATTCGATTGAGAATTTGTCTAGGCTATAGTCTTCTGAGGGAATGAGCTTGGAAGCTACATTAGCCAGGAGGTCAGCACTAGCATTTTGGAGTCTGGGAATTGATGAAATATTGAATGCTATAAAATGTTCAGTCAGATCTTGCACTAAAGATTGATAATGCTTTAAATGACTTGATAGACAATGTATAGTATTTCGTACCTGTTTAATAGAAATCTCAGAGTCTCTGAAGACTTGTAGATACTTGATATCTAGTTCGATTGCCTTGTATAACCCTTGCACTAAATCTTCGTATTCTGCAGTGTTGTTTGTGCAATCGAACTCAAGTCTACATGTTAGCATAGTTTTATTCCCCTCTGGACTAACTAATACACATCTTGCTCCTGCTCCATCATTAGACTTCGATCAGTCAAAAAATAATTTCCAAAATAAAGAGTTATTTACAGGACTATCTACAAAATTAACACATTTAGAACTATCTGTTTGAGAAATGTTTTCTACTGGAGACAAAACAGAATGTTCTAAATAAGGCAAAGTATGAGCATTAAAATTTCCTAAGAAAGAGTCAACAGAATAGTTGCCAATTATATTGTTGTTATATGCTATAGGTTCATTTTCTCCTTCCAATTCCATCACTATGTATTTTTGGTGTCTTTCTCGCTCAGCCTTTATCTAATTCGGTTTACCATTGTAAGGGAGCCACATGTGTGACCAGTCGATCACAAAGTATCCATGAAGCTTTTCAGACCAATCCTTACTAAGAATTAAACCATAAAATTCAGGAATGTCTGCAACTAAAATATCAATGACTTGACATACCTTTGGATTATACGACAACCTTATGGTAACTTGATTTAGTTCACTGATCACTTCAACCTGCGATTGGTCCAGCTGAACTATATGTACTATAGATTTTTGAGGTTGGACATTTAACTTTGCACATATTGTTTTAGGCAGAATATTAGATGAAGCTCCTGAATCTACCAAACAATTATGAAAGTTTTTATTGAAAATTTTGTAACTAAGAAGGAATGGGGGATTATGGGATTTTGACCTACCTCTAATTAAAGCAATATCATTTGGGTCAACTTTATTTTCCATATTAGTTGCAAGTCTTCCCATCTCATGAGAAGCTTGCGAGATTACAGTGGCAGGAAGAGGTGCAACGGGTATTGCATGTAACTCTTTCAAAAGTAGTTTCTGTTGATGTTTCAATTTTCTTAGTTCATGATAAGTAATGTTAGCCCTAGTCTTCTTCATGTCCTCAATGATATTATATTCCATCTCATCAGAAACAATCAGTGTTTTGTTGACCTAGGTTGTCATTGATGTCAATATGGCAATATTCTGGATACTAAAGGATGACATGAAGCCAAGGGGAAGCAGAACAGATTCATGAAGAGATAGAGCAAGAGAGGCATTCATATATGCAATGAGGTCTTTGAAAGACATTGCCAAGCCAGAGGAGCCACATTGGACTAAGAGGAGCTGCAGGAGGAACCATATAGTAAGGAGGCATATCAGAGTCATCAGGAGCCATCGAAGGAGCAACGAATGCGTTTAACAACAAACAGAGGACGTAGAGAGCCATCAGAGCAAACAGGAAGCAGACAGAGTTAGAGGAGCCAAGAGGAACACACAAGAGAGCCAAGAGGAGCCAAGTGGAGCACACAGAGTGCTTTAACACTATCCACGGCATAAACATGCATATGGTAGCAAAGACCTGTATATGCATTTAAAGAAAATAGAGCTATTGGAGGCAGAAGACTTAGACTCATATGAAAATACACTAACGAAGTGAAAAAGGCAGAGTTTATATTGTATGAGAAGAATACGTTATCGGAGGGGAAAACCCATATACATATGCTTTAACACTATCGGCGGGCACATAGTACAAACACTTGGAGAAAAGTTGCTGAAACACCAATTTCTCCATTGCTGAAACACCAACTTTTCCCCATTTTTCCTGCTGTTGAACACTGTTGAAAAAGTTGGAGAAAAGTTGTTGAAACACCAACACTTGTAAAAAAGTTGCCAATACACCAATTTCGGCATTGCTGAAACACCAATTTCTCCATTGCTGAAACACCAACCTTTTCCGCGACGACATTATATTTACAGCACATCAATTGAAGGTAAACATGAGGAAGCTAAAGTGAATGGAGGAGGGAAGCCAGAAGGTCGAGCGAGTGTTGAGGAAGCCAAAGCTCAAGCGAGTGAGGAGGAAGCCAAAGAGCCATTGAATAAGTGGAAACGAATGGACAAAGGCATGAGAATGTATAATATAGTAAAAAAAAAAAAACAGAAAACTGGAGAAGTGGTTGGTGTTGTGAAGAATCAGAATGTGAGATAGCAGAAGTAGAAGAGGTGGTTAAGCGTTGTATGAAGCTGTTGGTGAATGCCGGTGAAGACTGCTACAACTGTTGAATGTTGTTGAAATACGCTGGAGGAAATAGAGGCCGTGTGAGGGTCCAATAGAACAGAAAGAGGGTGCAGCAGAATAGAAAGAGGGATGAAGGACCAACAGGACAGTGGGCAGTCGAAGGGGAGAAGCAGCCAGCAGAGAAACAATCATACTGAAGCATTCACTATGACAATAAGAACATAATATTGAACATAAAGTTGTTCTTTATACAGAGTTTAGTGCAGCTAAAAGTAAACTGACTAAAGCTATGTGAAGGCATTATTAGTGAGCAAAAAAGGCTATTGGAGACTATGTGTGGGCAGTGTGCAAAGTTGTAAAGACTCATTCATAAGAAGATTGGTTGTCATTAAGACTGTATCCCGGAGACTACAGTGAAGCTGTAAATAGACAGAACTTAGCAGAGAAGAGTTCTGAGAGCAAAAGATGATCATCAAAAGTGTCTTGACAAGATAGGATTGGAGTCCTTGGGGCTGGTGCCTCAGAAGCAAGGAGGATAGGAGTCCTTGGGGCTGGTGCCCAAAAAGCAAGAAGGATAGGAGTCCTTGGGGTTGATGCCTCAGAAATAGGAAGGATTGAAGTCCTTGGGAGTTTGTGCTCCTAAGTCTAAGATTGGTGTCTTGGCGAAATAGAGTTGGTGCTCTGAAGGTTGGAGCGTCACCAAAGTCCAAGTTGGAGCTTGGCAATTGATTGTAACCATATATATATTGTATCTATTTTAATGTACAATTTATATTAATAAAATCATTTATTCTTGGTGTTCATCTTGTGTTCTGAATATATATGTTTTAACTGGTAAAACTATAGTGAGAAAAAGAAATACTGATTCACCCCCCCTCTCAGTATTTCCAACAATTGGTATCAGAGTAGGTACCTTCATTCAAAGCTTAACAGCTTGAAGGTCAACATTTAGAACACAAATGGTGAGGTCAAGGAAGAAATTCTACAATCCTCCTAAGGATGTGTCTCCCTCTACTACTAAAATAGAAGACAATCAATTTGATGAGGCTCCAAGGCTCAATGGGAACTTTTATATATGCGAAGCAAGAATGAGGAATTTCTTACAGACTCAAGGGATTGAAATCTGGAAATCAGTGATTGATGATAGCAGGATGGAAATCTGGGACAAACTTCATGACCTTCACTCAAAGGGAGCGCTGACCATGACCATCAACCAAGAAGGAGATTCTGAACCCGTCATAGAAGCTAAAAATGAGAATGATGACATCAAGGCTAAAACAGACTTAAAAGATGAAGAGAATGAAAAAGATTTTGTAGAAGAACTCCTCGCTAAACTTATGATTGCCATGGAAGAAATTAACAATTTGAAAAAGGAAAATGAGGACCTTAAGAAGAGAGCACTAGTTGGTAACCAAGATCAAACAAGGAAGAAATTTGACCTCATCAAGCTTCAAGTACAGGAAAAGGGATGAAGAGCTTGCCAAGCTTAAGAATGAATATCATCAAAGCAAAAGAAAGCATCATGAAGAAGTCATATCCATGACAAATCAATTGGATAAAGCAAAGAAGCAGGAAGATATCTTGTCAAGCCAACTTGAACAAAGGCACAAGAGCTTGAAAAAACTTGAAGAAGAGATTGGTCAGTACAAGGTAGAGGTATCCTCCCTTAAGTCTCAACTATAAGAAGTCGGGAAACGGGCACAAGGAGCTGAGAAGAAAATGGAGAGTAGTCAAGCAAAAAATGAAGAAATCTTCAAAGTGAAGTCAGATATCATCTCCCTTAAAATAGAAGAAAATGAAGCTACTCGTATCAAGGAAGAAACTGAGGAAAAACCTCCTAAGAAGAATAATGAGTGTGAAAGATTGAAAGAAGAGATTATCTTCCTCAAAACAAAGGCTGAAAGGATGAACAAAACCTTGAAGAGCTCTCAAGACTTGGATGACATGCTTAGTTATCACAGATGTCCATATGATAAATTAGGTCTTGGATATGTAGGTGAATCCTCAAACAAGAATGAAAATTCTTTAAACAAAAGAGATGTGAAGAAGCCGGAAAGAAGTGGTTATGCTCCCAGCTCCAGCAAAGGAAAGGAGAAAAATCAAGGCTGCAATAGAACAAATCCTCCTCCAACAACAAAACCAGCTCCACGAAGAAATGTAGATGATGTCAAAGATGCGAGAGGCAATGGTTATCATCAAAGGATATCAAGGCAGAGAGGCTTCAGAAGTACATCAAAGAAATCCCCATCTCCCAGGTACCAAAGTTCATTTTTTGGTTATTGTTATTCTTGTACAAACTTTGGTCACATGGCAAAATACTGTAAAGCATATCATAGAGATAGATGTTGTAGTCTTCGACAACCTCCAAGAAACAATTTTGCAGGAAGAAATCATGAATTCTTATTCATGAACAATGTAGAATGCTTCAAGTGTCATAACATTGGTCATATGGCACATGATTGTAACTTAAAATGGGCTCTTACACAAGCTAGAACCATGCAAAAGAAGAAAGTTACACAAGTATGGAGAAGGAAGGAAATACAATCCGAAAGTCCCTTGAGCTCTCTAGCCAACAGCATATGTCATTGGCCTAAATTTTGACAATCTAAGCATTTTATGAGAAGACTCTGCCAAAAGGAGATGATGCATACAGTTAGGGGGAGCCTGTAAGTCTTGATCACTATTGCAGAAGCTATTAGTGAAAAGGGTCCTGATGAAATCCTTGCTGAACTATATTAACAGTCATTCTTTGATAAAGATCATTTCTCAGGGGTACTCCATTGAAGAATATGATCCTGTAACCATTCTTTGGACTGTTGTTAAAGAAATAGGGCAAACAACCATGGTGCTGTTATCATAGAAGTTTATGTATTAACTCAGGAATTAAATGTGAGAACAGATAAACTTTGGACACTAATAGAGGCAGTCTTCAAACAAACAGATACATCTGGAATGGAGTTTAAAGTAAGAGCAGCTGGCAGCATATAACAAAACTGAAGCATTGCATAAAGATGCAGATTAGCAATTGTATTTAAAAGTCAGTCACAGATTGGATATCTGAATCTGCTAGGGAAATAATCTGTAGAGATATGTACAAGAACACAAGGAAAAGATGGCTCATAGGAAGGAGAATGTTGTGCAGTCAAGCATAACTTAAGCTGATACAGATCACTTAAGAAATATAGCAATAGTTAGGCACAACCCCTCACATTTTTGTCCAAATGCAATGATAATTGAATACTAGATGGCAGTAACTTAAGGGGAAGCACAGAGACACAAAGGAACTCAGATCTGGAGAAAGATAGCAAGAAAGACAATCTCAGGGGCATTTTCTCTTGATTCAGACTATGAAGCCCTCTGAATGTTACCTGTGGAGACAACAATATGGATTGAAGCATAAAAAGCCTGGACTTGGACACTTTGTGTATGGCCGTTTGCAATCTAAATGAAAGCATTAAAGTAGAGCATTCTTAAGCATTGTTGAAGCCATGATGAAGAAGTTCTGAGACATGAAGAGGGAATAATGTGCAAATTGATGATAAAATATTAATCCTTCTATCTTGAGTAAAACGAAGAAGAGCACTATGACAAGGGGAGTCACAAACCCATGATGATCTACCATTCAGGAAGAACAGAAGCAGTTTGATAGGGGGAGTCCCAGAGCACTCCTTTGCCATTGATGTCAAAGGGGGAGAGAAGAAGAATATTGCCATCAATAACAAAGGGGGAGATTGTTGACCTAGGTTGTCATTGATGTCAATATGGCAATATTCTGGATACTAAAGGATGACATGAAGCCAAGGGGAAGTAGAACAAATTCATGAAGAGACAGAGCAAGAGAGGCATTCATATATGCAAGGAGGTCTTTGAAAGACATTGCCAAGCCAGAGGAGCCACATTGGACTAACAGGAGCTGCAGGAGGAACCATATAGTAAGGAGGTATATCAGAGTCATCAGGAGCCATCAGAGGAGCAATGGATGGTTTAACAACAAACAGAGGACGCAGAGAGCCATCAGAGCAAATAGGAAGCAGACAGAATTAGAGGAGCCAAGAGGAACACACAAGAGAGCCAAGAGGAGCCAAGTGGAGCACACATAGTGCTTTAACACTATCCACGCCATAAACATGCATATGGCGACAAAGACCTGTATATGCATTTAACGCAAATAAAGCTATCGGAGGCGGAAGACTTAGACTCATATGCAAATACACTGACGGAGTGAAAAAGGCAGAGTTTATATTGTATGAGCAGAATACGTTATCGGAGGAGAAAACCCATATACATATGCTTTAACACTATCGGCGGGCACATAGTACAAACACTTGGAGAAAAGTTTCTGAAACACCAATTTCTCCATTGCTGAAACACCAACTTTTCCCCATTTTTCCTGCTATTGAACACTGTTGAAAAAGTTGGAGAAAAGTTGTTGAAACACCAATTTCTCCATTGCTGAAACACCAACACTTGTAAAAAAGTTGCCGATACACCAGTTTCAGCATTGCTGAAACACCAATTTCTCCATTGGTGAAACACCAACATTTTCCACGACGACATTATATTTACAACACATCAATCGAAGGTAAACATGAGGAAGCTAAAGCGAATGGAGGAGGGAAGCGAGAAGGTCGAGCGAGTGTTGAGGAAGCCGAAGCTCAAGCGAGCGACGAGGAAGCCAAAGAGCCATTGAATAAGCAAAAACGAATGGACAAAGGCATGAGAATGTATAATACAGTAAAAAAAAAAAAAACTGAGAATTGGAGAAGCAGTTGGTGTTGTGAAGAATCAGAATGTGAGATAGTAGAAGCAGCAGAGGTGGTTAAGCATTGTATGAAGTTGCTGGTGAACGTTGGTGAAGACTGCTGCAGCTGTTGAACGTTGTTGAAATACGCTGGAGGAAATAGAGGTCGTGTGAGGGTCCAACAGAACAGAAAGAGGGTGTAGTAGAACAGAAAGAGGGATGAAGGACCAACAAGACAGTAGGCAGTTGAAGGGGAGAAGTAGCCAGCAGAGAAACAATCATACTGAAGCATTCACTATGACAATGAGAACATAATATTGAACATAAAGTTGTTCTTTATACAAAGTTTAGTGGAGCTAAAAGTAGACTGACTAAAGCTGTGTGAAGACATTATCAGTGAGAAAAAAAGGCTATTGGAGACTATGTGTGGGCAGTGTGCAGAGTTGTAAAGACTCATTCATAAGAAGACTGGTTGTCATTGACACTGTAGCATGGAGACTACAGTGAAGATGTAATTAGACAGAACTCTGTAGAGAAGAGTTCTGAGAGCAAAAGATGATCATCAAAAGTGTCTTGACAAGATAGGATTGGAGTCCTTAGGGTTGGTGCCTCAGAAGCAAGGAGGATAGGAGTCCTTGGGGCTAGTGCCTCAAAAGCAAGAAGGATAGGAGTCCTTGGGGTTGATGCCTCAGAAATAGGAAGGATTGAAGTCCTTGGGAGTTTGTGCTCCTAATTCTTAGATTGGTGTCTTGGCGAAATAGAGTTGGTGCTTTGAAGGTTGGAGCCTCACCAAAGTCCAAGTTGGAGCTTGGAAACTGATTGTAACCATCTATATATTGTATCTATTTTACTATACAGTTTATATTAATAAAATAATTTATTCTTGCTGTTCATCTTGTGTTCTGAATATATATGTTTTAACTGGTAGAACTATAGTGGGAAAAAGAAATACTGATTCACCCCCCCTCTCAGTATTTCCAACATGTTTTAGATGGAGTTGAGGAACTGGATTGTACTGGGCTTGTTTGAGTCGCTTTTGGTGATGATTTCTTACCTGCGACTTTATCTTTAGATGTCGAGCTTGCGCTCTTCTGTTTAGAACTAGGTTGTGGAGGATCAAGTTGATTTCTACTTCTGGTACTCAATAGTGATGCCTCTTGACCCTCTTCATCTGGAAGAATGAAGTCCCACATTCCCTGTAACTCTACAACTTCATCTTCATCAATAGGTTCTTCATTAGAAGCTTCCTCTTATTCTCCTTCAGATTATGCATTTGTTATAGCATTGGGAGGCTTTGAATCAGTTGAAGGATTTTTTCTATAAGGCTTGTAGGGTTTCTTAGAAGAAGTCTCTACTACTTGTCTTTTAATGTCAACCATTTCGTTAGACATGGTTTTTAAAAAATTTTGCAATCCTTCTAAATCAAATGGGTCTTTTAATTGATTTCTCTTAAGATCATCTCTAAAAGTAACCTTCCTAGATTTTCTTTCATCAACAGCATTTTTCTTTTCTAAAGCTAAGATACATTTTTCTACCGCTATCACTTCCTTCATGTTTTCGGCCAATGTTGTCTTCGCATCCCTATCAACAAAGATTGCTATGTTCGATGGTAAAGTGGATATGTACCATTCACTTCAAACTTCTTCGCTAGGCTTGGAAGCAGTTAGAATTTTATTCAAGAGCTTGTTGAAAAGCGAGTTAAAATCTTTGATAGGTTCTCTTGATTTAGTCTTAAGATTTGATAGATCATTGATCATTGTCGCCGTAGATCTATCATCGCCAAACTTAGTCGAGAATTGCTCTTGGAAAATGTCCCAACTAGTAATGGACCCTGATGGTAACGAAAAATACCAAGATCCGGCTACTGCTTGTAAAGTATAAGGAAAACGTATAACAACAACATCTTCATTTGTAACTCCATTTAAATTTATTGATAACATAAAATTGCTTATGTGTTCTTCTGCTAGCATGCCTACTTTAGGATTAAACTTGGGCAGCCATTTTTTAGGATGGACTGGTAATTGACACAAGGGCATAGGCATTGAGATTGCCCCTAGATTATTCCATGGGTTTTGAGACATCGTTGAACTACTAACAGAGGAAAGTGCAGATGAAGTTCCTTGTGGTAGGGATGAGGATGTTAAAGTTCCAGTACTCTGATGGAAAACAACTTGAAGTTGAGGGGTGGATGGTTGACTTTTCAATGGAGAAGTCGGAATGGATGATGATGATGAAAGAGTCTCACTATCAAAGCTTTGAGTTGACTTCCTTGCTCTTTTCCCTTTAGGTAGAGGTAATTCAGTTGATTCAATACCAAATTGTTCACTTTGTAATCTGGTAAGAGGATGAGAAGGATTGTATTGCGAAGTCACACTACCTTGAGATATTTCAGACTTTTGTGGTGATATGGAAAATCCTTGAATTTTATGAATCAAAGACTCAACTTCAGAAGGTTCGATAGTAGTTTTCTCTAAAATGTTTGGGTTTGTGGCAGTGGTTGTTGTTTTCTCAACTTCTCGCTTAAGACTTAAAGACTCGGAATGCGATGGAGAAGTCGGGGGAGATGTTGAGGGCGAATTACTCTCAGAATGGTATTTAGATTTAGATTTAGATTTACTAGCCATTCATAGTTCGAGGCCCTCCTTCTAGCGCCAAATATGTTGAAGCCCCAAAAATTGGGTCTACAACAAGGGGGGATACCCACCCGGTCCAGACCTTGAAAGTAGCTCCTTTTCCGTTTGGGATGGTGGGTCCGACTAGGGATAATGGGACCAGTTTCCCAATTTGTTTGTGATGATGATCAGAATTGATGTTTCCCTTTCTAAAATATTTCTAACTAGAATGCTTTTTATCTAAATCTAATCTAAAACATGCAATTTTATTCTAATAAACAGAAACGTCTAATTATAAAACTAACCCGAGATTAACTTTTTACTTATGCGATCTAAAATAATTTCTCACAACAATTGGTAATAAAGATCATTCAATTACTACAAGAAAAGAAATCATTAAAAATGAATTGTTTCGTATAAGAAATTAGCTGAAACAACTGTGAGAAATGTATCGCATAATAAATCATTCATACATTAAGCATAAACATAATAGTCATCACTGCACAAAAGTGCCAAATGATAACTCAAACATTCAAGCTTCCATATATAAACAATTGAACATAAAATATTACTTTGACACATAAGCAGAAATCATTAAGAGATAAAAGTACCATTGATAACAAGTCCTATGCATGAGATTCATCAATATAGATTTATCTCTTCCTAATTCAATATCTACTAAGAGTACATAAATGCATTTAGTAGCAGACATTAAACACAGATATCAATAAATCTGGTTCCATCCATTCATCAAAAACTCCTCTGAGGGTGCAGAAGTACATGTTTTGAGGAAACGTCTTTGACAAATTTTAGGACCCCTCTCTAAATGCATGAGAGGGGTTAAAATACTACTAACTAAGACTAAAAATAGTTTATTACAAAAATATAGGGCGAGGTTTAAATGACCATCCTCATCTAAGGAAAAAATAAATCAAAAATAAAACTAAAACTGTATCTGCAAATTAACTACCTATGCATCTGTTCTCTGAGATTGCAAGCATTTAACATCGGCTTGAGGAGTGTCGGTTGGCCGACCTCCAATTTTAGTTGTCCTGTGAAAACATAATTGGCAAGTGCTGGCACTATCTTCTCGGCAGAATTTGTAAGGCACTTGAGATTCATGCATTGACTGTGCGGTTTAACCAGGTACTGCCAGTAAGTGTCAAAATTCAACTTGGTTAACTTGTTGATGGACTCTGCCTTTTCCTCAGCCTTTTATTTCCAGCTTGTCTGTAGTTGATGTGCCTTTGGGAGAAATCCCGGACTGGTTTCTGATATCAGGTTTTATCTATGCAGATTTTCATTGACACAATCAATGACGTTGTTCGCTGATGTCGCTACTTCTTCCGCTGCATGTTCTGCCTTTTTAATCTGTGCATCCCATTTATGAAACAACATTTCTTTGTGGGCTTCATTGATTTTGAGCAATCCTACTTTTTTCCCTTCCTCCAATTCCTGCCAAATCAAATAGTTAGAAATTCTTTTATCAATTAAATCATAGTCGAGTCACAAATCCACGACTTGACTTGTAATTTTATCACTGATCTCACAATGGGAACTCCATTGTGATATTCTTTGGTAGAGTGCCTCTTGGTGTTGCAAGAGTTGGTCGTTCAAGGAAAGGGCTTCTGAGACAAACTCTATAATTTTGGGGTCATGTTTATGCATTTCTAGCATGGCCTGTAATTGATTTTCATCTTTGGCCAAATTATTCTAGTACCCCAGTTGCATCTGTTGAAAGTCCTGTTGTAATTTTTCTAATTTCTCCTCTCCTTCTTGGTTGGCACTGGCCTGCTGTAGCTGTTGCTGCAAAACTAGGATTTGTTCCTCTCTATCCTTAAGTAATAGTTGTACCTCAGATGCTTTATTGATAGTAGCAGAAGCATAGGCTCCTGTGATCTGAGATAACTTAGTTAAATTTTCAGTAGGGTCAGTGGTAGGGTCTCGCCAAAGGACATCTAGCTGCTCTGCCTCAGGTCAGAGAACGTTATCCAATTTCCATTTCTTTCTTTGTCTTCTTACCACTGCCTTATGCTGCGAACTATAAAATACATCTAGAGGAGGAATCCCCTCTATCTTCAACATGATATCAGACAATGGGGTTATGGGAATATGCTCCATTTCTGGAGCGTTGCTGACTGTTTCAATGACCATATCTGTCATTGTCTACATTGTACTCTCAAGTGTCTTCATGTTCTGCTCCTCAGTATTAATCAATTCATTAAGTGTTTCCCATTCTTTATCCAGCTCAGTTCTCACTGGCTTTGGTGGCTGGATGATGGGAGGGGGAACCTTCACCTGTGGTGTCATCAAAACTTGTTGCTATGGGTGCTCTTTAGATTGGGCAGTATCTCTGACTGACCCTTCACTTTTATTATGGTAACTCTCGGACTGTTTAGAACGTTTTGGTGATTCTTTCCCAGACTTAGACCTGGACTTGTCTATACCCGAGCTTCCACTTAGATTGACGCTGGGAGTTGGCTCCCTTATTGGTTCTAAGAGCAGCTTATCCAAGGGGTTGTTTACTAATCTCCTCTCTCTGTAGAGTTTGAATTCTTGGAATTCTACTGAGAAAAATCTTGGGGTGTCCTTATTATACAACATTATGTGAAGAGGTAACATAACTCCATGAAAAATTCTATAAAAATACAGGATAAAGTTGGAATCCTACAATTCCTTATGGTAAATGTGAATGGGCAAGGGATTCTGTATAGTCCGCTTCCAACCCATTAAAGGAAATCTGGAAACAGAACAGATTGCATCCATAACATAAGCAGCTAAAAAGAAAGGAAGATAATTCCTCTGAGAGGGAGTTCTTTAAGACCAGTAGTTCCAAATAGCCGAGGCTAAATTATTAGACAATATCTGGGCCTAATCCATAATGGTGGCATTAGTGGCCGCATCTAATAGGGGTAGCCACTCGGATGAAAACTTGTTGATGTCAGGCCTTCCAAATAGCCTACATAGCATAGCAGTAGCAAATCAATATGGGGAGGAGAGGGAACCAGTACTGTACATACCATGTTTGTCCTTTTTCAATGGTTCTTCCTTTGCTAACCAGTTCTTGGTGCACTCCACCAAATGTTCATTTTCTTTAGCAAACTTCTCCACGAACGGCTTGTTGTAGCTTGCCTGTGGCTCTGGTAAATGATACATAAGCCTTAAATCCTATGGGGTAAATGACCCAATGAGCTCCTGGCTCCTTGACTTGAATTTTCTGTCTGTTATATCATCACTGTCTAATACCCACTTGACCATGTCTGTATATGGAAGTATCTTAGGCCTTGCTGCTATTCGGTGCGAGATTGAACATGCAAGTTCAGTAATTGATGCTTCAAATGACCCGCGTGAGTTTGCTGTCACTGTAACTTACATAACTCTGGGATTTTCTTCTTAGAGCATATTGTACATGCCTTCCCAAGTGGGTATACCGAAATCTTCGGTACAGGTGGTGTCTGTGAATAAGGGAATCATCTATGTTTTCTCAGCAACCAGAGCTTTCCCTTCTTTCCCATTACGTTCTTCACACTATTGTGTATATTATTCTGCTTGCTGCTCCTACAAGTTTACAAGTAAGGAAAGAATAATGGTAAGAGATAAGGTGATGGGAAAGCTCTTAATTCCGAAATCATATCAAATATATCACCCTATGTGAAACAACCTTTCGATCAAATCTAAATCTTATCTCATAAATGACCATCAATAAACCACTAAGTTGACATTAATGCCCATAAATCGGTATGAAATTACAAGAAATATTTCATTGAACAATGAGCTCTGCTGATCTGCGATAAAGTGATTTTGCGATTTGCTTCGCAATACCGCAAATCGCAATATCGCTAATCTTTTTTGTTAACAATCATTTATTTCCTTATGCGTCCGCAAGATGTGATTTGTGAGATGCTTTATCGCATATCACGAGATCAGGATGTTTTATCTTAAGTGGTGCTTATGGCATATGAAAGCTGTAATGTGATGAGTCTTTAAGGCATGCGATCTCACATATCACGTTTTCGTGATTTCGAAAGTTTGATTATATGATGTCTTCCATTACCTTTTGTGTGATTCGATGTTTTATTGTTAAGAGAATGATTTTATTTGAAACTTATCATAAAACTTAAGTTTTTTGGGTTTTACGGATGTTTCCCTAAGTTTATGATAGTGTGTTTTATTCAAAAGGAAGTATTAGTGCTAGTTTTTCTTTTTTAGAAGGGTCCCCATTTATTTAGTTTTATTACTAATACTAAATAAAAAGGGGGGTTGTTGCTGGCCACAACAGACACTTGGATTGTGTAAACTACACACATAAATTTACAATTCCAACATATCTTTGTTAGAAAAAATTTAAATTGAAATTTAAAATTAGAATTAATGGCTTGAGGAAAATAGCTCCAAATTCATTTAAAATATTTAAAAGCAGATAGCCAAAATTCTAAAATAAAACCCCTTCTTTACGTTGATTGCAGAATATCATGGAATCTGAAGGTCACTCGAGTGAAAGATGCTCTTTATTTAAGCTCATTATCAAAACGCATTGACTTTAGTCATTTCTTGTGTGCAATTACATTTTTTATGTGACAGTGCTCACTAGGACCTATGGTAATGTTTCTTCTCATTACTTTTCATGTTATTGCTTGGATATAATATGTATATAAGATTTTGACATAGTGGTATGACTAGAACAAAATGATTTAGCCAGTTGGTTTGAGCAAGATATGTCAAGCATGCATCCTCACAAGTGTGAGACTATTGCAAGCCTGAACACGTTTCCTCCCCTCCATCCTCCACCCTTTAGGTTGTTATATTTCATTTGATATTGTTAGAGTAGGTTAATTTATTACTCGAAGGTCTTTGAACAATTATTTTGATGTCTTGGGGGGGTCAAATTCATAAGAGTTTTCACTGTCATAAATTTGACCTTTCATTGCCTGGAGAGTCATGATTATTTTGGTCATCACCTTGATCATTAAAGTCATTCATGGGAAGGCGTGTCTGAGAATTGAAAGTTGTTATAACAAATCATTGAGTCGGGATATTGAGTGTTGATAGGGTGTCTACAGTTAAAGGAATGTTGTCAAATAAGTATAGTCATTAATGCTCCAATTTGTTCCCTCTTTAGACATCATATTTTTCCCTTTTTCCCATTCCCTTATTCCCTTGTTAACTTGAAATTCCCCTATTCCTAAACATTCATATTATCCCTATTCTTTATTTTAGGCCTAGACCCCCACCCCCATTTTATCCCAAGTATAAATCCCTAGGCCTAAATTTTCCTTGCCTAAACACCATTGTGTGTGATGATTGGCCCCTCTCCCAATCCATTTCATACAAGTCATTCGTCATACTTCCATCATTTCCCTAGATTTTGTCATGATCCCAAACTTCAAAATGATTTCTTTTCAGGTGCTTTTCAAGTGTAGCACTGATTAAGAATCAAGCTCGATTACATCAGAATTTTTTTTTGAATTATTTTCAAATCATTGTAGAAGGCCACCACTTTTCATTATCTCTGATTGCAAGTGAATGAATTCATTCTTCATGTAGGGAATTTGGGAATTGATCATATTTTGAATCTGGGTCACAGAGGAATTCACACAGTGTGTTGCGCTCTTGCTGGGGAGATGGTGCCAAGGTCATAAATTGCTGCACAGGGTATTCATCTGCACATAATTTCATTATTAGAGATGGTAGAGGTAGGAGTCGGTGACCTTACCAAATTTTTCACTGTTTTATATCCCAATCAAATTCTTCCAAACTTTGTACATTTTCTGCTAAAGGAGTAAACGTTGTGCACACTCTATTTTGTCCAACAATATAGTTACATTTCCAAGTTCTCAGTCATATTTCATAAATATGAACTGTTGTCATTATGTGATTGTTGAGAGGTCGAAATAAGTTGATAAGTGATTATGAGTTCTCCTTCTCACTTTTTAACCTCAGAAAACTACCCTATCACCAATTCCTTGACACAGTTGTTTAAGTTGAATTGTGTTGTCACCATTGTCAGTCTTGTATCATCTAATCTATACACGTAGCTCCTTTTCAAAGTCAAGTTTGACCTATCAGGTCTTAAGATCAAATTTCCCTTGTTGTCAACAATAAAGGTGGAGATTTAGTGCGCACTGAGCCTAGCACCTTGAGTTTGATAAACTCCTCACCTACTATTAGGGTAGCTTTTGAAAATGCAGGTTGTATTCCCTTTTGTTGTAGGAATTTACAGGGTAAGTTCCTCAAATAGAACACCAAAGGACACCACTCACAAACATATCACAGATCAATACACTAGTATTATTGACATGGTTAAAACCCTCAAAGAGGGAAACAATCCATGGCCTGAGCCAATGCGACCACTTCAGGAAATTTATTAAGAAAAGAAAGAAAATTTACATAAGATTCTCTCATGAATGGTCACCTTACAAATGACCCTCCATGCTATTTAAATAGAGATCATGGACCAATCGGGTGTTAAGCCACAGATCAAGTGTCAGTAATACTGAGAAGAGAATGAATTGTTAGATCACTTCATGTCTAGAACATACCGTGACTGTCGGATTGTAAGTTACAAAAGTACATAGTCAAGAAACACACTTTACCAAACTCTACACTAGACCAAGTTATACTTGACTCTTTCCTATGTGTCAGAATATCCTAACATCCCCCCCTTAAGAACAACTTGGGAGAGGATTGAAGGATGTACAAATATGACGCAATAAGAGAAGAAACGAGGAATTAGAGCCTATCCCCCTGTTGTGCCCTACAACAACCCCCCATTTCATAACATTTTTATCACAAACAATTTACATATGAAATGGGTCCCTTTTAAAATTTTTAATTGGCATTAATAAACTTGTTCCGATAAGGTATGATAATCAAATGAATTTGTGCATAAAACCCTTGTTGAACAAATAATGAGCAATTTTTGAGGTTAATCGCAAAGTTGGTTACCATCTTGGTTCTTCCCGATGCAATATCGCTATCGGCCATCGGCGATAGCCAATGCACACAAAGAAAAAGCACATACCTTTTCCCCGATGCGACACGATATCGGCGATCAACTATCGGCGCTATTTCTTGTGAAAAATGTTTTAAAGCTCCGACCCGATGCGATATCGCTATCGGCAGTCGGCAGAATCCTACGCAGTTTCATAAGGCGTTCATATCTTTTCCCGATGCGACATCGCTATCGGCATTCGGTAAATCAATTGATATACATTTCGGGATTATGTACGCGCGCTAATACAATGTCGCAATCGGCGTTCGCTAAAGATCTTTCCCAAATGATAATGTCACTCACACTTCCGATGCGATGCGATGACACTTAATGATGACCTCAGTTTCCAAAAGGTGATTATTTCAAAGCATTAAAGTTATATTTAAATCCGATGTGACAAAAGCTCAGATTTCAAAATGCCGTTAAGTAAAGGGATAAGGTAATGCATGCGTATTTAAAGCTTTACCCCTTCAAATTAACGAGCAATTACGATTAGACCTTTGAAAAAATCTATTGCACGCTTTAAGGGGTCATTCGGTTTAATAACTTAAGTAATGGTCATTTATGGAGCTACAGGCCATAAAATCACCATCATTACGTCTACGGTGCCTTCTCAAATCATTAGATCCGCAGCCTCTTTTAGAAATAATCTCACCACGCTTCAAATAATATATCTATCCCGTTATGGATTGTCATTCTTATTTCTTTATTACGATTTCTCTTGCATTTGTGTAGAATTCAACTGTCGAGATAAGTCTGAATATGATGGGAAAGAAGTTCAAGAAGGTGGCAGGTTCTACTGCGACACCTGCCTCAGGCCAAGCGGCTACAGTTTCAAAGAAAGGCTTAATCTCAGATACTACATGCACTGGTCTTACTGGTACTACATGGCAAGGGACATACAATTTGCTAGAAGCAGAACAACCAGAAACGACAGTAACGGAGGCAAGTGTAGATGAACTAAGAAAGTCTGAGGCAACTCTTAAAGATTTGGCTGACTCCTTTCTGCACAGAATAGCAGCCAGAGAACAAGTCTTGCCTTATACTGATGTGGTACGTTGGGCAATTGAAGAAATTACTCTCACTAATAGAACCTTCCATACTAAGGATGGAAGGATTTTCGGTTCCTTCAAGCCTGACGACTTGAGACGGATGTATCATTTGCCCAATCCCGAGCAAGTCTATAACAGAGCCTTTGTGGAGAAATTCGCCAGAGAGAATGAATCACCAGCCGAACCTCTCCGAGATTGGAGGCAAAATCCAGCAAAACACAAGCAGGATATGTCGGGTAAGTACTCCAATGCTTCTTTGGCTTCACCTTACTGTTATGCTGGAATTATGATGTGTAGATTGTGGGGATTTCATGATTCTGCAAATATCCATGTTGATATGGTTCCCTTAATGGAAGCGGCCGTCAATAGTATAATCATGGATTGGGCCACTATTCTGTCTGATAAGTTGGTCTTAGCTATTCGTGAGTTTAGGGCCAAAACCAGAGTCACCGAGAGAAAAATCCCACCCTTCTATTACTCTGCCTACATTATGGATACCCTTTGTTTTAATTCTGAGTTTCCTGTCCTTGGTTGGAGATGGACAACCCATGACCCAACACCTATTCATTTGTATCATCGTAAATTGTGGAAACCCTCTCACAAAGACCATTTGTATCAAATTTGCAATGGTTTTATGGTTCCCGTTCACTATTCTATTTTTGACAGACCTATCCCTAGAATTTCCTATGAAGCCTCTTTTGACCTACCAGCCGTAGCCCATTGGTTCGGCGAAGAATATTTTTCCTATGTCAGAGTTTTTGGAAGCAAGGCTAGGCCACATGTTCTTCCCTTGTACATCCCAGACAAATTGTTAGCCCGAGAAATCTCCTATCAGATCATGTCTGAGGGTGTCACACAAACTCTCAAAGAAGAGAAGAAGAGAGGATGGCCAGCTTTTCCTTTGAGAATTGGAGTTTACACGCTGCTAAATTATAAGCATGCAGAAAAGGAAGCAGCGAAACTCCAAATGGTATCTCTAGCCTCTATTCCCAACAGACTCTATGACCCGAAAAAGACCGCTTTCATTGCCTTGGAACAGGCTAAGCTGACAAAGGTTGTTCATCAAGAAGACCAGTTTGACGACCTGTTCATGGGCGCCGATTCAATAAGCCAAGTCAAACAACTTGCTGCAATGAGATATGAAGATGTGGAATTAACTGAATTTAATAAACTTAGAAAGCAAAGGTTGCAAACTTTGCCTCTAGATTTATTATCCACAACCCCAGCTTCATCCTCAAGCGAGCCTGATCAGCTGGAAATAAATTCACCTCCTGTTACAACTAGAGAACAGGAGGAAAGGCAAAACAAGCTGCAGGCAGAAAGGCATAGAAGAGAACAAATAGAAAGGCAGCAAAAAGCTCAAATTGAACAAGAGCAAACAAAGCAAAGGGAACTAGAAGAGCAAAGAAGACAAAGGGAGCTAGAAGAACAGAGGAAAAGAGAGGAAGAAGAAAAAGCAAAGAAAGAACTGGAAGATAGGCAGAAAAAGGAATTGGAGGAACAGCAACGAAGAGCACAAGAGGAGCAACAGCGGGAGGCATTCGAGGAGCAGCAGAGGATTGAAAAAGAGAAAGAACAGAGTAAGCAAATCTCTGCTGATACTGAATTGATTAAAGAATGGAACCAATTCGATTCCATTATAAGTGGTAAGGAAGCCTCCAAAGACTCAGATGCCTCAAAGACTCCCGATACTATGTTTTCTCCGGTTCTTGAAGGAACCAGCGGCCCACCCATGGTACAGAATGTTGAGGAAATTACTCAAGAATCATCTGATCAAATTGATCTTCAGGTAGAGGAAATTCCTCCCCTAGACATTTTCTACAGCCCTAAGCATAAAGCCGTTGTAAGGCGCTCAAGGAAGAGACGAAGGATTGATCAACTTTCTGTTTCAACTGAGCAAACAGTCACCGGCAATGTCGTCTGGAAGGGAGAATTAGATCCCTCTGAAGATTTGACAAAGCTGTCGCAATTTGCGGGAGCTTATTCAGCGACAACCATTGACAAAGCATCCGAAGTAAGTCTTCTTTTGAAGACTAAAGAGCATGAGGCATATGCATTGCAAGCAGAAGTGATAGAAGCAAGGAATAAGGCAGCACAGGCAGAAGAATAATTGCTGGCCCAACAACAAGAGAATCATTTGTTAACCCAGCAAATTGAAAAACTGAGGATAGACCAAAGTGACATTCAAAAAGCACAAGAATTGTCAGAAGCATTATCCCAGTTGGAGGCATCGAATGAGCTGTTGTTGAAATCTAAAGAGGAGCAAATAATTCAGCTGTCAACACAGCTTGAAAGTATCAAAGGTGCCAAGAGTATTGATGATTTCAGAACAGAGGCAACTCTCATAAACGACGCATTGATATCTCAAACCAGACTCTTGTGCCAACAACTAGTTGAAGCTGAGATACTTTGTGACACATCTACAGCAGTATGTGAGCAAATCGAGAAAGCCAGGGGTAACTTGGATCAGGCCAAAGAAGATATAACAGAGTATATTGAATGGCAAGACACTCCAGAAGGGAAAGCGGCAAATTTTTCCCGAATCTGTGTAACATACAAAGACATACTTTTCATGGAATGGAACACACAGGTAATGAAGGCAGAAAGGGCAGCATCCAGATGCAAAACGATTGCCAGAAACATGATCGATCTAGTCAATGATACATTGTACCTGGCAAACATGATTTCACAATGTACACCTGGAAACATAACAACCGCCAACATGCTGGAGCACAGGAATTATCCTGAGCTGGAGACACAAGGGCGGTTAATTGCTGGAGTGAATACCTTGACTGCCGACGCATACTGGCTTTTCCTGATTAAACCACATTCTCAAAGGTCGGCTCTTAACTGCCTAACAGATGCTCTCCGATACCTGATTGCCGATTTCCGAGATGCCACATACGATGCACAGCTGACTTCACGCCTCAATACTCCACCAGAAGTAGAGCCAATGCTGGCGATATGTCAGCGAAGGAGTAAAGGCAAAGAGACCTCTGACTGAAGCATCGCCGCCGACTGCCGAATCACCCAAATGCACAATGATATTTGTTAATGCCGATTTAGTTGTTTTTCAGTTTTAGATATTTAGATATTTTTAGATTAGCATAGTATTTATAGACCCTTTCATTGTTTTGGAAAGGGTCGTAAAATTTTGTAAAAGACTTAAAGGCTGAAGTTTGCACTATTGTGCTTCAGTCTATATTCTTTTTGAAACTCGACCACTGGTCCTTAATTTTACTTGGAATGTTGTTTTAAGTAAATTGTGCACTATTGTCGTTTGCTTGGGATGCTTTCTGGTTAGAAGGAAGGACTGCGACATAGCGATTAATATATTGGATTGATCAAACAGCTTGCATGGTACTATTATCTGTATCTGTTCTCTTTTCTATTATATGAATTGCTGTGTTATTACTTTTGCTATTGTTGATTACATGTATGCGATATAACAGCAAATCTGCATTTTATATCACTATTGAATGTTTTGTGATTTGTTATCTCTTTTAATCATGCGTGTAACAATGATATAAATGACTGAGTGCAGTAATTCGCTATTATCGCTCTGCATAAATATTTATGCAGAGCAATCTTAAATGGTTTAAACATTTATGCTTACTGTTAGTGACATCTATATGCCTGCCATTAAGCATAGGTTATCAAACGCTGCATTATCTGAATTGATAAGTCCCGGGATTAGCTTATAGTTATTATATTTCTTTTATAGTTTAGTTATTTGTTTGTTATCACTTCATATCGTAAATCATTCATTCATCCCGTTTACTTATAATCTTTGGGAAACTGGTCCCATTATCCCCAGTCGGAGCCACTATTCCAAACGGAAAAGGAGCTGCACTAAGTTCCGGACCGGGTGGTTTCCCCGATGTTGTTGCAACGAATTTCGGGGCATCAACACCCCCCTTAGTGACAACTTCCTGAACTCCAACCATAAATCGAAGTTTAGTAAATTTCGCCTCTGTGAGAGCCTTTGTAAAGATGTTTGCAACTTGATCATCGATTGAACAATATTGCACTTCAAGAACATGGTCATGACTGAGCTTTCTGATGAAGTGCATGTGTAGTTCAATGTATTTTCTGCGCTAATATTGGACTGGATCTTTGCATAGTTGAATGACACTTTGATAATCACACCAAAGTGTAGCCGGATGCTGCCGCTAAATGCCAAACTCTGACAGGATTTGACAAAGCCACATGGCTTTCTTACTAGCTTCTTTGGCACCACGATAGTCTACTTCTGCTAAAGAAAGAGAAATGGAACTTTTTTTCTTGCAAGCCCAAGTAATAGGTCCAAAACCATGACTGAACACATAACTTGCAACAGACTTCCGATCATCAGGGTCACCAGCCCAATTGGAATCAATGAAACCAACCAATAGAGGAGATGCTTCTACACTGTAATGAATCCCAAACTAAATTGTACCTCGAACATAACGAAGTATTCTTTTAGCTTATTTCCAATTACTTTCATGTGGGTTTTGCATAAACCGAGAAATAAGGCCAACAACAAAGGAAAGGTCAGGATGGGTATGGTTCAGATACAAAAGTTTTCCTACAAAATAATGGTATAAGGTACCATCAACTTCAAGGGAAGTACAAGTGACTGAAAGTTTTGCTCCAGACTGAAAGGGAGAAGGGGTTGTCTTACAGTCTTCCATGTGAAAGTGGTGTAGAAGATCATAGGCATACTTAGACTGGGAAAGGGAAATATCTTCCATGGATTGCAAGACTTGAATACCAAGATAATAATGAAAGTGTTCTAAGTTTGTCATTTCAAACTGATTTTTAAGGCTAGACTTCACATGGTTTATAAGGTTGGGATCACTACCAGTAAAGATAAGATCATCAACATAAAGAACAAGAATTATAAGAGACTTACCCACTTTCTTGGTGTAGACAGTATTGTCAGAATGACACCTAGAAAAGCCAATATCCAAAAGGAAGCTATCCATTTTGGCATACCAAGCCCAGGGGGCTTGCTTGAGACCATAAGGGGATTTCTTAAGTTGACATACAAGGCTGCAGTCTGTTTGTATAAAGCTAGGTGGTTGTTACATATGTATTTCTTCATGCAAGTCCCCATGCAAGGAGGTAGATTTAACATCCATCTGATGGACTTCCCATTTGAAAGAGGCAGCAAGGGAAAGAACAAGGCGGATAGAGTTCGTTTTGGCAATAGGGGAGAATGTTTCAGTATAGTTAATTCCTTCAACTTGTGAAAAACCCTGAGCAACAAGAAGAGCTTTATGTTTATCAACTTTTCCATATTTTCTGAACTTGGTTTTGTAAACCCATTTGCATCTAACAGGTTTTCATCCCTTTGGAAGAGGAACAAGATCCCATGTATCATTTTCCAATAGTGAACAATATTCTTCATTCATAGCGGCATCCCAATCTGGATGGCCTGAAGCTTCTGCATAGGTGTCAGGATCATAATTCGTTGAAGCTTGAGCTAGTAAAGAAGAGGCTTTATTGAACTAAGAATGTGTATGACGTTGATCTGTAGGATCACCTGCAAGAGCACCTGTTGCATCCCAAGTAGCATGGACCTATTTTGGAAGATGAGAAGCTGAAGGAGGATCCAAAGAAGGTGGGGGAGGATTTTCATCCTCGCTGTCATCATCTAAAGAAGAAATATTTTCAAAGTAGAAGGGATGGAGAGAGGTGGCACATTCGCCGAACTAGGCTCTTAGGCCGATATATTTTTAGAAAACTTTACATCTCTTCTAATGATAACATTTTTAGATTTAGGTGATAGAAGTCTATACCCTTTGACATGTTTAGAACATCCAACAAAAATACATTTTTCACTCTTAGGTTCGAAGGCTTTATGTTTCTCATCGGGAATATGGGCCCATGCTTCACTTCCAAAAACATGAAAGTGACTTACATCTGGTTTAATTGAGCTCCATGCTTCTTCTAGAGTGATATTCTTTAAAACCTTAGTAAGAGTGCACTTTACTATGTAATTTGCACAGTTAATTGCTTCTGCCCAAAAATTAAGACTAAGTCCTTTAGATTGAAGCATACAATTAGCCATTTCCTTTAAGGTGAAATTCTTCATTTCAGCTACACCATTTTTTTGTGGAGTATATGAAACAATATGTTGCATTTAAATTCCATGCTCAGTGAAAAAGTTGATGAATTTGTTGTTAGCATATTCTCTGCCATTATCAGATCTTAGCTTAAGAATTTTATGTCTAGATTGTTTCTCAACAAAGGCCTTAAAGGCCAAGAACATGTTAAATACTTCACTCTTGAGTTTTAAGAAGTATACTCAAGTGCGTCTTGAGAAATCATCAATGAAAGTTAAGAAATACTTGTAGCCATAGAATGAAACAACTGGAAGTGGACCACATAAATCAGTATGCACAAGTTGTAAAGGGGCTGAGGCGTGCCAAGAGGTATGTTTTTCAAAACTATCCCAATGATGTTTTCCGAGTACACATCCGAAACAAACACCATCTCTGCGAGATACCATAGGAAGACCTGTCACCATATTTTCTTTACATAGGTTCTGAAGGGAGTGATAGTTTAAGTGACAAAATCGCTCATGCCAAAGTTTGCTCACTTCATCATTATGAGCAACAAATACCGAGGGAAGAGTTCATGACCCAAATTTATTAACTTATACAACCTTGTAGAATCATTAGCTATGCCAGTAGCTAATATATGTCTACAATCTCTTAGGTCCTTAATTACAACATCATGAGGTGAAAATTCAATGATTTTACCTTCACCTGAATAAGTTATCTGATATATAAGGTTGGAACACATAATACATCATTAAATTGACCATTGTGTAGATGAATAGTTCTAATCCCTACAACACTAAGAGATCTATCATCACCAACATATATATTTTTGGTGTTACAATCATTTAAAGAAGAAAACATGGCTTTATGTTTTGCCATGTGATAAGAAGCTCCAAAATTAATGAACCACTCATGAGAATGAGAAGAAGAAGATACATTTTAGTGCATAACCAGACCAAGATGCTTGACAACCACATGCAAAAAGCATTATTCCTAAAGATGAAGTTGAAGTTGAAGAGTGCTCCAAATGGATGCTATGCTTCTTCATTTCTGCTTCCAAGGCTTCCATCTTCTTAAAGCATTTGGATTCTAAGTGGTCATCTCGATTACAAAAGTTTCAATGTCTATTAGTCTTCTTCCCTTTGCTTTTGTTTTCCTTATCATATTTTTGAATTTATTTTTCATTTTGAGACTGAAAGTGCTTAGGACCCTTGTGTTGGGTGCAGGAATTTCACTTAAGAAAACTCCTCAACACTTAATTGTCAACTCGGGGGTTTCATAAACTTAGAGACAAAGCACAGGCAATGCCAGAGTGGTATGAACTTTTCCTATTCTTAATCCTACTTCTTAAAGGAAATGTTTATAGAATCAGACAGAAAACAATCTTTAAAGGCAACTGACACCAAAGAAACTCTAGTGCTGGAATATAAAAGAACAATTTGCAAGTAAATCAAGTAAAGGATCTTTCACACAAATGAAGCAATCTTAAATGCTAGAAGGAAATGCTATTTTTATCTTCAGATAGATGGCTAATAGTCTGACAAGTGGGCCCTTGCAGATATCTGTTTTCCTCTTGATCTTCCCTCTTGATCCAAGTGGATATTGGTGGCCACCTACCAAGTCCACCTGGACCCCCACCATTGTTTCTCTTAGCATTTTCAGTTTCCTTAATTGTAGCACAACTTACTATTTTTAGCAGTTTTTCGGGTCCTGAACTTCCAGAGCCGTTTTGAGGCCCTAAACGACGTTTTTTGGGAAATTTGGGGCAACATGGGTCCATGGATGGATGTTACGTCCCAAAGTGGTAGTGCTCGGATAGATATTTCTAATGAGCTATTGTACGCGTCAAATGGAGATCGTATGCCAAAGTTACGACCCCAGGAAGTTGGTGTACCAATTTACCCAAACGGGGCCCACAGTTTGGCGTTTCATCTTATAGGGTTAGGTGTTGGAATGTTAAGGGTTTTCCATTGTTTCTCAACAATAAATAGGCCTTCGAGCCTCATTGTAACATAGTTTAGAGGCATGTAGCCACCACATCTCTTCTCAGAGATAAGCTACCATCGCCCTAGCTAGTTTATTTCCATTACTGTTTGTAAGCATATTGCAGTATTTTACGTTAATGAAATGAAGTATTATTTCCATTGCATATCTATGTTTATGGTTATCTCTGTAATTTGTTTCATTCCTGTTTAAGTCCGGATCAGTGGTATTAGAGCGGTATACTTTTTCTCTATTTTTCTTTGCATGTCCCCAACAAGGTCGGGACATAAGGAGTTAGGGCTTGAACTGGTCGAACCTTTGCAAGACCAACCTCGCAAATACCGATGGCCTCCCATGGCGGATGAGAAGAAAGACGAGGGGGCATGAGATCCTATCAAAATCTTGCTCGAAGAAGCCCTCGAGCGACAATGGAATGCGATGATGGACAGCTTTTCCTAGATCCTTTAGCAGCTACCCAGAAGAGACGCATCGGCTTCCAGTAGCTACTCTGGAAAAGCCACGGCCTTTAAGGTACAAGTTAATTTTTAAATCCCCATATTCGAGGGTCAGATAGACGTAGATGTCGTAGATAAATGGTTAAATCTACTAGAGGGTTATTTTTCTGTTCATGAATTTTCGAGTTGGGAAAATATTGTTTTCGCTCTTCTCAAAGCAGCCGCCCACGTCAAGCACTGGTGGGAAACCTACTACAAGCAGAAGGATGAAAGTACTGGCTCACTATTTTCTGCCGCACCCACCTGGAATTGATTCCAGGATGCCATCAAGGAGCAGTACTACCCTGTTGGAAGCTATGAGGATGAATACATAAAGTGGACCACGCTGCGGCAGGGAAGGGACCAAGACGTGCCGGAGTTCACCAATATTTTCCATACCCTTCGCACAAAGTTGGGTATCAAGGATTCGGAGCAGAATTTGATACTCAAATACCATGGCTGCCTGCACAAGTACATCCAGGAAGAAATACAATTCCTGAACATCTCCTCGCTCGGCACAGCATACCGATATGCCGTCAAGGTCGAGCAAAAGTTTAAACAAAAGAAGCGAGACTTTGGATCTGTGAATCCAAAGCAAGGGAAAGGTGCCCCTAAAGCACAGAACAAAGGACAAAGCCAAGGCAGGGCAGCCCAAGACAAACCACCGAAGCTGCAAGCAAAGAACATCACCGCGAAGCCGAAAAAGGACACGGGAAAATGGTGTGAGTTCCATCAGAGCTCCACTCACAACACAAGTGAGTGTCTGGCCAAGCAGTCACTAGTGGCTGAGCCAAAGGTTTCAGAATCAGATGGATGTTCCGACTCTGAGTCAGAACCCGACAAGGGGAATGACAAAGGGAAGCAGATCATTGATGCGGATCTCAATGCCACTGTTGCTACCGCCAAGATCCAGAAAAATGAACCCGAAGATCCAGAGGAGGAGGAGCGTCTCTTCCACTCCCAGATGTGGGTAAAGGGCTCCCCGATACAGTTCATTGTTAATAGCGGGAGCCAAAAGAACCTTATTTCGGCAGAGGTCGTGAAGCGGTTGGGCTTACAGACCATAGCACATCCACAACCATACACCATCGAGTGGCTTCACCAAGGACGAGATCTTCGCGTGAGCCAGTAGTGTCGCCTTCCATACAACATCAAGCCCTTCATGGATGAGGTATTGTGTGACATTGCTCCCCTTGAAGTTTGTGATGTATTATTAGGACAGCCATACTTGTGGAAGCGACATGCTATGTATGAATCAAGGCCCCATGCTGTTATTATTAGATTGGAAAATAAGTTGTACAGGATACCATAGGTAGCACCACCTACTGCTATCTCTTTGATTACTGCAAAAGAATGCAGTAAGCTCATTTCCAAAACCGGGAAATTTGTTTTCCTGATGATACGCCCTCAAGGAAAGAAGAAGACGATGGCTGCGGCCTCCAGGTAGGGCCCCTCTGCACGAAAACTATAGATGGACAAGGTCGTGGAGGAGTACGAGGACATATTCACCTCCCCCGCAGGGGTTCCTCTGCACTGTCAGGTCAAGCACTCCATCGATCTGACCCCAGGTGCACGCTACCCAATGGACTAATTTATCAGTGCTCCGTTCTAGAGAACAATTAAATCAAGAGGCAGATTCAGGAGCTCCTGCAGAAAGGTCACATCCGTCAGAGTTCATTGCCTTGTGGGAGCCCGATCGTGTTGCTACAGAAGAAGGATGGGACGTGGAGACTCTGTATTGACTATCGGGCACTGAACAAGATCACTCTCCATAATAGGTACCTGATCTCGCGGATTGATGACCTCTTGGACCAACTAAAGGAGGCGAAATAGTTTAGCAAGATCGATCTGAAGTCAGGATATCACCAAGTACCAATCGAACCCTCTGATGTGTGGAAGACTGCCTTCAAAGCCAAGGACGGCCTTTTCGAATGGTTGGTTATGCCTTTCAGATTGATAAATGCTCCTGCAATGTTCATGAGGTTAATGGATGACATCTTGCGGCCATTCACCAACTCATTTGTAGTAGTATACTTGGATGACATTCCGATCTTTAGCCAGAGTTGGGAAGAGCACCTCCACCACATCCGCCAGGTTCTCCAAACACTGCGGCAACACAAGCTATGTGCCAATTTGGAGAAATGCACTTTTGGCATGACCTAGGTTCAGTATCTGGGATACATCATTGATGAACATGGGGTGCATGTGGATCCAGCCAAGATCCAAGTCATTTGGGATCGGCCATCTCCAACCAATCTAACAGAGCTTCGTAGCTTTCTAGGTCTTGCCAACTTCTACCGTAGGTTCGTGTTGGGGTTTTCTCATATTACTTGGCCCTTGAGTCAAGTCACCAAGGGAGGAGCGAAAGCAAAATTCTTTTGGTCTGAATCTCAACAGAAGGCATTCATAGAGTTGAAGGATCGCCTCTGCACAGCACAAGTGCTCGCGTTACCAGATTTACAACAACCATCTGAGGTCGAGACAGATGCCTCTGACTATGCTATTGGGGCAGTCCTTACTCAACATGGACATCCAATGGCATATCACAGTGAAACACTTCCAGACACAGTCTGGAAGTACCCCACTTATGATAAAGAGATGTATTCCATTGTGCAGGCCTGCCGACAATGGAAGCATTACATTTTGGGGAAGGAAACGGTCATCCACACAGACCACCGACCCCTGCAGTTCATACGGACCCAAGGGAAATTGCAGAATGATCGCCATCAGAAGTGGTCTACATACCTGCAATAGTTCCACTTGAATATCAAGTATAAGAAGGGCATCACCAATAATGTTACAGATTGCCTTAGTCGACCACCGATCATGGCATTAACCACCATGCTCAACTCTTGTGGGCACGAGACTTCTGATTGGCCACTTCTCTACAAAAGCGACCCAGAATTCGGTCACACATACCAGACACTCTTGGAGGGTCGGCATGTTCCAGATTTTCACCTCCAGGATGCCTTGTTATGCCACCTATGTCACCTTTGTGTTCCTTCAAGTGAGCGTGCCAAGATGATTTGGGAAGCACACTACAGTCGGGCTGCTGGGCATTTCGGGGTCGAGAAAACAGTGGTAGTACTGCAAAATTATTTCTATTGGCCGAATCTTCGACAAGATGTTGGAAAGTACATCAGATCACGTACTGCCTGTGCCATTGCTAAACCGACCATCAAGAAGCATGGCCTCTATACCCCGTTGCCTACCCCTAGTCGACCTTGGGAATCCATCTCCATGGATTACATGTTAGGCCTTCCTTCCACTAAGCGTGGAAATGACTGTGTTTTTGTGGTCGTCGACAGATTCTCGAAGATGGCCATTATGGCGGCCTGCAAGAAGAATATCACAGCAGAAGCCACTGCTAAACTCTTCTTTGAACGAGTGTGGGTGCACTTTGGGATCCCACAATGTATCATCTCAGATCAGGACAGTCGGTTCCTCAGCACATTTTGGTCCAATCTCTAGTCAATGTTGGACACCAAACTCTTGAAGTCCATAGGCTTCCATCCTCAAACTGATGGCCAGACAAAGGTTGTCAATAGGATGATTGTGCACATTCTGCACATGTATAACTCAAAGCATCCATGCAAATGGGATGAGAGCCTCCCCTATGTTCAGCACAACTACAACCGATCTCTTCACAGCTCCACTGGCCATAGCCCTTTTTAGGTGGGTTTGGGATTCCAGCCACTATGCCCCATTTATGTGGCCATGCCACTTGTAGCTACTCACATAAATTCAGCTCATGTCCAGTCCGAAACAGATAAGGCCACCAGCTTCATTGAGTGCATCCAACATATTCACCAGCAGGTCCATGACATTCTGGAGAGATCAAATGCCAAGTACAAGCAGCGACATGATCAACATCGGGTGCCACACAAGTTTCAGGTGGGCGACAAAGTCTAGTTGCATTTGCAAAGGAACGCCTTACTGCAGCCTATCGAAAACTGAGACCACTCCGATATGGTCCTTACACCATTACTAAGGCTGTGGGAGATAATGCATTTGAGCTCAGCATTCTCCCATTCCTTGGCCTACACCCAATGTTCAATGTGGACTGCCTTCGGCCATACTTTCCACCATTGCTAGACACATCCGACATTGCAGAACAACTCACACCCACAAAATTAAATCCAGATTGCATGGAACAAGCTGCAACTGATCGGATCATGGACATAGAGATCAAGAACACTCACCAACAGAATATCCAACTGTATCGAGTTGTCAAAGCAGGCCAACTCCTTCACCAGGGCAAGTGGCTCACCAAGGAACAAGTTCAGCAAAAGTTTCCTCATCTCATGGAGGACTCAATGCAATGGGGACCATTGCTTCCTAAGGGGGGGGGGGAATGATCCAGGTGGAAATTGGTGGCCACCTGCCAAATCCACCTGGACCCCCACCATTGTTTCTCTCAGAATTTTCAGTTTCCTTAATTGTAGCACAACTTACTATTTTTAGCAGTTTTTCGGGTCCTGAACTTCCGGAGCCGTTTTGAGGCCAAAAATGACGTTTTTTGGGAAATCTGGGGCAACATGGGTCCATGGATAGATGTTGCCTCCCAAAATGGTAGTGCTCGGATAGATCTTTCTAACGAGCTATTGTACGCGTCAAATGGAGATCGTATGCCAAAGTTACGACCCCGGGAAGTGGGTGTACCAATTTACCCAAACAGAGCCCACAGTTTGGCGTTTCATCTTCTAGGGTTAGGTGTTGGAATGTGTTGTGGTCACCAACAACCCCCCTCTTTGTTTGATATTAGTAATAACATCAAGCAAAGGGGGACCCTTAACCAAAAAATCCAAAAATATTTTTGTTTGAAAAATCTTTTGTATTAACTCCCTAAGAGCTATATCGCGTCGCAAAGGAAAAAGAGGCGCTCTCCCAAAGCGCATAAATACACTGAAAGGGAGCGACGCGAGAACTCATCGCACCGCGTGCATTAAAAACGCTCAAAAGGGGAAAACCTAAAGAACCGCCGACGGCCGATATGTGACGTCGCACGTCGCAATGTCGCATAAACAGCACAAAGTGACAAAGCGAGAACCTTGCGACCTTGCGATATGTGATTTGCGACCATGTAAAGCTGCGACCTGCAATCTATGGTTTGCGACAAATGAGACCATCAATTGCTACGATACCACTTATTTACATTACAATCTTCGATGTTGCGATGCAAATTGCAGAAGCCATTCGTCGCAGGCATTCCTCGGCATGATCTGTGAGCCCAAAATTAGGCGCGCACCTTACGGGAAATTAATGATTGTACGCCTGTGTATCCAAAGATGATTATGTTGCGTTTTTCGAAGAGTCAAGTCATAATGGGTGACATGATTATGCATTCATTAGAACTTAATTGCTTTCATGTCAATCTTTTCTTCTGTCTCTTTTCATTTACGTGAACTATAAGTCAGCAACTGATATAAATCTATATGCAGGAAACATCTAAGGAAAAGCGCCAGAGCTAGAAGAACAGAGAGGAGATGACTTCGCAGATGGATACCGCATACAGTAGGGCCGTGGATTCCAGAGTATCACTCAACAAATGCTGATGGGAATAGGCTATCTAGGACTCAGAGTCAAAGGCACACAAAAGAAAAGGGTTTATGAAAGATCCTGAGTCCCAAATTGGGTAAATCAAAAAGAAAAACGCTTAAGGGGAAAGACGTCTCAGAAAAGCCTAGAACAAAGAATGGAAAAAGTTTCAATTAAGGAAATCGTTCAGGCAACAAAATCCCCAGCTCATTGAGTCATTCGCACGGCCGGAAACCGAAATAGCAACAACACAATCAGTTTGAAAGAAATCTGAGTTGTACTAAGTACACACGCCGTGAAGACACTCCTTCAGAAGAACACTTTCAAAAATATCTTCTAGTTCGTTAGAAAGAGGTGCCAGCTCTTGTTATTTATAAATTTCAAGCTTGAACAAAAGGAAAGGACAAGCAGCCGACTCTTTCACGGCGAACAGTGCATCGCTTACAGCACTAAGGAGCAGATACAGAAATGGTTAGAAATTAGATTCAGTTTTTTAGAAATAAATTTGTTTTAGTAAAAGGGCGGTCATTTGAAGCCGTTCCCTAAAATTTGTGTAATTAAAATTAGCCGGTTAGTAGTATTTAACCCTTCTCGTTGCATTGGAGAAGAGTCCGGAAATTTGTCAAAAAACTTGTCCTCAGAACATGCACTTTTGCACCCTCGGAGGGGGTTTTTGATGAATGGACGGATCGAGATTTATTTATGTTTGCATTTTAATACCTGCTACTGATGTTGCACTTCTGTACTCTTAGTAGGCATTAGAAGTAAGTAGAAATAGATCGTTATTGCTTAAGGTCTGTGAGTATAAAATCAGTCATAAATGGTACTTTTATCTCTTGACGAATTTCTGCTCACATTCTTAGAGTAATATACAACTGATGTTGTTTATATGTTAATGTATGAATGAGTGGACTACCATTTGGCACTTTTGTACGGTGGAGTCATTGATTTGTGCTTACTACATGAATAACTGATTATGTGATATGCTGTTCACAACCGTTTTGCTTAACTTTTTATACAGGATGGTTCATCTTAATTGATTTATATTCTCATATTAGCTGAATAATCTTCATTACCAGTTATTGTGTGAAATCTTTCTAGATCGCATAACGGAAAAAGTTCTATCCCGGGTTAGCGTAGATCAGATGTGTTGTTCTTGATAGATTAAAGTAGTATAAAATTCAGTCTCAGAGTTTAGAATTAAATTAGCTTAGAAATAATTCCAGATTTTCATTATCATATTCTACACACACACACATCACCAAATTCTACACACACACACCCCTTAGATCGGGAAGCTGGTCCCGTTATCCCCAGTCGGACCCGCTACACCAAACGGGCACGGAGCCGCCAACTAGGTTCCCGACCGGGTGTGTATCCCCCTTCTTGTTGACCCAATTTCAGGGCCCTCAACATATTTGGCGCTAGAAGGAGGGCACGAACTATGAATGGCTCCTAAAGCAGTACCTAAATACCATTCTGAGAGTAATACACCCTCATAAACTCCCTCGACTTCTCCAACACGGTTAAACCCGGAATTTGAAGTCGCTCT
Source organism: Pinus tabuliformis (assembly GCA_031772625.1). NCBI lineage: Eukaryota > Viridiplantae > Streptophyta > Pinopsida > Pinales > Pinaceae > Pinus > Pinus tabuliformis. The sequence goes on along the minus strand of CM062817.1, from coordinate 44,815,045 downwards.
AGTATCTACCACTGCTACACATTCGAATATATCAGACCAATCTATCATTGAACCCCCTGAAATTCAAACTTTGATTCATAAACTCCAGGGATTCTCTATTTTTAACCAGAAGTCCGATAAATCCAAAAGCAGCGTGACTTCGCAGTACAATCCTGCTCATCCCCTTACCAGACTAAAGAGTGAAAAATTTGGCATACAACCAAGTGAACTCCCTCTCCCTACCAGGAAAAGAGCAAGGAAAACACCACCAGAGTCTGACAGTAAGACTCCTTCATCCACTTCGTCCATATCAACTCCCTCACCGCGAAGTCAACCACCCACTCTTTCATTCCAACTCACTCACCCATCTTATACAAACCTTCCTCTTCAAACATCAAAGATCTTAATATCTTCATCTTCTCAGCATCAGGCATCATCTTCTGCACTTCCATTAACTAGCAGCTCAACGATGGCCCAGTCTCCATGGAACAATCCTGGGGCGGTTTTAATGCCTCCACCCCTGAGCCCTATACCGGCCCATCCTGAGAAATGGCTGCCTAAATTCAATCCGGAAGCAGGCATGCTAGCCGAGGAACATATCAATAATTTCATGCTTTCTGTTAATCTCAACGGAGTCACTAACGAAGACGCTGTTGTCTAGCTTTTCCCTTATACAATGCAAGGAACAGCCGGGTCATGGTACTTTTCGTTACCTTCCGGATCCATCACAAGCTGGGACATTTTTCAAAGTCAGTTCCTCACCAAGTTTGGTGATGACAGATCCACGGCGACATTGATCAATGACCTATCTAATCTTAAGGCTGAGGCTAGAGAACCCATTAAAGATTTTAACTTACGGTTCAATAAGATCCTCAACAAAATCCCCGCTGCTTCACAACCCAGCGAGGAAGTAAGATGTGAATGGTACATCACAGATTTACCTCCAAACTTGGCTATCTTCGTAGATAGGGCAAACAAGACCACCTTAGTCGACAACTTGACAGAAGCGTTAGCAGTGGAAAAACGCGTGGTAGCCCTAGAAAAGAGATCTGCTATAGAAGAACGCAAATCTAAGAAGATCTCTTTCAAAGAAGACACCAAGAAGAAGCAAATGAAAGACCCTTTCAATTTGGAAGGATTACAAAAAGTGTTGAAAGCCATGTCCAATGAGATGATTGATATTAAGAAACAAGTAGCAGAGAATTCTTCGAAAAATCCCTTTAGGACTTTTAAAAGAAATCCTCCCATGGAGGTAAAACCACCTAGTGTTGTCTCAAACGTTGAATCTGAAGAAGACGAAGAAGAAGAGAATACCACTGAAGGGCAGACCGACGAGGAAGAGGTCGTAGAACTACAAGGAATGTGGGACTTCATCCTCCCATAAGAAGAGGATCAAGAAGCATTTCCTGTTAGCACGAGAAGCAAAAATCAACTTGATCCTCCCCTAACTACCCCAAAACAAAAGGGCGCAAACCCTGCAACAAAAGAAAAGGTCGCAAAAAAAAAGACAACTGCTAAAGCGACCCAGCTTAGCCCAGTCCAATCTGATCAAACGCCTCCATCAAGAACACTAATAGTGTCGGATGAAATGGAATATAACATCATTGATGACATGAAGAAGACTAGAGCTAATATCACTCTGTATGAATTGAGTAAATTGAAACACCGGCAGAAAATAATGATGAAAGAATTACATGCTGTGCCTACTACATCTTTACCTACAGCTGTAGCTTCCCACAATCTGGGAAGACCTCCAACCAACACGATCAATAAAATTGATCCAAATGACATCGCCTTGATTGGAGGAAGATCGAGATCCCATACTCCTCCTTTTCTTCTCACATATGAAATCTTCAATAAAAACGTGCACAATTGCTTGGTCGATTCTGGTGCTTGAACAAATATTTTACCCAGGTCAATATGTGCCAAATTGAATGTGCAACCTCAAAAATCCGCGGTACGTATAGTTCAACTTGATCGATCCCAAGTCGAAGTGATTGGTGAACTCAATCAGGTGACCATAAGATTGTCGTCTAACCCAAAAGTGTGTCAGGTTATCAACATTCTAGTAGCTGATATCCCTGAGTTCTATGGTTTGATTCTTAGCAGGGATTGGTCGGAGAAACTCCACGGATATTTTTCAACCGATTGGTCGCACATGTGGTTACCATACAATGGTAAACCAAATCAGATAAAGGTTGAACGAGAGTTGAACCAAAAATACATAGTGACAGAACTGGAAGGAGAAAATGAAGCCATAACATACAATAGCAGCATTGTAGGCAATTACGCAATAGATTCTTTCCTAGGTAATTTCAATGCTCATATTTCACCATACTTAGAGAATTCAGTTTTATCCCAAGTTGAAAATTTCTCCCAAACTGATGACTCAAAATGTTTTAGTTTTTTAGATAATTCTGTAAATACATCTTTATTTTGGAAATTATATTTTGATGGATCTAAATCCAATGAGGGAGCAGGAGCAGGATGCGTTCTGATTAACCCAGACGGGAACAAGATTATGCTCACATGCAGACTTGAGTTCGATTGCACGAACAACACAGCGGAGTACGAAGCCTTGGTTCAAGGCCTATACAAAGCAATCGGATTAAACGTTAAGTATCTTCAAGTCTTTGGAGATTCGGAGATCGTCGTAAAACAGGTACGTAACACCATACATTGCCTGTCAAGTCATTTAAAGCATTATCAATCATTAGTTCAAGATCTCACTGCACATTTCGTAGCATTCAACATCTCGTCAATTCCAAGAATTCAAAACGCGAGCACAGACCTGTTAGCTAACGTAGCCTCTAGACTTATCCCTGCTGAAGATTTTAGTCCTGATAGGTTTTCAATAGAATTAATCTTTAGACCATACATCCCTGACAATATCACCAATTGGAGAGTGTTCAATGACGATCCTGACATCGTAAATTTCCTTACTTCTGAAGGATCCTACTCAAATCAGATAATCGACGAAGACCATCATGATCACCAAATACAACAAAATGGCTCTGACAATGCTATACCGAAATCAGTGGTCAAGTTAGAAGATTTATATGATTTGAAAAGTCGGTTTAAAAGGTCCGCCAATGCTAAACTTTGCAGTTCTACCCTGAACTATGAATTAGTAAACCTAGGGACCGATCAGAAACCCCAAAACGTTAACCTAGGTCACGGCCTAGCCCCTAAAGAGAAATCAGCATATATCCGTCTTCTGAGACAATACAAAAACGTTTTTGCCTGGAATTACGATGAGCTAAAGACATACAACACTTCTATCATTCAACATGTTATCCCTATGATTGACAATGAAAAACCTGTCCAGCAGAAGCTCAGAAAAATACACCCTAACCTAGAAAATCAGATAAAAACTGAGCTTAATAAGTTGTTGAGAGCCAGAATAATCTTCCCCGTAAGGAATTCTAAATGGGTATCCAATATGGTGCCCGTTAGGAAGAAAAACGGAGACATTAGAATCTGTATCGATTTCCGAAATCTCAACAAAGCCTGTTAGAAAGATAACTTTCCCCTCCCACCTATGGAGCAAATATTACAGGCAGTAGCAGGCTCAGAATTAATGTCATTCCTGGATGGATTTTCAGGATACAATCAAGTACTGGTGCATCCCGATGATCAGTTAAAGACTACGTTCCGAACCAAATGGGGCACTTATGCATATCGGAAGATGCCATTTGGTCTGATCAATGCCAGAGCTACCTTTCAGAGAGCCATGGACATCGCGTTTAAAGGGTTAGTCAATAAATCAGTAGTGATTTACCTGGATGATATAACAGTGTACTCCAAAAAACGAAACAACCATCTCAAAGATTTGAAGCAAATCTTTCAAAGATGCTTGAGGTATGGGATTTCGCTCAACCCAAAGAAATCTTTCTTTGCATTAAGCGAAGGGAAATTGCTCGGATTCATAGTGTCGAAATCTGGTATTCACATAGAACCCGACAGAATCAAAGAAATTTCCGAAATATCCATACCCCATAACAAGAAAGCCATGCAATCCCTCCTTGGACAGATCAATTTTGTCAAAAGATTTGTCCCGGATTTTTCACGTATTATTTCTCCCTTACAAAATATGATAAAAAAGAATTCAAATTTCAAATGGGGTCTAGATGAGCATGAAGCGTTCAACTTAATCAAACAAGCTATCATCAATGCTCCATCTTTGGCCACCCCAAATTTTTCGGAATCTTTTATCTTGTACACTTTTGCCTCAGAGAAATCCTATGCCGCGATTTTGACCCAAGCAAATCAAGAGAAAGCGGAAGCTCCAATCGCATTCTTTAGCTCGAACTTACAAGGTGCTGAAATTAGTTACTCAGACGTAGAGAAACAAGCATATGCTGTTTTCAAAGCGATCAAATATTTCAGACCTTTCTTGCTTAAAGCCCACACTAAAGTCTTAGTACCGTTTCCGGCGGTAAGAAACCTTTTGGTGCAGAAAGACGTGGGCGAAAAGAGAGTTAATTGGATTACCGCTTTACAAGAATATGATCTTGAGATCAAACCAGCAAACATCGTAAGAGGTCAAGGCTTCTGCAAAATGTTAGCCGGAGCATCGTAAATCCCGGAGAACTCATCTGAAGAGGTACAAGCGTATGAGGTAAGCCTAAACGATGCAGAATCATCATATGCTGACACCATTTATTTTCTTAAGAACGGGTATGCTCCATCACGTTTGGATCATACCAAGAAAAGAGCTCTGAGATTAAAAGCTAAATAATACCAGCTCATAAATGATGTCTTGTTTAAAAGGAATTACGATTCTGTGCTTCTTAGGTGTCTTGAGAAAACTGAAGCCGAAAAGGTTTTGCAGGAACTCCACGATGGACCAGCGGGTGGACACTATGCCGGAGATGCGACTGCACATAAAATCTTGCGTGCAGGATATTATTGGCCCACGTTGTTCAAAGACTCATACAATCACGTAAGGAAATGCCAAGTCTGCCAGACTGCTGCAGGAAAACAAAGGAAACCGTCCATGCCGCTACAACCAGTCATCATCGAGCAACCATTCAGTCAATGGGGATTGGACATAATAGGTGAGATCGTTCCTCACTCTTCTAAGCAGCATAAATATATCCTTACGGCAACTGATTATTTTACCAAATGGGTAGAAGCAGTTCCTCTTAAGACAGTTCATTCTGAAAATATTATTGAATTCATAGATCAATTTATCATCACTAGGTTTGGATTGCCAACAACATTAATGTTTGATAACGCTTCATATTTTTCTGGAAATACTATGACTGAGTTTGCGCTTAAAAGAGGGTTCAAACTGAAATATTCTGCAAACTACTATCCGCAAGGTAATGGATTGGCTGAGTCAACAAACAAGAACCTAATCAGAATTATCAAAAGAAGAGTCGACCAAAACCAAAAGAATTGGCACAAAGCGCTGGTAAATGCTTTATGGGCTGATAGAATCACAAAGAAAGCTTCAATCGGCACTTCTCCCTTTAATTTAGTTTATGGGAGAGAAGTGGTTCTTCCGACTCACCTAGTCATTCCCTCTTTGTCTTTAGTGCAATATATCGATGAAGTATCTACTTCCTCTTTACAATTAAGACAAATGGAAATAATCAAACTAGAAGAACAGAGAGAACAAGCTAGGAAAACCCATGCTCATCACCAAGCGCTAATAAAATCTTCTTTTGACTCAAGCATCATAACCAGAAAAAACTTTCAGATGGGTGATTTAGTTTTGAAATGGGATAAGGCTCATGAAGAAAAGGGCAAACATACGAAATTTCAAAAGTTGTGGCTTGGCCCTTTTCAAATTGTAGAAGTCGTAGGCCCGTCTACATTCGTGTTGCAGGATCTGGCAGGAAGGAGAGATTCTTTACCTGTCAATGGACTGATTCTTAAATTATACTTTCCATAGAAGACAATTCTTCTAATTTTTGTAGGATAGATTTAGTTTTTAGTTTTTATTTTGTTTTGTTTTTCTCTTTTTATGAATAAAACCCGTTGTAAATGATCATTTAAAAAGGATTCATGAAAGAGCACGCCAATTCTCTATCAGATTTTGATTTCGCTTGTACAAATAGCAATTTTTTTTGAAAATCTGAATTTTATTATTGACAAATAGAGTTAACTTCACTTTGATTACGATACTCGTTTCTACCTCTAAAAAACTTTGACAAAAGAAACCTTTGGTAAAAGAATTGTTTTGTATTAGCACCATGAAAGGTATCATCAATAATAAAATAAGCATTCTCTGCAAAACTGTTGTTTTCAAAAACTCTATTATTGTCGTCCAGAGCTTTCTTAAGGAAAAACAATGACTTCCTCCCTGCTAAAAGGAAATTACAGCATTCAGAGAAACAATCCAAGGAAAACACTATATCTCAAAGAATAAGAGGTCTCATCACGAGCCGGCTTATCATGATCACAGATATTATAACTTGCTGACTTTGCCAATACTGTCTATCAAAACAGGGCAACGACTTAAGATTGTTGCAATCAAAAGACAAGAGGTCTCATCACGAGCCGGCTTGTTCAGCAAAAGTGTAAATTAAGTGAATGACTGTCATAATTTGGCCACCAAACCAAGACATTGTTCTTTAGAGAATTTAAGAAGGAAAAGTGTGTCAAAAAGGATTTTTCTCTGGAATGTTGCGAGTAACCTCAAACAGGAAAAAGGATCATTGCTGGATAACATGGTAACCCTGTCGAGGCTATGGATGCTTGCGGGCAGCAGAGGCTCTACCTACGACAAATGAGCATACTTTTAAGCCAGTACGCAGAGAAGACCTTATTTTATCTTTAATCAAGACCAAGTAATGTCTGATGCGAGTGCAAGAAAAAACCTGAGGAAGCAAGCAATTGGGATATAAAAAGGTTTGAGACAAAATATCGTTGACAAGGTGAGGGGTAATCTACTCTATTTGTCCATAACAAAATTTAGACATATAAATTTTTTTTGCTGATTCGGAAGTGACCGGTCAATAGAAATACAGAGATAACTGGTTCTTCACAGTGAATCGCCATTGTTGTGGTCACCAACAACCCCCTTCTTTGTTTGATATTAGTAATAACATCAAGCAAAGGGGGACCCTTAACCAAAAAATCCAAAAATATTTTTGTTTGAAAAATCTTTTGTATTAACTCCCTAAGAGCTATATCGCGTCGCAAAGGAAAAAGAGGCGCTCTCCCAAAGCGCATAAATACACTGAAAGGGAGCGACGCGAGAACTCATCGCACCGCGTGCATTAAAAGCGCTCAAAAGGGGAAAACCTAAAGAACCGCCGACGGCCGATATGCGACGTCGCACGTCGCAATGTCGCATAAACAGCACAAAGTGACAAAGCGAGAACCTTGCCACCTTGCGATCTTGCGATATGCGATTTGCGACCATGTAAAGCTGCGACCTGCGATCTATGGTTTGTGACAAATGAGACCATCAATTGCTGCGATACCACTTATTTACATCGCAATCTTCGATGCTGCGATGCAAATCGCAGAAGCCATTCGTCGCAGGCATTCCTCGGCATGATCTGTGAGCCCAAAATTAGGCGCGCACCTTACGGGAAATTAATGATTGTACGCCTGTGTATCCAAAGATGATTATGTTGCGTTTTTCGAAGAGTCAAGTCATAATGGGTGACATGATTATGCATTCATTAGAACTTAATTGCTTTCATGTCAATCTTTTCTTCTGTCTCTTTTCATTTACGTGAACTATAAGTCAACAACTGATATAAATCTATATGCAGGAAACATCTAAGGAAAAGCGCCAGAGCTAGAAGAACAGAGAGGAGATGACTTCGCTACCGCATACAGTAGGGCCACGGATTCCAGAGTATCACTCAACAAATGCTGATGGGAATAGGCTATCTAGGACTCAGAGTCAAAGGCGCACAAAAGCAAAGCGTTTATGAAAGATCCTGAGTCCCAAATTGGGTAAAGCAAAAAGAAAAACGCTTAAGGGGAAAGACGTCTCAGAAAAGCCTGGAATAAAGAATGGAAACAAGTTTCAATTAAGAAAATCATTCAGGCAACAAAATCCCCAGCTCATTGAGTCATTCGCACGGCCGGAAACCGAAATAGCAACAGCACAATCAGTTTGAAAGAAATCTGAGTTGTACTAAGTATACACGCCATGAAGACACTCCTCCAGAAGAACACTTTCAAAAATATCTTCTAGTTCGTTAGAAAGAGGTGCTAGCTCTTGTTATTTCTAAATTTCAAGCTTGAACAAAAGGAAAGGACAAGCAGCTGACTCTTTCACGGCGAACAGCGCATCGCTTACAGCACTAAGGAGCAGATACAGAAATGGTTAGAAATTAGATTCAGTTTTTTAGAAATAAATTTGTTTTAGTAAAAGGGCGGTCATTTGAAGCCGTTCCCTAAAATTTGTGTAATTAAAATTAGCCGGTTAGTAGTATTTAACCCTTCTCGTTGCATTGGAGAAGGGTCCGGAAATTTGTCAAAAAACTTGTCCTCAGAACATGCACTTTTGCACCCTCGGAGGGGGTTTTTGATGAATGGACAGATCGAGATTTGTTTATGTTTTCATTTTAATACCTGCTACTGATGTTGCACTTCTGTACTCTTAGTAGGCATTAGAATTAAGTAGAAATAGATCGTTATTGCTTAAGGTCTGTGAGTATAAAATCAGTCATAAATGGTACTTTTATCTCTTGACAAATTTCTGCTCACATTCTTAGAGTAATATACAGCTGATGTTGTTTATATGTTAATGTATGAATGAGTGGACTACCATTTGGCACTTTTGTACGGTGGAGTCATTGATTTGTGCTTAATACATGAATAACTGATTATGCGATATGCTGTTCACAACCGTTTTGCTTAACTTTTTATATAGGATGGTTCATCTTAATTGATTTATATTCTCATAATAGCTGAATAATCTTCATTACCAGTTATTTTGTGAAATCTTTCTAGATCGCATAACGGAAAAAGTTCTATCCCGGGTTACCGTACATTAGATGTGTTGTTCTTGATAGATTAAAGTAGTATAAAATTCAGTCTCAGAGTTTAGAATTAAATTAGCTTAGAAATAATTCCAGATTTTCATTATCATATTCTACACACACACACATCACCAAATTCTACACACACACACCCCTTAGATCGGGAAGCTGGTCCCGTTATCCCCAGTCGGACCCGCTACACCAAACGGGCACGGAGCCGCCAACCAGGTTCCCGACCAAGTGGGTATCCCCCTTGTTGTTGGCCCGATTTCAGGGCCCTCAACAGAATGTTAAGGGTTTTCCATTGTTTCTCAACAATAAATAGGCCTTCGAGCCTCATTGTAACACAGTTCAGAGGTATGTAGCCACCACATCTCTTCTCAGAGATAAGCTACCATCTCCCTAGCAAGTTTATTTCCATTACTGTTTGTAAGCATATTGCAGTATTTTACATTAATGAGATGAAGTATTATTTCCGCTGCATATCTGTGTTTATGGTTATGTCTATAATTTGTTTCATTCCTGTTTAAGTCCGGATCACCTCTACACAAACAACATGTTCCTGTACTATCGTGATGTGCTTGCACTAGTGCAGGTACAGTGCTTCTGTGTAAAAGTATATTTTACCTCCCTTACTGAAGATTTACATCTTTTTGGAGGTGCTCTAAGCCTTAGGGATTAGAGCACTTTGTCTCTGTGACAAGAGACCAGCTCTTGCACCGAGGCAGAGTTTCCTTCACCAAGTCTCTAATTTACTTTCAAAAAGATTGAAAGGTGTGCTGAAAAAGAATTGCAATTGCAAACGAAATTATGAGATAAATTATCTATGGAAAATAAATGCTTTAATTAATTAAATCTTGCAAAGGAAGTAAAATTCATGAAATGAAAGCAACTCGAAGTAATTAAAGCAGTAGTCTAAGGATGTACATGTATCATCTAACTTTGGCAATCCACTTAAAGTGTTTATGTTCCTTGGTCGTAAAGCATAAAATGGAAGTATAACGTGTCTATAATGAATTGATGCAATTGTTCTTAGATCCTTCAGAAATATACTTTCAATGCTGAAGATAATTACTGAAATTAGCAGCCCATTTTCATGAAAGCATAACTGAAATGATAATCAGGGAAAGAAATGCAATGTTTGCTATAAAATAAATGACTGAACTGGAGTGCAGGAAATCACATGCACTGGTATAGGAAAAGGGCTTCTTGCACGATCCAAGCGGAAGCAAATCGAGACAAGAACTGTGAGTAAATAAATGTGAGAAAGGAATTACAGAAAAGAAATAACTCAATTAACTCCCAAGACACGGATCCATTTCATACTTAACTCCGAAATAGGTTTAGATCAGAACTTCAGAAATAAATATAAAACTGTTCACACCATGCAACTGCAAAGGGAAATATCCACACAATCTTTCCGAATAACGAAAGCACAAGGGTAAACAAGTTGGGTTGGCTGGACCCTAGCCAACCAACTCGTTTCCATTTTAAGAAACAAAAAGATTCAGCACTCAAGTATGCATCAAAGATAAATTAAACATAGTTCATGAATAACATGGCGGATTCCTTGTATTATTTGATTAGAAAATGTACATAGTAGTGCGAGTCTAGCCCAGAGCCGAGTGCGATACCAGATTACATAGAAAATGAAATTACAGTCTAAGGATCACTAGCTAGTTCTATCTACAATCTATATTTTATACATCCTTTGGCCTTATCCATATTGCACTAATTACAGTCATTTTTTTATTCAGGCCTTTCGGCTCAACAGACTAACGACCGAACATTAAAAAATCGGCTAATAGTTATAATGGAATGTGTACTTCACTGGTCGTAGACCATCCTTGGCAAACATCCCTGATTGTGTGCCACCAATATCCATCCTTAGTTAATCAACAACCGAACTCGGAGTCATGGATCAAAACGTTCGCGTGGAAAGATTCAGATCACGGAAGTATCGGACCAATCATCGTGGTGGTGCAAGAATCTGCCTGCATTGATCATACTAACTCATAATTAAGACTAAGTTCCTCAATTAATTCTAGGAAATTATCATAAGTTACAAGAGGTACTTAATAGGCATGAAATCTGTGTAAAAATGATTAATAAATAACTTTAATAAATATTAATGTAAAATTCGAAGCATATGCAGGAATAGGTAGTTATCTTGAATTAGTGCAGGAAAGAGAGGTTTAAGTTGAGATAAAACAGAGGTTAATGTTTATAGAAATGGGGTAAAAAATAGTGCAATTTGGGACACAACATCCTCCCATCCCTAAGCTGTTGTGTGTCCTCAAAAAACATTTTACCTTCTGCAAAAAAATCCTCAAAAATGAGTGGCTAGCTCTCAATCTTGAATTTCAATGCTTATTCCTACTTTCACTATCTTTGGCTTTCTCCCTCGGGCTCTTCTCAGTTGATTCGTCACCTTCTTGAGGCATTTGTAGAATTTGGAAGCTCGATACTTCCACACTTCTACTTGTTGCTTCTGCCTTTTTACCTCTGCAGGTAGCTCCAGCTCGCTCTACTTCTACCAAATTTGTTCCTTCATGACCTAGTTCAAAGCTTCCAGGTCATTAACTTGCTGCTCTAATTCTTCTAGTCAGCTGTTGAGGTAGAGAGTAGATGGTTATGTGCTAATACCTTTAGGTGTAAATGTCTTCTTTGCAATGGACTTGAAATAGGTCCCATCATCGTCAAGGTCAAGGCCATCAAATGTCTACATTATGATGTCGCCGAGGGTTTCTACACTCAGGGTTTCCTTGTCACCAAGGGTTTTGATGCCCTCCACAATCTTCATGCCAAGGGTTTTAGTACCTTGTGCACTCAACTCCTCAGGGTTTTTAATGCCCTGTTCTTCCAGTTCCTCAGGGAACTCAGTACCCTGTCCATTCCGACCAACAGGGGTCTCAGTACCCTGTCTCTCTAAAACAGTAGGGGTTTCAGTACCATGTTCCTCTAAAATAGGGGGTTTCAGTACCCCGTTCCTTAAATACACCCAGGGTTTCAATGTTCAGTTCATTGAAATTATTGAGGGTCTCTATATTCTACTCTTTTTTATCCTCATGACCCTCTGTTTGGACTTCACCAGTACTTGGTGTCATCTTCCTCTTCCTTAATCTACTGACAAAAGTTGACAACAATACATCATCTTCCGTGTTCTCTTCATCTCCCACAATGTGTGCTACTACATCTGCAAGCACTGAGAGATTATGAACTTTAGGGGAAACTTGGGGTGATTCATTGATTATAATCAGAGAGCTCGATTGGTTCGTCCCTTGGGAGACAGTCTTCCTCCTCACCGAGGTTCTAGTCTTTCTCTTCTTAGCCGAGGGTGGAGGATTTTCAATAGTCTTCTTCCCTGCTTGCACTCATGTGCTTTCACTTTCTACTCGGTAGGAGATGATGCCTCTTCTTTCCTTTTCTTACTTGTACTCATGCTAGCAGACTTCTCTGCACTCCTTGCTCGAAACTCCTTCAAGAATGCTCCCCAAGTTACTTCTTTTTCTTTCAGCTTCTTCTTAACCAAAATCATGATAAGCCCATGATGGTAGAGCTTGTTTGCAACTTGGCTTGTGTTTCCACTCTGCACGCCCTTCGCGATTTTCTTAAGACTCCTAAGCATGTAGTGAGGGAAATTAATCAATTTTCCCAACTCAAAGTGCAGCAACAACCGAAGGTGATACACGAACACCAATGTATAGCGTCCCTCTCGAGTCATGAATTTCTGCAGTATGAACAGGAGGTCTCGCCACTTCCCGATAATGGCACTTTGCGAAACTCCCTTCCTCTAGTCAAACTTAAGCTTTTTCTCAACCATGAACTGGTGCCATCGTTTCTTCCCGAGCCGCTCCTTTTTAAGCCAATGCTCTCTTATAAGTGGCAAGCCTGTAGCTTGTGAAATAGACTCTTCTATAACTTTGAACTTCAATGATCCGACCCTGACTCGACCTTCTTTGAATGTCCTTGCAAACTCTAGTACCACAACCATGTCGAACCCATCAAACTTCTATAAGAATGGTAGGAACCCAGATTCTTGCAATAGTGCAAGACTGTTCCAGTACTCTGCGGTTTTCTCAATCTCTTGCAAAGACGATGGCTCACTCCTTGCGGGTGCCATTTCAAACTGTAGTTCACCCTTTCCGATCACACCCTCAAAAGAATTCTAGCAAGTGACATCAATGCATTGCCGAGAGGTTTATGCCGGAGGTTCGTCACCTATGTCTTTTCAGTCCCACTCACCCGGTCATCATGAAAATAGCTCTTTGTAATAGGTGCAGATTCGTATCGACCCGCTGCAGGGGAGTAATAATTATTGGGTGGAGTGGAGGCTTATGCGGTGATGGTGCAACGGTTACAATGATCGGGTTACGGGGTAAGGTAATAATGGACAAGCAATGCGAAATTATTTCAAGGAAGGTGAATACAAACTATCGGACAACAGTACTATCCCATAGTCCACCTCGTAATTTAATCAAGACATACTTCAGCACTTATTAAAAAAAATAGATTGTAAAACCCTATACACCTTGCACTTTAAATATTTTTCCTAAGTCAGTAAATGATGAAACAGAGTATTAATTGAAACATGCAATGCTATGATATATCAATACTCATGTGCAGGAAAGTAAAGATCCATAGATATCCTTGATAAAACACTCATGGACTGTGTGAATTTTATTTTCTTTCACAGTCAGTTGTGTTCCTGCACTAAACCTGCTTGCACTGTGCATCTTGCACGAGGGACTTTTACAAAAAAAAAAATCTAATAGAACATAATTATGTAGCTGGACTTACAAAATTTTGCCTCATTATACAAGAAAAATTTATTCGCCATCCTTTGGTGTCTCATGAGCATGCCTTCTGGATTGATTGCATCAAATTCTGCAATCAATTTATGAGGGAATAAAGAAGTGCGAAGGGGTGTAATTTTTTTTTTTTTTAGAATGGGAAGGAACATTACAGCAGGGACTCCTAAAACAATATCACCAAGAGGGATAAATGAAACGGGATGTGGAAAAAAATTCAAGGGAAAAGAGGGATTTTACGAAATCGGGCAAGGGTAGTTTCTTAGAAGAAAGAGGAAGGTAATTCATTGGGGATTTTAGAAAAGGAACTAGTGGAAATTTTTCAAATTGGAAATAGAAGAAAGGAAAAGTTTTTACCTTGAAATCTGCCTGCACTGGTGTAGAAAAAATAACTGCAGCAGAAAGTAAGCGTTTACTTAGAAAATAGTGTCATGCTAGTTACCCCAAACTTGGGTAATTGCTCCGTTTCGTGAAACTGCTTCTTCTTGGTGGCAGCCAGCATATCTAAAAAGAAAGTAACATTCCCTTTTTATTAAAATTTTGATCTTCCTGCCAACATGCTTTTTTTCAGGTTGATCCTTCTGTAATGATGTTAGTCAACTCATTTTCATAATTACAGGATTTTTTTTTCTTTTTATACTTTATATTTTTGTCATTTTTTTTTTTATTTTTTTTTTATTATTTTTTCAATAAGGACAAGAAGGAATCAAGTATTCAACAGGTTGGTGTTACAACCTACCAACTCCTTTTCAAATGGTTGTTGGAATTGCTGCATAAAATCTCCTTTAGTAAGGGGTTAAAAATAAATCTTCAATCTATGCTCGTTTACCAAGAACATAGAATTTTGTCCATCAATAGTTTTGATTTCTACCGCTCCATTTTCGAACACTTTGACCACCTCATAGGGTCCCATCCAGCATGTATGGAATCTTCCTTTAAAATATTTGAATCTAGAATTGTAAAGGAGTACCCAATCACCTGGTTGGAATTGCGTCTTCTGAATGGACTTGTCATGCCACTTCTTGCGCTGTTGTTGAACCAAGATGTTATGTTGAACAACATCCCTTCGGAATTCAACTAACTCGTTTAACTGTAGAAGACGCTATTGTTGTGCTTTAGAGAGATCTAGCCCCAATTGGGCTGTAGTTCTAAAAGTCTTGATCTAGAATTCTATCGGCAAGAGGACTTGCTTTCTGTACACCAGCTCATATGGTGTGTATCCTATGCTATTTCTCCAAGTGGTTCGATAGGCCCACAATGCTTCTGGTAATTTTTCAACCCAATCCTTTCTGTCCATATTTACCATCTTTGTGAGGATGGACTTAATTAGCTTATTCGTGGACTCCCCCTAACCATTTTCTTGTGGGTGATACGATTTAGATTTCCTGTGCCGTATTTTATACTGCTCCATCACACCTTGTACTAGATTAGAAATAAACTGCGGTCCATTGTCAGAAACAATTTCTCTAGGCACACAAAATCTAGTAAAGATTTCAATAAAAATAAAATCAACAACAACTCTTTCAGTAGCAAAAGAAACAACTTTAGCTTCTACCCATTTCGTAACAAAATCTGTACAAACCAAAGTATGCTTTTTATTTGATGATGATGGATTTATTGGTCCTATGAAATCAATGGCCCATTTTTCAAAAGGCTCAATCATAACCTGGGGACATAAAGGCATTTAATTGGTTTGATTAGGCTAGCCAACTCGCTGATAGCTATCACATCACTTCACATATTGTTTGGCATTCTTAAACAAGGAAGGCCAAAAATAGCCAGCTCGTAACACTTTGTATGCAGTCTGCTTATCGGCGAAGTGACCCCCACAAGGTTCATCATGGGAAGATTTTAAAATATCAAACACTTCTTCCTCTCTTACACACCTATGGATAATGAGATTTGCGCCGGTGTAAAAGAGGTCTCCTTGGATCCAGGAATATGCAGCACTTTTCTGAATGATATTCTGCTTTTCACGAGTGGATAAGTGAGGTGGTAATTTTCTAGTGACTAATAGTTAGCTATGTCAACAAACCATGGGGATTTTGCTGACACAACAAAAAGATGTTCATCAGGAAAATCATCATCAACGGGAATTGGTTCACCAGGATTATTTAACCCTGAAAGATAATCTGCTACTACATTTGATTTTCCTGGTCTATCAACAATAGTAATATTAAATTCATGTAACAATAGTAACCACCTAGTCACTCTACCACTAGTTAATGGTTTATTCATCAGATATCTTATTGAAGAATGGTAAATATGTACAAAGACTTCATATCATGTAATATAATGTCTGAATTTATTAATAGAAACAATTACAGCTAAAAAATCTTTCTCAGCAACCGTATAATTCAGTTCGGTGGGTGACAAGTTTTTACTAATGAAATAAATAACATAAGATTGTTTGTCTTCTTCTTGTCCTAAAGCTGTGCCAATAGCAATATTTGAGGCATCAGAGGAAATATGAAATGGTAGGGACCAGTTTGGTCCTCTCAAAATTGGTGCCTGGACTAATTTTTCCTTCAATGTCTCAAAGGACTATTGGCAAGCTGTGGACCAAGAAAAATCACTATCCTTAGCCAAAAGTCAGAAAAGGGGGGTAGCTATCCTTGTGAAATTCTTAATGAATCTCCTGTAATAGCCCTCATTTCCTAGAAAACCTCTCACTTCTCTTTGAGTTTTGGGTATAGGGAGACTCAAAAGGACCTCTATTTTTGTAGGGTCAACTTGCATACATTTGTCGGAAATAAGATGGCCAAGAACCACTCCCGCCTTGCACATTAATTTTCATTTCTTGTCACTCAAGGTGAAATGAGATTCTTGGGAGTGAAGAAGCAATTTTTCTAGATTCTTGAGGGCTTCTTGAAACGAATCACCAAACACAGAGAATTCATCCATATAGATTTCTACACACTCAAGGTCAGCGAAAATAGCCAATACTGCCATCTAAAAGGTAGTCGAGGCATTACATAGCCCAAAGGGAAGCACTTGGTAAGAAAATGTACCCCATGGACATGTAAAAGTGGTTTTGTCTTGATCCTTGGGTGCTATCTGTGTCAAGTTATATCCGCTAAAGCCGTCTACAAAAGAAAAGTACTGCTTACCAGCAAGGGTATCAAGTACCTAATCGATGAAAGGAAGGGGGAAGTAATATTTGAGAATGGATTTATTTAATTCTCTGTGTCAATAAAAATGTGCCATCTCCCATCTTTCTTCGGGACTAATACTAATGGAGAGACCCACTGGCTGTCAGAAATGGGATAGGTAAAATCAGCATCTAAGAGTTTTTGCAATTATTCCTTTACAACATCTCTTAGAGCTGGGTTCATTTGCCTTTGGGGTTGTCAGATAGGTCAGGCTCCATCATGAATATAGATATGGTGTGTACAATTATTAGGAGGGATGCCTTTCATATCTTCATAACCCCATGCAAAGGCATCGAGATGGTTTCACAACAAATTCACAAGCTGCTCTTGCTGAGAAGGATCCAAGTCTAAACTGATATACAAGGATTTACCTGGACTAATCTCAAAAAGAGTAGTATCAATCTCAAGAGTACACAAAGGTGTCGCTAGATATGGTGGTGATGGAGGTAGAGAGTCATATATTTCCTGAAAATCTAGACTAAAAATTTGACTCAATGACTCAAAATTAGGCATTGTGTCTAGAGTGTTCAAGAAGTCTTGAATCTCACCCTCCTGCGAGGACTCAACATTCTGATGTATCAAGGAAATAGGTTGAGTCTCTTCATCACTACTATAGTCTAACCATAAAGTGTCTTGGAGCTCCTGAATGGATCTAGCAGGTGGATATAAGGTGACCTTCTTCCTGGAATCTCCATGGGAAATATACATATCACCAAAACGACATTTGATATAAGCGTCGGCCATAGCAAGCCATGGTCGTCCCAAGATCAAGGGATGCCCTTCCACAGGATTATTGGGCTAAAGAAAAATGAAATCTACAGGATTTTCCCAAGAGTATAGGGAAACAACCACATCATCCAATACCCCTTCTGGTTTGATTTTAGATCTATCCGCTAGTTCAAGCACAGTGGGAGTAGGACAAATATGGACCAATCCAATTTGATCCATGGTTTGCTTGGTCATAACACTAATGGCTACCCCTAGGTCTATAAGTAGATTGGAGACAAGAACATCACCTATCTGAACAGAGACAACAGGGTTTCTGGGGTTGATATATTTTTCCATGTGCATACAGCCAGTCACTAACTCCACTGCTCTACCAAAAAATTGAATAGTTTGAGGGTCCATTCTTCTCCTCCCTGCCTTCTTGAGACAGAGTTCCCTAATGATTTTTGTATCGATGTGGATCTATTTAATAGCTTGGAGCAAAGGTACCCTTATGAAAAGTTTCCTAAGCTCAGAAGCCATGCTAGACTCAGGAATGGGGTCTTTATTCTCCACAACTAACCTCTCTGGATAGGGACGTTGGTTGGAAGAAGATGAAAGGGGCTTAGAATGTACATGGATAGGTTGAATGGTGTCATCTTTTTCAGAATGGTGAGTAGTTTCCTCCTCTCCTTTCTCATTGATAATTACCATAGGCTTCTTTTTATTTTCTGAGGTTACTACCTTCCCTAATCTCAATTGGAGATCATTGACTCTAACTACCATAGTTTGTTATCTGGATGAAGAAAGTGGGTTCATAGAATGGATCATTTGTAACGCTTTATTATTGGGGTTGGGTAAAGGTTGAGCAAGCAACTGAGAAGGTCGAAACGGTGGAGGTAAATGTAATGGTGGCATAAGTTGACTCAGCTAAGGTAATTATGGTTGTGGCATTGGGTAAAGTGCATATGTAGGAGGGTATGATTGCATAGGTGCAGGATAGGAATGATGTGAATGATGTGAATGGTTTGGCTCTCTCCATCCTTGTTGCCGAGATTGGGAGGGTTGTCCATACTGATATTGGTTCCCATGCTACCAATATTGAGAGTGACCAGTGTTAGAATAGGAATATGAGTGTTCATTATAACCAAAACAAAATTGGTGGAGGTTCAGGAACCATACCTACACTTACCCGAGGCCAATTTCTTCGTGCTCCCATAACATGCAGTGATTCGGCTTCAGGTTGTCCTCCTTCAAGTACAGCTTTCAACCCAGGTATGGGGGGACATTTTTCTGTAAGATGGTTCTCTACACAAATTGTACATTTATTAGTTTCTTTAATATCTAGACATTCTCTTAAAGGATGCTTTCATCTACATCTTGGACAGAAAATAGACAATGACTCTTTCTCTTCTATAATTTTTTACTGAAACTTCAAAGAGTCTATTTGTTTACTAACATTATTCATTGTTTCAATTTTGATATTGTCAATTTTGTTTTCTAATCCAATAATCATAGCATAATTAGATTTGGTTTTATTGTTTTTATTCTGAATTCCTTTACCGTATCTATATTGGTTCCTTGATAATTTCTTGCACAAGTCATAGATTTGATCAAAAGACTTTTGAGAAATATCCCCTTGTCCTAATAGATTTAAATTATTACTAGCATCATTTGTAAGCCCATGTAAGAACAAGGTTCTAATGGTACTTGGATCAAATTTGTGCTTTGACCTTTGAAGGATATACAGGAATCTCTCCAAGTAGTCCTCTAGAGTCTCATCATCATTTTGCACAATAGTAAATATTTCATCTTGAATATCTCTAGTTTTACAATATTCCTGATATTTTGACAGCAACACCCTGTTCATTTGCTCCCAAGAAGATATAATGTTTCCTCCTAGTCCCATGAACCAGTGGAGTGTTGCATCCTTGAGGTTTGCAGGAAACAACTTTAACTTTTGGGTGTCAGATGAATAATCATAACTTCTACACAAAATATCAAACTCAAATAAGAAAGAGTTTGGGTCTTCATGTACCTTACCATAAAAATGAGGAAGAGATGATGGTGGAATATTTTTCATTTGTACTTGTGTATCAGGATCCACAATTGGGAATCCAAAAGTGGATTGTTCCTCATTTACCTGATTTTTACCAGTTCCTTCTACATGGCCCTCCTGATCTTCCATTGTTGTTTTTCCATGCAAACCACTCTCAACAGGCTGAGAAGGCGTTTTTCCATGCAAACCACTCTCAATAGGCTGAGAAGGTTGACTATGGGTTCTAATGGAATGTTCTTGTGTCATGAGTCTAAGTTTGTTTAGACTTTTTTCCTACAAAAGAAGGCCCAATATGAGATTTGGTTTTAGATTTGTCAATATTTCATTGGCCCCTAGTGGGCTTCGGACCCCTACCTCTTTTAGGCATTCATTTCCAAAAAATCACAAAACAAAATTCAAATAAAACGCTGCAATCTTCCAAAAACAACTCAACACCTATAAATTCCTTCAAACAATAGAAGTACACTACAGGAAAAAATAATAGCAGACTTACCCCTATTGCAAAAATGAAAAATTCTTACCAATTCAAATCGCCTCCTCGACAACGGCGTCAAAATGTTGGGTGCAGGAATTGCACTTAAGAAAACTCCTCAACACTTAATTGTCAACCCGGAGGTTTCGTAAACTTAGAGACGAAGCACAGGAAATGCTAGAAGTGGTATGAACTTTTCCTATTCTTAATCCTACTTCTTAAAGGAGATGTTTGCAAAATCATATAGAAAACAATGTTTAAATGAAAATGACACCAAAGCAACTCTAGTGTTGGAATATAAAAGAACAATTTGCAAGTAAATCAAGTAAAGGAGCTTTCGCACAACTGAAGCAATCTTTAATGTCGGAAGGAAATGCTATGTTTATCCTCAGATAGATGGATAACAGACTGACAAGTGGGCCATTGTAGAGATCTGTTTTCCTCTTGATATTCCTTCTACAAAAATAACCTGTTCTTGTATTATTGCAATGTGCTTGCACTAGTGCAGGTACAGTGCTTCTGTGTAAAAGTATATTTTACCACCCTTACTAAACATTTATGTCTTTGTGGAGGTTCTCTAAGCCTCAGGGCTTAGAGCACTCTGTTTCTGTGACAAAAGACCAGCTCTTGCACCGAGGCAAAGTTTCCTTCACCAATTTTCTAATTTACTTTAGAAAAGATTGAAAGACGTGTTGAAAAAGAATTGCAATTGCAAACAAAATTCTAAGATAAATTATCTATGGAAAATAAATGCTTTAATTAATTAAATCCTGAAATGAAAGTAAACTTCATGAAATGAAAGAAACTCAAAGTAATCAAAGCAGTAGTCTAAGTGATCTACATGTATCATCTAACTTCGGAAATCCACTTAAAGTGTTTTTGTTTCTTGGTCATAAAGAATAAAACGCAAGTATAACATGTATATGGTAAATTCATGCAATTGTTTTCATATCCTTTAGAAATATACTTTTTATGTTGAAGACAATTACTGAAATAAGTAGCCCATTCTCTTGCAAGAATAATTGAAATGATAATCAGGGAAAGAAATGCAATGTTTGTTGTAAAATAAATGACTGAACTGGAGTGTAGGAAATCATATGCACTAGTACAGGAAAAGGGCTTCCTGTACGATCCAAATGGAAGAAAATTGAGGCAAGAACTGCGAGTAAATAAATGCGAGAAAGGAATTACAGAAAAGAAATAACTCAATTAACTTCCAAGCCACGGATCCATTTCACACTTAACTCTGAAATAGATTTAAATCAGAACTTCATAAATAAATATAAAACTATTCACACCATGCAACGGCAAAGGGAAATATCCACACAGTCTTTCCTAATAACAAAAGCATAAGGGTAACCAAGCTGGGTTGGCTGGGCCATAGCCAACCAGCTCGTTTCCCTTCTAAGAAACGAAAATATTCACCACTCAAGTACGCATCAAAGATAAATTAAACATAGTGCATGAATAACATGGCAGATTCCTTATATTACTTGATCAACAAATGTACATAGTAGTGCGAGTCCAGTCTAGAGCCGAGGGTGATACTAGATTACATAGAAAATGAAATTATAGTTTAAGGATCGCTAGCTAGTTCTACCTACAATCTATATTTTATACATCCTTTCGGCCTTAACCGTATTCCACTAATTACAATCATTTTCTTATTTAGGCCTTTCGGCCGAAGAGACTAATAACTGAACATTACAAAATTGGCTAACAGTTATAATGGAACATGTACTTTGCTGGCCATAGACCATTCTTGGAAAACATCCCTAATTGTGCACCACCGATATCCATCCTTAGTTAATCAGCAACCAAACTCGGAGTCATGGATCAAAATGTCTGCGTGGAAAGATTCAGCGCATGGAAATCTCGAACCAATCATTGTGGCAGTGCAGGAATCTGCCTGCACTACTCATAATTAACACTAAGTTCCTCAATTACTTCTAGGAAATTATCATAAGTTACAAGAGGTACTTAATAGGCATGAAATCTATGTAAAAATGATTAATAAAACACTTTAATAAATGTTAATGTAAAATACAAAGCATATGCAGGAATAGGTAGTTATCTTAGACTAGTGTAGGAAAGAGAGGTTTAAGTTGAGATAAAACAGAGGTTAGTGTTTATATAAATGGGGTAAAAAATAGGGCAATTTGGGATACCAACACCTTGGTTGGTTTAGGAATAGTCCTTTTAGGATGCATCTTCTTAGGATTCTTTGAACTTGGTTGTTGCTGGGTAGCTAGGGCTTTCTTAGAAGAGTTTCCAAGATTAAGAAGACCAAGATGTAAGAGTTTTTCTTTTTATCTTATTAAATAATCACAAAGGCATCAAAATATGGGGACTTGTAGGCTTGTCCTTGAGAAATAAAGGCTTCTCTAGTAGAATGGAACGTGGTAACAAACACATCGTAGGCTGGTCCTAACCTAGTAAGAATGGAATAAATAAGGCTACCATCTTCTTTCTTAACATTAACACCTTCCAAGAAAAGTCTAAGGGTCTTGAACTTGGATGAAAAATCTTCAATGGAAGAAAAATTATTGGGGCCCAACATAAGCAACTCATTTTTGAGTTGATGGGCTCTAATTTCTTTTTTATTTCCAAAAATTTTATTGAGCTGTTTCATTACTTCATCAAGGGTATCAAGTTCTGCAATATGGAATCTAAGGTTTGGAGAAATATAGATCCATATCAACCCACGTGCTTGATCTTTCTTATTTTTCCATTTGACTGTCTTATCTTCATCTTTAGGTTTAGACTCTTGGCCTAAGGCTATTCTAAAAAGACCTTTACTTCTAAGTAAATCTTCCATGCAGGAAACCCATTAGAAGTAGTTGGTGGTGTCACGAATAACTTGGAATAGACTTTTCATTTTAACGGAAACTGAAGTTGTAGATGATGAAACTAAGTG
Organism: Pinus tabuliformis; assembly: GCA_031772625.1. Classification (NCBI taxonomy): domain Eukaryota; kingdom Viridiplantae; phylum Streptophyta; class Pinopsida; order Pinales; family Pinaceae; genus Pinus; species Pinus tabuliformis. The sequence continues at coordinate 44,791,993 of CM062817.1, read as the reverse complement.
TTCCAATGGAAATATCTCAAAAATTTATGCCGATTAAAAAAAACGGCTCTGAAAACGGCTTTTGGATGAAGAAGTTATGGCTTTTTGAAGAAAAGTTTTTGAAGATGCCGATGAAGTACGTGAATGTGCGGAAGTTAATGATAATTTTATTTTTTTAAAAAAATCCCCCCTCTTTCCATACTTAATCTAATTATCTCACTTAAAAAAAAAAATATGTGACCCACTTTTATAAATAAGTGAAAGTCACTTTTACAATGGTACTTTATGAGCTACCCACTAAATTGTAACTTAAATAAAAGATAAAGAGAGTTTAGAATTATAAGTGACTGACTTTTTATAATGGGTGAAAACACTTTTACATAAAATAACTTTAAAACATAAGATACATGTGTTTTTTGAAAAAGTAACTCAACAATAAGAAATAATTGAACCCATGACCTCTATTCTCTTAAAGTAACTTTGGACCAAGTGAGCTAGATTAAAAGGTTAGTTATTTTTGGAAAAGAGAAAGGGGGGTTTTTGTTTTTAGTCACTGAAGCTTTGGAGTGCGTGCTTACTTGAGAAAACCTTTTTTTCCTACACAACAAAAAAACCACACAACCCAAAACAGACATGCAAAAAAAAAAAAACCTTATGTCTTGAAGTTAGATTTTGGCGGAAACTAAATATTTTCCTCAATGTTTTTGATTTTTTGAGATCACACTAAGGTGTGTTAGAAAAGAGCATACACATGAGAAAAGTTCTTCCTTTTTGTTTCTGATTTTCCCAAGTCGCATAGAGTCGTGGGGAAAAGAGCATACACATAAATGAAAGGTATATATCCGGTAATAAAAAACAGAGAGGTAAATAAACCAAAATGAATAGACAAACAAATAACGAAAACTACAAATAAAGACTGTATACCTCGAGATCCTAAAAATGACGTAGCTAGGGCTACTGAAATTTTTTTCGCGTGAAATGAAAGGGGTTCCTCACTAGAACAAATTCTCCTAACACAATAGAGCAGTCCTCTTGTTGAGTCATGGAAAAGGTATATATACATTATTTATTTCATTATCCTTTTCTTTAGTTATATCCCTTCTACACCCTAGAGTGTTAATATATCAAAGGATTATGGTAAAAATAAGGAAATTATCTATCATCACGATTTAGCTAATTGTTATCACTCCTTATGCAGGAAAAGGACGAAATGGAACAACTGTTATTCCCTATCCAGGAAACAGCATACAGACAGCAAGCTGAGGATGGAGCACGAAATTATGGATAAGAACAAAGGAGATCACAACATCAGCACAAGGAAAGAAAGTTAACTGAATATGGAAGATTGCGCGAGTCCCTCAGGATCTCTTGATCCTGAGGGATTGATGTTACTATTTTACCCTTCTTACCCCTTGGCCATTGTAAAAGGCAGTGATTATAAAGAGAAAGGGGATGGGAGATTATTCAGAAATTACTATTGTATTTTTACTTTGATCATCAACGCTTTTTGTTGAAACAGAGTACGAACTGGCTGTAACTATTTTGCAAATGATTAATATATAATACAGTTGTTGTTCCTTCTCTCATACTGAAGTAATCTGGTGGTGTTCACTGACGGCTAAGGGCCCGACTTTGGTGGATTCACTTGCTGTTCCTGTATCATTCTTTTATGATTTCTGTCGTGTGATGGTTTGGCTTGATTTCCATTTATCGCATCACTTTGCTATTTCATATTCTTAGACTTAATGTAATTACTCTGTTTTACATGCTGCAAAAGTATTGTTTCGAGTTGTTATTCAATTACCTGTTTCAGTATTTCCTTATCACGATTTCTGATTTAGTCATTTGAGTTCAATGTTCTATTTCCAATCTAGTAATTTAGTTCAGTGTGCTATCTTGAGATTCTCCACTGTAAAGAGCATTGACTATTGTTGTCTACGCTCTCAGACTGATATCCCTGCTATTCATATTAGAAAATACTTTTGGAATATCAATCAGTTAAAAAAGGAATGAGTTATTTTTACTGTATTCTTCACTGATACTTGAATGAATCTTTGGTTTGGTTTCTATTAGTAAGTTAAAATTTCTTTTAATTTTAATTTGAGTTCACTAGTTGCATCCATTTACTCTTGTATTTGAAAGTGTTGTACTACAGTTTAGAAACATTACTCTTGAGTAAATAGCCACAACAAATTGTGTACAGTCTTGAAATAGAAAATCCTGCCCGGATTGATAACTAATGTGAAGATAATTAGGAGTTAAAAAGACACCTTTTATACCTCAACATTTTGGTGCCATTAGCGGGGAGAGTGTATCCATTTCTAAAGGAGTAGTGTGCATCTGATGAGTGCCTATTAGGAGAGAATTGGGTATTAAAAATGGAAGGTAAGAACCTGCGTACAGAGCATGTAAAAGCCCTGCTCCCCCGCCCACTTTCCAATAGAATTGTTAAGAACTTAGGGTAGAAGTAAATATTTGAGTTGTGTGTATGACTAAGAAGAAAAAACTTGAAAACAATCCAAATCCACTACCCAAACCCGACAAAGCTAAGGGACCGGTGACCCTTGGTCGATCAACCTTCATAGATGACATCATTAAGAAAGCCGAATCTTGGCCATCGATAGGCCCTATGAAAGTTGCTTCCAGAAAACCTATTGGCTCCCTTCAGACCACAGATTCACCATCAATAGCCTTTGCTGAGGTGCATAGCAAAACAGAAGAGATTGAGAAAAGTTTTCAAGAAATTGAAAATTCTCGCCCAATTTCTTTACAAGAAGGGAATTCTAGTAATCTCCGTGAAGGAGGAGGAGAAATAGGGGAAACAGAGGAGCCAAGATCCCCTCATGAAATAATTCAAACACTCAACAGCCTAGATAAGGGGAGTGTTGTTAAAATTATCCAAGAAGAAACAAAAGAAACTGAGGAGCCAAGATCCCCCTAGGTGGTAGTTCAGCAAGGAACACTCATCGTCCCAGACCAAGGGAGTGCTGTTAAGCTCATCCCCATCCCTTCCTGTCATCCTAGGAACAACTCTCTAGAAATCCCAGAAGGGTATTGGCACATATTTGATCAAATGGCTCAAAACCAACCAACACCTCAGACCTCCACACTGCAGTATCCCATCGTGGACACAGCAGTCAACGCACCTATGAAAGCCATTCCTCTCCAGAATATTCCTACCTTCCATGGGCTAACATTAGAGGATCTAGATGCATTTCTGTTTGAGTTTGATGTATTGTGATGAGGGTATGACTATACCACAGATCCCAAAAAACTAAATTTATTTCCCTCCACATTAAAAGGAGCAACTTTACAATGGTTTATTGGGTTAGGTGGGGGCGTTATAGACGACTGGGACGAGATGAAAAATTCCTTCCTAAAGAAATATCAGGACTATTGTAGATCCAGAGAATTAAAAGATGAGATATTTCAAATGATAGCAAGACCCAGTGAAACACTGGAAGAATATGTAGAACGCTTTCAATACAATCTCCAGAGGTCTCCTTATGAATCTTTTCCCTTTCCTGATAATGTGTTGAAAACTACACTGATTAAAGGGATGAAAGAACAATGGATTGAAACATTAAACATTATGGGTAAAGGTGACATATATCAGGAAAATTTTGCTGACATCATTAATTTGTGCATCAGTTATTCAAGAGGCAGCACAAGACTGAAGCCAGCAGAACACGACATGATCACAAGGGATAACAAAGTCTCTGGTGGAGGAATAACTGGCATAGAAATTGGCAATCTGCTAGAGGATTTCAAAATTTATATCCTAGGGACTCTAACAACATAGTTAGACATTATGTAGGCCAAACAAAAGCAAGCAGAAGCAGAACAAAACTTGGTAATATTCTATCCTAGATGCAAAAAGAAGCATAGACATAAAGAGTGCCCACTGGATACGGTCAAAATTTGCGCCATCTGTACAAAAGATCACGCCACAGAAAGCTGCCCATCACTCCTAGGACATAAAGCAGTCTACAAAGAAGAAAAATAAGAAACAAAACCGGTTTACCTACTAAATCAGTGCCACCAATGGCAGTCGTGACAAATAGGTATGCCCCTTGATCCATCCTCTTATTTTCAGCCTTCTCAATATAATGCTTAGCAGTATAATGGAATGTGGCAGAATTAGCCACCTTTCCCCAACTGGCGACAGCAGCCATTCCCCATGTCACCATGGCAAAATAAAACAAATCAAACCAATTGGCTGAATTTTCCTTACTATCCACCATTTTGGAAAAATAACGCATATTCAACACAATGGTCACCCTCCACCTCGCAAAGTCAAAACTGGTAGTCGAAATGGCAAAGACCCATAAATCAGCCAGCATGAACAATCCCCCTCCCTCAACCCACACTGCCAACACCTTATACATTGCAACAAAACCCCTAGAACAACTTAAGACTGCAGCTCCCAGCCCAACCCAACCCGAACCCCAACAACAGACTAGTTCAATCTGTGCAAATTATTGAAGGAACAGAACCAGAAACCGAGTTAAGGGAGTGCAATGACCTTCAATTAAGATTTGTGCATATAATAGAATCAGAGGGGAGTAAAAATGTCCAAATTGAAAATCCGTTACCTATAGAACAAACACCAAAAGAAGAGAATCTGGTTAGACAAAAAAAACATGAACAAGAAACCACCTCTTCTCCACCATTCCCAGAATGACTATTCATACCTTGCCTAATAGAACACCCTAATTTTGATCTTCTGGGAGAATTGAAAAATTTGTGTATAAAAATACCACTCCTCCAGGGTATTCAAGATATCCCAATTTATGCAAAAGCCATCAAGGAGTTATGTATGAAAAAGCCAAATAGGAAAATAACAACAAATCCAACTGTCCATGTAGTCGGTACCTTATCTAACTTACTATTAGGAAGAGAAACACCTGTAAAATATGAGGACCCAGGAAACCCTATAGTCACCATGCAAATAAATGGATGCTCCTTTCCCAATGCCTTAGTTGATTTAGGAGCAACAATCAATATTCTTACAACCACCATTTGTCAAAAGCTTGGCATTACATCACTAGACCCAACCACAACCTTATTGGAGTTGGCTGACCGATCGGTAGTCAGACCAGAAGGCACATTGCATGATGTAATGGTGTCTGTAGACTCTTGGGAATACCCTACAGACTTTCTGATCGTCAATCCTAGAAACTGACTAGATGGAAACCCCTTAATTCTAGGAAGACCTTGGCTAGCAACTAAGGATGCTTACATTAGCTGTCGAACAGGCAACATGACTATAGCAAGAGGAAGCAATGTAAAGAATTTAGCCTTATATCCTCCAACTTAGCCCAGTTTAACAATAATCAAGACCAGAAATCAACCTGTACCATATTTAACTGAAAACATTAGATCACCACTAGCCATAGAAGATGCTCTCGAATTTAAAGATCAAACAGAAGACGACATCATTAACAACTTCATTAACCAACCAAAAGCCAGATCCCATCTAAAATGTCACATGATCAAAGCAGCATTCGAGAATGAAGTAGAACAATATCCCCTAAAAGATACTAATGATGAATCAATACCAACCACCTCTGTTTATAACAGTAAAACCATATAAATTGAGCCAGGAAAACTTTGAACATTAATAAAAACCTTGCTACTGACCAAGAGCAAAAGCTAGTTCAACTCCTGAGAAAATATAAAGAAGCCTTTGCATGGGATTACCCAGACATGAAAGGAATTGATCCCCAGTTGTGTACACACCACATCTATACAGAAAAGGATGCTAGACCCATTCTCCAACCCCAATGGAGATTAAATCCTCATCTTAAGGATATTGTGAAAACTGAATTGCAAAAACTTTTAGATGTAAATTTTATCCACCCAATATCTGATAGCAAGTGGGTCTCTCCATTAGTAGTGGTGTCGAAAAGGAATGAAAATTGGTGAATATGTGTTGACTATAGGGAACTGAATAAAGCAACCCAAAAAGACCACTTTCCCCTTCCATTCATTGACCAGGTCTTGGACACATTGGCAGGGAAGAAATTCTTTCCTTTCCTAGATGGCTTCAGTGGATACAATCAGATTCATATTGCCCCTGAAGAGCAGGATAAAACTACCTTTACCTGCCCTTCGGGAACATTTTCGTACAGGGTCTTACCCTTTGGGCTATGCAATGCACCTACCACATTTCAGAGGGTTGTACTCAGCATTTTTTCAGATTTGATAAATGAAGGGCTCGAAGTGTATATGGATGACTTCACACCTTATGCGGATGACTTTGAGCCAGCATTACAAACATTAGAAAAAGTGTTATAAAGATGCATTGCCACCAGGCTTTGTTTAAGCCATGAAAAGTGTCATATGATGATGACCGAGGGACTCATCTTAGGTCATTATATCTCAGCAGCTGGAATACAAGAAGGTCCAACTAAAATTTTGATAATTCTATTAATACCTACCCCTACCACACAAACAGAGGTACGCAGCTTTTTGGGATTTTCTGGTTATTATAGAAGATTTATAAATAATTTTTCTCAGGTTGCTGCACCATTATATGCACTAACAGGAAATATTGATTTCATTTGGACAGAAAAATGTGACAGTGCTTTCGAGGATTTAAAAAGGCTTGTATCAATAGCCCCAGTGCTAAGGGGCCCAAACAAGGATTTGCCATTCCAGATTTCATCTAATGCTTCAGGCACAACAATCGGAGCAGTTCTTGGACAGGAATTTGACATCAAAATTAAGGATCGACTTGGAAAAGAGAACCCTATAGCTGATTTTCTCTCACGAATGCCAAATCCAAATGATGCAACAGTAGTTGAGGATCAATTTCCTAATGAGCATTTATTTGTTGTTACTGTTAGAACACCATGGTATGCAGGCATTGCAAATTACTTGGCAGTAGGAAAATTACCCAAGCACCCAAGGCCTAATGAAAGAAAACAAATAGTGCAGCACAGTACCCGATTCTCTTGGATCGGGGGCTACTTATTCCACACAGGGTCATATATGCACATTAGAAGATGCGTCCGGGAAGATGAAGTGTTTGACATTCTAAAAGCATGCCACGATGGGCCATGCGGCAGACATTTTGCAGACCGCAAAACCAGTCACAAAGTCTTTTAAACAGGTTATTACTGGCCCACTATCTTTAAATATGCTAAAAAGTTTGTTCAAGCCTGTGATAGCTTCCAGAGGGCAGGATGCTTTGGATAATCTGATGAGATGCCTCTGAACCCAAAATTAGTAATCGAGCCATTTGAGCGGTGGGCACTATTGTTGGGAAAAGTATCTATTCAGAACGCCCCTATCCCACTCTAAGGTGTGATAGTGCCTTAGCAACAAACAAGGAAAACTACTTGAGTATTCTTCTTTATGAGATGTAAATGAAGAGGAAGGATGTAACTAACCTGTGTCCTTCGCTAGTTTGTTGATCCAATCGCTCCTCTCTTCAATAGCTCCCAGCTCCCTACTCCCTTACCGGCCCAGCTTCACCGAATTCCTGCAAGATCACAGAAGAGAGAAACTACATGAAGACATAGATTTACATTCATAAAAAGCTCAGGATCAGATTAAGCTAAACATGCAAATATAACAAAACATCACTGATATACAAGCATGTAGAAGAAACTCAAATAGTTTTATTGATATGATAAGAAAGTCCAAGAGGAGATACAACCAAGTGAGTCCCGATCCAGCATCTACCTCCCAACAAAGGAATCCCTTCCTCTCCTCCAACAAAGCATAAATCACCCAATGTACTAATCTCAATCTCAAACCAACAGCAATTCTCTACAAAGTACAAAATTCCAGCCTCCGGATCTCTGGGATGAGGGATCCATATATAGATGTAAGCAGAGAGGATGAGTCAGCTTATGTTTTGACTTGTGGCTTCTCTCTGTCAGTTCTTGCTTCCACTTGAAGGCTGAGAGCCTCTTACTCATCACTGGTCGAATTCATTAAGGCAAGTATCATTGGAGAAGATTCTGGAAGCTTCCAGTGTCTGTACACCTCGCGGAATGACACTGCCATTTGGCATTTCTCGCTCAGCGCACCCTGGTAGTGCATTTAGGTGCGTTTCAACGCACCTAGCTAGTGTACTGGGGTGCATTGCAACGCAGGCAGCTAGTAGAGCATCTGAATTGATCCTGAATTGACTGATTCTGAGTGATTTTTGGTGGAGAACTTCTGGGAGAAGCTGTCATTGGTTGACCTTGTTCCTTTAGGGGTAGGAACAACACTTTTAGGGACTTTGGATCCCTTGGATTATGGACATTTCATGCTCAAAGCTGTAAGGCACAAAAATGTCTATAATAGTTGCCCCCTAAAGTATGAGGCCGTTTATCGGGTGAAATGCTTTATTAGGAGGATCCGAAGTTCTTTCAATGCTGGGAGGAGACCTGTAATAAGATACAATACAATACATTATGTTTCATACTGTTTTCATGATCTAGCTGAGGCGGGCATTCCCATGCTCAGCTTTATAAATTCATTTTTTATGTACATAGGATAGACAATCGTCTGATGGTAGACTGATGATCTTGATGGAATCATCATCCTTTTGGTAGGATGATTATCTGTGCTGCAATGTTGTACATGTCAATTTCTTTATTTTTCCTGAATATATATCGCAGCCCGGATGGATGAAACTAGATCCGGGGTCTTCAATCTCGTCTGATCCTCACTCTAAGTACAAGTCGATCCATGTGAGAAATGTTTTGAAGTCGAACATGGAAAGACATCGCTTGATTACCAGTCAATAATGTAAACTGTTAACAAGCGCGAGAGGAATCACCGATAATGATAATGACCCTCAAGGTACTGTAGTACAATTCACGTGGTGTGAATAAAGGACTTGGCATCGAACACCACGCAAAATCTTCCGGTCGAAGGTCATTGATGTGTACCTGTCGCCGGAAGCGAGAAACTTTCCATTGAGGCATGCAAGCTTCAAAGTACTGAAGGGGTGTTCCTAGATCAACTTCTTAGATAATGAGCTGATGTCGACAAGAAGCGATCCGTCAAAGGAGGGCCTTAATGTATCCCACATCAGTGACACGGAACGGAGCAAATGATGTTGATGGAGGTGAAAACGATCTGATGATATATGGTTCAAGGTGGCGGTCATGAAAGAATGAAGTATAATGTATGGTAGTGGATGGGACACGGTTGACTTCTCTGGATGACTTCTCTTGAACATATCAGCGACACTTATATGATGGATTGGTAGCATCTACCCCAAAGGTGGATGGTGTGGCGAGACCATGGTGATGTGACCGATGAATGAAACAACCCAACCCGACTCAGGCACGGAGTGGAAGTGTCATGTTCAAGAGCGACTTACTACCAATCAAAGTTCTTTGAGTTTCTTCCCAATTTTTCCCCAGTCATTGCTGACCAGTACCTCTTTATTTTTGTCAAGCTTGAGGAGGATAACATATGCTTGTTCTATAATTTGCCCTTCGGGCAAACCCATCGCTATGTTTTAACGAGCCTAGCGATAGTGAAACTCATTCTCGTCTAAAGACAAGTTTGTCGCTATTAATCTTTTTAACGAGTCTAACGACAAAGATAACTCGGTCCTTTTCATTTTTAGAGAGTCTGAAAATGTACGTAAAGATAACTCCAAAAGTCCTTTTTCGTCATCTAATCCCTTAAGTCTGAAAAAGTATAAAACAATACAGAAGGGATGAATTTTCGATAGTTTTAACGAGCCGAACAAAGCAAGCGCTCGATCTTTTTGTGCAATAATCCCTCAGGTCCAAAAAGATTAAAATCTAGAGGAGGGATAGCACTTCCGGTGACTTTAACGAGCTGGAAGGCCAAAACTCAGCAATCTTTTCATATTTTACGAGTCAGATGAAAAGAGCTTAAAGAAGACTCGTCTTTTGAGGAACGAGTGATAAAACGGGTAGCAGTTGATTCCAGGTAAGGGTTGGAATTTTCCAATCACGGCAGTGTCACAAGGATGGCTAGTGAAATCACTATTCGCAGCTGTTCCTCAAAATGGGTAAACAATCAAATGGAGGTGAATGATCGGCCAATGGAAAAGTGGAGGTGACGGTGCAAACACGAACAAGGTTTTAATGGCTGATAATATTAAATTCACGGTGGTTATTTACTGGAGGATACTTCATTTTTTAACGAGCTTAAACGCGGGTTGAAACACTTGCTCGATCTTATGTTTATTTTTTAACGAGCATGAACTATGTGCTAAAACTGCTCGATAACATGGTTTATTTTGATTTTTTTACGATAAATAGCTTTGCTTTTTCAAAGATAGTACTGTACCCTCAATTTCTGCATCAAACTAGTTAGAAATGAATAACATTTGCTTGAAAATGAGATTAAAATGCTAATATTTCACTTTGAACTACATAAAAAGCAATTAAAAAGTGTTTTTACCTCTCATTTTACCACTTCATTTGAACTTGGTTTGTTGGAGCTTTGGAGGTCCCTCTTCCCCCTTGATTTTCATCAGCTGATTTCGGGAGATTCTGTGGACGATTCTCGGCGCCGTCTGGACCAGGTAGGAGCTAAACCTGAGTTCTTTCATTTCATGGTTTCCTTTCTGCATTCTGTGCTTCTTTCCCTGCTTTTCTGAGCCCCTGGGGTTTGATGGGGTCGTTCTGCCATCAGCGCACCTTGGGCACTCGAAACCTATGCTGAATGTCAAGCAGTATGAAGGCAGTTTGACCTTCAACGCAGGTGGAACACTGTGCAGGTGCGCTGGGCGCAGAAAAGGATTTTGTTGCACAGTTTTTGATGAAAATTTTTGCCTGTTTCTCATCAAAACCAGGATCTAACTTCTCTCATGTTTTTTTTGCAGAGATCTTGGAGCAAAATGACCCTTACATGGCGAGAACGAGAACATGAAGAAGAGGACATGATTTCCCTACATGATCCGGTTACGGTGAACGCGCTGCGGAACTGTGGTCTGCTGAAGTTCTTCCGCATCTCTAGCATGAGACAGCAGATCAACCTACTGCAGTATTTGCTCGATGCTTGGGATCCTATCAATCAAGTTTTCCAGATTAGGGGCAAATCTATCCCCTTGACCGCAGTAGACATTTACTTCTTGACTGGCTTGTCGAGGCGGGGTGCCCCCATCTCTTTGTCAGGTTCGGCCCGAGGGAGTGACTCTGTGAGAGATTATGTCCGCCAGTATTGCAGGGAAGGGTCTCAACCGAGTAAAGACGGCAAGATTATCATTCGTGACATTACTGACAGGTCCCTTAGGTCTATCCTGTATACTTTTGGTAGGATGGCCGGTAGTGCGTCTCTTCATGTAGCCAACAGATCCTATATGCAGCATGCCTTGGAATGCCTCCAACCGAAAATATTCAACTGGTGTGATGCAGTACTTCTTGTGATGAAAAGTCAGTTGACCAAGATAAAGGACGGGAGGTTAAAGAACTTTGGGTTCGGTTCTATTTTGACCGCCTTTGCCTTGGAGAAGATACCACTGATGCAGCCGCAGTACATTGCTCTTGACTTACCTTCTCCTACTGAACCACGCATGCAGAGATGGGTTGACCATATGTCTAGGCATGCTGGTCAATCTCAGATTTCTTTTTCTGATACCTTCTTCAGGTGGTTTGATCATCAGGAGATGGTCTATTCCGAGTATCCATATGTTGGCATGGATTTCCGGGGTGATCCGGATTTAGTACTGCCGGATGGCGAGCAGTGGGGCGCTATTGGTAAAATCTTCGACCATATCACTGTTTATTGTTTTTATTTATAATGTCCTTGTGCTTTATTCTATCAAGACTTTAATCAAACTCATGTGTGCATGCAGATGTTGGTCCTGTTCGTCCAGTAGTTCGCCTGAGAGTGCCAGCTGCTGCCCCAGCAGGAGAGGCTACCGGGAGGGTTATTCTTCGTGACCTTGATGTGGCCGAGACCCTTACAGCTGTGCAGGAGCAGGTTGAGAGCCTTACTCTCGGTATTCCAGAAGTGAGGATCGACAAGTTACCTTTACAGTTGCAGCAGCATACTACTGGTGTGCCTAGACGATGGACTCGTCTCTTACGAATGATCGCAGAGGCTGTGACGTGCTATCATGAGCATCACTAGACTAGGGTGCCCCCTAGCATTTTGAGTTTTTGGGTCATGTGACCGATTTTGTCTTGGTTACAGAACATTATATGTAAACCATAAACAGTTATATATATATTTTGATTTTCGGGGTTTTATTCTGGTTGAGTTATATGATCCACATGAAAAACATTGATGATGTGTTTCTTTTTATAAATGTCGCAAATGTCTATCTAACACATAGTTTGCTAATGAGTCGGTTAATGTGTTTAAGTTTCTAGAAATATGTTGGTATTGAATCAAATCAAATTGTCTTTCCAAAATCTTAACCCTTAGGAACATGCGATAAATGGCTGGGTTTCGGACGGAATATATACCATTGAGTTGTAGTATTACGAGTTGTGAGTCTAGCCTAACGATTAGTCGGCGTATACCATGGGTGATGGCATCAGAGAGCAGTTCTATCAACGCGCTATACTCAGCGATGTTATTCGTTGATTGACCAATACATACACCTCTGAAACTTACTAACTCGCCGCTTGGATCAAAAATGGCCCAGGCTGTGGAGGACAGGTTCCACGAACTACGACTCGCTCCGTTGGCGTATCCCACACATGTCTCCAAAAGGTTTTACATCTGCAATAAATGTAAAAAGGTGGATTGCTCGACCAAAACGACCACTTTAGCGAAAACAAAATACAACAAAAGCATATTGGTTACTATTTAAGCATAGTAACTCTTAAGGTACAACCCATTACGAGGTTGCGCCAGTGGAATTCCGTCATAATCCATTAACTCGTAGGCTCCTTTTGCTAACACTCGTTTAACAATATAGGGACCCATCCATAAAGAATTAAATTTACCTGCTCCCAATTTATCGGATTCTTGGTCGTAAAGCAAGACCAAGTCACCTTCTGAGAAGACACGAGGTTTGACATTTTTGTCGAACTGCACCTTGACTCGTTTCTTATGGGCTTCGTTAGCCAAAGCGGCATCACGATGGGTTTCATCCAATTGGATTAATTCCAAGAAACGGGCCTCTTCTTCTGAAGTTCCGGGGAGGAGATCGATTGCGAGTTTAAGAGACGAGATTTCGCACTGGACTGGTAAGACTGCTTCCAGGCCATATACCAATTGGAAGGGTGTGAGCCCAGTTGCATTCCTTACCGATGTTCGGTAAGCCCACAAGGCTGAGTACAGGATTAGGTGCCACCTTCTTTTGTGAACTCTGATCATCCTTTGCAACATACGCTTTAGGACCTTGTTGATTGCTTCAACTTGTCCGTTGGCTTGCGGATAATACGGAGTAGAGCTATCATGAGACAATCCTAGTTTGGCAGCTAATTCGAGCATCATGTGATTGCGAAAATGCGATCCATGATCCGTAACTATAGCCTGTGGTACGCCGAATCTGGCGACTACATGATTGAAAAAGAAAAGGGCAGCTGTTTCACCAGTGTTATCTAATGTAGGCATCGCCTCGGCCCATTTGGTAAAATAGTCAACGACGACTATAATATACCCATGCCCCCCGATCGAGGTGGGGTTACATGTCATGAAATCGATGCCCCATTTGGCGAAAGGCCCAACAACAACTATTGGTTGTAAAGGTGCGGGAGGTCTTCTGGTTTTGCTATCAAAAATTTGACAAGCATGGCAACTTTTGACTGCGGTTATGCAATCTTTGAACATGGTTGGCCAGAAGCATATCCAGATTGATGCCCCCCACAGGCCCCTGAATGACACTCATTTAGGGCTTTTTCGGCCTCCTCATGGGTGAGGCACCTTCTCAGAACTATATCGATACCACGACGGTAAAGTGTATCACCGACGATCATGTAGTCTTTTGCTTGGTATCGTATACGTTTCTGTTCAGAGTGAGAGGTGTTAGGCCTAAACTTTTGGGTTTGGAGATAAATTATTATCTCTCCATACCACTCATTTCTTGTAGATATCAGAAACAAATTCTCGTCCACGATTGATTCTTCGGATGTTTCATCGTTGGACGACGATGGGAGATCGCATAATAGTTCTGCAAAAACTAGAGCTTTCTTTGATTTGGATTTTACAAATCCAGATCAAACTCTTGAAGGATTGCTATCCATTTTGAATATTTGCCCCCCAGCAACTGTCGCGACAATATGTAAGTCATGGGGTTGCAATCAGACAGAACGGTAGTTTTCCAAAAGAGGACATAGTGTCGAAATCTTTGTATCGCTTGAACAGCTGCAAGCGCTAGTTTTTCAACATAAGAATATTTACTTTCTGTATCATTTAAGTTTTTACTTAAATAATATATAGGGTGTTCAATTCCATCGACTTCTTGAACTAAAACCATTGCGATGGTCGTATCTACTGCAGCCAGATACAGGTTAAAATCTCTTTGATAATCACGGGCGTACATTAATGATGCTTTCATTAAGGAATCTTTTAAAGCATCAAAGGAAGCTTGCGCAACCTGATCCCAAACGAAGGGTACCTCCTTTTTCAGAAGAAGTGTATAACCTTTAGCAAGTTCGGCGTAATTTGGAATGAACCTCCTCAGAAAGTTTGCTTTCCCTTGGAGTTTCTGAATCTGAAGCAAATTTGAAGGTGGAGGTAAATTTATGATTGCCTGTACCTTGCACGGGTCGAGACGAATCCCATCCTTAGAGACTACAAAGCCAATTAAACGACCTGAACTGACGCAAAATACACATTTGTGCGGATTGAGTCGTATCTTGTAGTGTCGGCAACGTAGAAATATCGCTCTTAAATGCTGCGGATGATCAGTCCGCTTTCGCGAATGAGCCGGAAGGTCGTCGAGGTATGGTTGAACGATGTTCTTGATGTCATGGAAGGCATAATTCATTGCCCTCTGAAATGTCGCCCCTGCGTTCTTTAAACCAAAGGGTAATTTTCGATATGCGAATTTGCCCCACGGACAAATGAATGCAGTCTTTGACTGGTCCTGTGGGCGGATATTTATTTGATTATACCCAGAAAATCCATCCATGAACGAAAAGATTTCGCATCTGGCGCATTCATCAATTATCTGGTCAATGAAGGGTGTAGGGTAGTTGTCTTTTGGACAAGCTTGATTTACATCCCTATAGTCAACACACACTCTAATTGTCCCTTGTTTCTTCATAACAGGGACAATATTTGATACCCAATCGGTTAGAGGAACTGGGTAGATGAAACCAGCATGGAGAAGTTTTTCAACTTCTGCCTTAATGGCAGTGGCTTTCTTGGGGTGCACCTACCTGAGCCGTTGTCGTACCGGTTTGACATCTGGATACATCTTAATTTCGTGTTCAACGATACTCGAGTCAATGCCTGGCATTTCATTATATGACCAAGCAAAGACATCTCTGAACTCGCGAAAAAGAGCGTTATATATTTCCAGTTCTGAAGGAGAACAACATTTTCCGACATAAATATTCTCTACAACATCCGTTTTAGTCGAGATATTTATGGCTATAGTCTCTTCAATATTGGATAAGTTTCGCTCGGAATCCACCGTATTTACAGTATTTGATAGGAATTCAAAAACTGAAGGATGATAAAGGTCATCTTGAGTATCTTCTTCATAAGCTGGAAGAAGGGAACGATGGTGGCAATCATTCCATGGTGCCCCTTCAGTCAACATTGATTGTACAATTCCTTCGTCGGTTCCATGCACTCGCGACCAAGGATCTGAAGGGGTACCATATTCTCTAGACCTATCTACCCAAACGCTTGATGAGCGTTGATTTGGGTTTGCCTCCCATGCTAGAAACATTGATTGCTATAATATTTCTATTGGGCTTGGGGGCAAAACCATTGCATGATCCATGTTGATATCGTTTTCTGAGATCTTTGTGGAAGAAATCATATTGCAGGTTCTTATCGACGCTATTTCCGCCAAGTTGATTGGATGTGGAAGAGCGAAAGTTCCCATTAGTATAGGATCTTTTAGTAGGCCTACTCCGATATTCTGAAGCGAATGGGGGCTTCCATGGATCATGGGAATGCTTCCTGTAACTTGTGAACTATTGGGAAGGAAGTTTTGTTGGTCGACGAATGTAATCCCCCCCTGAAAGGGAAATGCAATCTTTCTAAAATAGGTCGACACAACAACTTCCATGGCATATATCCACGGTCTTCCTAGTAGGATGTTGTAATCAAGATTCCCATCGATGACTTCAACATCTATTTCTACTGTTTTTCCCCCTAGTTCAACCTTCAAGTTATTTAGGATACCATATGGGGTATATGTCCTACCGTCGAATGCTTTTAACGTTGTCGAAGACCGCGACAAGGTTGGAGATCCTAAAGTTTTCCAGCAACTCATCGACATAATACATGTAGATGCCCCCTCATCAATAATTGTCCGATGAACAGTTTTGTTGAGGGCTTTCACTTGAATAAGGAAAGCTAGTTGAGCTGGTAACTGAGGATCGTATCCTTTGTGGTCGAAGGATACAAGATTGGAATCCTTAGGATCAATCCCACCAATGGCTGATAGCAAAGCCTGCCTTTGGGATGGGCAATTTTGTAGTACTTCAAGAGTCGACATAGCGGATGGCGATTGGGCCAAATCTTCCACTGTGTTATAATGCTGCACCGCTCTGGCGCGAGGATTAAATGTCGACTTGTGTACTACTCCCTTTGGCGGTTTTATTGTTAATTCAGGAATGATGGGTGGTACAACTTCTGTCGAAGTTGTTGTCGAACTACTTGGTTGATCTTTACCTTTGTCATTCGACAGCTGCGGATTCCCGTAATCTTTGTTCCTTGTCGAAATCAAAGCATCATTTTGCTGTTTTGAAATCGACAACATTAGCACTTGCGACGGGGAAGCATTTCCACTATCAACCAGATTTGTTCCTGGATTTGGAAACGGATCAGTTAACACGACTGAGGTTTTCGAACTTTTAAAGAATTTCTTAAGCTCAGCTCTGTGTGGACAATCTGCGGTCCAATGATCCCCATCACATATATAACATGGATTTTTTGGTTTCCTATTTCCAGGAGGGTTTGAAGAAGATTTTTCAGGTGATGAGTCATCATGTTTCTTCTTCTTCCCTTTGCCTTGTTTCTTCTTGCTTCCTGGTTGTTTGGTTTCTTTGCCTTTATCTGCTGATACAACATTTACTTCCGAAGCAAGAATTTCGTCTTTTGCATTTTGATCTGAAATCTTACGGGCCTTCTTGGACGTAGCCTTTGTCGATTTCGCGTTTGTCGTGCCAATCATGCCATCGCCAACGTGAGAGTCATTGTTTGATTTAGGAGGAGGAGGAATTGAGAATTCTGGTCTAGGGGCGTCAGGTATTTTGTCGTAGAGCGTGCCAGACTGAGTATAGACCAAGTCTAGATATTGCGCACGAGCGATAACTTGCTCTTCCATTATGACTCCCCCCTTCGCCACATCTTCCGTGATGGCAGGAAGTAATGACTTGATAAACCATTCAGCTAATAGGTGATCGGGAATGTACGTTTTTACCATCCTACGACGACGTCGCCACTCATGTATATGATCAGAGATATGAGTGGCCGTTGTCTGTTTGAAGTTGGTTAGGATTTCTGTTCCCGTTTCATACCTTATTGGTAATTGAAAATGGGTTAAGAAAGTCGTGGCTAAGGTACTGAAGTTGTCGAATGAAGCTCTAGGCAATTCAATATACCATTTTGCCGCTGGACCTGTTAACGTCCTCTGAAAGAGGCGAAGCCTTATCGAATCATCATTCAGTGTGTTTGATGAACACCATAGATGAAATGTCATCATGTGATTCGATGGATCTTCACCCAGATTTCCATTAAATTTAGGAATATCTGATGGAAGTTTATGAGGGATCGCTGGCCACCAAGGGGCGTAAGCAATTGGATCGTTTGTTAACCAGTGTAAATCAGGTAACTCTAAAGTTGCCACGAATGGTAACTGTTGATTCAGGTTAGGTGAAGCATACCCAGGATATGATGGAATTGCCTGAGCAGTTGGCCTTTGCATACCAGCATAATGTAGTTGATGCTGGTACGACTGATACGGTTGGTGGACATGACCATTGTAAAATGGTTGATTTTGACCGTTTTGAATGTACAGTTGTCCATTGTTCGCAAAGATCTGCTACTCAGAACCTTGGTATACTTGTTGGAATTGTGGTTGTTGGTATTGCACCAGCCACGGTTGTGAAGCCATGTTCTGTTGCGCTATACTAACCGTTGGACCAAGGTGTGGGGTAATTGTACCCGTTTGGACCTGTGTCATCCCACCAATTGGCGATTGTGGTTGAGTCACAGGGTCAAGGGGCTGTTGCATTACAACCTGAGAAATCTGAGGTTGACATATAACAGGTAGCATTTGAACTTGTGACACTATTACAATAGCTGGTGTTGTCGGGATGTTTGACATAGGTACACGTTGTTGCATTGAATACACAACCCTTGGTTGTTGGGGTAGCATAGGTACCCAACCACTTTACGTAACTACAGTATAAACTGAATACTGTTGTGAACTCCCGTATGGATATCCTCCCGGAGGGGGTAATGAAAGGGCATACTGCCCCCCATACGGTGGTAATCCGGAACTCAAAGGAATTGTCTGCCCTTGGGGACTGGATTGCCCAAATTGACCTCCAAATGGATCAATTTGTCGAGTCTCAACATAAGAGTTGCCGGATATTATTCTGGAGGAACAAATAGGAACGGACCATACTGTCAAAATAGCCCCTGGATGGACTCCTTCTAGCGGTTGTGAGCTAGTCGGGACAGATGGTACGCCGGCAAACATTGTCAGAGTGACGGCAGGGAGTTCCGCTGTCGCTGTGTCAGTCGACACAGTCCTAGATGTTGACGGTTGTTCAAACATTTTGAGTATATCCAAAAGATTACCTAGCGATTCTACAGGAACTTCCACTGGTGGTAGACTAACTTCTGATGTCGAAGGAAATAGAGTGACCCCGACTCCAAAATGTGTTGGAGTACTTGCTTGCGGATCTTCTACAATTTCTTCGATCGCAATCAAACCAGGTGGAAGAGGAAGACCGTCAGGTCCGTAAAATATTTCTGGTGCCGAAGAAGGGGTTGAATCGACAACGACAGATGTTTGAGGAGCAAGACTCTCCGAACCGGTTGCAGATGGAACTGGTTCAGTAACACAAGTGTTTACTCTCAGACTAGGATCAGTATCACTGTCCCTCTGTGGCTGTTGAACTTCTTCTGTAGAGGCAGGGTTTCCAGAAATGTTTGGAGTAACTGGAATCTCGGATGTTGTTGGAACACTTGTTCTAACTTTAATAGGAGATTTCGAACCGGTTAAACGAGTTCGCTTTGTCCGTACTGTTTTCGATTCCGAAGACAAAGACGGTTGACTCGTAAGCCTCCGCGAACGACGAGGTTTCAATTGACTTTCTTCCACGATTGCGGATTACTCGATCAACTAAAATACAAAAGGGGAAATATGTTTCCGAATTAAATGAATTTTAGACGCTTTAGACACAACTTTCTTTTTCAATTTTAAAGAGTCGAGAAAAAGCAAAAGATGACTCTAGTCTCCTTCGATTTTTAATGAGCCTGAAGTGACAAGTACTCAGATGGACCTTTTCCGTTAAGGAGTCTAAAAAGGAACGAAAGGAACTGCGCTGGAGTTCTAGGTAGAGGGTGTGCCAAACCAATCGCAAAACCGCAGAATACTTTTTAAGGTACGGGCGGTCAATCTTCTCGAATGCTGTGTTCAGTGCATTGCGATCAGTAGGGCGGTCGACACGGCTTCCTATGGATAAAGGTTTTATGCCTATAGGGGTCTCCCAATATATACTCGACGGTACGTGGAAGCACAATCCGTACTAGCACTTATTGTCTCTCAGGAGGAATCACCCAACCATCAGTGAGGCAATAGTTACCAGGTTTTACGACGCCGGAAAACATCTCTAGCCTAGACCTCTATGTTGTGCGTTAAGTTCCAATGCGTTGTTAAGTTCATTCAATTTATTTTAGGTTGATCTTTCTTAGAAGTTTGCCTTTCTGGATCACCACGAGATGTAGATACAATTCCTAAATGCAGTCTAAAGATGATAAGCAAGCTTTTATCTCTTTTCAACAATGAAAATCCTAGCTACAAGGGGAAAAGAAAGACACAATCTTTTCTCAAAGAGCATAGAGCACACTGTAAATGCACTTTTCCTAAATCAACATACAAACTGTCAAAATGCAAATGCACATATGCATGTATTTGTTTTCACTTTCTTAATATTGATGCCTAAAAAGAAAGCTGTTGTACAAATTTGAATTCGATTTCAAGTGAAAAAACACAAACAAGCTTCTTTCGAAATCAAAAAGACGATTACGACACTTTATGATTTTGAAGCAACTACTTGTTTCGACACTAGAAATTCAAAAATTCAAACCAAAAGACAAAAGTAAAAACATAATCAACTGTGAACAGCAAACAAAATCACTCCTAAGATCAAAACGACACTTACGACAGGTCTAGATCTAAGGGCGACAGTATGACTAGTTTACTTTTGTAATGGGAAACTGCAAATGATGTAACAAATACACAAAAACAAATACAGTTTCTTTTATACAACTGAGGCAGAATTAAGGCAAAGAAAAGGGGTTTTCAGATAGGTACACACACTGATAACAGGCTACAAAAATAGAGATAAAACTGAGCAAAAAGAAGCAGAGAACCAGAGCTGCACAAGGCAAAGGCTGATCAGCGCTCCCCTTGCACAGAGAAACTGAATTGCAGCGCAGGTAGCCCTCTCGGGACCTGTGTTGAAATTCTAAACCTCTTCACAGAGCCTGCGCTGAAGCATAAACGAGAATTGTCTCTGGGTTCTGGGTCACGGTTTGCAGTTTAATCTACGGTTTTTGGCCGGATAAAAGCTATCAATAAGGTACAATTAGATGGATGATTTAAAGGAGGACTAAGAGCTATCACAAAGGGCAGTTAGAACATTTGTGGATCAGCTGTTCAGATCATAAACAGGCCCAGTAAATGGACTAGAGTTGCAGATCTCTACTTTGCATTTGTAAATGGCAAATGCAGTTCGATTCGGCACTCCTGAGTTTATGAGATGAACAACAATAGAAACACAAATAAACTAACTAGATACGTTCCCCAGCGGAGTCGCCAATTTGTTGTTGGGAAAAGTATCTATTCAGAACACCCCTATCCCACTCTAAGGTGTGATAGTGCCTTAGCAACAAACAAGGAAAACTACTTGAGTATTCTTCTTTATGAGATGTAAATGAAGAGGAAGGATGTAACTAACCTGTGTCCTTTGCTAGTTTGTTGATCCAATCGCTCCTCTCTTCAATAGCTCCCAGCTCCCTACTCCCTTACTGGCCCAGCTTCACCGAATTCCTGCAAGATCACATAAGAGAGAAACTACACGAAGACATAGATTTACATTCATAAAAAGCTCAGGATCATATTAAGCTAAACATGCAAATATAACAAAACATCACTGATATACAAGCATGTAGAAGAAACTCAAATAGTTTTATTGATATGATAAGAAAGTCCAAGAGGAGATACAACCAAGTGAGTCCCGATCCAGCATCTACCTCCCAGCAAAGGAATCCCTTCCTCTCCTCCAACAAAGCATAAATCACCCAATGTACTAATCTCAATCTCAAACCAACAGCAATTCTCTACAAAGTACAAAATTCCAGCCTCCGGATCTCTGGGATGAGGGATCCATATATAGATGTAAGCAGAGAGGATGAGTCAGCTTATGTTTTGACTTGTGGCTTCTCTCTGTCAGTTCTTGCTTCCACTTGGAGGCTGAGAGCCTCTTACTCATCACTGGTCGAATTGATTGAGGCAAGTGTCATTGGAGAAGATTCTGGAAGCTTCCAGTGTCTGTACACCTCGCGGAATGACACTGCCATTTGGCATTTCTCGCTCAGCGCACCCTGGTAGTGCATTTAGGTGCGTTGCAACGCACCTAGCTAGTGTACTGGGGTGCATTGCAACGCAGGCAGCTAGTAGAGCATCTGAATTGATCCTGAATTGACTGATTCTGAGTGGTTTTTGGTGGAGAACTTCTGGGAGAAGTTGTCATTGGTTGACCTTGTTCCTTTAGGGGCAGGAACAACACTTTTAGGGACTTTGGATCCCTTGGATTATGGACATTTCATGCTCAAAGCTGTAAGGCACAAAAATGTCTATAACAGGCACTAGATTTCATTGGTCCTATTAACCCATCATCCAATAAAAAAACATACATACTGGTTGCAACAGAATATGTTACTAAATGGGTTGAAGCAGAGGTGCTACCAATAGCTACTGAGGATTCAATGATACATTTTATTTTCAAATTATTTGTGCGATATGGCCTGCCAAGAGACATAATTACAGATGGAGGATAGTAATCGTGGGTAACAAGATTGCTGCAACATTGAGAAATTACCATATTCTCCACAAAATTACAACTCCATACCACCACAAGCAAATGCCCAAGTAGAAAATACTAATAAGGTAATTGAGGCAATACTTACAAAAACAGTTACGTCACACAGACATGATTGGGCTTCCAGATTTCCAAAAGCCTTGTGGGCATAGGCACAACATGGAGAAATACCACAGGATATTCACCATATCAGTTAGTATTTGGTAAAGAACCCATCTTCCCAATCAAATTCGAGATTCAAACATTAAGAACAGCCCAGGAGGTGGGTTTGAATTTAAATGAAGCCCAAATCAATAGATTACAACAAATCAATGAATTAAATGAAATCATGCTATCTGCTCTTCAACACACTGCACTAATCCAACAACAAAGAGCGAAATGGCATGATGCCCGTATTAAAAAGAAGATCTTCCACAAAGGAGATTGGGCACTCCTATACGATTCTAGGTTCCAAGATTTCCCTTGAAAACTCCAGACCAGATGGTTAGGACTTTATGAGATACAAAAAGTGCATGATAATGGCACCATTACATTGGAAACCATTGATGGATTTGTCTATTCTTTTAAAGCGAATGGTCATCGAGTGTGACTATATCGCAAACCGCTTACCAGGGAGTCCTTTTGCCAACAGTTACAGGAAGATTCCACCATGAAAATTCTTGCTGAAGAGGATAACCCATCCTCAACATCAATCCAATGAACAAATCATTTGTTTTGAATTTTGTATATAGATTTTTTTTTCTATTTAAATTTGCTTATATAAACTGTATTTTTTTTGTACAGATTTTCGTGTTGTTCCATCTAAGGAACAAATGTTGTTCCTCTTAAGGAACAACAGCTGTTCCATTTAAGGAACAACAGTTTTCTCTTTATTTAATTTTTGTGCTGTTCCATTTAAGGAACAACTGCTATTCCTTCTAAGGAACAACTGTTGTTCCATTTACGGAATAGTAGTCCCTTGTATATACGATTTTCATGCTGTTCCATTTAAGGAACAACTACTGTCCCTATTAAGGAACATCAGCCGTTCCATTTAAGGAAAAATAGTTTTACGTGTGTTATATTTTTGTTGTTCCTCTTAAGGAACAACTGTTGTCCCTCTTAAGCAACAACAACCATTCCATTTAAGGAACAACAGTTTTGCATGTGTTTGCTTATTGATGTTCCATTTAAGGAACAACTTCTATCCCTCTGAAGGAACAGTAGCCGTTCCATTTAAGGAACAATAGTTTTGCATGTGTTCTCTTTCTGCTATTCCTCTTAAGGAGAAGCTGCTATTCCTCTTAAGGAACAGTAGTCGTTCCATTTAAGGAACAATAGTTTTGCGAATGTTTTCTTTTCACCATTCCATTTAAGGAATAACAGCCATTCCATTTAAGGAACAACAAAATTTGCATGTGTTGTTCCTCTTAAGGAATGACAGTCTCACGTGTTTGTATTTTTTCTATTCCATTTAAGGAACAGCTACTGCTCCTCTTAAGGAACAATAGCCGCTCCATTTAAGGAACAACAATCTCGCCTGTTTGTACTTTTTTTTGCTGTTCCATTCAAGGAACAACTATTGTTCCTCTTAAGGAACAACAACCGTTCCATTTAAGGAACAACAGTTTCGCGTGCATTTCCTTATGTTGTTCCATTTAAGGAACTGCTACTATTCCCTCTAAGGAACAACAGCCATTCCATTTAAGCAAAAGTAGTTCCATTTACATTTGCTTTTGGTGTTCCTTTTAGGGAACAATTGTTGTTCCCTTTAGAGGAACAACAACTGTTCCATCTAAGGAACAACAATTTGATATGCGAGTGCTTTACGCTATTCCATCTAAGGAACAGTTGTTGTTCCTCCTAAGGAACAGTTGTCGTTTCTTCTAAGGAATAACAGTTTTGTCATTATTTGTTGTTCCCCCGAAGGATCAGCACTTTCGCTTATGCTCATTTTTCCGTTGTTCCTCTTAAGGAACAACTATTTTTCCTCTTAAGGAACATCAGTTTCGTGTGCAATTTTTTTTGTTTTTTGCTATTCCTCCTAAGGAACAATAGTTTTGTGTGTCATTTGTCTTTCTACTATTCCTCTTAAGGAACAACGGCGGTTCCTTTTAAGGAACAACACCTTTTTTTGTGTGCATTTTTTTGCTGTTCCTCCTAAAGAACAACACACTTTTTGAGAAGTTTTTCTTGTGAATATTGTTTCACTCTTCATGATCCTTTGAAGGCAAGAATACAAACATATATGCAAGGATACAAAATTTAAAGGTTACTGGAATAAGCAAATCAAAGAGAAATTATCATCTTTAATGAGATTGCTTTGTATTGATTATAAAAGGCGAGGACACAACTATCTATATCACTTTGATGTTCTTATTTTCACTATAACTCAAATTGATTGATTACTTTTACCATGTTAGTTCTTCCCTAATTCTCATAATTCTCTATGCTTATTATCATTGAATAAGAATAAGGGCATATTTTCTTCTATTGATATGTTCAGATTTCTTCCACCATCCCTACTCTTAAGAGTGTTGAGCCATCCTCTATATATAAATAGGAAGTTCTATATAAAAGAAAAGAAGAAAAAGAAGGAAAGAAAAAAAATAATATATATATCTATATATATATATATATATATATATATATATATATATATATATATATATATATATATATATATATATATATGTTTACTAACAATTCTATGATTTGTCAGATGGAGGATAGGGGGTCTCATCATGAGCCAGCCTACCATGATCATAAGGAAGCAGTGAAGTGGCATTCCCACTATGGCCACCACACCAAGGATATGATCCAATGGACACATCAGAAAAATAAAAGTCCTTGGAACAGGAGGTCTCATCACGAGCTGGCCTGCCCACCTTTCACTCCTTCCCAGTGAATGGCATTGTGATCCATCTGGTTACCAAGCTAGCACAATGGCCTCCACTCTGACATCACAAGGCACTTTCCTAAGTATACATAAAGGACCATGGTTCCAAAGGGTGAAAAAGCAACTCTGTCAAGGTTATAAACACTTGTGGGCAATAGAGCTCTATTGATGGTATTGGAGTCATATTTTTCAACATCAATAGTAATTATAACCCCTTTTCTTATTTCTTTATCTTTATTTCAAAAGAGATTATGTTCCCAATTCCTTTTGAATCTTTATCCATGAAATATCATTTAAAAATTAAATCATAACGGTTTAAGTGGAATAATGACTACATAGCACTTTACCCACGTCAGATGTCCTTTCCCCTTTTCAAATCACTCCATGGCATCTCTATATTTATTTGTAATTCTCATGCTATGCATCGATTTCAGCAACTCGATATTTTTGTAATCTTGTCATAAGTATGTACAACATACCATTTTTACCACTATACGATTGCCGTCAGTATGTCCTTTCTACATTTAACCGGTCGAAGGCGACCTATCATTTTTCAGGGGGGCACGGGTGACTTCCAAAGCACTTTTGCATACGTGTCAGTCTTTTATTTGGTTGTACCGGGCTACATGATATCCCATAATAGCATGTTCTTAACGGTATCTATGTTAAAAAAGTATTATCCGAATTTAATAGCTCGTTGTTTCATTGCTGGCTCTGTGTATTGCTGTGTTGCCTGTATTAAAGCTAACAGTGTGTAGAATTCAGACAAAATGGGAGGACGATCAATATGCAGTGAGCCACAAACACTAGCTATTTCTGATGCCGCCCGAGAAATTTTAGTAAGAGTCAAATGGGTCGCATATTTTACACCACTGTAGCAACCCAATGAAACCATGGCTATCAAATTTTTATAGAATTTGCAAGATGATCATTCTATAATAAGAGGAAGGCGCATGACAGTAACGGATGCAGTAATAGTGGAGGTGTCTGGATTACCAACAGTTGGACCCATATGTACACATAAAACATTGAGGCTACAAGACGCCATTGCCACCTTTCGGGATGAGGGACAGAACGTGTTGTCAAAGGCAAAGGAGTTCAACCTTCATCTCTGGGAGAACCATGGACAGAGCTGGCTAGAATCGTTCAGAGAGATATCACATGTGATGGAAGAAAAGATGTGGTAAGACCACGCCACCTCAAATTATTAGCAGTTTTAAAACAGAAATGTTCTGTAAACTTGCCTGCATATTTGAAATTCTTGTTGCATGACACTACTCAAAGCATAAAGAAATCCCAGCATATAGAGACTGTTGTAAGTCATCATTGTTTAATTAGGTTGATAGTAAGCTACAATCTAGCCCAGCAGCAAACCAATTGGGAAGAATTAGTGTTTACTGTAGAGGCGGGGTTAGCCTTACCTGCCCCAAAAAGGAAAAGGACTACCAACACAACAAATAGACCACAAAAATGCAGATGATATGCTGAGACAAGTAAGGGAACAACTGAAAACATTCTGGGTAGCAGTAGCCAACCCTTAGAATTATCTAGCCCTGAAAATGAGCAACCGTTACAGTTGGAAGGAAGAGATAACCTAGAGTCAGAACTTGAGGATGAAAAAGAGCATACTAGTGAAGAGGACAGGGATGAAACAGAACTTCCCTTAACTCCCAGCACAAGTCCACCACAATATTTACTTCATGATGTTGAATTGGCCCAGGTTTTGACCAATATGAGTGAATATATAAAGCCCGAAAGTCCACTCAACCTCAATATTGAAGCAGCACAATCGGAAGAAAATTATGCCCACAATCGGAGTATATCAGAAGAAATAATTGGTGAAGCAGAAACAAGGGCAGAAGCCATTTAGGAAGAGGTGGACCAAACTAGGGATACCCCTCTAGAAGAACCTAGTCAGGTCAATTTAAACACAGAAGATGTGGGCAAAATAGAGGAAATAGAAAATAGTCAGGGTAAAGACACAGCCCTTCGAGAACAAAACCCAAATGAGCAACTGAGCTTGGTAAGAGTAGAAACGGTTAGTGAAATAGATGTTCCTCTTAGAAAGAAGAAAAGCGAAATTAAGAGGTTGAGAAAGGAATAACAGAAGTTGCAGAATTTAGTGAAAAGACTCAGACAAAAGATAAAGACATTAAAAAGAGGGAAATTTTCAAGCAGAACCTTGAAAATGGTGAATACAACCATTCAAACTGAATTCCATGATACAAGGGTTACTGGGACTCAAACCGAGCCCATATTCATTCAAATTTATAAGGAACAGCATGCAACCATTACAAAAGTGGCTGCCCAAATAGAGAATGTACATTTTTGTAATGTAGTTGTTCAAATGAAGGCAAAATCCTCCAACAGTGCAGCCAGCCAGATAGAAATATTGATTGTCCATAATAAAAGAATGCAGACTTTAAGCATTCCATCCCATGATAAGAGTATTCAGACTACAAGTCCTCAGTTTCATAATAAGAACACCCAGATAGACATCCAAGCCAAATATGTTTTTATAGGCAGCGATCCTGGTATAACAAATCTTCAAGAGAATCTGGCACAGGCTCAGCTGACCATAGAAAGGCTTGAGGAAGAGACTATTCCCCAACAAAGGTACCAGGAATTATAGAGGCAATTGCGGGATATCAACACGTCAGAAAGCGAGTCCTTCGAGAAATGTCAGAGGGCAGAAGAAAGAACTGAGAAAATAAAGATCAAACTAGAGGTAGTCATGCATCAAAGGGATACTCTATGTTCCCTATACATAGAAGTTTTAGCATGTAGGTCCCCTGCCAAGAACTATGCTTTATTTTTGTTAGAAAGGTATTTACAGTTAAAAATTAAGGCTGTCAAGGTAGGGAAATCCATAGAATTGAAAACTGTGGAAGATTTCATAAACTGCTATAAACACCATGGAGTGAAAGTTCAACGATTAATCTGTGAGTTTTATTTGCATAATTTTGTATTGGAAGAAGAAATGGAGAGGAATCACAACCCTTTTGTGGGGGATATACAATTTCAAGCTTTCATTTCATTTGCTATTAACCAGTTGAAATGGTTCAAAGCCCATAATACTTTCCAGAGGCAGTGAAATGGGTTGGACCTTTGGGTTAGGGGTGAACCGAAAAACCCACTACAAATTTTGGCCAAACACAGAAGTTTGATGTGAAAGGAAAGAGTAATCTAGGTATTGGGGCCCATTCACAGAGAAATTGTCCAGCAGAGGGTAGAGTATTTTCTCTCTATCAAAGACAACTCCTTCGCATAAGCTAAATTCAGATGGAAAGTTTCCAATCGTAATGTGCAGGACAAAGAACCATTCAACTATAAAAACTTTAAATTGGTTGCAGATCGCTTTGTTTCTTATAGAAGCCTCATCTTGAGGGAAGGCCCATATTGGCTAAGCTATCGATTCCATAGTCCTATTATCTAGTATCCTGCAAAAGACTATAAAGCTATATGTGAATTACCTGAAGGACAGACAAGACACATTTTTGAAACCTTGGCCAAGAATCATGGGTTCAGGCCACTTCATGACAATCCTTCTCCAACCTATTCCTTGACTACTCTGCATACAAACTATATGGTTTTCATGAGGACATGAAAAAGGGTAAGCAGGGGAGTATGTTGAGTCATGGAAAAGGTATATGTATATATATATATATATATATATATATATTATTTATTTCATTATCCTTTTCTTTAGCTATATCCCTTCTACACCCTAAAGTGTTAATATATCAAAGGATTATGGTAAAAATAAGGAAATTATCTATCATCATGATTTAGCTAATTGTTATCACTCCTTATGCAGGAAAAGGATGAAATGGAACAATTGTTGTTCCCTAGCTAGGAAACGGCGTATAGGCAGCAAGCCAAGGATGGAGTGCGTAGTTATGGATAAGAACAAAGGAGAACACAGCATCAGCACAAGGAAAGAAGTTAACTGATGATGGAAGATTGCGTGAATCCCTCAGGATCAAGATTAATATTTTACCCTTCCTATCGCTTGACCATTATAAAAGGAAGCGATTGTAAAGAAAGCGGGGATGGGAGATTATTCATAAATTACTATTGTATTTTTACTCTGATCATCGACTCTCATTGTTGAAATAGAGTACGAACTGGCTGTAACTATTTTGCAAATGATTAATATATAATACAGATGTTGTTCCTCCTCTCATACTAAAGTAATCTGGCAGTGTTCACTAGTGGCTAAGGGCCCGGCCTTGGTGGATTCACTTGTTGTTCCTGTATCATTCTTTTATGATTTTTTCCGTGTGATGGTTTGGTTTGATTTCCATTTATCGCATCTCTTTGCTATTTCATATTCTTAGACTTAACGTAATTACTCTGTTTTACATGCTGTAGAAGTATTGGTTCAAGTTGTTATTCAATTACATGTTTCAGTATTTCCTTATCATGATTTTAGATTTAGTCATTTGAGTTCAGTGTTCTATTTCCAATCTAGTAATTTAGTTTAGCATGCTATCTTGAGATTCTCCACTGTAAATAGCATTGACTATTGTTGTCTACGCTCTGAGACCGAGATCCCTACTGTTCAGATTAGAAAATACTTTTGGAATATCAATCAGTTAAAAGAGAAATGACTTATTGTTACTGTATTCTTGACTATTACTTGAATGAATGTTTGGTTTGGTTTCGATTAGCATGTTAAGCTTTATTTTAATTGTAATTTGAGTTCACTAGCTGCATCCATTTACTCTTGTATTTGAGAGCACTATACTGCAATTTAGAAACATTACTCTTGTGTAAATAGCTGCCACAAACTGTGTACACTCTTGAAATAGAAAATCTTACCTAGATTGATAACTAATGTGAAGATAATTAGGAGTTAAAAAGACACCTTTTACACCTCAACACCTCTCAGCTCGAAAGTAGTCAGAAACAGTAGATGTAGCAAACGACAGTCGGATGTAATTGTACCGGATTCAGATTTGGATCACCAATAGATGTGGCCCACAAATAGCTTTGATACCATATAGGAATTTAGAGGGTAAGTTCCTCAGATAGAACACCAAACGATATCACTCACAAATAGATCACAAATCAGTACACCAGTATTCTTGACGTGGTTAGAACCCTCAAAGAGAGAAACGGTCCACGACCTAAGCCAACGCGGCCACTTCAGGTAGATTATTAATAGAAGAAATAGAATTTACATAAGCTTCTCTCATGAACAATCACCTTACAAATGACTCTCCATGCTCTTTAAATAAAGATCATGGACCAATCGGGTGTTAAGCCACGGATCACGTGTCGGTAATACTGAGGAGAGAATGAATCGTCAAATCACTTCATGTCTAGAACATATTGTGACCATCGAATTGTTAGTTACAAAAGTACATAGTAAAGACACACACTTTACCTAACTCTGCACTAAACCAAGTTATACTTAACTATTTCCTATGTGTCGGAATATCCTAACATTTGTTAAAAGGTCCAAAAGATAGGTCACCATATGAGGCTCGCCAGTATGTTTTTCCTCAATTTTTAGAATGGCAGAGTCAAGCTGGGAAACTTGGAGATTCTTGTGACTGAAAAAACTTATTGTTTATGCCACTAATCTCCCTACAACAAGGGAAAAATGGTTTAACGAAGATGAATTGGAGATTCTAGCTTTCAAACAGTTTGTCAAGCTAGAATTTTTGGACAAGTTTGCCTCAAATTTTCCCAGTGTTTACCTTCAGGAGTAGTATGTTGATCTTTTGAAAGTCATCCAAAGGTACTTCACCTGTGAAGGCAAATTTAGTAGGGTTTATCAGTACCATTTGAGGTTGTTATGGCATTTTACAGAGAGAAAACCTATGAATTTACCTTATTTCTTACTCAAAAGTTTAGAGAGAATGGAAGTTAAAGTACATATTCAAAAAGATAATCATGCTTCCAGTTTATTTCATTTCTCTCTTATCAAGATTTTAGTTAAATATGCAGTTGAAAAGAAGAAAATGAATTGGTCAGATTTCCTTTCTAGTATTGATTTGTTGCCTCAAGCTGGGTCTTCATCAGTAAAAGTGGATGAGGAGGAACATAAAATGCAGGGAACACCTAAGAAGGAAGTTATCCACTCAATCAAGGAGACAAAATCAGTGAAAAAGGAGGATGTAAAGCCAATAAAAGAACTTGTTGTAACATAGATTGTTTTGATAAGTTGGATGTTTTTATTAAGTGTGTAAATAAAAGAAAAAGGGATATATATATATATACATATATATATATATATATATATATATATATATATATATATATATATATATATATAGATAGATGATGAGAAAAGGAAAAATTGAAAACATACAAAGAAAATAAAATTTAAAAAAAATAGAAAAAATGATAAAATCCCAAAATATAGCGTGCTAATTGAAATGATGCTTTATAATAAATTAATTATGTTTAATTAAAGCTTAAACATGATTAAACAAAATAAAATAAAATAAACATTATTTTATAAATAAACCACGACATGACTCTTTGTCATTTTCTGTTAATTTAAATAATGATTGAATGGATACAATCTACGACACAAAGGAGATCAACGACTGTAGACCCCTCCGCACCCCCCAATCCCATTCGAAGTTTAACCAATGGGGGGTGCGAAACATGGTCAGCCCATAAACTGCCTCTTCCACGTGCCCCTCTCACACTTACTCCACGGCCCCTTTCTCTGATACCACAAACCATCTCCTGCCTCCTCCGAAATTATTTCTCCCGTCTCGTTACACACGCTCCTGCCTATTCTAAATAAAGGCCCCTTTTGCCAACCGTCATCTTCTTATTCACTAGGCATAATGTCGTTACTACTTACCTGTTACATATTAAATGCTCCCATGCCCATGTAATGGATAATAGATTGTGACTTCCATAAAACATTTTTATGTTTTTTAAAGTTATGTGTTACTAATTTGTTTCCCTCTCTGCTCCACTGAGTCAGAAAATGAACCATTGCTACCAGTGACCAAGTTGAGCAGCTGCTAAAGTAACCAGGCGACCTAAAGCAACTATTCCACCTATCAGTCAATAAACAAATCATTTTCTCTGGGTAATTACAGTTGTTCTTAGTCCTTTTCTTTCAGTCATGGCCTCTAAGAAGAAATCAAAGAATTCAGAAAACCCCATGCTTCCTCCCACTATCGACTTGGGCCATCACCCATAGGTTGACCAACTCTATAAAGTATCTAAAACCAATTGTGAGTTTGATCTTTACGAATTCCACAATTGGTTAAAACATAATTTTTTAGACCTAAGTGATGAATTAAACCTTTGGCACTCATCCTTACCTCAGTGCATCATTCCACAAACCCATCATTTCACTAATTTTGTTTAATGGTGTCATGTTAGGTATGTTCCCAGTCAAAGAGCAGTGGTTTCCCAAAAAAATGAAAATCTGTTTACCATTACTATTGATTCAATTAATAAAATACTACAGATTTAAAATCCTGAACCCTTGCATCCATTTTCTTCTGAATCCCTCATGGACATCTATGAAAGTCTTGAATTTCCTCAAAGAGCCAATATTTTTGAAACTTTTCTACTAGAAGATGTCTAATTACCTAAAACCAACCCACCAAATCAATCATCTATGTTTCTAGAAATAACCATGTAGATTATACCCATCGTCTCATGTTTATTAGGTTATTATTCTCATCAATGGGTCGATGAGGATCTTATAGGTTTCTTGTAAATTTTCTTAGTAAATGAAAATCCATCTCTTATCTTTAATTACATTGAATTCTTAGTAGAATCAATTCATGATCAATTCATGAAGTTATCTATAGAAGGAGTGTTCAAATATGCTTTTGTTTTAGAATATTTGTTCCTGTTTTACCAGTCAAAGAAATTTTCTTTTCCCTTATAGAAGATGAACAATCAACGAAGTCCAAAATCAGTAATCCACTGGACCTCCTTGGTGAGGAAGAACACCATTAAATTCACATTTAATGACTTTGTAGATCAGTTTTTATATGTTGTTTCTTGTTTACTAAACAATGATGTAGAACCAAGGATTGGGTCAGAAATTAGAAAAATCCTACATCTCAGTGAACAAACCAGAACAAGAGATTGTTATTTATACCAAAATTATATAGAGATTAGGATCTATGGATGTGAACTACCTCCATACAGATTACCTAAGTATGTCCCTATCCATATTTTTGCATTGGAATACATCAGACAGATGATCAACATGGATCAGCTTCATTTTGTAGCAGCTAAAAAGAAGGCTCAATTTAAAATCAAAACTCAAGTAGGGCCTTTTATTTGTAATGCTAGATCAGCAGGAAAGGAAGCAGAAACTATTTTGAAGCAGATGAATTTCAAACTTAGTTTCACATTGTCGTATGATACCCTAGGAGTAATTTCAAAATTAAGGGTAGAGAAAAAAACTACCCCATATGCTCACACTCCTAGGCCTGAGATAAAACAATACATGAACCAGGATGAATGGCAGGAGAATACACTTCAGGAGGCAAAAGAATAGGTTATATCAACTACATCATCACAGACTCCTGTACCAACAGAAAAGCATGACAAAAGGCCTAAGGACAATACTTCCACTGTGGTGATAGAAATCTCATCCAGGAAATTTAAAATATATATTAGAAGGCATAGGACAAATGATATAGGTGAAACACAGCAAGAAGATACTACACAACAACACCCAATTGTCAAGATAGGCTCATTTGTGCCATCATCTTCTAGGATAGAAGGGATGACTATAGGATCTCCTATGTATTCAGCCAGTACATATGTATCATGATATCAGACAGGATAAATGATGCAAAATTAGAAAGAACATATTATTTTTAATCTTTACAAGGAAATCAAGCAAATAATTGAGGCTTTGAAAGCTTCCACTTATTTACAGTTCTAGAAGAAAAGATCAACTTCACAACACATGCTACTTTCTACCTTCGACAATAAGAAGAGAAAGATGCAAACTGCCTTCCTAGAACCCAAAATTACTCATCCTAAAAGTGCAGATGATTACACCAAATCAATATTTTCTTTTGATGCAAATTTAATTCATCCTATTGACCAGATTGATTTACATGAACAATCTAGTAAAATGATATATTCTTCTCTTACCAGTTTAGCTATGACAGTATCAAAGCTTCAAGCATCTTTAGAAAACATTCAGTCTCAGTTGAAGATAGAAAAAATATCTTCCCTAGCTAAAGATACAAGGATCAAATCTTTAGAGGATTTAGTAGTAAAGTTGGGATATGATCCCACCAATATCAATGCAATAGAAGAGGTAATCAAGAGAAAAAATGCAAACATAGCTTCTTTGAGAAAACAACTTAAGCTTCCTTCTACAGAAGATCCACAAACCAAAGAGATAGGCCAGCTAGAACAAGAGAAGGAGAACATGTTTAAAATCATAATGGAACAGAATGTACATATAGAAAAAATGGAAATTGAGATTGAAAAGTTTTTAAAGGAAAAAGAACAACAGGGAACCCAAGAGCAGAATGTTTCTCTTTCAGCAGTTCTAGTGATAGCCATACCAGTTATAGCTACAACAACAACAACATCTACATCAAAAACCATTTCAGCAATGGAAACTCAATCAACTGACTCAACAACAGATCTTGCAAAGGCTATGGAAGATTTATCAATTAAGGGGTAGGAAATTGAGAAGTTAAGAACTCATCTTAATAATTTACAAGAGAAAAAACTAAAGATTGATAATGTATATTTAGTTGAGTTACAGAAGACACATAGGCTTACATAGAGAATTGAATTCTTAGAAAACCAATCTATCATAGCTGACACCATTACACAGGCTAAGGAGAGTATCTGGATGGAAATAAATGAGGCCATCACTGATATATGGCCTTCAATTGAGATCATCTTTGAGCAAGATGAACTAGTATAGAGAGCCAAAGGAGTAATAGCAGATGTGAAGAAGGAATTGGGTTTAAAACCAAGAAAAGAAAATACACTGATAAGGGTTTTGAATTCCAAAACCAGAGATGAGCTAGAAGAATTTAAAATAGAGGACAAAAAAAAGACTATTTTTGAAGTGAGAAGGGTTCTCACTAAGAAAAACTTAATGTTGCAACCCAAAAACAAGTGCCATAACCTCGAATCTAATATCCATAGGTTTAAAAGAAATTCTTAGTGCTACATCAAAAACGACTGCCTGGATTACAAGGAATGGAGACACATTGATTTAGAAAGAACAATATCAAAGAAAATTATATTTAATGGCCATGGATAAATCCAGATTTTCAAAGATTAATGGTACAATCATAGGTAAACATTTTATGGAAGGTCGTAGTTATGCTTTATTCATCAAACATGAGATAAATCATTTCTTTTTTGTTAAGCCAACTTTTCAAAAATACACTGACGTAGATGAAACTTTCAGAAAATTGGTCAAATGCACAATTCCATATGAAGAAAGATGGGAATAACTATGTAAGTTACTGGGGTAAATGAGTCAGCAATGAGTCAACATTGATTAGCGGTTATCAACAACAGAGTAGTAGATTAATTAGCACACATTAGCACCAGAAATCCTCGAAAATAGTGACAACAGCTTCAATAGTTTTATTTCTCTATGTTTTTGCACTATTTTTGTAAAAACAGTTTTAGATATTTTCAAATTGTTTTAGATATTTAAGTTTAGATATTTTGGGAAAATATCTATAAATATTCCCAAAATTGAATTGTAAAGGGTTGAACCCTTGGGATAAGTTTTCATGAGAAAAATTACATGTATCTGAAGTTGTCTGATATCAATAAAAGGATTTTGGATTTGCTTCAAACAACTTGTCATCTTTGTGAGTTCTTCTTAAGTTATTCATTTCATTTTGTTGTTTCTACATGTATTTATTTTATTGAAGAAATCTAGGTAAGATACAACTAAGTATCAGTCTATCTTAAATCCCCTATGAAGTTATAACATATTACAAAGATTAGTTAATTTAGACTATTTGTCTAAATTAACTCCTCTACATTAATTAATTGTCACTTCTTCATTAATTTAAATGCATTTTTTTGGGCAGTGAACATAGTTTACTAGCATATTTCTTATGATAATTTTAAATATTCTGTTTGAATACTTAAAACTCATAACTTCTTAGAATTCTTCTTTCCAAATATTTTTAAATCTAAATCACTGTTTAGAGGTAAAGAATCAGCCCTTTCATTATATTAAGGTAATTTAGGATGCAGTACCTATTTACATAAACTTAAAACATTAGTCATCCATAAATTAAAAACAACAAAACATTTATATTTTCTAGCATAATTACCTAACCTAGAATTATCTCAAAGGATAACAGAACTCATAAGAAAGCTTGGTAAGAAGGCTGAGAAATAAGACATGAAGGGTAAGAAGACAAACAAGGAAGAAAAGTGTAGGTGGCATCAGCACAATCCACCAATGTTAAAGTGAAGATTGAAGATACAGTCTAGGAGAAATTTGTAATGAGACCTAGGACAAGGTGAAGAGTTAAAAAGAATGAGGGAGAGGCAACCCCTTAATTAGTGGTAGAAATTTTTGAAGACAAACAGGAAGACAAGCAAGATCACAACAGTGAGGAAGAAGTGAACGGACCTGAAGTAATGAAGCCAGAGCAAGAGGAAGACATAGAAAAAGGGTTAGGATGAAAGAGGCACTTTCTAAATATCAAATGAAAACAAAATTCTTGAGAAGAGAAAATAGGGACCTAACGGAGACAACCAAACCAACAGATGACAAGGAAAAGTCACCTCCAGAAACAATTGTTAAGGGAAAGGGGAAGCATGTTTCATTTGCAGAGCAGGCCAAGGAGATTGTAGTGGAGCCTAGTGGGCCATTAATTAAAGTTTCTAAGTCCAAATTTAGATATGTGCAGCAGATGAAGCAGGTAGCTTAGGCTCCTATAAAACCTCCCTTTAATCAATGGAAAGAATATCAAAGATGTTTGGAGGAGCTGGAAGAAAGCAAGGAACAGGTAAACCAGTTCAGATAGAAAAATCAAAGCTATAAAAAGTCATTCTTGAGCATTGTGATAATGACATTCATGAGGCATATGAATATTTCAACAAAAGAAAACATTTCATCAAATGGTCTATTCCTATGAGGAGGAAATGCAAAAGTCTGTATGTCAGGTATTTAGTGTTAGATGCAAAGTTAAGGAGCCTGAAATAATGTTTGGGTGAGGCACAGGGATTGGTAAAGAAGTATGAGGAATCAACTGAAATATATTCTCCTGAAAGGGTGCCTAAACTGAAATCTAAGCCTGTGACTAAAACTAAACCTACTATGTCATCACCTTTTTAACAACATGACCTTGCTCCTCAAGCCTCCAACACCAAGGCTTCAAATAGCCAGAATTTGGGCAAAAGAAAGAGGAGGTGATCAAGCCTCACTTCAGGTTTTAAATTTTGTGTTAAGTTCAAAGGTTACTGATGCTATAGTAGTATGAATTTAATGTTTTGGAGTGGCATTTAGTGGCATAATGGTGTTTTGTTAGGACTGGAAGACATTCAGCAAACAACTTTGGAAATTCATTGTGTAGGCGCTACACAGTCATTGTGCAACTGTTATGCTGACCATGCCCACACTATTACACACATGCTGGACGGAATCCACTTGTTAGATTTTCAAGGGGTTGACATGGAGCACGTGTGGAAGCCATCTAACCTCCTCAGTAGTCCACCAAATTCCATTTTCAAAAGCACAAAGTAGCAGTCATTGCACAGCTTCTACGCAACCTTTTGCACACTCAGCAATCAACCTTTGTTCTTTTTGTTATTTTCACTTCATGTTGATCATTGTTGAAGATAATATTGTTTATTTTTAGAAAAAAAATAGCTTTAAAGATTAAAAAAAAGACAATTTTCTTCTTTAGTTTTCGAGGAAATGGACTTTGAAAAACAACAATTTTCCTCCTTTTGAATTTTAGGATCGATCCTTTGTTCGATCAAAGATGCATTGAATTTAGAAATTATGATATCTTATGTATGAGCTATATAAGTTTATTAATGGAAATGGAAAAGGTTGTTATTGGTTTCACTATTGCCAGGAAAACTATTGCATTTTATTCTTGTGATTTGTATTTATGCATTTGCTTGAATGTTGAAGAGATTCTAGTTGAGTTGTAGAGATAATTATGGTATGGATGTTTTGGGAAAGGTTTCTTCTTAGTTTATATGTTATCCTATTGTGGTATCTTCTTAAACTTATTTGAAGGTGTATGGAATAGTTGCACTTGAATTCATTTGATATGTTCAATCTAGCTGTACTAAATATTTCAGTTTGCAACTAGAATATGTATACCTTTGAAAGTTTTGTATTTTTTATTGATAGTCATTTATCTATGTTGCGTAATGAAATGTCATTTATTCTGCTATTTTTATGAATGTCTTGATACCCCTATCTTCACTACTAAAGTTTGTTGTTCATTCCGAAGTTGTACTAATCGAGCCTCTGTACATGAAACTGGTTGGAAAATACATCAACATGTTGGACCAGTGAGGTCATGATCACATCACTAATTTTTCTTAAAATCCTCTACCACCCCCATACCAAATATTAAAAATTTTCAGAACTAATCTCTCTCAAGGATCATATTCAAAAGTTTTATCTATGAGTTTTCTCGGTGAGGGAGCCCCCTCAGGTTGAATAAGACTAGTCTATCAACCAAAAGAGGTTTTTGGTTATCTCTTAGTTTTCTCCTTTCAGCCTGGAGAAAACTACGAAGTGCTAACAGATCCAACACTTTTGCAGTAACATCATATGCATGTTAAATTCCTTCAATGTATCTTTGCACTTTTAGGAACAATTGCTAATAATTAATTAATTAATATATAAAAGCAATTTGATCAAAATGCAGCTTTTCAAATTCGTGATGTTTACCATCAACTCTTAGAAAGATCATTTGCAGCCATCCCAACCCCTAATATCTTGGATTTGTGGCAGTTTTTAGTGTTGAGTGATTTCCAGTATTTTCCTATATTCCAATACAAAGGCGAAATTTTGTGATGATGACCCCAATGTCCCAGTGACATCAACAGACTATGCTAGTTGGTTTTATCGAAATTTCTTATGTTAACACTTTTGGGCACTTTTATGAATATCTGATATTTAAATTAACCCATTATAAAGTTAAATCAATTTATATATTAAAAAATTCAAATTAATAAAAGATCACAGACATTTGACAAAAAAATTTGAAGTCATCAATTGATAAATCCCAAAAGTCTTGTGATTTGTGGAGATTAATTTTTTTTTAGTGTTGAATAATTTCGACTATTTTCCAATATTCCAATACAAAGGCCAAATTTCGTGATTATGATCAAACGATCCAGTGACGTCATCCTACAATGCTACTGAAAGGAAGTTGGTTTTATAGGGATTTCCAATGTTAACACTTTTGGGCACTTATACTAGTATCTCGGTACTCTAAATAAACCCAATTTATATATTAAAAAATGTAATTAACAAAAAAATTATAATTTCATAGTGTGGTTTGGCATTTTTGACCTATCACGGAAATTCAAAATTGTAAATTTCAGTTATATTATTATTATTATTATTTAATTTTAAGATCATGACCAAGCAAGATACCAAATTTGTGTATGATACCCCCTTGTTTGTGGAACAAAGGTGTTAATAATTTGTTAATAATTGAAAAATCAAACTTTATTAATGCGCTAGGCAGCTCACAGGTGAGGAGCTCCACCTGGAGATTGCCTCTGGCAGAACACTCTACACATTCATCTTACAGTAAAAAATATATATAGTTTTCACACAAGTAAGGAAGTTAGAACAACTGTCTAAGAAGTAGGAACTAATTCCTAATCTAAGGCTCCAGTGAACGGACTCTCTCCTAAATTACATATTCTCCATTATCTACAACACTCCCCCTTAATGGAGAAAGGGGTTCACAAGTATTCCTAACATTTCCTAAACAATTCATACTTGATTCTATCTAGAGGCTTAGTGAAAATATCAGCAGCATTATCACATGTATTACAATATTCAATATGAATTTATTTTGACTGCACTTTCTCCCTGACAAAGTGAAACGGTATATCTATGTGCTTTATGTTTTTATGAAAGATTGTATTATTTTCCAGTTTGATGGAGCTTTGGTTGTCGCATTTGATAACTGTTGCAACCTTTTTTCCTTCTCCAGCATCATGGAGAAGTCTTCTCAACCAAAATGCTTCACAAGTCGCTGCACGCATCGCTTGATACTCAGCTTATGCTAAAGACAAGGATATTGTGTTCTGCTTTTTGCTGCTCCATGCAATGAACCTAAACACAATGCTGAATGCATAACCTATTATGGGTCATCAATCATCTAGATTTTTGAACCAGTCAGAGTCTGAAAAACCTGTCAATCTAACATCAAATGAATCAATATAAATAATACCAAAGTCTAAGTTTCCTTGTAGATAACTTAAGATGCCTTTCATTGCAACCCAATGACTCTCAAGAGGATTTGACATGAATTGGCTCAATACACTGACTACATAAGCCAAATTTGACCTAGTTGTAATCAAGTAGAATAGACTTCCAACCAGATGTTTATACAATGTTGTATCTGGCTCCTTGGAACCATCAACATTGTGAATTTCGGTATTCTGCTATAAAGTCACTACTGCAACTTTTCACTGATTCATTCTAAACTTTTTTAGTAAACTCCTGACATACTTACCCTCTGACAGAAAAGTTTGAACATAACCCCTCTATACTTCCAGACGCAAACAATGGTGAAGCTCTCCAAGGTCTTTCATCTCAAAAACCCGTGACGTCTTCTCTTTGATTTCTTTAATGAGTTCATCTGGATTTCCTGTAATGATAGGATCATCTACATATAAATAAATCAAAACAATTTGCCCCTCTTTTTCAAACACGGTATACAAATTAGGTTCATTCTCGCTTCTTTTATAACTATACTGTAGAAAAATGAATCAATTTTGTCATACCATGACCTGGATGCATGTTTTAGTCCATACAATGATTTCTTCAATCTACAGACTAAATGTTCTTCCCCTTGTTTAACAAACCCCTTAGGTTGCACTAAATACACTTCTTCTTTTAATTCACCATTTAAAAATGCAAATTTCACTTCTAGCTGGTCTATCGTCCAATCATGTTTGGTAGCTAAGGCAATTAAAATTCTAATTGTGTTTAATTTAGCTACAAGGGCAAAGGTTTCTTCATATTCTATACCTTCTTTCTGCGAGTACCCCTTTGCAACCATCATAACTTTATATTTATCTATACTCCCATATGCTTTAATTTAGGCTCTTATATCCATTTGAGACCTATGGGTTGTTTTCCTTTAGATAATTCAACTACATCCCAAGTTTTGTTTTTAAGTATTGATTCATATTCCTCTTCCATGGTTGCCCTCCATTCATTATATTGACTAGCTTCTTTATAACTAGAGGGTTCAACAATGTTTAATATACTAGTTATAAAAGCATTCTCCCTATGTCTTGCTAGCAACTGAGTTTTCCTACCTGATCTCCTGAGTGGTGGAGTGGCTTCAAACCTATTCTGATGATCCCTTGGTGG
Source organism: Pinus tabuliformis (assembly GCA_031772625.1). NCBI lineage: Eukaryota > Viridiplantae > Streptophyta > Pinopsida > Pinales > Pinaceae > Pinus > Pinus tabuliformis. The sequence goes on along the minus strand of CM062817.1, from coordinate 44,750,178 downwards.
GTTTGGCTTGACAACTGCATCTGTACCATCCAATTCCTTTTTCTATTACTGTTGATACTGCTGATGGTTGTCTCTTGTTTCATCACACCCTTCTTCCATCGGCAAAGGCATGTGCCACTCTTCATTGGCACTCTCATGGTTCCATCATTAACCTTCTCATGAAATACTACATCTCTACTTGCAAAGACTTTATGAGTAGAGGGATTAAACAATTTATAAGCCTTAAACTATGTACAATACCCAACAAAATTGCATTTAATGGCCTTTGAATCTAGTTTCTTCCTATCCTCCTTTGGAACATAAGAAAAAGATTTGGAGCCAAAAAACCTTAAATGATTTAATGTAGGATTAAAACCTAGTAAAACTTCGAAAGGAGTTTTAAAATCAAGAATTTTTTTTGGACTCCTATTCTTAAAATACATGATAGTATTTATTTCTTCAACCCAAAATCCATTAGACAGATTCTTACCTTTTAGCATGCTATGAGCACACTCCACAAGGGTTCTATTTCTCCTCTGTACAAACCTATTTTGTTGAGGAGTGTGGGGTACTATAAAATGCTGCAGTATCTCATGGTCTTCACAGTATTTGATGAAACCAACCTTCTTGTATTTTCCCCCTTGGTCCGAGCAGAGGATCTTGATCAATTTTCATGTCTACTTCTCAATCATGCTTCTCAATTCTTTGAAGTATTCAAAGGTATTCATGAATATGAGGAATAATGCAATGTTTCACAAACAATTTCAGTAGCACCTTTTCCTTATTCTCCCTTTTTTACCACTCCTAGATTGTTCTTTCTGTTCCACCTTTAGCTAGGGTCGTCTTCATCTCATCTCCGGTTGCAATTGCCCATGCGTTTTTCCGGTCCAACAGGGTCTACAACTTAAATTTCCAATTGGAGTAATTGGAACTGTTGAGCTTATTTCTCTCGTTCAGATAAGCCTCGTCCATCTAGTTGTTCATCTTGACATATCTCCCTCAAGAATTTTTTTTTACCTCCAGCAATTTAAAAGACGGATCTATCTCTAGATCCGAAGAGAAATCTCAAAAAAAATAGGTGCTCTCTCTTAATGAAAACCAAATTCTCCAATTGGATGCCAAAAAAAAAAAAAACAAAATTCTTCTTTTTTTTTGTTTTCTTTTTTTTAATGGAAACCTTGTTGGGCCTCAAATATTCCCATGTTTTCATCATTCAATACCACCATTTGTAACCTATATTCATGTACTATTACACTCATTTCACACCATAATTCCGTCACTTGTAGCCAATTCAGGTCTTACGCCTCATGGTTGATTATCATTAGTTTTCTTATATTTTCTATGATTAAAGATGATTTTTCCATGATTTACCAATGACAGTTTTTCTAAGTTCATTTGTCACAGGGTTCCATCGCTAAAATTCTTCATAAGTCAATGGAACTAGTTGATACAAGTAGAGTACGAGAATATCCAGTTTGTGGTTTCGACATTTCAACACACTTCCAGGGAAAAATGAGGGAGATTACTGTCAAAAATAACGTTTTAATACATTTCCATGTGTTGGATTGCAACCAGGTCACACATGTGGGTCCCTAGGAGCTAATTAACAAATCTGCTCAAAATGTACATAGTTTCCAAACTGCCAAGTTTGACATCCATTTCCTTGCAGCTAGAGGTGAATTTGGAAAATATGAGAAAATGGATTTGTTAACCATATAACCAATTATCTCTATCCAAAACCATTTGTCCATATTAAAAATTTTCTAAAAGTTATAAGCAAGTCTTGGAGGCAGTTTTATAAAAAATGATTGTTTTTCTAGAGTTCTAGAATCTTGCAAAAAGAAATAGACAACCAAATTTGGGCACGATTTGCAAGGATTTGGATTTGAATGAGACAAATCCAAGAGAGGTTTTTGTTGAAAATATAACAATTTAGGTTCCCTCCAAACCGGTTTCCAAAATTCGCCATGGTTAGGAATATATGCCAATATCTTTGGGGTTAGTTTGTTAAACTTGTTCAATTTTCCATAATTGAGGAAAATGACTAATTCGCCTTGTAAATCTTATAAATGGCTTACCCATGGTTTGTATTGTAAATTTTTTGGGGAGGTTTTGAAAGAAAGAGAAGCATGAAAGGAATAAAGGATGGATTGAAGTTCTTTTGTAATAATAATTGAATCTTAATTGAATTTTGCTTCATCTCTAAATTCTTTGTAAGTATTATGACTGTGTTTTCAATTTTATTTCCATTGAATTAATCTAACTTCCTCCAACAGTGGCAAGGGCCCACCACCACCTGGAAGAAATTTTTGTAGTTCATTCCAATCATAGGGATTAGATTTGCAGAGTGATTTTCATTAACAAATGTTTTCATGAGTGCCATCTAAATCTTATAGTTCAACATTTTGACATCGATTTGAATGATTTTGTTTTCCATTAGATGCAATCTGAATCTTGTAGTTAAAGTATTTCTATTTCAATTAGGAGTAGTCTAGGTTTGAATTGACATTGCAATTGAAGTAATTTAGTCTTGTGATGATTAAGTAAAGTAGTAGATTTGTGAAACCCAAGATTTAAATTTAGTGTGCATGCGTTTAGAATAGGATTCTCTGTTTTATATTAGCATCAAAGTGTGTTAAATGAATTCTTCTTTCATTAACCATAGTTTTTATTTTATAATTAGCTTCTGAGCATTTCATAGTTAACATGTCAGTGTGGTTTCATTGTAGTTAAATTTTGCTTGCATTGGAATTAAGTTTGATTGATTTAGATTGAGATAAAAATTATTTATTTGCATTGTGTACTTAATTCAGAAATAGGAATTTCATATTAATATAGGTTAGATGCTCTGATTCTGCGTTACTTACTCTTGCACCTCTAAGTCTTACTACCCTGGATTGATAATTTAATGTTGGAATTGTAACACATATAATTTCCCCAACATTTTTGGTGTCATTGCCGGGAACGTGCTAAAGGGATTAGAGCTTAGTTTCTTTCATAGATTTTTGTGTGATCTTAGTTGTAGGGAAATCAGATCACAGAGAGTGTACGGTAAGACGTGAGTGAAGAGCCACGCATCCAGTATTGCAAGGTTGCTCCAAATTTTGGTTGTCCAAATAAGCAAGTTCTATGAGTTTTATTGCAATTAGCAATTTTTAATTCATTTAGGTTAAAATTTCAAAGCTCTTTAAAGATAAAACAATTTTGGGGTGTTGTAAGGACCCCTTTTTACTAATCCATGTTGCAAGACAAGGATCATAAAAAAACAGGAAAAATTCAAAGAACGATCAAGAGCTTGAAGAATTTCCCTCGAAGTACTTTCTCAAATCCTAGGAGTAGCTGTGATATCTGCCTCTTAGGAAGAATTCATCGTCACCACATTCAAGAAATTATTTGTCTCTCCATAGCCAAAAGAGTATTTGGAAATCTCCCTTGATTCCTTTTGCCTATATACCAAGGAAAATGAGAAATCATGTACCAAATGTGATGGGGAGTATCTAATTGAACCTAAGATCAAAGAACTTTCACCATGGCCAGTAGCAAGCCTTGTATGCATTCCGGAGATTAATTATCCAAGTTTGCCTGGCATGACCAAGGAGGACTTTCAGAGTGGTCCAAATGAATAAATGGGCCAATACCACCAAGATTACATCGAGAATTGGTTCCATATCACAATCCATTCAAAGTACCACTCTCATATTCAAATACTCTTTGTATCACGTCTTTCAAAGATACTGATTTCTCATTCTCTTGTACATTCTAACTCTTATATGTTAAATTTGAGCATGAATATATCTTTGTACCTGATCAGCACATGGCTTCATTAGAAGTTATATTTCACTTGAAGGAGGACACCTTTTCTTCAGTGTAGTAGAAAATTTAGTATTGTAAATAAATAAATGAAAATAGTAAAGAGGAAAATAAGTCCTTTTGTGAAAACTAGTTTGTCTAGTGCAACTGGGCAGGAACTTTGCTTGAAAACTAGGTAACTGGCAGGAAAGATTCCCAATAATTCTTGTAGATTTGTAAGAGTTCTTCAAATCATGTATTTCATTATGTTTGTACTCGATTTGGTTGATGTGGGATTCCTTAAGGCCCACCTGCCAACAAGCCTTGTCCCATCAACATCAACACATTATCTGGGACCAAGATTAGGGTTAGATGAGGTACCTAGGATCCTGCATTCCTTAATGGTAGGTATCCTTGTCATCTACTAAGGAAATACATCAATGTTTCTTAGTGGATGAATTTTGCAATCCATTCGACTTCGACACATCTATTCATGGCTAGTAGAATGTACCTAGTGCCTAAATTCCCATTGACATCAAAGGTCGGATATCTCGCATTGGTTAATGACTTTCTCAATGGTTAGTAATCCAATGATTCTTGCTTATGTTTGACATCGACACCATTTATTCACATATGCAATATTGCACACGAGTGTGTAGCGGTTGAAGACTATATGGTTTTGTGATCTCAACATAGATTTGCAGTAGTTTGGTTCTTTGTATCAACATTTCCATTGTCATTTGCAGCAGCAATCACCTTTCCTTAGTGTTTGGGGACATACAACTCCTCAAGCATGGGGGAGAAGGGTACCTTCAGTTCATCCTTCTTCTCTTTAGTTCAACCTTCCGCCTTCTTCATTAGGTCAGATCAGCAGTCACATCAGCTGTAGCCATTCCATCCTCTACTTCAGACTACAACTATTATCATGGTAAAGGTAAAACTTGAGGTAAAGTTGGCTTAAGATTATTTAATTCATTAGAGATTTAAGAAAGCTTTGATAATTAACTACCACATATTCTATATTTTTTTTTTTCCATATACCCTCCATTTACAAATTCCTCATTCATATTAGAATGCATGCTACTCTAATAACGTCATAATCATGAAAAGAAAAGTATATTCGTTCATGTAAACAAAAGAAGTAACTATAGTGCCTTCCCCTCCTACATTCACACATATTGTCAGTTGAATGTATCCAATAGAGGATGAAGTCATTGTTGTCTTTCATAAGGGAACCATCCATAAGCATTGGCCTCACAAAAACCGAGTATGCTATCACCTATTTTACCATCTCCATCACCACCTCATCTCATCGACCATTTCTATTACCACCTATCATCTCATTTATCATTTCCTCCTACCACATCTATTGTTTCTCCTCAATTTGTATTGCTCTCAAAATAAAATATATGGTAGTCAAATTAGAATGGTGTTGCTCCACAAGAACCAACACCCTCAAATCTTCACACAGTGTTGCTCCACAAGAACCAGCCCTGCCCAAAGCCACGATGCCATAAAATCTATAAATGAGCAAAGTACTTGTTTGCATGAGGACATGCAAATCCTCAAGAATGGGGGATGTTGGGCCTCAAATATGACCATGTTTTCATCATTCAATACCACCATTCATAACTTATATTCATGTACTATTACACTCATTTCACACCATAATTCCATCACTTGTCACCAATTCATGTCTTATGCCTCATTGTTGATTATCATTAGTTTTCTTATATTTTCTATGATTAAAGATGATTTTTCCATGATTTAATAATGATGGTTTTGCTAAGTTCATTTTTCATAGGGTTCCATCGCTGAAGTTCTTCACAAATCAGTTGAACTAGTTGGTACAAGTAGAGTACGGGAATATCTAATTTGGGGTTTCGACATTTTGGAATGCTTCCGGGGAAAACCGAGGGTGGTTATTGTCCAAAATAATGTTCTAATACATTTCCATGTGTTGGATTGCGACGGGGTCGTACATGTGGGTCCCTAGGAGCTAACTAACAAATCTACTTAAAATGTGCACAGTTTCCAAACTACCCAGTTTGACCTCGATTTGTGTGCCTCTATAGGTGAATTTGGAAGATATGAGAAAATGGCATTGGTAGCCATATAACCAATTATCTATATCAAAAAATATTTGTCTAGACTCAAATTTTTCTAAAAGTTATAAGCAGGTTTTAGAGGCAGTTTTATAAAAAATGATTGTTTTTTCCGGAGTTATAAAATCTTGCAAAAAGAGCCAGACAACCATCTTTGGGCACGATTTATGAGGATATGGATTTGAATGAGACAAATCCAAGAAAAGTTTGTGTTGAAAATATAACAAGTTAGGTTCCCTCCAAAAATGTTTCCAAAATTCGTCATGGTTAGGAATATATGCCAATATCTTTGGGGTTAGTTTGTTAAAATTGTTCAATTTTCCAGAATTGAGGAAAATGACTAATTCACCTTGTAAATCTTATAAATGGCTCAACCATGGTTTGTATTGTAACTTTTTGGGGAGGTTTTGAAAGGAAGATAAGTAGGGAAGGAATAAATGATGGATTGAAGCTCTTTTGTAATAATAATTGAATCTTAATTGAATTTTGTTTCATTTCTAAATTCATTGTAAGTATTATGAGTGTGTTTTGAATTTTATTTCCATTGAGTTAATCTAACTTGATCCAGGAGTGGCAAAGGCCCACCACCACCTGGAAGAAATTTCTGTAGTTCATTCTAATCATAGGGATTAGATTTGCAAAGTGATTTTCATTAACGAATGTTTTCATGAGTGCAATCTGAATCTTATAGTTCAACGTTTTGATTTCGATTTGAATGATTTTGTTTCCCATTAGATGCAATCTAAATCTTGTAGTTAAATTATTTCGATTTCAATTAGGAGTAGTCTAGGTTTGAATTGGTATTGCAATTGAAGTAATTTAGTCTTGAAATGGTCATTGCAGTAATTTAGCCTTCTGATGATTAAGTAAAGTAGTAGATTTGTGAGACCCGATATTTAGATTTAGTGTGTGCATGCTTTTAGAATAGGATTCTCTGTTTTCTGTTAGCATCAAAGTGTGTTAAATGAATTTTTCTTTCATTAAGCATAGTTTTAATTTGTAATTAGTTTTTGAGCATTTCATAGTTAACATGTGAGTGTGGTTTCATTGTAATTAAATTTTACTTGCATTGAAATTAAGTTGGATTAATTTAGATTGAGATTAAAATTGTTTATTTTCATTCTGTACTTAATTCATAAATATGAATTTCATATTAATTTAGTTTAGATGCTTTGATCCTGCATTACCTGCGCTTGCACCTCTAAGTCTTACGACCCCAGATTAACAATTTAATGTTGGAATTGTAACACACAAAATTTCCCCAACAAACCCTTATTTCTTTTTAAAAAATTTGAATCCCTTATTTCATATATAAGGACATGCACCCACAATTTTTTTTAAAAAGAATATTGTAACCCCAATAAATTAAAAAAAAAATAAATAATAATAAGGCCTTACCCCTTCTTTCGGCCTCCTAACACCCCCAACACAATGAGGCTCAAATCTAACACATCAGATTAGACTGAAACAAATTGACCCAGCCACCACTGCACGAACGCCCTATCCACTACACGAATAGGCACCACCGACAAAGGTTGCACAATCTACTGAGCTGAGAACTGGTTTTCAGCTCTATTTGTCGGTTCCTACAACCATGGCAATCCAACCATGCAGCCAATGGTCACACGGGCTACTCCACGCTTCCGCTGTGCCTACTCTCTGGTAGCACTCATGCAGCAACAACACGGCTCATCTAGTGGGCTCCTTCGCTCAACCTCTGAGATGAACTACATGAACAATCCTCAGTATTGAAGTGTGGTTTCTCAGGTGCGACAATGGTATATGATCGATGCCCTGACTAGGAAGCAAGTGACCGTGACCTTCTGCTATACAATCAGTCTCGTCGATATCACTCGGAACTCAAGCTACAGGTCCTCAAGCTTGAGAAATGTTGCGGGTTCTCCATTCTCAAAATTCTGGAGATCGCTCAATTTCTACTCGATCTGCAGCCCCACTTCGTTGCTTCACACACACAGGCCCCTTTCCACGCTTACCACATCATCGAGAGAGATCCTCCAGCAACGACAAACTACACAACATCCTTCACCTCGGCGCGACATCAATTATATGATAGTCACCTACCCGGAGGCATACAGTAGACACTCACGGTCCACTCCCATTATGCAGCTCACCACTCCAGCTCCACCTTGACGTTCCAAATCACATTCAGTAACACCGTGATTTTCCCTCTCAAATCCGCGATTTTCGGGCGTGATGATCAAAATCGCTTTAAGGGAATGACCAATCTGTGCGTATTTCCCTCCTAATCGCGCGTTGATTAATGTGCTTCTTTGTTCAAGAAAAGCACTTATGGATGTGAAAAATCTTTAAAAAATTTTGTGCTACTCCGCCTCCTCACCATAGGAGGCCTTCTTCACACCAACCACCAGGGGCCTCTCTTCCGCCACCTAGACACTCACTCAACTATCAAAGCATATTAGCTTTGACTCACCAGCCCTGGGGCTCCGATACCATGTTAATAATTGAAGAATCAATTTTATTAATAAACTGGGCAACTCACAAGTGAGGAGCTCCACCTGGAGACTACCTCTAGCAGAATTCTCTACACATCATCTTACAATAAAAAAATATATATTGTTTTCATACAAGTAGCGAAGTTAGAACAATTGCCTATGAAGTAGAAACTAATTCTTAATCTAAAGCTCCAATGAACTGACTCTCTCCTAAATTACATATTCTCCATTGTCTGCAACAAAAGGCCTCACCTCCGTACAAAGATTTGACTGCTAAGTCTACGAAGGCATATATACTCTACCTACTCTGGTTTTAAATATATAACCTTTTAGAAACAAGCACATGCTCTTAACCATTAGGCCCATTCAAACTGTATATATGATCAAATTACAACAATTTTTGTTGAAGATAATGGAGAATATCCTAGAATAGTGTGAGTTGGTTCACGTGACCTCAGGATAGGAATTAGTTTCTATTTCTTAGGTTATTGTTCTAACTTCCCTAAAAACCATGACTACTATATAATGTGTGATGTACATGAACAATGCAGAGCGTTCTGCAAAACCATACTCTCCTGGTTCAGACTCTCTTTCGTAGAGCTGACCAGTGGGTTTTATTTCTTTTAATACAACATTGCCATTTTTATCATGGTATCAGAGTGTCAGGGCTGAGGAACCTATACGCTAAGAGGAGGGTCGACTAAACCAAAATCGTCATAGGTTTCAGGAGAATAAACGCGATGATTGCGCAATATACTTAGCAACACCGTCTCAGATATTAGATGTATAGTTGCGACGACGTCTCAGATAAGTGGTGTACATCTGCGACGATTGTGTAAACAACAAAAAGGCTCCTTGGAGGCCGAGAGAAGGTTGCATCCTGGAGAGGGCTGCAGAGGTTGACAACAGAAGGTTGTCTGAAGGCTGTGAAGGAAGCCACGGTGATCTGCAAGTGTGTTGCGAGATCAAACAACATTGAATATCAGTGATCTGTCTTTGTCACAGATCTGGGGTAAATCTAACATATTTTACCTGTCGAAATTTTTTTGTCTAAATTGCAAAGATGAATAATAATATGTTTGAAGCATGCTTGAGTGAGCACAACAAGCTCGATGGTTCCAATTATGCAAATTGGAAATTCAAGATGCAGACTCTGTTAGAAGTGCAGAGTGCTTGGACAATTGAAAATGGGGATGAGCCGAAGCTAGTGATTGGATAAGCATCAATCCCAGATTGGGATAAGCGAGAAGGTAGAGAAAAGAAGCTATTAAAGATGTTAGTGAAAGACATCATCATACCACACATCAGAGAGTGTAAGACAACTAACGAGATCTGGGGAATTATGAAGGATTTGTATCAGATCAGGGGAATTTTGAAGTTCCTAAAAAGCAAGATCCTATCCCTGAAGATGGAGGAGAATGAAACAGTTGCTTCATTCATAGCAAGGATCAAGGATCTAAAGAACAAATTGTCAGACATTGGCGATGTGGTTGTAGATACAGAACTTGTAACCATTACAATGAATGGTGTGACAGATGAATATCAAACGTTCATCACTGGGATAAATGCAAGAGAGAAGATCCCGAAATTTGAAGAGTTGACGGGAATATTGATGCAAGAAGAAGAAAGAAGATTGACTCTGAAGCCCCAGAGTGTCGATCTTTCATTGATGGCGAAGAGAAACTTCTTCAAAGGGAAAGGAAATCTGCAATAGCAAAATGAAGGGCATTCACGGAAAAGACTGAATCAGACCCAAGGTATGCATCCAAATAGAAACAACTCTGAAATTAAATGTTTTTATTGTGGAAAACTTGGTCATATTTCTAGGGAGTGCAAGAAGAAGAAATATCATGAGGAACAACAGAAGCAGAAACGTCATGCAGGTCATCTCTCGAATGAAAATCATGTGCAGAATTTCAGATTGTTTATGGCAGATTTTGATGAGAATGTTGATGCAGACATCTAGTATGTAGATTTGGAAGCATCAACACATATGACAGGGAACAAGCATTGGTTCGAAGATTTTAAAGAAATCAATGAAAGAGCACAGATTTACCTAGGTGATGATAGAATTCATCAGATCAAAGGGTGTGGGAAAATTTATGTCATTCTACCTAATGGTAATGTAAAACAAATTCATAATGTCATGTATGTGCTTGATGTAACAAAGAATTTGATTTCTGTATCCATGATCACAGATCAAGATCTTAAAGTTGAATTTTTTAAATCTAACTGCTATATTAAAGATCTACTAGATGGCATGAAGACAATTGATACAAGAATCTGAATAGGAGGCCTATACAAGTTGGATGTAAGACTTGCACCAGTTCAAGCCTTCGCAACTGTGAGTTTGACTACAGAAGAGCTATGGCATCAAAGATTTGGTCATATCAACTACAATGATTTGCTATTACTATATAAGAAGGAAATGGTAAGAGATCTTCCTATGCTAAAGAAAGTACATAATGATTGTAATGCGTGTACATTAGGAAAATGCATAGAGAAGAATTCCCTATTCGAGTAGAAAAGAATCAGAGGGATATACTTGAATTAGTGCATACAGACCTTTGTGGACCCATGCAAACAAAATCATTAGGAGGTGCACTATATTTTTTATTGTTTATTGATGATTGCACAAAGTTTTCTTGGGTATATTTCTTGAGTAAGAAGAGTCACACATTCGAATACTTTAAGCAGTTCAAAAACATGATTGAAAGGAAAACAGAGAAACAGATAAAAATTCTCCGGTTCAATCAAGGGGGAGAATACAGGAAAGATGAGCTTATCAGGTATTGTAAAGACCATGGAATATTGCAGCAGTTCACAGTACCCCATACTCCACAGCGAATGGAGTAATTGAAAGAAAGAACAAAACACTAGTGGAATGTGCTAGGAGCATGTTGAAAGGTAAGAATCTTTCAAATGGTTTTTGGGCTGAAGTATTGAATACTGCAGTTTATTTGAAAAATAGGAGTCCTACAAAGAGTCTTAAGTTTAAAACTCCTTATGAAGCATTATATGGATTTAAGCCTGCAGTAAAACACTTAAAGAGTATTTGGATCTAAAGCATTTGCCCATATTTCAAAGGAACATAGAAGAAAACTAGATTCGAAAGCCATCATATGTACTTTATAGGGTATTGTTCACAACATAAAGCTTACAGATTATTTAATCCCTCTACTCACAAGATTTTTGTTAGTAGAGATGTAATATTCCATGAGCATGGTCATGAAGAATCTGACAAGCACAATGAGGAATGGGATATTCCGTACTTGGTGGAAGAAGAAGCAGAAAACAATCAGGATCAGCAACAGACGAAAGCAAAAGATACAACAATATCAACAACAACAGAAGCAGTAGCAGCAGTAGCAACAGGAAGAAAATAATGATCAAACAAGGTTTGAAGCTACCACACCTCTCAAGAGATTAGGTAGGAAAGCTCAATTGCCTGCAATATATAGGGAAAATGCTTTTATAACTAGTATGATGAATGTGGTTGAACCTTCTAGTTATAAAGAAGCAAATGAATGTAGAGAATGGAAAACAACCATGGAACAGGAATATGAACCAATGATCAGGAACAACACTTGGGAACTAGTTGAACTTCCTAAAGGAAAACAAACCATAGGTTGTAAATGGTTATACAAACTGAATATTAATGCAGATGGAACCATAGAAAATTAAAAGCTAGATTCGTAGCAAAGGGGTATTCACAAAAAGAAGGTATAGACTATGAAGAAACCTTTGACCCTGTAGCTAAACTAAACACTATCAGAATGTTAATTTCTTTAGCTACTAAGAAACATTGGATGATACACCAACTAGATGTAAAGTCTGCATTTTTAAATGGAGAACTAAAAGAGGATGTTTATTTAGAGCAACTTGAAGGGTTTGTCCTGAAAGGGAAAGAACATTTAGTGTGTAAATTGAAGAAAGCACTTTATGGAATAAAGCAAGCACCTAGGTCTTGGTATGAAAAGATTGACTCATTTTTTCTGCAAGCTAGCTACAACAAAAGTAAAAACGACCTTAATCTTTATACCATGGAAGATGAACAAGGGCGTATAGTATTAATTTATTTGTATGTAGATGATTTGATCATTACAGAGGATGCTACATATCTAATCAAAGAAATCAAACAACAGATGTCACAGGTGTTCGAAATGAAAAACCTTGGTGAGTTGAGATACTGTTTGGGTCTTGAGATCTGGAGAGATTCAAGACAAACATTTCTGTCCCAAGGAAAGTATGTCAAAGGCCTATTAGAGAGATTTAGGGTGGATTAGTGTAAGCATGCAGCAGTACCATTACAATAGAACATCAAACTGCAGAGTGAAGATGGCTCAAAGGAGGCAGATGTGACACTTTACAGACAACTGGTTGGGAGTCTAATCTACCTAACCACCACTAGACCAGATTTGGCGTATGCAGTGAGTGCGCTAAGCTAATATATGTCCAAGCCACTTGGAAGCCATTGGAATGCAACGAAAAGTGTTTTGAGGTATCTACAAGGTACTGTAAATTACGGTATTATTTACACTAACTCTTTCGATGTTAGATTGACAGGATTTGCAGATTCAGATTGGGCTGGAAACGTAGATGATCGCAGATCCATAACAGGTTATGCATTCAGCATTGGATCCGGGGTGATCACATGGAGCATCAAGAAGCAAAACACAGTTTCCTTGTCCTCAGAAAAAGAAGAGTATCAAGCCATGTGTGCAGCAACGTGTGAGGCAGTGTCGTTGTGGAGACTTCCTCAGGATGTCGGGGAAGAACAGATAGACGCAACAACAATCAGATGCGACAATCAGAGTTCAATCAAACTTGCTAATAATCCGGTGTTCCACAAAAACACTAAACATATTGATACACAATTCCACTTCGTGAGGGAGAAAGTGCAATCCAAAGAAATCCATTTGGTATATTGTAATACATGTGATAATGTTGCAGACATTTTCACTAAGCCTCTTGGTAGGATTAAGTTTGAAATGTTTAGGAAGATGTTAGGCATATTTGTGAACCCCTTCTCCATTAAGGGGGAGTGTTGAAGATAATGGAGAATATCCTAGAATAGTGTGAGTTGGTTCATGTGACCTCAGGATAAGAATTAGTTTATATTTCTTAGGTTATTGTTCTAACTTCCCTAAAAACCATGATTAATATATAATATGTGATGTACATGAACAATGCAGAGCGTTCTGCATAGCCAGACTCTCCTCGTTCAAACTCTATTACGTAAAGCTGACCAATGGGTTTTATTTCTTTTAATACAACATTGCCATTTTTATCAAAATTTTCATAAAATTAATCAATTTATATAATTAATAAAATTTAAATATCAAATTACAACAATTTTTTCATAAAATTAATCCATTTATGTAATTAATAAAATTTTACAATCTCAAATCCTACCGGAAAGTAAAACAGAACTAAGGAAACAGAGAAAAGAGGATCATGAATTAATATTTTAAGATTAACGTGGGTGGTGAAGCGAAAAGATTTTAATCGAAATTTTGAGGACCATGAAGTAATATTCAGGTTTAGGTTGGTAGCGCAATAAATAGAGTTGGTTGAGAGAAATATTGAGCATCATGAATTAATATTTAATGTAGAGTTGTTTGAGAGAAATATTGAGCATAATGAATTAATATTTAATGTTGACGATCTCATGGCAAGAAATACATTTAACTCATAGAATATAAGTCTGACAGATGAATGGAGTGTCCCAACTCGGAATGCGTTTGATTTCATGGAATAAAAATTACACACTTCTATACTTTCTAAAGAACCGAAAAGAACTATCATGCTTATACACGTGGAAACACTGGTATTCACATATTCCAGAATTTTAGCTAATACATTATACAGCCTTCCAATATTTTTGTGATTTTTCTTTTCTTATAAGAGAGATCCCATATCTGCTTCCGTCTGCTGCTGCAAGGCATCATTTCAGAAACTTTATTGCAGCTTCAAGCGCATCAAACGCCTGCACAAACAAACTGAATAAGTCACTCCATCTTCCAAAATGAAAACCAGAGTTGAATCATGCAATGTGTAATATGTGCAAGATTCATGATGCAACAAGTTACTCGAGATATTCTAAAAGTGATATTCAAGGGTTGGTCAATAATCTGTCAAAAGAGTTGTTAGGAATGGCCTCTACGTGCTAACTAAAAGTTAGCAAAAGGTTTGACAACATAAAAGTATTTCATTTGGGTTTTGACTAAAAACATATAAGAAAAAATAGAAACTAAAAATATTTCATTTTAAAATGTGAGATTTTAAAAAACAACAAAAAATAATTATGCTTGAAAACTAACCGTTGGAATAATTTATTTAAAAAATGATTTATGAAAAAATTGGGAACATTTATGATAAAACTTCACACAAGAAAGACAATCTAATAATAAAAAAATTACAAGCTTGTAAAGAACTAAGATATTTTAAACTTGCCTGCGCTCTCTTCGACAGAATTACTGCCCCGAAGATTTATAGTTCGGGAAAGGAATCTGGTCTGCTTCGATACGATTCAAGTCCTCTAACAGAATCTCATAATGCTTTTTTACTTCCTGTGGGGTTTTCCCACCAACCATAGCAGCCACTTTGTGCCAACGGTCAGGAGTGTCTTTGTCGTAGATAGCCAACGCATTCTCAAACACTTTGTTTTGCTGCGAAGTCCACTTTGTTACAGTATCGCTGGAAGAAGCCGATTGACTACCCATATTTCTTTATCTCTGGAAGCAACACCTTCAAGGACAAAGTTCAAACGCAAAGTTTAAGGTATCTTTTCCAACCTTTCATTCATAGTATATTCATGTAACAAACAAACGTAAAACTTAATAAACACGCCAAATTATACTCTATAATATAATAGAATTATCGAAACAATGAAAAGCCCCAAATGTTTGAAATGCTACATGAGCACACAGATAGGTTGGGATTTTCTATAGAATTCTACCAAAACTTTTAACGCAATGAGCAACTTCAATATAAAACTCTAACTAAAGGAACCAATGTACCAAATTGTATTAAAAGCAAAGTTAAATTCGTAAAACCATACTAAGATCAGTAGCAAAAATTTAGAAATGAAAACTAAAACATAGTACTCACTTCCTCCAACTGATCTGGTAGCAGTAAAATTAGCGGGATTCTAAGTGAAAAACCTGTATGAAATACAGGGCTGTGAGAGGACGGGACACACAAGGGGCTCACAGGGGCATTCCAATTGATGTTTACTATCAAGGGGCGAGGCATGCAGTTTGCATTGGACACCACAACTTCGTGTGTTCTTATAAACAGTGAGCCAGTTGTTGAATATCTGATACTCTACTTGAATGAATAATGAGTAACTCGTCTTAGTGTATACAAACCACACGCTGAAGTCTGCATCGAGACAATCGGAATCAGAATCAGAATCAGAAGAATGTCACTTTCAACAATCAGAATCTCTGAGCTTCACATTAACAAGACAACAATTAAAAAAAATAACTAATATTTATAGTGTTGACTTGAGCAGTGCTATATATGTTCACAATTAAATGATGTATCTTTTTT
The DNA here is from genome assembly GCA_031772625.1 of Pinus tabuliformis. Lineage (NCBI taxonomy): Eukaryota > Viridiplantae > Streptophyta > Pinopsida > Pinales > Pinaceae > Pinus > Pinus tabuliformis. Next base: position 44,734,274 of record CM062817.1, on the reverse strand, counting down.
AATTTAACTGTGGGTATATACAGCTTCTAGCATTAATGGGTCAATAGCACAATAAATATGGATTGCCCACAAAAATATCATTTACACTTAAACTCAAATCAAAAGTTTAAATCCAACCATCAGCATATACAGCTCAAAGTATTAATAGGTCAATACCACAATAAATATTGATTACTAAAAACCACAATTTACACTCAACCTCAAATCAAAAGCTATGCAGGTTTATTGGTCTATTATCCTATTAAAACATCCATTATTTTTAATAAATTAAAACTTTGATGAAGTTTTTCCGGTTTATAAGCAGGCTTAAAGGTGGAGATCCCATGGCTCTCTTCTACTAAAACATAGTACTCACTTCCACCAAATGATCTGGTAGGCAGTAAAATCAGCGGGATTCTAAGCTGTATGAAATACAGGGCTGTGAGAGGACGGCACACACGGGGGGCTCAGAGGGGCAGTTTGCATTGGACACCACCACTTCGAGTGCACAAACCACACGCTGAAGTCTGCATCGAGACAATATTAATCAGAATCAGAAGAATGTCTCTTTCAACAATCAGAATTCACCAACGTGATTCTCTCTGAGCTGCACATTAACAACACAAGAATTATAAAAAGATAACTCATATTTAGAGTGTTATTGACTTATTAATGAGCAGGGCTCTATATGTTTACAATTAGATAATGTATTTTTTAAAATTTAACTCTGGGTATATACATCCTCAATAACACAGTAAATATTGATTGCCAAAAAAATATCATTTACACTTAAACTCAAATCAAAGGTTTAAATCCAACCGTTAGCATATACAGCTCCGAATATTAATAATTCAATACCACAATAAATATTGATTACTAAAAACCACCCTTTACACTCAAACTCAAATCAAAAGCTATGCATGTTTATTTGTCTATTATCCTATTAAAACATCCATTATTTTTAATAAATTGAACTGTTATGAAGTTTTCCAGTTTATAAGCAGGCTTAAAGGTGGAGATCCCATGGCTCTCTTCTACTAACACTACTTTGATTGATGGTTTCCTTTGGTTATGTGGTCACTTCATTTGGGATTGTATTCTTTGGGTATATTTGTTATTGAATGAAAGGTAAATGGATAAAAATTCAGATTCTTAAAGTGAAGTGCGGATCTCCTGGGCCATGTTCAGAATCTAGTATCTATTAATAAAGAATAGTTTTATATGGTGAATCTGATAAACATTTTAGGAAAAAAGTAAGAGGGTTGTCATTGGAATTTTAGAATAAAGGTTGTTTTTCAGTGCAACTTGGTGTGCTCTGTTTCTGAAAAGGAAAATTCTAAGCCAGCCCATCGAGAGGACTTCACTGCTCGATGACAAACAATTGATCCTAAGACTAGTCATTGAGTGGGGCTTACTAAGTTTAGATTTAGCAATATAGGTCGACCGACCTCGCTTCATACCAGTACTGATATTCTAATTATTTGTTAGCAAACGTTGAATTTTTGGGAATAGGAATACATGTAACTTCTGAGAAAAGTGCAAAAGCCAGCGTACAACAAGCTAAAACATCAATATCGTATATTTTATTTTATTCTTATCAATCAAGCCGGCCAAACCGAATTTCGGACCAGACAAGAGAATAGTGTGAGAATCATTTTATGCCTTGGACAGTCACACTATCTTACTTTACAGTTACCTGAATCTGCTGGAAATTTATAGATACTGTTTTTGTTGTTCTCAGAAATCAATTCATTTTTGGTGGGGCTTGGTCGAAACTCTTAGAACATTTGGCTTTGGGATTCTCTGGTAAAACCCATTTTGGAGCTAGTAATGGTAAACTCCCGCAGGTTTAAAGCTACAGCACAGCTCAACCAACAAATGGATGTCTCATCAAAACTCATGGATTCTTCATTGTATAAGGCAATTGATCTAAGTAAGTTTGTATTCACTAAATTAGCAGGGCTGACAGGGATTTATGTAATATGCTTTATATAACAAGTTTTTCAATGAGATATCCTAAATATAGATGTTGAGGAGGCTACAAACCATTGCATTATTATAAAGAAATATTTATTATAAATTTAACAGCGTGGAAAATTATATCAAGATAGTGAGAAAATAATAGTTTTCTCAATTGAATTAAAGTTAAATATAATTGAACTAAAACCAATATTTATAAAGCAACAATTAACAACTAACCATAAATTGTGGTAAACCTAAAAAGACATGATTTATCAAAACTTTGTAGAATTAAACTATCCATTTGCAGGTATTTTTCAAACTTCGGAGAATTAAACTATCAATTTGCAGATATTTTATATGTGAAATTCCCTGTTGTATTTATAAAGCAACAATTAACAACTAACCATAAATTGTGGTCAACCTAAAAAGACATGATTTATCAAAACTTTGTAGAATTAAACTATCCATTTGCAGGTATTTTTCAAACTTCGGAGAATTAAACTATCAATTTGCAGATATTTTACTAACCATAAATTGTGGTCAACCTAAAAAGACATGATTTATCAAAACTTTGTAGAATTAAACTATCTATTTTGCAGGTATTTTTCAAACTTCGGAGAATTAAACTATCAATTTGCAGATAATTTATATGTGAAATTCCCTGTTGTATGTTAGCTTCAAATTCCCTGTTGAATATAGAAACATTCCAGAATGATATTAAATATTAGCAGAAAGATAGGATTAAATAGCTACTTTGTCGCTGTAGTGGATGTAGATGAGGAAGAAAACTTACTTTACAGAACTATACTTGATACTTTAGAACTTAGAATTAAATGTGGTAATAAAATATAACTCGAGAATGATTAGAATATTCCAAGTTGGGAAAATATTGCAGAGTATTCCAAGTTGGAGAAAATATCGCTGACTGATATAACTAGGAATATTTTTGTAGGTATAGTTTTTGCAATGAATTAGTGGATAAGAAGGCTTTATGTAGTTGGACATAAGGGAATATCTTTTCCATTAATATTTTTATTTTTAAATTGATTTTAATTTAAAATATTATTTGAATTTGATATTATATGTTTTTATTTTTTATTTTATAATTTCATTAATTTGATGTTTAGTGATAAAAGAGGATTACATACTGATGGTATCTAGAGGATACAGTGTTGAGAAAGATAAAAACAAGGGAGTAAATTTCTCTTCACTATAGCATATAATGTTGGGTCATTTTCTACAAGCGGAGAAAACATCATAAAGAACAAAAATGTTCAGACCATATCTCTTGCAATCAAGAGTCAAAGGAAAATTCAATACACCATAGCACTCATTTTTTCGCTAACGATTCGGTAGATAGAAGTGTTATCAACAAGCATATCCTTTACAGCCGAGAGACAGAGACATCTCCAATACACCAATATTCATATTGCCATGAACCATTCGACAAATGGAAATATTACTAGCGAGCATTCAACCAAAATACCATGTATTGAAAGACTGCAAAGACATAGTTGTAACACAAAAAAAATAAGGCACTACGTGACAGACCAAATTCGCACAAAAAAAGAGCAATGTAATCATCTCATAGACAACATGTGCACACACTAGGATCTAATTACTGATGAACATGGCGAAATCAAGGCCATTCTAGGGTGCCGAGCACGTAGAAAACCTAGGAATGAAACACAATAGTGTCCTAAAACACAAACTTGATACAAATTTATACTATAAGGATCACCTGCATAACACCAACTAGTAGCGTATATGGGATGCAAATCCTACTCACACCAAAAATATTAATATCTAGGAAGGGCACAAAAACCACATATCCAACAAATTCCATGTTGTGAAAAACAAGAAAGACATCTACAACGTTGTGACAAGATTTTCAAAATGGTGACAAAAAACTTGAGACCAATTTCTAATCTTGATTAGATGAAATGACAGTGACGTCCTGAGCACTGTCAACCAGTAGATCAATATGATCTCAAGGGCAATCTGTAAGATCACTAGAAGCTGAATCAGACTGCAAAAAGCTTTGCACCCGAGCGAGTCTAGAATCCTAATTATCTAGACGAAATCTCTGATTTCGTAACACCATCAAAGAATGTTCCAACTGAGTCATATGAAAAAGGTTGAAATATTTTGAACCCAACTTTACCATTTCCACCCCTCCTGATCATCATTCTATGATGAGGAGGCATGAGAAATATGGCAAGTGTGCAGTGAAGAAAACTACGAGAACCTCGACTTAGGAAACAAGAAAATAGATAGAGCATCAACCCTTGAAACCTTGATTGAAAGACTAACAAATCATTCCCCAATTGCCACACCAGAGTACCAAATTCAAGTAAATTACCCAATTCACTGCAACACAGAGATAGAACCCCAAATTCCCCAAAACCATGACAAACCGTGAACGTTCCCAATACCCAGACTAAAAACTAGGGTGACTTCGACATCCACAACACACAACATCCTCAACAAGGTGGGAACCAAAATAATTAAAATGAATTGAACTATAAATAATTGTAAGAAGCCCGAGTAAAAAAACTCAAAGTATTCCAAGAAGATAAACTAGATACAACCAAACAAATCCCTTTTGATAAATCACACTTTGAAAATTAGAATGATAATCTTACCAAATTCAAACACACGGTATAACAGAACTAGGTTATCAACTGCCAAAACAAATGTTGTAGAAGGAGACAAAATAACTCAACACTTGCTATCAGACTATCCAAAAAGAATGGAAATGAAGGTATGGATGCAAGCTCAACAATAAACCCAATCTCTGCAACATGCAAAAGAGAAACCAAGAGCACAAACCTCAAATTAGACTAGGTGAAGGAGGTCGAGGATGAATACTCAACTCTACTCCCATTTTGCACGTACCTTTGACACCCCATAGACTTTACTCTGTATGTATAATGTAACACCCTCATCCAACATCTACCAAAGTAACCGACCAACTGGGGTAAACATGTGATGAGAAGTTAGTATGATATGATTTGACCTCCTAAGTCACCTTAAAGAAGTGGAACTGACGGAAACACTCCATACAGACCTTCCACATCATCAACAAGACTCCCAATAACCCTCCCAACCTCTCAAGTAACCAACCCCTGGGTCCAACTAAGATTATAGACCATTAAAATCCCGCACTCTCCCTTGATATGGGCATGCATGCGTCTAGGAGGCTCTAGATGCTCCCACAACATGTGTATGTATGCATTCACGAACTTTTTTGCCAAGTGTTGTGCCTGTGAGTTCAGGATTTGGGCCACTTTTTAAGGACCAAAGCCCAGGTCACTTCTTAGAACTAAATGACACCTTCAAAAAAAAAATATAACAATGGAGTAATGATACAAATTCAATTACTTGAACAACGGCTTGACTAGACTCCTACTAGCCATGACATGCATTCCATCAAGCATATCACAAATATGTATCTACAAGTTTAAAAAACATATATCAGCATATTGGTCTTATACTCATCTGAGAATCACTAAGAAGCATTGATGCCTCAACACATTAGTTGTCGTTTCATCGATTAAGACATAGATACATTGTTCATTCATTTACCATTAAAAGCATGATAAGAGCCATACATAACTATTGTCATAACACATGTTCATAACCAACATAATAGCAACAGAAATACCAAGGAAAGAAAAACCATATAATCCACAAATAAACTAGTATAATACTCATGAAATAACAAGGAGAAATAAACTCATATTAATGATGCAAAGGCCAAGCCGTTCTGGGATTTCCATGAACCACCCAACTGTAGACATGGCTGAGCCAAACATCCCTTCATCCAGTCACCCCCGTGCCATATTCCAAGCATGAATGTGGGAAGTCATAAAACACATCAAACCAAAACCATCCAGGGCTTCCCGAGGCCAAACCACCTCAACTCATCAAACAATGATTCCACCTTGCAGATGTACATCACAAAACCATCATTAGATTGGTATCTACCCAAGTCTTCTAGGGCTCCAGAGCATTTGTTCCAACCAAGGCTTCCATGACTAGTAACTCAACCCACATCTATCATCAGGCTTCCAAAGCGTTTGTCCAAGCAGGGCTTCTAGGACCAGTAATTCAACCCACCAAGGGCTTTAAGAACATTTGTCAAACCAAGGCATCCAGGACTAGTAACTCAACCCAAGTTGTTACAGGGCTTCCACATCGTTTGTCCAACTAGGACTTCCAACAATTAGTAACTCAACCCACTAAAGGAAACATGAGAACCATCTAGAAAAACAAAGAAATGAACCCACAACACCATGGATATCTAGGAAATGGAAAGATTAGGAAAATCCACTATCAATCTAGGAAATCCTCCATGCCAGTGACAAATAATGACCAATAAACCACATGCATATGCCATGCATGCCAATACTAGTGAGGAAAACATATATGCAATTCAGTACCTGCAAGAAAAACTTGTTGTAGCTGGTAATCCCGATGTCCTCTTGCACTTTCCTGCTCTTCCTCTTCCTTCTTACTCCAAAACTCGAAATATGCCACACTCCTCCAAGAATGATCCAAGAAAACTCTAAGTGTCCAAGAGTATCATAGAGAGAGAGAGCTCCAAAACTGAACTAACAAAAGTTTGTGAACTGATCCTCATAAGCCTTTTTATTAATGAGGCCTATATTTTATTCATCTTCCATTATTTTCTTTCATTTTTCTCCTTACATGCAACCTGTGACCTTTCACCTCCCTTTTCTCCTAATTTCCATTAATTTCATAAACAAATGTGCTAAAATTCCATTTTTGCCTTTCCAAAGCCTTTCCCGTTACCTTTTCCAATTTCCTTAACCATTAATCAATTACCAATGATCCTTATCACTATGATTTTGCCCAAAATTTAGCTTGAGGTACGTGTCCCATCAATCGTGGTTACTATTTTGTCTTTATTAACTTCTATTACATGGAATTTTCACCAAGGATGTTACTTAACCCTCCCCCTTGGGAGAACAACGTCCTTGGTATTCAACAACACCTATAACCAACAAGGCTGCTGTAAGAAAAACATACTTCCCATGGAGCTTTATAACTTAGCTTGTTGAAGTATTTACAATGATCATCCTGCTGAGAAGAAAATCAATGTGAAACATAACAAGTATAACATCATAATGATATGACACCCATATTGCTTAGTAGAGCTTTATAACATAGCTCATGGTGGTATTTACATCCATACAGATATGTACATATACCAAACATCACCAAAAAACGTACCAAAACATATACCAAAACATTCGCTCAACCAATGAATAAGGAAGGATACATAGCCCGCATTTGATCTACCATCTCCCATGTAGTTTCATCAGGCCCAAAGTGCTTCGATTGCACTTTAACCTAATTGATTTCTTAGTTCTGAAGCATGAGTAACTCTCTCTGCAAAATGCACTGCGGTTTTGGCTCAAATTCTCCTTTTGGCTCCACCTGCAATACAGACCAGTCAATCACATGATCAACATCTTTAACATACTTCTTCAGTGATGACACATCGAAAACGTCATGGACTTTCACTATCGGAAGTAGTGTAAGTTGATAGGCTACTGGCCCAATCCTCTCAATAATCCTAAAAGGTACACAAAATCGGGGTGTCTATTTGGCACATGTTCTAATACGCAAATGGATCTTCTTCAGTTTAATGCGCAAGTACACAGGTTCCCCATCGTGGAACTCCTTAAACAACCTGTTCTAATATGCATAGTTATTTTTATTATCGTGTGCTGCTTTCAAATTCTTCTTGATTACCTACATTTCCTGTTTCCATTTCCTCCAACATGTCCGGTGCAATCAACACCCATTTAACTGGATCACTCCAACTGATGGGAGTATTGTAATTCTGCCATACAATGCCTCAAACATACTCATCCTCAAATATTCCTGATACCCATTGTTGTAAGCGAACTGTACTAGTGGAAGATACTCTTCCCACTTCCATTGTTGATGCATCACATACATCCTCAAGATGTCCTCCAATATCTTGTTGAACCTCTCTGACTGTCCATTTGTCTACAGATGATAAGTTGTACTAAAGGCCAACTTTGTGCCCAAACCTGCAAATAACTCTTTCCAAAACTTGGAAGTGAAATTCGCATCCTTGTCTCACACAATATTCTTTTGAACTCCATGCAATCTGATGATGTCTCTCATGAAGACATGCACTACATCACTTGTTGAGAATATAGACTTCACTTGAACGAAGTGTGATACCTTTATCAACCTGTCCACCACTACCATGTTGGAATCATGTTTTCTCACTGTCCTCGACAAACCTGTCCGTGGAATTGACCTCCCATTTCAACTCTAGAATTAGAATTGGGTGGATCAGTGCACCTATATTCTTACACTCTTCCTTCACCTGCTGACAATCCAAGCACCTAGCCATAAACTTTGCTACATCTCTCTTCAAATTTGGCCAAACATAGAACCTCTTCAATGCTATCAATGTCGTCTAATAACCTAGGAATATGGTTTCACATGAAACTTCCTCAATATCACCATCTTGATCTCACTACTATCTGGCACATATATCTTGTCCCTAAATCTAACCAATCTATATTCCGTGAGACGATAGTCCACATCCTGTGCACCTACACCTGTACCCGTACTACTACATGTAACTGTACCTGTACTCTATTGCAACCTGTGCACAATATCCATATACCAGACATCTTGCTGACCTACCTGCAAGATCTTATCTTGTAAATCTATCTTGTAGGAGCTCATGGCCACTATGTGATTTACACGTATCCACCTACTAAGAGTATTTTCATCCCTGTTCTCTTTACCTTTAATATACCTGATCTCAAAGTCGAACTCACTGATGATGGCCAACCATCAAGCCTTCCTTCCATTCAAATTCAGTTGATCAAATAGATACCGCAAACCACTGTGATCACTCGTCAATACAAACCTCCTACCAAGAAGATAATTCTTCCACATCTTCAATGCATGTATGATCGCTACCAACTCAACATCATCCATGGGGTATTTATGCTCATTCTCATTCAATTTCCATGACTCATAATATACCACTTGTTCATCATGTATAAAGACCCCACCATGTCCTCTCTTGCAAGCATCTATACATACTACAAACTCTTTGTCTCGATTTGCAATATTTAACACTAGTGCATGTGTCAACAACTGCTTGAGCTTCTCAATACTGGTCACACACTCCTCTATCCATTCAAACTTCTTACCTTTCCTCTGCAATGACGTGATAGGATAAGAAATATATGAGAAATTCCTAATGAACCTCCTTTAATAACTTCTAACCCCATGAAATATCTCACCTCATCAACATTTATAGGAGTTTCCCACTCCATGATAGATCTTACCTTTTCTAGGTCCACTGCTATGCCCTCCTTGGAAACCACATGTCCCAAGTATTGTACCTCAGTCTGAAAGAAACTGCACTTGTTGAGCGTAGAATACAATTGATGCACTCTTAACAATCTGAGCACTGCTGCTAAATGGTCGACATGATCTTTATCATTTTTAGAATATACCAATATATCATCAATGAACACAATAAGAAACTTGTCCATGTATGGACAAAACACGTTATTCATCAACCACATAAAGGTAGTTTGAGCATTAGCTAAACCAAATGGAACTACAACAAACTCATAATGCCCATACTTGGTCTCGAAAGTTGTTTGTAGATGTCCTCTTCTTTAATGCATACCTAATGATATCTGAATCTTAGATCAATCTTCGAGAACACTATTTCTCCCTTCAACTAATCGAACAAGTCATAAATCCTTGGTAAGGAATGCATTTTCTTGATGGTCACTTTGTTCAACTACCTGTAGTCAATTCATAGGCTAACAGTGCCATCTTTCTTCTTCAAAAATAGTACTAGTACGCTCCATGGTGATACACTTGGCCTAATGTCTCCCTTGTCCATCATTTCTTTCAACTACAGCTTCAACTCTACCAACTCAGGTGTACTCGTCTTGTAAGGTTCCTTTGATGTCGAAGTTGCTCTTGGCACCAACTCAATAGAAAATTCTACTTCCCTGTGAGGTAGAAAATCTGAAATATTTGTAGGAAATACATCGTGAAACTATTGTAGAACTGGGTACCTACTCAAAACATTTGCATCCTCAACTTCCTTACCTTTGTGACTAGAAATGTGCACAAAAAATAACACACACCCTTTCCTATGACTACACTTGGCCTACATAAATGTCACCAATCTAATGGATGTTTCTTTCTTCTTACCCCACAAAAATCTTTGTTCCCCATTATCATCCAAGCACTCAATGGATTTTTCGTAACGATCCACCTTGGTTCTATGAAGGTACAACCAATCCATGGCCAAAAAAATATTGTATGATCGAAATGGTCATACATTCAAATGTGTTGAGTTAGACATACCATTCAAATTAAATGTACAAGCTCTTACCCAATGATGAACTCGCTTCTTTGTACCTATAGCCAACTGCACTAACCAAGATTTTGCATGCACTTCTTTATTCAAACCATACGTATCCACCAGGTCAGGATTACAATAACTGTAATTAGATCTAGGGTCAATCAAAGTAGAAACAAATTGATCACAAATGTTACTGTCCATCTCAATGATAGATGCTTGATGGTCTTCCTGTCTGTTATCGAGTGCTGCCTAGATCCTAGGAATACTCTGCCCAACATCTCCCATTGTCTGTGCCTCCTAAGAACTGTAGATATGTGGTCTACCACCCTGATGTTGTGGACAATCTATCCTATGATGATCCTTGCTACAAGTCCAACTCTCTATAGGCTTCCAACCTGCATCCTTATTCTACTCCTCAGATCAAAATCCATGTCCTCTGTCATATGCATTGAACTTCCTAGATGGTGTTTCATTCTCTTTATTATCTGTACCCTGAGGTCTTGCTTGCTTATTATCCCATTTTCCTTTGTTTCTATCATTTCCCTTCTAGTCTTGCTTAGTCTCACATCTGCACTTCGATTGTTCATAGCAATACTTTAGCTTTCCGATGGCCTCCTCCAATGATCTAGGCTCATCGATCTCAATCTTGTCTTTGAATGTAATCAGTAATCCACTAATGAATCTTTTGAATCTTGGCCTTCTCCTCCTTGACGTAAGGTACCAACCTTAGTAGCTCCAAGAACCTACTAGTGTACTTTTGATCTACCATCGACCCCATCTTTAACAAATCGAATTCTTTATCCATGTCATCAAAGTATCTCTTCGATAGATACTTCTTCTTTAATAGTCTCTCGAACTCATTCCAAGTCAAGTCCTCCTCATGAATACCTCTAACATTCTTCACATATTCCCACTAAATATCTGCTTTACCTCTGAGACTGAATGTAGCTATTTTGTTTCATGTTCTATGAATAATCATGCAACCTAAATAACTTCATCATGCCAAGCACTAAATAAGATCATGTTCAGGAACAAATACCCGATCCCACAAATTGATGAACTCCTAGACTAGCTCAAGAGGGCCAAGTACTTCAGCAAGATCAATTGTAAATTTGTTTATCACCAAGTTCCAATAGAACCCAGAGATGTATAGAAGATCGCCTTCAAATACAAGGAGGGCCTCTTTGAGTGGTTGGTCATTCCCTTTGAGTTGAAAAATTCCCATGTAACATTTATGAGACTGATGGATGACATCTTGTGAATTTTCACCAACTCATTCGTGCTTGTATATCTGGAAGACATCCTCATATTAAAAAAAAATTGGGAAAAGCATTTGCAACATATTCAACGGGTTCTTCAAGCCCTGTGGCAACAAAAACTATGTGCCAACATGGATAAATACTCCTTTGGCATGAACCGGGTCAAATATCTAGGCAAAATAATTGATGATAATGGCTTGCATGTGGATCTAAATAAGATCTAAGTCATTTGGGCTTCGTCATCCCTGACAATTCCCACAGAGCTTCGTAGATTTTTGGGTGGCATTACTAATTTCTATTAAAGGTTCATTTTGGGATTCTCTCATATCACTTAGCCTTTGAGTCAAGTTACTAAGGGTGGAGAAAAAGAAATTTTTTTCATTTGAAATATAAAAGAAGGAATTTGTGGAGCTAAAACATTTCTTTTTCTCTATGCTAGTACTCACTTTGTTAGACCTACAACAACCATTTAAAATTGAGATAGATACCTCTGACTATTCTAGTAGTTTAATTCTCACCCAACAAGTGAATTGAGTGGCTCATCATAGTGAGAAACTCTCTGATACTATCTGAAAATATCCCACCTATGATAAGGAGATGTACTCCTTCATGCATGCTTACTGGCAATGGAAACATTACATTATGGGGAAGGAGATGATCATCCACATAGATCATCGACCTCTTCTGTTTATGAAAACACAAGGGAAATTGCAGAACAAATTCCATCAGAAATTATCTAGATATATGCAATAACTCCATTTGAACATTAAATATAGTAAGGGAAGCACAAATAACATTGTAGATTTCCTTAGTTGGTCCTCGGTTGCAATACTGACTATTGTTCTCAACTCTTGTGGGCATAAGACTTCTATATGGATGCGGTTATATAGAAATGATCCTTAATTTTCCACCACGTAACAGATGTTGATGGATGGTAAGAAAATACCATATTTCCACCTCTATGATGCATTATTATACTACATAAGGCACCTTTTTGTTCATTCAAGCAAGTGTGCCAACTCGATTTTGGAGGTGCACTATAGTTGGATCGCATGCACTTTAGTTTGGAGAAAACCAGTGAAGTACTACATTAGCATTTATATTGGCCAAAACTCTGACACAATGTTAGAAAATATATCAGATCTTGCATTGTTTGTGCCATCACCAAGCCAACCATTAAGATGTAGGTTTTAACCCTGTACAGAGATTACCTGCATACGAATTCTAAAACACAGAAAATAAACAATGCGATAGCATAACACATAAGACACATATACACAGAGATTTTCCCCTGGATCCCAAAACGGGACTACCAACTTGATTTTTCATTTTGTTCCTTTCAATTTTATAATACATATTTATACATGCCGAAGCATCCAATACCATGGACTGAAAACCATTGCGTGCAATACCATGGACCACAAACCATCGCGTCCAAAAAACAAGTGCGAAAATCATGCACAAAACCATAGGTGGGTCCACCCAACCTAATATAGGGTCCAAAACCAAAATTTTCCGGGGCGCTACCTCGGACCCCATAAAGTGGGGTTATGGGTACACCTCAAACCCCTTGTGACCCCCCCCCTTACACAGTCGGTGCAACGAAGGGGGGGATCCACCCCCCTCTAACCCCCCGATTAACTACGTGGGTTGGTCGTGGAAAGAATATAACACAACCCAACATAAAAATCAAGGCATGTACACTCCTATGTCTACTCCTAGCCAACCTTGGCAATCGATCTCTATGGATTATATGGATGGCCCTCCTTCTACCATGCATGCCAACGACTGTGTATTTGTGGTTTTTGATAGATTTTCTAAGATGTCTATATTGACTACTTATAAGAAGAGTATCATAGCGGAAGACACTACCAAACTCTTCTTTGAACGAGTGTGAGTACATTTTGGGATTCTGTAAATCATTATATCAAATCAGGATGGAAACTTCCTGAGAACATTTTGGTCGAGCCTCTAGTCATTGTTGGACATTAAACTCACCAAGTTGGTTGCATTCCATCCTCATACTAATCGTGAGACAAAGTTTCTCAATAGGATGATAGTGCACATATTACCCATGTACAACTCCAAGCATCCACGAACACGGGATGAGAGTCTTCCCTATTTGCAACACAACTATAACAAATCTATTCATATATCCACCAACCACAACCCCTTTCATGTGGGTTTGAATTTCAACCATTATGTACCATTGATGTTGCAATCCCTCTTGTGACTACACAAGAAGAATATGCATATGTTCATTCCAAATTGATAAATCTACTAGGTTTATTAAATGCATCTATCACATTTACCAATAGGTTTAAAATACATTGGATAAATCTAATTCCAAGTACAAACAATGTCATGATCAACATCGGGTGCCACATAAGTTGCAAGTGGGTGAAAAACTTTGGTTGTATTTGCAGAAGTAACACCTTATCAGATCCCATTGGAAGCTTCGACCACTTCGATATGGTTCTTCCACCATAACCAAGGTTGTGAGAGATGCTTTCAAGCTAACTATTCCCCATTCCTTTGTTTGCACCAATATTCAATGTCGACTGCTTTCGACCATACCTCCCACCATTGTTTGACACATTAGACATCGTTAAGAAACTGACACCAACAAAGCTCAACCAATACTGCATTGAAAAAACCACGCTTGATCAAATCGTGGACACACAAATTATTAAATATCTTGAAAATATGATCCAAGTTTATCGGGTTTTCAAAGCCAACAAACTCTTGCACCAAAGCAATTGGCTCACTATGGAGCAAGTTTAATAAAAGTTTCCCCATCTCATGGAGGCACTCAATGCAATGGGGACCATTGCTTCCTAATGGGGAAGGACAATCTAGGTGGTTGTTGGTGGCCACCCACCTATTCCACTTGGACCCTTAGCATTGTTTCCCTCAAGTTTCCTATTTTCTACTATCCTTTATATTTTCATCAATTTTTTAGGTCCTAATCTTCCAGAGTCGTTTTGAGGCCCTAGCAAAAAAAAAAATGGAAACGGGAAAACGAGGGAAGATAATTGAGTATTTTTGGTCAAAAAATGTTTTCCTCAGATAGAACCTTCTAACGAGTTATCATGTGTTCCAATCGAAGATCATATTCCCAAGTTGCAACCCCAAGACATTGACGTTCCAATTAACCCCATTGGAGCCCACAAACATTTGGCACTTCATCTCCTAGGGTTAGGTGTTTGGATGTTTAGGGTCTCTCATTATTTCTTATGGATAAAAAGGTCTCAGAGGCTCATTGTAACTCAGTTCATAATATATATAGCCATCACATCTCTTCTCAAAGATAAGCTATCATCGCCCGAGCTAGTTTGTTTATTTTCGGCATGTAAACAATTTTCCATAGTTGTTATTTATTAATTGAAGTTTTGCCTTGCTATTTCTTTTTTTTTTCTTAAATTTTCATTTCATTTCATTCCTTCATAAATCCATATTAGATGTTCAATGTGGAAATTGTGTGTTCATGTGCATTTATATTTTCCTCTAAGATTTGTGATAGAATTATGTTTATATGGATTAAATGGTTAACATGTATAAATTGAGAATTGGTGGTCTCACGCTTTTAGGATAGAAATATAATGAGTAAACGGTCTAAACTTCCCCTATCTTCAATAATATTATCAAATTTTATGGCTTGGACTTCAAACCCTCATGCTATAATTTTCTTCAACAATAAATAGAGTCGGGCACAAGGAAGGGTCTCCTTCCTCTTTACAATCTTCTCACATAACCCCTAGATTGGTTGTTGGGCACATACAACAAGTCCTTGGTAAACTTATTTGTTGAGGTGTATATTGCAGTTCATGGTTACTTGGTACTCCTTTTGCCTAGATTCTCCTGAGCAGTCATTTGATATTTTATGACTCTTTAAATTTGAAAAGATCATCGAGCAACTTGTCCTTACAAGCTCGTGAAACTATTGAAAGTGACTAAAGTCACCTTTTTTCCCTTTTCTCGACTCTTAAAAGATGAAAAGGAAATGTTTCTGTTTCTAAAATATAACTGCCCACGATAAACATGTCGATCCCAAGCAGTTGCTTCTTAGACCAAATTGAGTAATTTCCTATTAATTTCAAGATTGTTAAAGCCCTAAACGAATTTTTCCTTTCATTTTTTGTTGTTGAGGGGAAGCCATCATGGCTGAATAATTGTGTCCATCTCATAGTTCTCCTTCGTTATCTGATACTAAAGGGTCCTCCCAAGGAGTTCATCTAAAACTTCCTCAATCACTTAAGGACCAAGGTTTTGAACTTGGTATTGTTCTGTGCATCCAACCTTTGTCTTCTTATCCGCCTCGATCAGATTCTTGGTCACCTCAAGAATCTGATATGGATTCCTCTGATAATCATATTCAGACCCCTGAGAGTCTGCAGACTCCTAAAAGTCTCCAAGGACTAGTTTTCTATTCACCGAACCCATTGTTCGATCCTATTGTGATATTTCCTCAACGTCCTTAGAGTCTGTACGATCGACCTGGTATTCCTTTAGATTTATCTGCTCGTACATATCAGGTTCCTCATCACCAATTGTTTCCATCTATGGAGTCAGAAGGTGAGATCCTAGTCTCCTCTCCTGGTCATTCGGAAGTTTCGGCTACCCATACTCCTCACGTAGATGATGACCAGGGATATGAGTTCCCTCCAAAAGTATTTCCTTATACAAGAAGAATCTTGTTTCTCTCCTATTGTGAGACTAGTGGACCCATGTTTCCACATGGCTATACCACCTTAGATCAGTTAGTTTCGAGCACTCCCAGTTCCTCATCATTGTATCAGAACCCCATCTGGTCTTCCAATGCTATGCCAACATCAAGTCAATTTATTCTGAACATGACCTCTCGAACCATTGTACAAACTGCAAATTACTTCAGTTCCTGTTCAACCTACCATTCCATCTCAACCTATTTCATCGTTTCAACTGAACCTTTTGGTTCAACCGATTGTCTCAGGTCAGGTCTCAGTAAGTTCTTCTATCCCTCCATCAAGTGGACAGACTGTGCCATCGCCTGGGGGCCAATATCCGAATATTCCTCTCATGTGAGGAGAAACCAATGTGAGTGGATTACAAACTCACATGGTTGGAATGAATCAACCCTTTTATGGTGATATTCCTAACCCTTCTGGTCCATCCAGGTCAGGTAACTTCCAATACCAGCAACCATATATGGCTCAAGTCCCATTCCAATAGGCTTATGTCCCATATTGTTCGCAAGCCTTGGTTAATCTGCCTTAAATTCCACAAGTTGGACCTTAGCTTGGTCAATCCACTATTCCTGGTGGGTATGACCAAATCTAATTTTGGAACTATTAATACCCTCAGGGTATAAGCCTAGGAGCTTTCCAGCTACCCTTGCAGCAACAAGGAAAACCTTTGTAGCATCAAGGGTAACCTTCATAGCAGCAAGGGCCATCTTTGCAGCAACAAGGGCAAGCATTGTAGAAGCAAGGAAAACTGCTACAATAGCAAGGGAAACCTTTGCCACAGTAGCAGTAACCTTTGTAGTTGCAAACTCAGTTTGTTTAGCAGTCCTCCCAACCTTTGTCCTCACAAGGCCAACCTTTGCAGCAACAAGGTCAACCTTTACAACAGAAAAGCCAGCCTTTGCAACAACAAGGTCATCCTTGGCAGCAACAAGATTTATATGCATATCAACAAGGTCAGCCCTTGCAAGGTGAAGGTCAACCCTTGCATCACCAAGGTCAATCTCCTTACGTCCAGGGTCAATAGGTTCAACAACCTTATAACCTATATGCCACATAAAATGCTTATCAATGACCTATGGTAGGGCAGTATCAATCCTACCCTGGACCAAATGCTCCTTACAGGCAAGGTAACCCTCAGTGGGGACAAAACCAGGTTCCATATGGACAAATCCCTCCACTATGGGGGGAAATTAATTACCAACAAGGATGGACTCCACAGTTTGGGTCTCCTCAAAGGCCCTATATGTTGTTTAACACGCAATTTCGTTTCTTGGCTACATTGGAGCTACCCTATGTCTCTAGGCTCATGAATGATCCCATTCTTCATTTGCCTTACTGGCCGCCAGTTCCGATGAAAATTCCAAGTGATTGCCCCAAATCCAAGGCAAAAGTGAAGGAGGATCCACAAGCCCACATGATGGCATATCACCTCTGGTTCTCCTCCAATTCGTATGTTGATGATTCTATCTGTCTTCGACTCTTTCGAAGAACTCTCACAGGTGTTGCTGCTAAATGGTACATAGAATTTCCTCAAGGTACCTACGGTGATTTCAACTCTCTCACTATGGATTTCCTCACTCATTTCCAATTGCCAGTTCAATATGAAACAGGCACTCATATGCTTATGTCACTTAAGAAAGACACTGTGACCCACATTTCCGATCATATCCATGAATGGAGACGTCGGCGTCACCTCATCAAGTTTGAGATTGCTGATGAATTGTTGACAAAATGGTTCACAAAATCATTTTTCAGCAAAATTTCTAAGGACATAGCCATGGGTGGATGTGTTATTGAAGAGAAATCTATCACCTATGTCAAGTATTGAGACTTGGTATATTCTCAATCTAGCACGTTGCATGAGATGTTACCTGATGCTCCGAGACCATCATAAGATTTGACAGCATCGAAGTCCCCAGATACACCACCTATTGACAGTGTGATCAGTTTCGTGTCTCAGACTCTTGTGAAAGCTTCTTTGAAGCATAAATCTATCTCGAACACCGGTTCCAATAATCCCTCCAAAAGTTCATCCAGTCCTGGTAAAACCTCTGAGGTACATGCTATCCAGTCTACCACAACAGATAATACCTCTAAAGGTAAAAAGAAAGGAAAAGTAAGGCCAAAGTCGATGCCCCAAAACATGACCCTCCTAAATCTTCTGTTGATTATGTTTCTTGAGGAAAGCCAAAATATCCTTGCCTCATCTGTGAGGAGGATCATTACACTAAGGATTGTCCCTGACGATCCGAAGTTAGTTGCTTGCTGAAAGGGACTCCGACTGTCTTAAAAGAACCCTTTCTATTATAGCAGACCTAGTTGGTAGACCAACCTCAGTCTTGTGCTTCCTCAGGTTCCCAAGTGTTCCTGATGCAAGGTTCATCACTTATCTTGATTGCTGCTTGAACTAAAGACTATGAAGCCACGCTAAGCAGACAATGGAGAAAGAATCCACTAATACTCCTTCTACTACTACTCCATCCAGTTCTGGTCTGCTCCATATTGAGCGCCCTAACTGCGAGTCTGTCATCTGGCCACCTCCCAAAGGTGTCCTTTGGAAGTCATCTTTTAATATGAATTCTAGAGTTGTGCAACCTTACAAGATTCTTAAGGATTTAGCTCAGTCACCTTTGGCGATGTCTACCTTTGAGGTTCTTCAATCCTATCCAATGCAATGGAATTTATTGTTGTCTTCTATAGGTGTTATCGATCCTTATGATTCGATTATGATTACTTTCGATCTAGAGAATCATGTGCCTTGTCTTCCTCATCAGATTGCATTTCTGATATAGGTCCTTATCAAAGGAAATATGATCCATCGAACGGTTATTGATGAAGGTGCCTCTACTTGCATCATGTGAGTTTCATGTTGGAAAGTCATTGGTTCTCCTCCTCTTAACCAATCTTTGAACACCTTGGAAGCCTTTGATGGAAAAGGTTCACGACCAATGGTATTCTCATGAACTTTCTGATTATGGAAAAGGTTCACAACCATACAGTATTCTCATGAAATTTCTGATTACATTAGAAGGAAAGAATGTTGAATTAGAAGTAGAAGTTGTAGATGCCAATCTAAACTACAACCTTATTCGTGGATGAAGCTGGACTCACGCCATGTTTTGTGTGGTGTATTCTTTTTTCTGCGTACTTCATTTTCCTCATGAAGGAAAAATTGTCATGGATGATCAACTGTCCTTCTTTTCTTCTAGTTCATCAAATGACAACATTCCTTACATTGGAAATACTGAGATTCCTTATGAGAGTGTGGAGGCAGGTCTCTTCAAAGACTCTGCTTTAATGGGCACCTTTTCTCTCCCACCTCTGAATGCTCATTCGATCAAAATGATCTTGGGATCTACCAATCCTTGGATTATCTCTATCGGGGATCAAATTGACTCATTTGATGATTTTATGCCTTTAAGTCCATTGGAGATAAATTATCAAGAAATTGTCTTAGCTTCAATGGCCGCTTCAGAAAGTCATACTGTCTTCAGTATGAACTTGGACACTTACATGCCATATCCTTGGCTTGGTTCTTGAGATTCTCCAGATCCTTTGAACGAGAAATTCCCCACCGAAGAGAGTATCATTGAGGTCATGTCTCTGGATGAAATTACATGGAACAGTCTACATCATCATTCTTATTTTCCTCCTAGCCTTGATGAGATGCATTTCTGTCTTGAAGCGTATGTTTCTCATTTTCCTACACCTCCACTTCAAACACCTGTCTTGGTACATGAAATCTTGTCAGAGGGTAATATGGGAAACATCACTGCTACAATTCCTCTTGACATTTTCGTTAAACCGGGAATTGTTGAGAACATTCATATTGGGGTTTCCTATTCTCTAGATGAGATCATGATTTATACTAAGCTTTTTAAAGAATTCCAAGAAGTTTTCACTTGGTCATATGAGGAAATGCGTGGTATCGATCCAGCCATAGTGGTGCATGAAATTCCAACTTATCTTGGTTCTAAGCCTGTTTAGCAATGATTGCACCTTGTGCACCCTCAAAAGGTTGCTGCTATCAAACTAGAAGTAGAAAAGCTTTTGAAAGCATGTTTCATCTATCATTTTCCATTGACGGATTGGGTATCCAATATCATCCATGTTGCCAAAAAGCAAGGCACAATATGTGTTTGTGTTGATTACTGCGATATCAATCACGTGTGTCCTAAGAACAATTTATCCTACTCCCTTTATTGACCAAATCATCGATGAATGCGCTAGGAGTGAGATTTTTTCATTCATGGATGATTTTTCTGGCTATAAGCAGATTAACATTTCACTCGTCGATCAGCATAAAACAACCTTTATCTATCCCTGGGGTACTTTTGCTTACAAAAAGATTCCTTTTGGTTTAAAGAATGATGGCGCTACCTTCCAACGAGAAATGTATTATGCATTTCATGACATTCGACATATTTTTCAGCCATACCTGGACGAATTACAAGCTCATTTGGCTAAGCGTCGTGACCATCTGGATCACTGAAGAGCCATGTTTTCGTGATGTCAGCGTTACAATATCTGTCTCAATCCACAAAAGTGTGTTTTTTGCGTCGAGTCTAGCCGGATCTTAGGTTTTGTGGTGTCTCGTGAAGGTATTAAGATTGTTCCTTTGAAAGTTGAGGCCATAGTCAATCTACCCCCCCTTACATCACTGCTACAATTGTAGAGTTTGCACAGAAAAGCTAATTTTCTTCGTCGATTTGTCCCTAATTACACCAAACTTGCCAAGGGTTTTAATTGCTTACTTATGAAGGGGATCCCTTTTATTTTGGATGTATTTTCCCAAGAATCCTTCGATGCTTTAAAGAAAGCATTGATAAGTGCTCCTTTACTGCATCCCCCCGATTACCGTTGCGATTACTTCCTGTATGTGGTTGCAACTGATATCACTATTTCTATGGTGTTAGTTCAAGATGACAATGACAATAATGAGAACATGGTTTATTATCTGAGCTGGAATCTTCTTGATAATGAGTTTCGATATGCTCATGTTGAGAAGCTTTCTTTGGCAAAAGTTCATGCCATCCAAAGATTTTGACACTATATCCTTTTATGGAAAACCACCGTGACTTCTGATTGTAACCCCATGAATATATACTCACTCGCCAATTACTAGGTGGCAAATACTCCAAATGGATCGTGATACTGCAGGAGTTTGATTTGGAATTTACTGATACAAAATCAAAGAAATCGCTTGTCTTTGCTGAGTTAATCTATTCTCTTCCGTATGCAAGCACCCCAACTGATTTTACTAAGTGGATACCCAATGAAACTTTGTTTCTGATCCGCACTCTTGACCCATGGTATGGAGACATTATTTTTTATCTCCAAACCCATACTTTCCGATCTAAGTTGTCTCGATCTGACCGTCACCGTTTCTGGAATCAGTCTCAACCCTATCGAATCCTCAGTGATACATTGTATCGGGTCGGTGTGGAATCTGTCCTTTGCAGATGTCTCACCCTGGAAGAGGCTAAGCAGGTATTAAATGATTGCCACTCTGGTGCCTGTGGTGATCATATGTCTAGATATGCCACTACTTAGAAAATCCTTTGCGCCAGTTATTTCTGGCCTTCTATCTTCAAAGACTACATTCTAGTTGTCCAAAAATGCCATTAATGCCAGATTTTCAATAGCAAGCAGCGCACCCCACTCACACCCCTACACCCAATAATTATTGTTGGCCCATTTTCTAAATGGGGCATGGATTTCATGACATGTAACCCTTGCTCGACCGGGGGGCATGGTTATATCATCGTCGCCATCAACTATTTCACAAAATGGGCTGAGGCGATGCCTACATACGATGCTGACGGTATTACTACTACTCAGTTCCTTTTTAACCACGTCGTAGCACGTTTTGGTGTCCCTCTAGCTATCATAACTTACCATGGATCACATTTTCATTAGCACATGATGGTAGAGCTACCTATTCAGTTGGGCCTTTGACATGATATCTCAACTCCTTATTATCCACAGGCCAATGGCCACATTGAAGTAGTAAATTAGGTTTTGATTACTATGCTTCAACATACCATTGGGAAGCACAGAAAGCATTAAAATTTAATTTTATTCTCAGCTATTTGGGCTTATAGAACTTCTGCTAAGACGACCACTGGATTCACTATGTTCTAGCTGGTGTATGGATTAGAGGCAACTCTTCCAATTGAATGCGAAATCCCTTTGCTTAAGCTAGCTATCGAACTTCTTCCGAATACCTCGCCCGGAGAGGAGCAACTACTCTATCTTGAGAGACTTGATGAGACTCGTCGCATTGCTGCGATGGTCATTGAAGCTCAAAAGAAGTGAGTCAAAGCTCATTTTGACGAAACTGTTTCTCCTTGCACTTGTGCTGAAGGTGACTTGGTCCTTCTTTACAATCAAGCCAATGATAAATTAGGGGCAGGCAAGTTCGAACCCATGTGGCATGGGCCTTACATCGTCAATTGTGTCTTACAAAAAGATGCGTGTGAGCTATGTGATTATGAGGGAAATGCATTGTCACAACCCCGTAATGGGTTGTATCTCAAAAAGTATTGTGTGAAATTCATGTAATAACTTTTTAATTCATTAGTGTGAGTTTTTTATTTTTGGTGTGTTGGTTTGCTTTGCAGACATATGTTTTTCTACTTACCTGTGTTCCACTCAGTTTGCAGATTTCATTAGGTCATTACATTGATTTTGCTGATGGTGCTTGTCGTAGCACATGAAACCTCTGTTCTGTAGCATGGGTACTCTATGACCCTAATGGCGAGTTGATTAACTTACAACGTATCTACCTTGGTCAAACAACCAACAATATTGCCAAATATAGTGAACTTATTCAACTCTTGCCAAAAGCAGTTGCTCTTGGCATTAGGGATTTAGTTGTCAAGTTGGATTCACAGCTCGTCGTGTTACAATTAAACAATCATTACTCAACGAGAAATCCAAAAATATTGCGTATGTATCTACGTGTTATATTGCTGGAAAGAAATTTTTATTACATTACATATCAACATATTCCATGTAATTTAAATACATAACCAATGCATTAGCAAATTTTGTTCTTGATAGACATTTGCATCATTTATAAAACTGAATCATGTTATGAACACATAAGTAGAAATAAAACATGCATATGTATATATATATCGCGTCTTTTGGAGTGTTTACATCAAAATGTCAAAAAATAGAGTGTTCTGGGACACTTGGCTTTCAAAGCCTACAAAATGTGTAAAAGACTAGATAAACTATCAAATTGCACGGTGCTCATGATAGCATGAGACCGCCTCGATCACTCAGCCTAGCAGCCGACACAGTCTCGCAGAGACTCCCATAGTGTGTTTCTTCCAACGCAATGGAACATCATCGATAGTGGCATAATCTAGAACCCCTTGAGTTACTTCCTCTAGTTTGCGCTCCATCTCAGCTAAGGGGTGAGCCCCTTCTTCATAGTCCGCACCCACTATCGAATGAGAAGCTTGTCGAGCTATTGGCGACATGTCCGGTGGTCTCTCTGGTCCCACATCTGCACATTTATCATAAGTTGCGTCTTATTTTACACTTTTATAAAAATCATAAAACTTGATAAAATCCAAAAAAACAGGTTTTTACCTGCATTGGTCCACTGTTAGCCTGGTGGCAGAGGTAAGTCTAGATCCCACCTGAAACTTTTTCTAGCATAAGTGTAGTCATCTACCACGAGTAGTTTGTTTTCAATCCAAGAAAAGAACTATGGTGGATAATGCATATGCTGACCCATGCCTCCTCGATGCATGAGTTGTCTCTATCTCACGAGTCTCAGATCTCGGGGGGCAGGATGTGGTACTTCTGCCCACTGATACGAGACAAGGGGCACTCTCCCCAAAAATAAGGTCACCAGTATAGAACTGAACCCGAATTTCTTCAGGTGTCCATGCTTACCCTTGGTTAGTTGTTGCTTCATGTTTGCTAAAAGGCCTCCACACTAGTTGAAGACGGTGAGGGTCAAACATGCGATAACATATTTTAACTGAGACTTTGAAGCCTCATGTAAGGCTTGTGTGCCACACGCCATGGCGAACAAAATTTTTCTCAAGACAAGGTTGTTAGTGATTGTTGTTATCTTCAACTTACCTCCATTGGTTATTTCGGCACCAGGACAATATCTTTGGACTAGACTCCATGTGCTCTTGCCTCCCCGGAAAGACCCAAAGAGTTTAATTGCTTCTCCTCAATGAGATAATTCTGTGATGAAATACATATCCATCTCCTCAAGTTCCAGTTCTTTCCTTATTATGATGAAGATCTCTTGATCTACATCCCAAAGCCTGATCAGATAAGGTAGTAATTCCATTTGAGCCCTTAACCCTGTGGTCCTAAAGAATTTTAGCAGTCCACAATCCCTCAGAGCATTTATGCATGCAGGGCCTTGAGCTTCTTGATGATCTTCGGCCTCATGGCCTCTTTATTTCCACTCCAAGACCATATTCTTGTGCAAAATAATGTTTAAAAACTTATTAATGCCCTTTTTATGGATAAAAAACATCAACTTTTGCTTAAAAGAGAGTTTTATATCTCAAAAAATTGCCCTCGGCACCATCACGTTCGTTTTTACAAATAGTGTGATGGCATCGTGTGAGCCTTTAGGCTCAAGCACGACCATCGCGGGTCTGATGAACATACCCACCATGGTTGTCGGTGCCCTAATTTTTTTTAACTCCTTCTTTCTAGCATACAAATGCCTTTTAAAATGCATAAAAAAGTAATAAAATGTAAGAGAAGGGATGAGGCTCTTATGTGTCGTAAACGGTTTTTGAAATGGTACCCTGGATCTCCTGCAACAACCACTGGAAAATCAAGAGAATTATTGACAGGTACCTTCAATGTGAGCAGTGATCATTATTGACCAATTATAGCGAGTTTAATTTATCTCCTTTTGGGACTCATTAAACAAATGAAAAAGGAACCCCCCTAGAGTCATCTTTCAACTATTTTCTGACTCTCGAAAATTGAAACTATTTCCGAGTACTTGTCGTCTTGAAATCATTAAAGTAAATGAATCAACGTCACCTCAATATACGTTTACCCCTTTTTCGGGCTGAGATTGACTATTTACAAAAAAGGTACACCTTGGTCGACATGGTCAGGAGGTTCCCTCAGATATTGTTTTCTACCTTTTCAGATTCGAGGGACAGATTATGAAAAGGGACATGATGGAGTTTACTTTTTTTTTTCTTTTTCAAATTCTCTAAAAATGGAAAAGGTACAGAGTTATTCTTACGTCGAACTCGTTAAAACTTTACGACGAAAGACTCGTCACCATGATGAGATTGAGTTTCTCCTTCCTAGGGCTTGTAAAACTTACTAAGATAGATTCATTTGAAGAATGAAATTACATAACAAGCATATGCTACCCCTTCAAGCTTGTGACAAAAATAATTGGGTTACTCGCTAGAAATAATGGGGAAAAATGAATATGAGACATCCTTTGTATAGGCAGCATGTCGCTTTTGAACATGACACTCTTCTTCTCTCGTGTCAGGTTTGGGATATCCTCATTGAGTCACTTGTCCTCCCAGATTTGGGTGATCCATTTTGCATCTCATTTGACTATTCCACACTGTCAGCATGACCTTTAATCTAATGTTGAGTCATATGCTACCACACTCTAGAGTCATGTCGCCAATATGTTCAAGAGAAGTCCAATCTGCAGTTATTTACCTATACATTGTTTGAGTTATTGTTGCAATCTTGAATATCATTCCACTTTATTCCTTGTTTCATGTCGATAATGGGTGATTCATCATTACCCTCCTTCAATGGGTCACTTCCTATCGACTTCAGCTCATTATCCAAGAAGATGACTCAGGAACTCCCTTTTAGTAACTTAGAGCTGGCATGCCATAATGGCCAGTTCTTTGCATCCGATGATATGTCTTCATTATTGTATTTCAGTCGGGTGACCTCAGCATCATTATTTGATCCAAAAAATTGATCCTGGATAAACCTCTAAGTCTAAATACTTCATATAAGAGGTAAAAGGTGCCAAATGGCACAAATCCTTTGTAAATCAGAGGAAAATGAAAGTCGTAGGCTGCTCTCGGAAATAGTCCCATTGCAGAGATCTCTTCATTTTGAATCCAATGTAGCTTGAATGGGCGAAAATAGACTTCAAATGAAGAAGTTATCACAAAAGGAAGATGCCTTTGTTCCTTAGAAAAAGAGGAAAAATCCTTTAAAAAATGGCCTAAAAGGCTTTATGAAGAAAATCACATCGGAGGAGGTCAAAGGCGGATTTAAGCAGAAAAGGGGAAGCACCCCCGATCGCCGATCTATAACATATCAGGTCGGAGGCAAACATATGATGTTGCAAAGGACCGGGCCGAGCGATATCGCGATCGCCGATATTGGCGTTGGCAGATTGCATCGGCATAGGCCATGCCATATGGACAGACCTCGGGGCTCATGCGATACGCAATTGCGATATCGCAAAATCGCATCAGAGCTACACAATGGAGTGGAGCTACATATATATATGTGTGATGCGATAGCCAGACCCGACAAGGCTATAGGTGATATTTGATATATTTTGAAATCCATCAAACGACAGTTTTATATGTATTTTCACATATTTCGTTTCATAAACGAAAAGCGAAGGGAAGCGCCGATGTGATGAAACCAGACCCTAAAGGGTTTGTAAGAGCCAATGTATAATATTTCAAGTCTGTCCCAAGCCATTTTACAGGATTTTTCAATAATTTAATGTATTTTATAAATACAAGGGGAAACCATGAAACAGGGCAATTGCAACTTGCAATAGCGATTAAAAGGCGGACCCGATAGAAGTATAGGGCGGATCTATGGATATTTGAGATCCGATGAACAGTGCTTTGGTGGATTTTTCCTATGTTTTAGCGTATTTCTTTGTGTAAATAGAGAATGCTATTCTTGGGGATTCGAAAGGCCCTATGGTCCCTTCCGTTACAGCACAGGTGGCCACCTTCCCTGGAGACGTTATGCCATGATTGCTAACGCTCAGAAGGGTATTTGAGTGGATAGAGAGCCCGAGAAGAGGAAAACGAATGGACAGTGCTAGTTGGCTTAAAAGCCATGAATGTCTGAGACAAAAGGGGTTGTTGGAGTTGTTGCTGAAACCAAGCATAAGAAGAAAGTGAAGCCAAAGCAGGAAGCTAAGGCGTAAGAGACTAGCGCAAAAAGGCATCAATAAAACAAGCAGCGCAGAAAGCAAAAGCTGAATCAAATGCAGCCAAGGGAGTCACTTGGAGTTCAAGTGGAAAGCCAGAGTGTTGTAAACTGACAGAGAACCGCAGAAGCCAGAGCTAAGAGCCAAGAGCCAGAGCCAGAGCCACGAGCCAGAGCCAAGAGCCAGAGCCAGAGCTGAGAGCTTTAAGAGCTAGGGATAAAATGGTGTCTAAACCCATTGTTTCTATGTAAAATAGTGGATTTGAGCCACGAGCTTGTAAAAAGGACTTTTCCATAATCTTAGAGAGCCTAGTTGAATTTACTAGAGCTCACGGAGATGTAGCCCAAGAGTTTTGGGTGAACTACTAATTAAATTGTTGTTCTGTGTGTCTTGTTTATTTCTGCAATAGTATTTATTGTATGTATTTACATATCAGCATACATAGTAGATTTTAAAGCACATAAACAACCAACAATAAAAATAAGCATACACCTATAATTTCAAGCATTAAATCATTTCTGCGTTAGTTAATCAATAAGACTTGGGAATATTTAAAGCTTTGGAAGTAGGAGAGGTTATTGTAAGTTAGACAAGACACCTAAGTGCCCCACTTTCATATCATTATCACATTCATGGATTGTACTGTTGTACCTTGAGAGCCATTTTCATTATTGGTGGTTTCTCTCATACCTATTAATGGTCGACATCATTGGCTGGTAATCAGGTGGTTTTCTAGCATGTTCGACTTCAACACTTTTATTCGCATGTTAGAATTTGTACATTGATTGGGTCGGGATGGATTGCAAGACCCTGAGTGTTGTTTGTTATGAATAAGGCTACATGGAGTTATATGTCATTCATGATTTTACAAATGTTTCTACTATATGGGTGGTTGTGACCATACTGTGAGACTTTATATTTATGATGACCCTTATTATCTGGATGGTTGCACCCATACCATGGATCTTTTATCTAGTCTTCATCATTTGGATGGCTGCATCCATGTCATGGATTCATGTCTTGATCTCAGATATGTATATGTATATGCGCCCTTGATTTGCAGGTCTCCTGATAGTGTGCATCCTTTTCCTTGACAAAAGCTCGTAAAGCATCTCAACCATCACTCCTCGTTCTGCTTTCATGCTTTACGGGGCATCTGTTACAAATTATTTTGTCATGCCTCCTAGACTTCCATGTGACATACCTTAAATTTCCCGAAACATGATCATTATACAGTATACTCATCCATGTATATAGTTCAAATCCCTCCTTTAACTTTGCTTGGAAAATCTTTGGAGCTTTCCCTGAAGAAATGGCTCTTGAAACCCTATATTGAGGGTCATCGCTCTTATGAAGCTCAAAATGTGGTGATCCCCTATTGCACCGTGTTAAGATTGTTGGCATTTCTTTGTTCCCTTTCATACTCATGATGGTCTCAAAAAGGAAGTTTTCCCAAAGAGGATGAGAAGCTTCGTGATCTAGAAGCTTCCAGAGTAGCGAGTTGGAGGTGGTTTCTCATAGATGAGGTCGAATCCTCTTAATTTGACCTTTTGGTCTCATCCCTATGAGCTACCTCCTTGAGATGTGGGCCTAATCCTATCTTTGGAGGAGTCCTAACTCCCTCTCCCAACCTATAAATTCCTCCTCTCCCATTCCCAAATGGTTGATGTATGTCCATTTGTACCCCTATGCTGAGCTTGTGCTTAGAGGCTATTCATTAGACTTGGAGAAGGAGTGTTTTGAGAGTTTCATGGCTTGGACTTGGATTACCACTCAAGGAGAGCCTTCCAACATCAAGGCTATGGTTGTAAGATTCCCTTTATTCTTTAAATAATAATACAATTGTTGGTTCATGTTCCCAATATATATATATATTCAGGTATGTATTGGCTTGGCATTCCTTCATCATCTAAATAGGTTATTATTAGATTTTCTATTGTTTTTCCATGCTTTGTTGTCTCTTGATCACTTGTACAGGTACATAAGCACTGAAAGAAGCAAAAACAACTCCGTGACACAAGCACTTCAAGGATCTCAACAAAGGAAATCAAAATAGCATCAGAGCGAGGTAGGTCATCTCTCTCATTCTACTTTTCAATTATAATATAGGATGATGTATAGTTGATTGTCACTTTAGTTGTTGGACTCAGTCATTGGGCTAGAGGGATTGTCTCTGTCCGAAGAGAGGATTAACCTTGTCAATAGAGGTTCACTGATCAAATGTGACAAAATGGCTTGTAACAGAATGCCCCCCTAAAGCGTAAAGTTAGAGATGATGACCGATGACTGAAGTACTTTACCTTGTGACAAGTCGTGATTAAGGACAACCATGAGATTCATATGTTACAATACATTTACAATATGACATATTTGTTTACTGAGGGAGGCATACCCATACATAACTCATAAGCTAACATAACATGTATAATGATCAAAAGACATGTCCACAGATGCAACTGGCATTAGAGAACTTTTGAAGTCTCAAATGGGCCTCTTAAGAAAAATGTACAGCCAAAATAGAATTTATAAAAACCAATAGGATATAAGATGATGATGTCAACCATGGGGGATGATTCACCATTTTTGGCGTAAAAAAGTAAAAAGATTAAAAAATAATAAAATAATAAAACTACTTTTCCAACTTGTATTTTCAACTTATCTCCCTAAGGTTTTACTCCAATTTTGAGTGGGAGCATTCATTGGATGCATAATTTGATTCCTCATGCAAGGAGTGTCCATGTTGTATACTTTCAATGGAACCTACTACATGAAAAATGAGAAATGCATGAAAACATGTGATTGCAATCACATTTTTCATGTAGTAGGTTCCATTGAAAGTATACAACATGGGTACTCCTTGCATGAGGAATCAAAATATGCATCCAACGAGTGTTTGCTCTTGAAATTTGAGTAAATCCATAGGGAGATAAACTAAAAATAAGAGTTGAAATTTTTTTTTTTTCTTTCTTCCCTCTATAATTTGATGATGTAATCTATTCTTATTTTATTATTTCTACTATTATTTTATAATTTTGTTAGAAGGCCCATTTTAGTCCTCAAAATTCCCCTAATGTGAACCCATGACTAGATGATTGTTTATATGCTCACAACCATCATACATTGTGATCTTTGTATAATATTGAATTCGCAGCACGAATGACAGAAACTAGATCTAGGGTCTTCTATCTCGTTCACACAACCAACCAATGTACGAGTCTAACCATGTGAATTAATGAGCTGGATTCGAAAATGGTAGACATCATCTAATTACAGGCCAATGATGTAAGTCGTTAACAAATGTGAGAGAAACCATCGATGATGTTAATGGCTCTCAAGGTACTATGGTACAATATGTATGGTGTGAATGAATGAGTTGATGTCGAACACCACAAAGAATATCTCGATCACAGTCCATTGATGTAAACATGTTTTCAAGAGTGAGAAAAATTTCCATTAATGCATGCAAGAAGCAAGGTAACAAAGGGGTGCTTCTAACTCAACTTCCTGGATAATGCACTGATGTCGACATGAAGCGACCTGTCACAGGAGGGCCTTGATGTATCCCCCATCAACAACATGAAATGGGTATCATGATTGATCAAAATGATGCTGACATGGAACTGGATTAGGAAATGTAGACATGAATGAGGGCTTAAGAGTATTGTAGTAGAGATCAACTAAATGATTTCTCTTGAACACATCGACAACACTAAATGGATTTGGTAGCATTGACCCAAAATTGAAAATGGAGGCTCTAAAAACGGTATGATAACCAAAATAAAAGTAGATTACCAAAATCAATAACTACAAAGATGAAGTGGAGAGTGTTGTGTTCAAGAGTGACTCACTACCATTATAAAAATGGAATCCCTTATTTTCCCAATTTTCCCAACCATACTAGTTAGCACCTCTTTATTTTCTAACAGGCTTGAGGAGGATAACATACATTTGATTTGTAATTTCATGCTTCAGATGAATCCTTCCGATTATATTTAATGAGCCCTGATAAGGATAGGTTTGACCCCTTCATGATCGACGAGTCCATTGTTGTTTGATGTTTTTACGAGTCCAACGAAGGTAAAACTTGACATATTTTTCATATTTTTATAGTTTGAAAAAAGGCAAAAAAGAAGACTCTAAATGTCCCTTTTCGTAGGTAGTCTCTTAGGTCTGAAAAGGTAGAAAACAATAGCCAAGAGAACCTCTTAGCCATGTTTGAATAAGGTATTCCTTTCTCATAGTTAGTTTATCTTATTCTAGACAAGGGTTAAACTTATACTGAGTAGACGTCTTTTGATTTAATTTTACGAGTTCAAAAAGAGAAGTGCTCAACAATCTTATCATATTTTAGGAGTATGAAAAGAGATAAAAGAAGACTCCTCCTAGAGGTGCGAGTGGTATAAAGGGTAGAAACTAGTTTCGGTCATGATGTAATTTCTCAAAAGACATGAAGGTCAAGAGGTTGGCTAATAAAACCACTCATTGCAGTTGTTCCTCAAGAAAGGGTAAAAAGCAAAGTGAAAGTGTATGATCAAACAAGAAGATGGTGACGATGGAATGAAAGAAACCAAGCCTCATCAAGAAAAATTAGGCTGATAAAAATGGAAATCACGAGGGATAAAACGGGAATGGTTTCATTTTTACAAATGCTTGAAACATGGGAAACTATTCTTGAAATTGGTTTCATTTTTACACAAGCTTGAAACAGAGACAAATTATGCTTGAAATAAGTTTCATGCCCCAATCGTAGTGACTCAATTTAAGGTACATTCCCCTCAAGCTTCAATTCATTCACCTAAGTAGACTGCTAGGTACTAATAGGTGGATGGAATGAATGTTCATTTACGAGATCAAGTGAAAGACTCAACTACGAATTTACGAGATCTAATCAAAGAGTCTAACTGAAAGGGGATTTGTTTCATTTTTAATGAGTTTGACATAGTAAAATAACCATGCTCATAGGAATCTATTTCATTTTTTAATGAGGTTGAGATAGTCAGAGAAACATCCTCATGACACCTTGTTTCATTTCTTAACGAGCTTGACACGAGACAAGGAAGTGTTGTCAGAGGACCTCCTTTCATTTTTTAACAATCTTGACATAAAAAAATGAATTCTACTCCAAGGACCTTGTTTCATATTTTAAGGAGCTTGACATGGGAAAAGTAACTCTGCTCCAACACCTGATCATGACTTGCAAGAGGCCATGGCTTCTAGGAGGTTCTCATCTGATGGGAGAACAACCTCTAAAATGGATATATATCAAGGGATCCAATGGAAATATCAGACTCCAATGCCCCCAATGAGTGATGCACTACATCACATACTATATCATGAGTAGACATGAGCATGGAACAAGTTGCCACATAATTAAACTACGGTGGGCGAGATACCACTTGTGTATAAGGACCATTTAGGGAATATGGTTGATTGGGAGTCAAATTAGGAGCAACAAACGAAAGTTGGTCAATAGTCACAATTCTACCTTCATGCGGGAAACACATCACATGAAAACATGAAGAGACAAGAGCTCCCATGACATAAACATAGTCACGCCAAAGGAGTAAATCAAATTCAAAGGGCCTTGGACTACCATCACATTGATATAGATAATATTTCCTCCCAAAGTAATAGGTAACTTAGGAAGTATCCTTAATAGTCGACTGGTTCCTTTGTTAAAAGCCAATAGATTCTAGGTAACGGGCACAAGCTAATGACAACCAAAATCTTTCCAAGTAGTTGAGGACATAATACTAACAAATGCACCTTCATCTATGATTGTGTCAGGTACTATCATATTATAAGCTTGTACCATGATCTAGAAGGGCACGTAAGAAGGAAGACGATATCCTGTTATTCAACTCCAACCAAAGGAAGTGACCATACTACTTGGAGGGGGTGCATGGGAATGAGAAAATTTCCCCCTTATGCTATGGGGATATGAAGATTTCTCTCGTGTGCTGAGAGGATGGGAGGATTTTCCTCCTATGCTGTTGGAACGAGAGGATTTCCCCCCAATTCATTGGAATATGAAGAAACAAGAAGAACCTAAGCGGTATGAGACTCACTCTCTATGGGAAATGTACGATCAACTAAAGGTGGAATCAAGCCAACCATTTTCTCAACCAATGGTTGGTCAGAAATAGACTCATGGGATTCACATTCAGAAAGAGTAGGATTGATTGGAGGTGGATTCTAATCAATCACTTCATCAACTAGTGGAGGATTAGGAGAAATCTTCCAACAATCAGCAGGAATTTGTGGCTGAGAAGCTATAAGGTTTTCAACACTTTGGAGGCTTCATCCATTTAAGGAAAAAGTTGAATAGGATGATTCCCTTCACATATCTTACATGGAAACTTTACTTTACCATTTTTCCCATGGAGCTTACTGATGAGCCTTATCATTGGGTAACTATATGGACCTTAATCCACCTCCTATCTTAGTCAAATCAACTCTTCTCATAATTTATTACATATTTTGATTGTATTTTTTCTTAATGAGTTGAGTCAAAGTGACATATTATGCCTAGTGGACTAATGTGCATTGATTGCAAGTTTGTGATAGAAAATCATGGAATTTTGGGTAATTAAGGGCTGAAACATGAATACGACAAGGAGGAGAGGTTGTAGGAGGTAGATCCTCCTCATTTACTCCTCCCTCATTCAAATATTCCTCCATCAATCACACTAGGTTGAAGTACAAGTATCCAAGTCATGGAGATCAAAAGGCAGCTGAGCAAGTGATAGTTAAATAGCTAGTTTATCTCGAGTTTGGGAGCTGAGCCTCCCTATATTTAAGGAAGTCATTGGAGACTTCAGTTGTATAAATAAAGAGGTGTAGAGCCTCATTAGGATTCAAATTTTTGTTGTAAAAAACTACTCATTTTCGAGTTCAAGACTTGTGGAAGACATTGTTATGTAATTTTCTATTTTGATAATGAGAATGAGCCTTTCCTTGATCCAACACTGAGTTAACTCAAAGGGCTGAAGCTCTTGGGTTAGGGCCCAACCCTAGTAGCAAAGGCTCCTCTTCTTGTATTTGTATGTTTAGTTGATTTCATAGTTGAATTGTCTTTAGAATTATTTCATTGTAGGTAGTTGTAGATTTGATTAGTTTGCTCTCATTTGTGCTCTACTTCATTAGTAGATTAGAAGAGATAAAGGAACATCAAAAAGCTGTCAGTAGGTGGTTTTGGCCTCACTCCTTCGTTCAAGGATCATGGTTTGAGGAAAGAACTGTTATGCAACCCCAAAAAGAGAGAATTCTACTTTCTCATGGAATTTATGGTTTTCTGTACTTAGGCCAGCATTTGATCAGTTTGCAAGAGTAGGATTTAGTCATCATTTATTATATATTCAATATTACTTTATATCTCATCAAGGTTTCATATTATTCTGCAAGTTTTCCTCATGCATGAAGTAGGCAGCTAGCTCATGAAATTATGTTTTACTTGGATCATAGAAATTCTTCTTGTTTACATGATTTTTGGATAAATGTCAATGTTTGATGCAGTGCAAGAGTTTCAATAGTACTTAGAGATGTCATGATCAAAAACCTCATCCCAACTTCATCCATCCATGATCATTCCTTTCTTTCAGTAAAACCCTCACCAATCTCATCATTTCACGAGGATACTTCTCCAAGCTTATTGAGAAAATCCAGCCATCTACCAACTCTGGTTTTGAGTTCTGAAGTGGTCCTAGTTACTCCCTTGCCTCATTCCATCCACCAAACACCTTCCCTAAGCCTTCCATCACCTTCAACATCCCTCCTTTTTCTCTCAGCTGTATCTTGTAGAAATACAGGGGATCCTGTAGGTTTTCAAGACATCTTGTAGAACACATTAGGACATCCTATAGGTTGACTTGTAGTGGCCTGTTTTGAGGCCAAATTGTAGAAAAAGCCCCTAGGAAGCTAGAAGAGGACCCCTTTTTGTCTCCCAAGCCTTTTGACCATTCACCATCATCCTTAAGCCACCTACCACATCACCAAAATAGATTAGCTTTCACACTTTCACATAAAAAGACAAGAAGGAAAACATATTTATTTTCTTCATTTACATGCACAACAGTAGAATGTTTGATGTTTTGAATTTGCATGCTTAGGAAAATAGGGTTGCATAGATGTTAACTTAGCATTATTTTGAAGCAAAGCCTCTTAGCAGTTAGTTAGAAAATGGTGTGTTTAAGAATTTGATTTCAGTCCTTTTTCCTTACTACAATAGACAAGCTTTCTCTTAGTGTAGATTTCTCTTTTCCTCATTGGTAATCAAGCTTCTTTTGAATCCATAGAGGTTTGGTTTGAAAAACGTTACTGGTCTATTGCCAGCTTAGCAGTGACAAAGAGCAGACCCATCACATTTACTTGTGTATACAACACTGTCACCTCCAAGTTTGTATGAACTCTGGGTTGATAAAGTAAAGTTGGTATCCCTAGGAGTTGTGGCATTCTTGCTGCAATAATAGTGCTTATCACTTACTATCACTAGTTGAAGGTTTTTCACTAGCATGATCTCCAGAAGCTGATGACATAGGCCGATGTGAGCCTATGGACCACACTTCTAATACCTTGGGAATACCAGGGAAATCTCTAAGAAGGTGATCACCCTTACAAAGCATGCAAGGGAATTTTTTACGGGGCTAATTAGAAGATTTTTCCATACTAGTTGCGTCTGTAACAATGGTTTCTTGGTTTCCCCCCTGCTTATTTTGGTTCTTCTTCTTCATCCTTTTCTTCTTTTTCTTAGATTCTTGGTTAATAGAATCAAGACTTTCACCAGGAGAAGAGGAAGAAAGGGATGAAGAAACAATAGGTGAAGAAGGCAAAGGGTAAACTTTAGTATCAACATGATATTGATTTTGTTCAGGTGGAGGATAAATCAGTTGATAAGTAGTTTGGAAATTTGGAACCATAGGGGTCGAAAATAACCAAATTGGTAAACCAATGGTTAATCAAGGAAGGGACAATGTTGCCAGATAAGGAGCACCGATATTTCCAAAAGTAGTAAAAGGACTAGGATTCCCATCAGAGGGGCTTCCTTGATTAGTAGACTCAAGAGTTGTTGCCATGAGTCTCAACCTGAGATCTACTAAGGAGTATTTCAACAGGAAGGATGTTGTTCCATGATCAATTAATTTATTTTAGAAATTAAATACTCAAAATGAAAAAAGATGGAAACTAGGCAAAAGGTTTACCAAGAAATTGTGAACTACAATATACACTTTAGAAAACCAGGGAATTAACATATGAAAATCAATCTCCCTGAATGTTGTGTTTGGTTTATTACAGTATACAAGGTAGAAGGCTCGGTTACCTAAGGATGGATAACAACCTTTGGGGGACTCCCAAAATCTACTCGATGGTACGTGGGAGTATTGTTTGTAGTAATGTAGTCCAATGTGTAACCGTTCAATGAGAGTGTTCCCATATACTTATCATGTGTGGAGTGCCATCCGGTATACCTGAAGGTACATGGAGAACGATCTTATACACTTACGTATGTGGAATGAGATTTAACCCCTCGGATACAACACTGGGAAACAACGACAACTCCTACGTTTAAAGATGTCGATACATGTCTCTAGCCTAGACCTCTATGTGTGTCGTTAAGTTGCAAATTCTCCTTAGGTAAATTGAGATGAATTTTAAGGTTGATCTTGAATTATTTCTTAGTTTCAGGGCTGAAAACTCGATGTCACCTGAACACACCTATGATGCAAATAATATGACAAAAAGAACTCTTTTCAATTTCAATAAAGCTATCTAGTGTAGGGAAGAGGTGAAATCAATGATGCAACAATCAAATATGTAGCCAACAAGAGCTTCCTAACTAGATCTTTCAACTTCATCATTCCAATTTAATTCAAAGGATTAAAAATTGCCAAACCATGTAATGTAATCTATCCACGATTCCCCTGAAAACTATACAAATATCCTTTATGCCAAATTTCCTTTCTAGTTGTGAAAATGAGAATTCTAACTATGCAACTGTGATCTATGCAAGATAATTCTTCAAAATAAACGCAAGAGGATTACAATGAAATCAAACATAATCTGAGATTTCATGAACAGAGGAATCAAACTGAAACTGGGTGAAAATTTCAAAAAATCAAAAGAGATATCACTCAAAGGATATTAACACTCATACACAATTCAACACTCCACCCCCCTGATGATTGAGGAGGAATTTGTTATGCAAAAGTGAAAGAAAAAACATGGAATTTCACACAAGGGAATTCCAATTTCACACAAAAACCCTAGATGCAAATCAAATTTTTTTCTTTTCAACACACAATTTTCAAAATGAAGAAAACTAAGATGCAAATGTTCAATTACTAATTCATTTACACTTTTCATAATAAGGACTAAAACAACAATTCATCCAAGCGATCAACAATAAAATGAAATCAGTTTGCAAGTGACCAAATGATAAGAACAAAGAAAAATAAAAACCAATTGTTACCAAAGGCAAAAAACACAAATGCAAACCAAATGGAGGCTTAAGATAGACCACAAGACACTCAAGACTCATGGAAGTTCAACTAGAAGTATGTTGACCAAAAAGAGGCTGAAAAACCAAGGAAAAATTTGTGCAAAAATAAGGATCAATGTTGGTCTAGAAGAGGCACTAGTGCGTTTCAATGTTGGTAGAGAGTGAGGCTGGGTGAGGTGCAACACTCTGTAAAAGGCGTTGGGGGAGTGTTGGGCCTGGGAAAGAGGATTTTGACACAAAAATTGCAAAAAGGCTTAATGAAATCACTTCCTAGGTCTATTCTTGGTTGGATGATACCTAGAATCCTTCACACACTTCACTCCTTCTTTAGCTTGGAAGATCCAATTCCAGCTCTGAATGCCAAAAGGAACTTGCACAATCAGATAACATAAGACAAGAAAATACGAGATCTATGCAATATCATCTAAGTACTTCATTAAATAGATCAACATGATATTGAAGTATATGAAATAACAACATCACATATATTAAAATAATGAATTCTTTGCATTAATATAAATGGAAGGAGATTACAACCATAGTAGTAGTTGATCTTGTAGAAGAGCTCCTCCAAGTTGTTGACTTGTCCTTTCCTTGTGACAATATGCACCTTCGATCACCCTAAATACATCAGATGATGACCAATCACAACAACAACATAAGGGCAAAATCACTCTCCAAACGCCAACCCCCAACCACATAGAAGGCTGAGAATATATAGAGAAGTAAGGTAAGTTGGGAGTTCTTATCCAATTACCAATCTAGGGTAAGAGATCCACCTTTGATGGAGGGGGGATCAAAGGATAAGTGGTGAAAACTCCAATGTAGGGAAGGATAGGATCTGAATTTTTTTATCCAAGGTAAGTAGTTGAAACAACTTCTCGAAACTCCTAGAAGGGGAAGCTTCCAAAATCCCGATCATTCTCCCATATTTATAGATGCAACGTAGGTGCAAAGGGGAGAAACATTCTGGTGACCAACGTAGTCCATAGTGGAGTAACCTGTAGGTGAACGCACCCCAGGAGACTTACATGAAGTGTTGGTCCTCAAACTAGTTCAGATGAAGCGATTTAGGGTTGAAACTTTGGAGGATGAAGGAAACATGCTTAGGGCTCTGTGCAAGATGGTGACAAGGGGGAATATGATGTTGATTGATCCCATTAGGAGGCTCAGTAATTAGATGTGACAAAATGACATATAACAATCAATGAACTTCTATTTTCTCGAGCTAAGACTTCCTTCTTTGGTTCTTGGACAAGCATGCATGTGTACTGAGGATATATAAGGACCTGAGCTATCTAGTTGGGCATACTTTTCTTTTTTTGTGGTATAGACTACGGAATGGGTTCTGCTGCTATCGACGCCTACCCAATTAACCAAGAGTAACCGATCAAGACCAACCAAGGAGCAACCAACCAAAACTAACTAGAAATTGCGTAAGTATGCCTGGATCTCCAAGCGGATTTCAAGTTGGGTTTGGATTTGGGAGTGAATCTCATTTGTAAAAAATACGAAGAAGAAGATTGAAGAAAACTTACAGGTGAACCCTGTTGCAAGTTGTTGTCAATTGCAGGGAGGAAATGAACCCTGTTGTAGGTTTCCGCCACTGTTGCAGGTTTGAGCCAGAGAGAAAATGAAATGTGTGATGGTTGGGGGTGGGTGTGAGCCGCGAGATAATAGTTGAGGGGTTAATTTAGATGTGCAGTGTATCTTTACGTTCATATTCACCATCTTATCACATTCAATGAGTAAATATCATGGTACGATGCAAACATGCAGAGGGATAGTGCCCAAGATGGGATGCGAATGGATGAGGATGGGGATGCTATATCTTAAGATGCATAGATGAGTATGGATGTATCTTAAGGTGCATTAAATGATTAATAACACCATATATATTGGTTTCCTTATGGAAAGGTTGGCATGTAGGGTTTTACTATCATACAAAGCGACATCATTGAATAGTACATAGAAACTCCATGAATGACATATTGATGGCGCAAGTAAAAATCCACAAGTTACGTAATGAGAGCACACATCACCTTGTAATGGGTAGGGCGTTGTCTCCCATGGCCACAATTTCTTGTCTGGACGACAAAATTCTCGCTGGAATTTGGTGAATTATTTTTCAAGAAATATAATCCTCGGAGTGCTTGAATCATTTATTTGATGATGGAAATGGATTCAAGACTATAAAGAAATCTTGGGGCACCCAAAATCCTTAATCTTGACAGTTGTAACCAAGATTTCCAAAAAATTATGTTGGATTTTTTCAAAATCTAGCTAGAATTTCTATTACTTCCCAGAGAAAATTGTGGCCTCGTTAGATCACTGTATGAGGTGAGATAGTATGCAAAAAATTAAGTGTGTTATTTTATTGGGTAGTTTGGATTCTTTTGGCATGTTAATTTTGCTTAAAATTGGCATGTTGCTCCCTTAGAAATTTAGGTTTGAGTTTTGTAGTTTAATAATTGGAATATATTAAAGGCTTTTTCTTAAGATTAAATAAATTTATATGTTAAAAAAGGTAATTATAAAAAATATATATATATATATATATATATATATATAAGTAATTTTTCATGGAGAATAATTCAATTGACAATCACTGTAGTACAATGTATTGTATAAATTATGAGATTGAAGTTTCAAAGCCTTTGTGGGTTAAGTCAAAAAGGAAAAAAAAAAATTAATCTTATAACTTAACACCTCGCCATAGGGAGGTCAAGGTGTTTGGGCAGCTAAATGTGATCGTTTGGATGGATTTTTATTAGAAAATATGTACTCCTCAAATATAAACACTTAAAATTTATAGTCGTAGTACAATACCTCCAAGAAAAAAATAGTATAAATTATTAAAAATTAATTAATTATAAACAAAAATACTAAATTAATTAAAAAATCTCTAGAATTTTTTTTTTTCATGATAATTATATGAAGATGTTCCCTTTTGAAAATAGTCAGGTTAGGCATTGTATACCTTTTTTCATCTCCATTTGAAATTTGTCCTTTTGTTGTTTTGACATGGATCCACTTTAGCTTACACATCTTATTGTAAAATCAACCATTTTGCTGAATAAAATTTTCTTATATATAAATGAATGTTATAAACAATAATGAGGAACTTATGAAAATCGGAATAATCACAAATTCCTAGGAAATTGGTGGGTGGGGAGCCACGTGTAATTTTTTTAATTTATTAAAAGTATTGGACCATTTTATTAAATAAATTTTCTTATATATAAATGGATGTTATAAATAATAATGAGAAACTTATCATGGAGGAACTTATTAGAATTGGAATAATCTCAAATTTCTAGGAAATTTGGTGGGTAGGGACTAATTTTTTAAAAAATTATTAAAAGTCAATGCAACCCAACAAACTCTATAATATAGTATAGTTGTTAGTTGTTGATAAACATTTCACCACGTCACTGATGAAGGCATAAGTTTACATACAGAAATAAGTGCATATGTGTATATGCTTATACAGAAAGAAAAATGCATATATCCATTTGCATATATGAGATAAATAACACATAAGATTTGAACGTCAATCAACATACAAAGATACATGACCACCTAAAAGTGAAACAGATAAAAAAAAGAAGAAAAAAAGAAGAAGAAGAAATCAACCCCAAATTTATAAATGCAATAGTTGATATTTCTTGGTTTTAATGGAACCATCCATGTTCTCACAGTGGGTGGCTTGGAGGTCCACATTAACTAGTGATTAATTCTTATCAATAATTATTAGGTGGGTGGTAAGGATTTAACCTCCATGAAAGTTAAAATATCACACACTCAATATATTCTATATTATATTAATGAGGAAATTTACACACATATTTATACAAGCAATAGTCTCAAAATAGGAATTCTATCTTAGATGTACAGTAGTGTGGTTGAGAGATTCTCTCAACCACACACTAAACTAGGAGAAACTAAATTCCTATTATGTAGGAACAAACTCCTCAAATGGAGAATTACAACCATAGACAAGTAGGAATTAATTATTTCTAACTCCCCCCCTTAATGACTACTTGTCATGATAGTCAAAGCCACCACCATCAGGCGAATTGCATGTATAGAACCTCCAAAACACAATCTGCCTCCTTCAGACAGATCTACAACTTCTCCGATCGGCCTTCTCTCGCAAATCGTCAAACGAAGATGAGGATTCCTGCGGATCCCCTTGAAGGTGAATTGGCGCGATCTTTCCGTAAAATTCCACACCAGTCTAGTATTTTGGCGTGGTGGCGCTATTAATGGCCTAACAGACGTGCCAGTTGCACATCCTGGTTCGACTGTCAGCGCGAAAAGCGTGCCAATCCCCTTCTACTCAGAAAATTAAAAATCATCTGAGTCTGAGCTAGGTGTTCTGCAGTCCACCTGCTCAATTGAGCACAAAGATCTCATGTACACCCGGCCACAAAGGCACCTCAAGACACGGAGGCGATTCTGCCACAAAGGCAAGCTGGTCACAAAAGCACTTCAGCCACAAAGACTCTATAGATGGTTTTTGGCTCACCACCAATCCTCACTTTACAATGACAAAAGATGGTTTCAGGCTGACCATAAACCATTACAAAGTGGTTTTGAGATCACCACGAAATTTCAGATGCCTTTAAAACTTACATTTCATTCCACATTTTGGAGTTTCTGGGTACATACAATGACCATTACAACAACTGATCTTGCTTATAACATGCTAGGGAGTCTATTCCACAAACAACACTAACTCAAACAAACATCTATTTTGCTGTCCACCATAAACGTTGTTGTTGATGCTTTACCTCATCTGTTCATTGTTCACATCTTGGGCATCCTTGTCTGTTCAAATAACTTCTTGGAACTCCATGCTTAACCTGTCATTCATTAGAGTTGCAAATTCTAACAAAATAACTTTACCTAAATTGAGTTAGCTAGGCTCAATAAGGCACAATAATTTTATCCATAATTCCAAGAAATAAAAATAAAAAAATAACTTTCACGTTAACCAAAAGAAGTTCTTGTTCTTCAAAGCACCAGCCCTTTGAGCGACACCAGATTCTTGTGCCGCAGCTGCCCAACGGCCGCAATCTCGGCCTCAGAGGTCTTCTCCAGGCTGTTGCGCTCGCCGTTTTCGAAAAGACATTTCACAGTCACAATAGAGCCATCGCTAGGCAAAACCGCCTTGTAAACCCGACCGAATCCCTTGCTTCCGAGCAGCTCATCCTTGTAGAAACCCTTGGTGGCGATGTAGAGCTCTGCATAGCTAAAAACCCTGGTATTATCAGGGCTAAATTTTCCAGGATTCAGCTTAGTTAGGATAGCCCCAGGAGTATCATGAAACTCTGGGCCCTTATCGCTCGGCCATATCTGCCTCGGCCAAGCCTTCCACCGCCATCTCGAAGTCTGCGCTCGAACAGCCAAATCCATATCTTCCACAGTTGTGCGATCTTTCTAGCCACCAGCTTCATTTAGAGCATTGATTCGCCAAACTCCAGTAGTTCCATTGAACCCAAAGAAGGCGTGAGTAGAAGAGCCCACTTCTTGTTCAACAATGAAATGATAATCCAAGGACATCTCCTGATTCTCCAAAACAAGAAGGTAATGCTTCAAGCATTTTTCAGATCCAGTCGCTTGTATGGTGCTACACAACAAATATTTCAAAATACCAATGTATATCTATTAGATTTCAGGAGCACATACAGATACCATCCAGATCTTGGCACCGACATCAAAACCCTGTTGGATCTTGGCACCTACCAGAGAATTCTGATCTCTACAGCGACAAAATCAATGCCCAAACCTGATCAAGAAGGCACCCACAGTAAAATCCTCATCCAATAGCCTAAAATCAATGGACACAAGCGCTGAAACAAGCTCTCCAAAATAGGGAATTCACCCACATTCTCCAACTGGGCTTCTCCAGGAACCAGAAACAAAGCAGAAAATGCAAAAAGCTCAAAATATCTTGATGTTCCTAGATTAGACCGATTGGATACAGAGGTATCGATTTATGAAATATAAGGAAAACAGTCGAATCCATGAACCTGGAGGTCCACCCATTGCAGCAACCCCGAATAGGCTCTACAACAATCCAGTGGCTTTCTTTCCCTCGGCCGATCCTAGGATTGAAAGCTTGCCACACAGATGCGATCTTCACCGAAGCACACTTCAATCTGCAGGTCTGCAACAACGAAAGTTTCCACAACATCCACAAACCCATCCAACAAGCATGTAGATCGATCACTAGGTTACCTCAAGCATGCAGATCTCCACCAAGCACTCAGATCTCCACAGATATATTACAGGCGCGATCCAAAATTTTTAGCAGCAACGAGTGCACTCACGGGAATTCTTTTGCAGCTCGTTCTTCCAAATAAGCAGATGGTTTGAAAAGTCCACCATACAATTCATACCACTTCTTAAGGCTAGAGTA
Source organism: Pinus tabuliformis (assembly GCA_031772625.1). Classification (NCBI taxonomy): domain Eukaryota; kingdom Viridiplantae; phylum Streptophyta; class Pinopsida; order Pinales; family Pinaceae; genus Pinus; species Pinus tabuliformis. Next base: position 44,689,830 of record CM062817.1, on the reverse strand, counting down.
TATATTCCCAAAATGATGAACCTCGTCACAACACTGGCAACAAATAGAATAACCCGGCCTGAAGGAAGAAATGATCTCGGTCCAACCAATGAATATGATCTTCAGCAAATTTGTCCTCCAAAGTTCTCAGCGTAGCCCAATAATTGAGCTTCCAAATATTCCAAACTCGGTTCACATAGAATCTCGTTCTGGCAAATGAGATGATACAGCCCCCATAGCAAATTGAACTTGGACTCCACAATTTGGCCTCAATAAAAAACAGATATATGCCATCCAATTAAACACGAAGCTAAGGAAGATCTCGTCCTGTACATAGCAATTCGATCTTCATGTAATATATATGAGGAATTTCTACCCAAACAGTGAAGAAATTCGACTACCCTTAGACAAATACTTCAGTACGATTCATCCCAGCCACAGAAGAGATTCAATCCTTCAAAATAATTTGAACATCACAAGGAAATTTGGTCTGCTAGGGGTAACAGAACTTAGCCCTTCAAGGATCTAAACTCGGCCTCCTTTAACAACACAATTAGGCTTCTTTTAGGATTAGCAAAACTCGGTCTCCCTATGATTTCACCCTACTTCAAGGAGTAGATATGGCATAATAATCGGGAGACTCTTCCTTCAATAACTCGGCCTTCTTAGTGAAATAATTCGGCTTTTGATGGATCAGACATCTTCTATGAGCACAAATCGACCTTACAAGAAATAACTATAGTATCATAAAAATAAACTCGATGTCCTCAGCACTTGATCTTCGGAAAGATAATATTAGCTTGGAGGAAAGTAAACAGACAGTGGCAACTTGAAGGGATAACTGACGGTTTTGGGAAAAACGTAAATAACATGTAAGCCGGTAAAGATTCATGTCTTCAAATCCACTAAACGCGCAACACATCCACACAAGGATGCCACAACCTTACAAAGGTCGCTGCCACGTCTACCACATGAAACCACAGCCAAATGATGGCCAAAGTACCACCAATCAACTTGCTTGACTTCCACTGCAGCGATCAAGCCATCACCAACAAGCAGATCCACCAGTCTAGCTCTTCACCAGACACATGGAAGATCGACCTCCACTACTTGCTCTTCGCGCTGATTATCGAGCTGCAACAACGAAGAAAAGTTGCACAGATATGATCTCAACAACCGACATTACAGGCAGATGAGATCTCTGAAGCCTGTTCACCGGAACCCTGTTTGATGCTCGATGGACAAACTAAAAATAAAATAAAAATACTCTTGTATTTCCTCAGCCTAGGATGGGCCAAGCCCACGAGGGGCCAGCCCTCAGGGCTCTGATACCAAGATAAAATAGCACACACTCAATATATTCTATATTATATTAATGAGGAAATTTACACACATATTTATACAAGCAATAGTCTCAAGATAGGAATCCTATCTTAGACGTACAATAGTGTGGTTGAGAGATTCTCTCAACCACACACTAAACTAGGAGAAACTAAATTCCTATTATGTAGGAACAAACTCCTCAAATGGAGAATTACAACCATAGACAAGTAGGAATTAATTATTTCTAACTATGAAATATTCTAGAATTTTCATACTAGTATACACAAATCAATGATTGAGATTTATCTCCAAAGTAGTTATGTATTTTTTATCCTTTTAATTAAATTAATTAATTAAAAATGGCCCATGATATTATAACAAAACCTATTTACAAATTAAGAATCACTACAATAAAGTAGGGATAAATATATTTAATTAACTTTTAATATCTAAATTAAAATTAAGTTTGATTTTTATTTATTTTTAATGTTTTTGAAAAGGAATAATAATGATAATGATAATTTAATTGTAAGATTATGACTAATTAGATATTAAATTGATATATGAGATTTTTTTCATTTAAAGTTTATAAAGATATATACACTTTAATTCTCTTTGAATTTGAACCTATAACATTTTACCAAAGAAAAACATAGTCTTAATCGTTGTTATATATATATATATATATATATATATAATTTCTCTCCTTTATATATATACTTTGTTAATATGAAATTGAGATTTATAATTTCTCCATTGCACATGCAAAACAAAGTTATCTAAAATAAACAATTCAATAATGTGAAATTTTTCCAAACTATAAATGCATATCATATACTTAGTAGGTACTCCTTCAAATCAAGAGTGAGAAGTGTTTCCTTATTGTTTCAATTTAAAAATTGGGAAAATATTTACTCACTCATTATTAAAGAAAGGTAAAACATAATAACAAAATTATTAACAATGTTAACATTCAAGTGATGAAAAATTTATCACGTCAATTAAATAACTCATTTTCATTTAAAACGAATATTTCCATTTAAAAAAATATATTGTAATTTTTTTTTTTTTTTTTTTTTGTGTAAGTCAGATAGTTATATTATGGAACAAAATATAGTACAAAAAATCTGCTGTTGCAGATCGAGACCTGAGGCACACAGGTCATCAGACACAAGACACCAGCCCTAAGACAACCAGATACTAAAAGAGTTCAGAAAGCTAGCCGCACACCACGCAGGGTGGCATAGCCATTTATTTACTACGCATAGCTTTAACACAGACTATTCTTGAACTGCGCCACTGTAACTAGAAAACTATCAAGAAATGACAAAGTTGCAGTCCAAGAAGTCCTCCGAAACAGTTAACAAAAAACCAAAGAGATGGCACAGACATTCCCGACTTAATGCGGGGGCATCCCGAACCTGCTTGCAATGTCCAATCCTTGTTCCAGGACGTGCTTGTCCACTCTTTCCTGCAGGGACCGATAATTGTGAATTTCCTTCGGCGGTGCTTGCTGCTTACTATCAGAGCTCAGGGGATCCGGACTCAACGTTTGCCGAAGAAGTTTAATAAGCAGAGTTAACTTCTTATTGACAGTTTCCGCAACATCATGCACAGCCGAGATTTTGTTGTCTAACGCCTCACAAATCTCAAACAGACTTTTTAGTTGGGCTTCAGAGATATGGTTCTCCCCTTGAGAATGCTGGTTCCCTGCATCCCTGGAATCCAGAGCTCTCGCCAATAGGGTCTTGATCCTCCAACTTTCCACTTGTGTGCGCACGAATTGCATAGCTCGTCTGGATGCAGTGCCTGGGTCCATCAACCAATCGACCTCCCTTGCTATCTCCTCCTCTGTGCGCGGTTGTTCCTCCTCCTTAACTGCAGCTTCCATCTCAGCAATCCTTCGTTTGTTTCTCGTTGTCGTTCGGGTTTCATACATGCTTCTTGCAGTTTGGAGCTCCTGGTTTGCATTTATGCTTCGACAGCTTCCAGTATCCATGTTGCCCCTGTTATCCGTCACTCGATACTCAGCTCGGAACTGAGAACAATAGTAACCCAGAGTAATACCCTTAGAAGTAGTAATTGAAACATTGCTCCAACTGTTTGTTAAATAGATTTTCACCTTAAGGTTTCCCATGCTGAGCCTCACCTCCCGAAACGTCATGGGAGTACTATCATCATAGTTCCTGTGGATGGCCGTGAATACTGCGTGATGCCTCCAGATATGAGAATAAATGTTGCTCATACCTTGATGAATTTATTCGTGCCAAATGTCCATAATGCTGAAGAGGCAACTGCAGTAGTCCCTTCAATGTATCAAATTGTAGGTGTGATCTCTATGCACCTGCTGTTGCCATAAATATGTTTGCCGAGCTTGTCCTTTCGACCTGTGCCAACTTTCAACACTCATACTATCTCCCGAGTTTTCCATTTTGAGGTACCTTAATAGTCTACCGTTTTCCGGTTAAGCCCGGTTTAAATTACCCACGTCCTCTCTTGCCAGCTATAAGCATCTCTCCTTAAGGCTCGGACTGTCCACTTGTCGGCAGCAACTGTCCCACCCCCTGTCTTGGTTGTCAATGCTGTAGTTTGCCAAGTAATCAGCAAGCCCATTTGCCTTACGCCTCACCGATTGAGAGACTAATCCTTTCATTTCGCCAATTAACTGTGCAATGTTCTCCGTCACCTTGGCTAGCCTCGAGTGTCTCGTGGCTTTGCAAGCCTGAGTGCCTCCCTGAATTTTCTTTGCGACTGAGATGACCAGGGACGAGTCACCTTCTACCACTGCATTGCTTGTCGGTAACTTCTTTAGAATTCTCAGCCCTTGTTCTAACGCCGCGAACTCCATCTCATTGTTCGTGCCTTCCCCCAACGCCCTGTAGTAAATATGCACAATTTCTCCTTCCTGGTTTCTAATGACTCCTCCAATGCTAGCTATCCCGGGGTTGCCTCTAGAGGCACCATCAAAATTCAGCTTCAGACCTCCCTTTGGCAGGCAATTCCATCTATCAGCCTCCGAGTTTGGTTGTTGCTGGTGTCTCGGCGTCGTGATGTTGTGGTTGACTTCCAGTTGAAAGCACTTCAAGATATGTAAGTCCTGAGCCGATGGCTTCTCGTTAGGATCTGCCTTGCACTTAGTCTGAATCAATTGTCTAATATTTGTTAGAATAGTAACTTTTGATTGCTCAATATTTCTGTGTTCATCCTGAAATACCCTCCTGTTGCGCTCTTTCCATATTGTCCACAGTAAGAAGCCTGGCATGGCTTTCCAGATGTTATTGACTCTCTGGTTTTTGGAAAAATTGTTTTGCCAGTTTAGAATCGTGTTGTGTATGGACTCTCGATCACGGTCTGATTTCCGTAGAATTCCCTCCGTCCAGTTCCATAGATGGTTTTCCCAGTCACACGAATTAAATAGGTGGTTTATAGTTTCTTCTTCTCCTAAGCACATCGGGCATCTGGAAGGTCCTCCGAACCCTTTTCTGCGCAGATTGTCCCATGTCAGGGTTTTGTTCCGCATTAGTAGCCATAGGAATGTCTTAATTTTCGGCCAGAATAGGTTGTCCCACACTTTGTTGCACCAGGGCACTGCTTCCTCCTGTTCTGCCTTTACTATCATTTCCCTTGCTTCTTTTAGTGAGAAATTTCCATTTCCTGTCATACCCCATCTGAGCTGATCCTCTTCCTCTGTTTTCCTTATCTTTCTCTTAAGAATCTGACTGTTGAGTTGTTTTATGCTTTCATTTCCCTCAATGTTGTTATCAGCGTTGAGATGTATCCATTCTCTCCAGTTTGCATCTCTGCTGCTCAGGTCCCAGTAATGGCAGACTCTACTTCTGCCTTCGTTCTGGCTGATCTGTTTGAGATGTAATAGCTCTGGAGTATCTAATTTGGGGAATTGTTGCCATGCATCTTCCCAAAATAGGGCTAACCTACCATTGCGTATTTCCCAGAAGCTATTTTCCTGCACTAGGCTGCGGTTTTGTCTTGCAAAATTCCATATGGGCGAGCCCTCTGTAACCTCCTGCAATCTTATGAGATCCTGATGAGTACAATTTGGGATGTACTTGTATTTCCAATGTCTGGCCCATGGCAAATTGGGCTCTTTAATCCATCTCCACCACGGCTTTGCTCCACAGGTGATGTTGACAACCGCCGGATCCACTAGATTTAGTCCCCCCACATATTTCGGCTTGCATAATTTGTTCGAGGCTACTAACACCCATTTTCTCTTGTCCCCATTCCCACTCCATAAAACGGATCTCTGTATAGCTCTGATTTGTTGAAGAATCCCTTTGGGGGCCGGTAGCATGGATAATAAGTACTGCGGTATAGCCTGTAACACAACCTTGGTGAGGATTAATCTTCCTGCAAAGTTAAGCGCCCTGTGTGTCCAGTGTTTTCATCTGTTTTCCATATTGGCTATGATCTTTCCCAGTGTACTTTCTGCCAAGGCCGTAGAGTAAGGGGAGCTCCTAAATATCTCGAAGGTAAACAGCCTATTCAGAAGCCTAGAAGTTGAGAAAGGTGAGCTTGAATAGCATGATGAGTGTTGAAGAAGAAAATCGTAGATTTGGAGAAGTTGATTTCCATTCCTGAGGCTCTGCTAAAGAGATCTAAGATTTCCTTGAATGCCAAGGCCTCTTTCACTGTGGGGCTGCCCTGTAACATAGTGTCGTCCACAAACTGCTGATGGGTAGTAGCAGGAATAGATAGGATTGGTTGAAGTCCCTTAATTGCCCCTTCAGCTTTCTTCTTGGCTATAATTCTGCTGAGACCCTCCATGAGGATAACGAATAGGAAAGGGGATAAAGGATCGCCCTGCCTTATTCCTCGCGATGGTGAGAATGGTTCAGAGGGGGCTCCATTAACTAAGATCGAGAATCTTGAGGATTTGATGAGGGCCAGAATTCAGTTAACCCAATGCCTGTTGAAACCGAAAGCGTCCAGAATGGCTTTGAGGTATTTCCAGCTCACCTTGTCATAAGCTTTTGATAAATCCAGCTGCATTAGCATCCCTGCTTTTTTCCTTGAATGGAGAGTGTGGATCATCTCTTGAGCAATGATAATGTTGTCTAATATCTGCCTTCCCTCTACATAGCCCAATTACTCTTCAGAGATGATGCCCGGGAGAATGGGCTTCAGCCTATTGGCAATAACTTTTGATATTATTTTATAGATGACATTGCAGAGAGCAATAGGTCTGAACTTTTCAGGGGTGTTGGCTTCCTCTACCTTTGGAATTAGCACTATGAAGGTCGAGTTAGTGGATTTGAGTATGGTTCCAGAACGTCTGGAGTCCTCTACAACCTCCCAAACATCCTGCTTTACAATATTCCAGCAAGCCTTGTAAAAATTGATTGTAAACCCGTCCGGCCCAGGGGTTTTATCATTTGGCATGCTTCTTACAGCTTCCTCTACCTCTTCCAATGTGATTTCCCTACTAAGGGCCCAGTTTTGCTCAGAGGTGACAGCTTTAGGAATGGCTTTTAGAAGTTCCCTAATGGCTTCTCCTCTGTTTAACTGCGGTTCCTGTGCTATGGATCTGAAATGAGCTGAGAGCAACTCTGATATGTCATGGTGGTTCTTCACTGACTCCCCATTTTCATTTCTCATCTCAAGAATTTTGTTTGAACTTCTGTAATCTAGAGCAGATCTGTGAAAAAATTTGGTATTCTGCTCTCCCTCTTTTAGCCACTGAATCCTTGATTTTTGCCTCCATAGAATTTCTTCCTGCCGACATCGACTGTGCCACTGTTGAGTTAGAGTTTTTTCCTGTTCGATGGATTCCTCACTGCTTTGTCTAGCTGCCCATTCTTTGTGAATTTGTTCCAACTTATTTTCTATAAGGGTTTTCTCCTTGAAGATATCTCCAAAAACTGTTCTATTCCACTCTTTTATCTTATCTTTAATAAGTCTTAATTTCTTCTGCAAATTGAACATTTTGGAGCCCTCACCCTCCAGAGGTTCTAACCACTAGTTTTCAACCATATGAAGGAAGTTGGGATGATCCAACCAAAAGTTTTCAAATCTAAAGGGTTTATTCCTTGGTGTGCCATGAACATCAGCTATGAGTGATATTGGCCAATGGTCCGACCCTCCACTGGGAAGGATATATGACTCTACAAGGATACCATCCATTATGATGCTCTCAGAAACCAAAAATCTATCCAAGCGAGAGGCTATCATTCTATTTCCCCCTCTTCTATTGTTCCATGTGAAATTGCCACTCTTGGTATGAATGTCTACCAATTTAGCATTCTCAATGAAACTAATAAAAGACTCTGCATCCCTATTAAGTTTCCTTAGACCCCCTTTCTTCTCTAGAAGGGTTGTTATCATATTGAGGTCACCCCCCATAATACATTTGGACATTGGATGCCTACTAATGAGCCTATTTAAGGAATTCAGGAAACTGATTTTATCTTCTATCTTCTGAGGTCCATAAACATTTACACATAAAAATGATTCAGAATTACCTGTGGGTTGAGCTTCCACAGCAATGAAGTGCTTGTTCGCTTCTGCAGATAGTATTTGAATTTCTCTTGTGTCCCATAGAGTTTCCAGTCCTCCTTCTTTGCCCTGACTTTCAACTTCTAGAAAATTTATGTGCCTTCCTATCTTCTTGGTTATCCTTGCCATACTGGAACCATTGCATTTGGTTTCTTGTAAGAACATGATTTCCGGTCTATATTTCTGGAATTTGCATTTCAGCATTCTGTGCTTTGCTTGGCTGTTTAGCCCTCTTACATTCCAAGATGTGATCTTCATGACAAACTTGAGGTATTATTGAAAGGACGGGAAGGCGCTGAGAGCCTTCATCTTCCCTGAGTTGATCATTATCATTCCTAGCTCCTGCAGAGCTTCATTGCTTGTCTTTCGACCCCTTTTCTTCTTTTGCCTTGAGCTTGATGAGTTCCATAGAAGACTCTTCGGGTGGAGACTATTACCTCTTACGATGCCTAGCTTTCTATGTTGCCTTTCTAGTGCTGCTTTCTGCCTTGCTGTAAACAGATCACTGATTTTTTTGATTTCTTCTTCTGGTACCGTTTCTATACCTTGATTTTTCCAATTCTCCACTATGGCGGGTAGATTCATCCCTTCCCGGGCTAAAACTTCCTCCAGCTCAATGTCCTCGCTCCCTCCATCACTGGTCAACATGTCTGTGTCCTCCTCCGTCTCTTCTGGTTGCTCCCCCATTTGGACTTCGTTGTTGTTTTTGCCCTCTTCCTCTTCTTTCCTGGTTCGTTCCTCTTTGTCTCTTGACTCCTTATCTGCTGCTTTGGTTTTCTGTATCTCCTCTGAGTCTGTCTCCAGATCCAAGAGCTCAAAGGTATTGTTGTTGTTGTTTCTATCTATTCCTGTTCTGTATGCCCTTCTTCTGTTGGCTCTCTGCCTTGACTTCGGGGTTATAAAGTTATCTTTGCCTTTATTTGCTGGTTTTGTTTTAGTGTCCTCCTCCTTCTTGTTCATAGGGCATTCCCTTATTAGATGTCCATGTTCATGACATTTCCGGCAGCGGAACGGGATATGCTCATAGTCTATTGCCTAAAAATAATCCTCATCCCTATATTCGAGCCATAACCCCTCGTACAGCACCCCTGATACATCCATTTCCATGCATATTCTTGCGTAAGAGGTGTATTTCTTCTGCAATGTTGCCTCTGAGGCTTTGATAAAAGTCCCCAACTGATCTCCAATCTGCTTTAGAGGATTCAAACGCCAATAGTCTATTGGGAGAGAAAACAAGCGGATCCACACTAGAACCTGAGTGAAGGATTCCTTCTCCGAAACAAAGTTCGGTTTCCATGGTCGCATGTATAAACGAGCTGAGGCCATGAAATACGGGCCTCCATAGAAAATCCTGTCCTTGTCTTCCAGGTTAGTAAACACAACTGTAAAGAAACCTTTGGCTCCCAAATGCAGTTTAACATCTCCTCTGGGCTTCCAATGCTGTCTGATCCACTGACACAAGGCTCTTTCAGTTGGCCACATTCCCATGAACTTGCATATGACTGCATGTTCTGTCATGTGCTCTCTATAAGCTTGTATCTCTGGATCCGTTATTACAACTCTAAGACTGTCAGCTTTCCTTGGTTTACAAATACCGTTTGCTGTTGAGTCTTTGTTGGGGTTCGAGCTTGTGTCCCCTTCCTTCTCTTTGTTCCCCCGCCTGCTGTCTGTGGGCTCCCCGTTTGCTCCTTGTTGTTTTTCCTTATTTCCTGTCAGATTTTGTCCTGAAGCGTTTCTGTCTTCATTATCTTCCAAACCCTCATCTTCTCTACCTTTGATTATTGTATTGCTGCTTGGTTCATTGTCTTCCACTTGTGTTTTCTCCTTGTTTTTCCCGCCGCTTTGCTTGAGCCTGTCATTCCCCGAGATTCTGACTCCCTCCTTTGCTTGCTGCCTCTGTTTCTGCATGATTATTTGTTTATAGGTGGGGGTCCCAATGGACCCCTCTGCACCCATCTGGACAGTCAGCTTTTGTCCCCTTCTTAACAATGCTGCTATCCGTGATCTGTTCACTTCCATCTCTGAAACTATTGCAGTTACTCAGAAACCCTCGTTTCCGCCATCGCCTCCTCTCCCGCAGACCTATTTTATTTTTTTAAATATAGTTACTTTTTAATTTATTTATCAAAAGTTTTCGCTTAATCAAATTCACTTTTAATTAGCATTATTTTAAAAAATTTCACATTTAAATCTTTATATTAATAAAAATTTGAAAACATTATTTTTTACAATGATATTACATATTTAAGTTACTAAGAAATGAAAAATAAACATGCATCACTATAATATGACATTGAAAATAAAATATAAATAAGGAGGCTCATGCAACAGAGCAATTACTTAAGTCATAAAAACTTTGACAAGAAAAAAAATCTTATTTTAATAAAATATAATGAATTATCTTCATCTTGAACTAGGAAAGGTGCAAGGGTCTTACATAATTCTAATAAGTGTAATGTGCAGTGGAATATTTATTTATATATCATAAATAAAAACTAAATATATTCATTTTTAGGTGGTTATGGAGCTTTATGTTCAGAGTCCATGATACTTATAATGATGTAGTGTGGAACAGACACTTTAAATTAAATTTGATTTAAACTAACCATTTTTGACATGCCCTTTTACACTATTCTTGATACTAGCATATTAATAAATATGATAAGATTTACATTCAATTATGTATTTTTAAAGATTTCCTTTAAAGGATTTTTTTTGGTAGAATGATATAAGATCTTTAATTCAATAATTAAATGGGCTCAATTTTCATTATTTTCAACCAATTTATAGCTAAATCATAACCTAACAACTTTTTTTATATAACATAAAATATCTAAATTTTTGGTAAAGTTCGTACAAAAAATAACTCTAAAATTCGTATAGAAAATAACTCCCACAAAAAGTTGTTTTAACTAATGATGATAAAGTCCCACTTTAAATCAGGTTCAATGTGGGATTGGTATTTTTTTGTTTACGAATGACCATCCTTGATATGAATATTTCTCAACTACGATTAACTTTCATGGTCACTCGTTATTCTCGGACCCACAGAGTTGTGTAAAGACAATCAAAAAAGGAAAATGCTAGCGTCCACAAGGCTAAAGATAGCTTATGGGACCTTTTTTAGAGTGCAAAACTTGGAAAAAGGTATGAGCCTCAAAAGATTTAATCCTCTTCAAAATAGATCTATATTGCTTCTATATATGCATATAGCATGTGTAACTTTTCATTTTTAAAACTGTATTTCTGAATGCATAAATGGATACAATGCCTTGAAAGTTTACTTGGACACTTGGATTGTGTAAACTACACCACATAAATTTAAATTTTAAACTGAAATTAATAGAGCTAGGAAAATTGTTCCAAATTAATTTAATTTTTTTAAAAGGAGATAGCTAACATTTTAAGAGACCCCCTTCTTTATGTTCATTGCAAAATATCATGGAATCTGAAGGTCACTGAAAGATGCTCTTCATTTAATTTCATTATCAAAACACACTGACTTTAGTCATTTAGTGTGTGCAATTACATTTTTTGTGCAGCCCATGAGGACCTATGATAATGTTTCTCCTTGCTACTTTGCATGTTATAACTTGGATATAATACATATATAAGATTTTGACATAGTGGTATCAGTAGAAAAAAATGATTTAATTAGGTGGTTCGAGCAACATTTATGAGACAGGCATCAACACAAATGTGAGAGTGTGCAATAAACACCTTTCCTTCCCTCAATTCTCTACCTTTTAAATTGTTATCTTTCCTTTGATACCACATTTTCACACTAACATCATAAACATGTTAAATTCTTTTTATATATCTTTTAAAAACAATTGCTAATAATTAATTAATTAATATACGAAAGCCATTTGTTCAAAACGCAGTTTTTCGATATTGTGGTGTTTACCATCAACTCTCAGAAAGATCATTTGCAGTCATCCCAACCCCAAATACCTTGGGTTTACGGAGGTTTTTAGAGTTCAATGATTTCGAGTATTTTCCTATAATCCAGTACGAAGGCGAAATTTCGTGATGATGACCCCATCGTCCCAGTGACGTCAACAGACTACGCTGGTTGGTTTTATAGGAATTTCTTATGTTATCACTTTTGGGCACTTCTCCGAATATCCGGTATTCAAATTAACCCATTCTAAAGTTCAACCAATTTATATGTCAAAAAAATTGTAATTAACAAAAGGTCATCAACATTTGATAAATATCATCAACTGATAAACCCCGAAGGTCATCAACATTTGATAAATATCATCAACTGATAAACCCCGAAAGTCTTGGCTTGGCTTTGTGTTGATTGATTTTTTTAGCGAGAATTTTTAGGAAGTTTTTAAGGTTTAATTTTTCTAAAATTTCATAAAAAATTATTGAAATCACAAGTTTGATGAGTAACCCTTGCACAATTAAAATGTCTTAGAAAATTTGCAGGCGTAGAATCCATATAGTCAAAAAATCTATTTAAATAACATGTTAAAATTTCACGTCAAAATTTTCGGCAAAAATCCAAAAAAACACACTTAAAACAATTTTTTTTTCCTATATTCCAATACAAACACCAAATTTAATTTCTGTGATTATGACCTAACAGTTAAGACTCTGCTACCAACAGGACATTTAATTTCGTGATTATGACCTAACAGGTAAGACTCTGCTACCACCAGGAAATTAGTTTTATAGAAATTTGTAACACTTTTTGGGCACTCCTAGTACTGTAAATTAACCCCTTATAAAGTTAAATCGATTTATATATTAAAAATAATGTAATTAAAAAAGAATTTATAATTTCAAAGTGTAGTTTGGTATTTTTGACATTTCACCAAATTTATATATTAAAAAAATATAATAAATAAAAAAGTTAATTTCATAGTGTAGTTTGGCATTTTTGACATTTCACGAAATTTTATTAGAAATTTATTAAAATTGTAAATTTGAATTATATATATAATCAAATTGCTGTACTATTTTTCATAAATTTAATCAATTTATGCAATTAATAAAATTTTACAATCTCATAGTTAAATTCCAACCAGAAAGTAAAACAGTTAAATTAAAGAAATAAAAGCAAGTTGATCATGAATTAATATTTTAAGATTAATATTTGGGACTATTGCAAATCGGGAATTGATATTTAATGGGATGGTGGTAACTCAATAAATACAGTTGTTTGAGTATAAGAGTGGGATTAAGTAAATTAATTCTAAATACGGAGTTGGTGATGAGACTTGCTTTTATATTCCTTGTATCTTCGTATGGGTGTGTGGGTGATGCCTGTACACAGGTGGGACTACTGCAAAGCTTCCAGAAATTTGAATAGGGGCGAGACTATTATAAATTGATTCCAAAAACCAAAACTCTAAAAGCCGAAATTAATAATGAGACTTGCTTTCATACTGCTTATATCCTCCAATTTTACTTAACTATGACTTATAAGTGACTGAGAATCATAAATTGCTATTTAACGTTAACGCTCTCACGGCAAGAAATACATTTAACTCATAGAATATAAGTCTGACAGATAATGGGGGGTCCCAACTCGGAATCCGTTTGATTTCATGGAATAAAAATTACACATATGCAATACTTTATAGAGAACCGAAAAGAACTATCATGCTTATACAAGGCGGAAACACCGATATTCACATATTCCACGTGGAAACACTGGTATTCACATATTCCAGGCTTTTAGCTAATACATTATACTGCCTGATGTTCAAAGCTTCCAATATTTTTGTGATTTTTTTTTCCTATAAGAGAGATCCCATAGCTGCTTCCATCTACTGCTGCAAGTTATCATTTCAGAAACTTTATTGCAGCTTCAAGCGCATCAAACGCCTGCACAAACCAAATGAATCAGTCACTCCATCTTCCGAAATGAAAAAGAAAGTCGGACTAAGTTGAATGATGCAAGATTCATGATCTCAAGATATTCTAAAAGTGATATTTAAGGGTGGGTAAATAATATGTCAAAGGAGTTGAATGGATTTTATGAAATAAAAGTTAGTAAAAGGCTTGGAAAAAAATTTATAGGTAAAAGTGAAAACAGAAAAACATTTTATTTTAGAATAAGAGTTTAAGACAATAGTAAAATTTATTTAGATATTTTAACAAGTAGTTTTTGGGATAATTTATTTAGCAACTGGCTTTTGCCATAATCTATTTAGCCAAAAATTTGTTGAAACTAAAAACATATATTGTAAAGCTTCACAAGGAAAAATAGAATACATCAACCAAATGAATAAACAATCTACTCTCTGTAGCTCTAAAAATTATCGAACTCCAGAGAACTCACTATCTAATAATCGAAAAGTTACAAGCTTGTAAAGAACTAAGATATTTTAAGCTTGCCTGCGCTCCTCTTCGACAGAATTACTGCCCCGAAGATTTGTAGTTGGGTAAAGGAATCTGGTCTGCTTCGATACGATTCAAGTCCTCTAACAGAATCTCATAATGCTTCTTCACTTCCTGTGGGGTTTTCCCACCAACCATAGCAGCCACTTTGTGCCAACGGTCAGGAGTGTCCTTGTCGTAGATAGCCAAGGCGTTCTCAAACACTTTGTTTTGCTGCGAAGTCCACTTTGTTACAGTATCGCTGGAAGAAGCCGATTGACTACCCATATTTCTTTATCTCTGGAAGCAACACCTTCAAGGACAAAGTTCAAACGCAAAGTTTAAGGTATGTTTACCAACCTTTCATTCATAGTATCTTCATGTAACAAACAAACGCCAAACTTAATAAACACGCCAAATTATACTCTATAATCTAATAGAATTATAGAAACAATGAAAAGCCCCAAATGTTTGAAATGCTACATGAGCACATAGATAGGTTGGGAGTTTCTATAGAATTGTACCAAAACGTAGAACCCAATGAGCAACTTCAATATAAAACTCTAACTAAGGATCAAAGTTAAATTCATAAAAGCATACTAAAATCAATGGCAAAATTTAGAAATGAAGACTAAAACATAGTACCCACTTCCTCCAAATGATCTGCTAGGCAGTAAAATCAGCGGGATTCTAAGCTAAAAAACCTGTATGAAATCCAGGGTTGTGAGAGGACGGGACACACGAGGGGCTCAGAGGGGCATTCCAATTGATGTTTTCTATCAAGGGGCGAGGAATGCAGTTTGCATTGGACACCACGACCTCTTGTGTTCTTATAAACGGTGAGCCAGTTGTCGAATATCTGATACTTTACTCGAATGAATAATGAGTAACTCGTCTTAGTGTATACAAACCACACGATGAAGTCTGCATCGAGACAGTAGGAATCAGAATCAGAAGAGTGTCGCTTTCAACCATTAGAATCCACTAACGTGATTCTTTCTGAGCTGCAAATTAACAACACAATAACAAAAAAAACCAATATTTATTGTGTTATTGACTTATTAATAAGCAAAATTATATATGTCCACACTTGGATAATGTACTGGTTTAAATCCAACCATAAGAATATAAAAAAACATCATATACACTCAAACTCAAGTCAAAGGCTCTGCATTCGAGTTTGTCTACGTCCATTATTTTTAATAAATTAAAACGGTGATGAACCAATTTGTAAGCAGGCTTAAAGGTGGAAATCCAATGTCTCTCTTCTACTAACACAACTTTGATGGTTGGTTTCCTTTGTTTATGTGGTCACTTCATTCGGGATTGTATTCTTTGGGAATCGAGTCGATCCTGGACCATGTTCAGAATCTAGTATCTATTAATAAAGAATAGTTTTATATTATAAATCTAATAAACCATTTAAGAAAAAAGTAAGAGTGTTGTCATTGGAATTTTGGAATAAAACTTATTTTTCTGTTTCTAAAAAGAAAACTCTAAGGCAACCCATCCAGAGGACTTCGCTGCTCGATTACAAACAATTTGATCCTCGAGTTGGGCTTGCTAAGATTAGCTTTAGAAATATAGGTCGACCGACCTCGCTTCATACTAGTACCGATATTCTAAGTATTTGTTAGCAAACGTTGAATTTTTGCACTTTTGAGAAAAGTGCAAAAGCAAGGTTAGAACAAGCTGAAACAATATCGTATATTTTATTTTATTCTTATCAATCAAGGCCAGACAAAAGAATACTATGAGAATCATTTTATGCCTTGGACAGTTACACTATCTTACTTTACAGTTACCTTAATCTGCTGCAAATTTATAGATACTGTTTTTGTTGTTCTCATAAATCACTTCGTTTTTAGTGGTGCTTGGTCGAAACTCTTAGAACATCTGGCTTTGGGATTCTCTGGTGAAACCCATTTTGGAGCTACAGCACAGCTCAACCAACAGACACTGTTTTTGGTGGGGCTTGGTCGAAACTCTTAGAACATCTGGCCTTGGGATTCTCTGGTAAAACCCATTTTGGAGCTAGTAATGGTAAACTCCCGCAGGTTTAAAGCTACAGCACAGCTCAACCAACAAATGGATGTCTTCATCAAACCTCATGGATTCTTCATTGTATAAGGCAATTGATAGTAAGTTTGTATTCACAACTTAGCAGGGCTGACAAGGATTTAGGTAATCTGCTTTATATAACAAGTTTTTTAATGATATATCTTTAAATTTTATATGTGTATAAAGATGTTAAGGAGGCTACAAACCATTACATTATTATAACGAAATATTTATTATGAATTTAACATTGTTATACAGGAAAATTACATCAAGATAGTGAGAAAATAATATTTTTCTCAATTGAATTAAAGTTAAATATAGTTGAACTAAAACCTATATTTATAAAACAACAATTAACAATAAATTGTGGTCAACCTAAAACTTCGTAGAATTAAACTATCCATTTGCAGGTATTTTTAAAGTTCGCAGAATTAAACTATCAATTTGCAGATATTTTATATGTGAAGATAAGTTAGCTTGAAATTCCTTGTTGCATATAGAAACATTCCAGATTGATATTGAATATTAGCAGACAGATAGGATTAAATAGCTACTTTGTCGCTGTAGTGAATGTAGATGAGGACGAAACTTTGCAGAACTATACTTGATAATTTAGAACTTAGAACTAAATGTGGTAATAAAAGATAACTTGAGAATGATTTCCATGTTGGGAAAATATTGCTGAATATTCCTGAGTTGAGAAAATATCGCCGACTGATATAACTAGGAATATTTTTGTAGGAATAGTTTTTGCAATGAATTAGTGGATAAGAAGGCTTGATGTTGTTGAACATAAGGGAATATCTTTTTCATTAATTTGTTAATCTTATAATTGATTCTAATTGAAAATATTATTTAAATTTGATATCATAATTTTTATTTTTATTTTTTAACTTCATTAATTTGATATTCATTAATAAAAGAGGATTACATAGTGATATAAAGCTGGAACAATTTCTACCAGCCAAGACAATATCATAAAGAACATAAATGTTCAGACCATATCCCTTGCAATAAAGAGCTAGAGGCAAATTCAATACACCATAACACTCATTTTTCCACCAATCATTGGGTAGATAGAAGTGTTATCAACAAGCATATCCTTTACAGTTGAGAGACAGAGACATCTCCAGCACGGTATAACATTAATATTGTCATGAACCATTCGGAAAATGGAAGTATTACCAACGAATATTCAGTCAAAGTACCATGTATGGCAAGACTGCAAAGACATAGTTGTAACACACATAAAAGATAAGGCACTATGCGAAAGACCAAATTCACACCAACAACGAGCAACATAACCATCCCATAGACAACATGTGCACACATTAGGATCCAATTACTGATGAACATGAAGAAATCAAAGCCATTCTAGGACGCCGAGCCCATAGAAAACCTAGGAATGAAGCACAGTGGTGTTTTAACATACAAACTTGATACACATTTGAACTATAAGGATCACCTACATAACACCAATTAGTAGCGTATATAAGATGCAAATCCTACTCACACCAAAAATCTTAATATTTAGGAAGGGCACAAAAACCACCTCATACCAAACAAATTCTATGTTGTGAGAAACAAGAAAGACATCTACAATGTTGTATCAAGATTTTCAAAATGGTGACAAAAAACTTGAGAGCAATTTGTAGTCTTGATTAGATGAAATGATAGTGTGGTTCTGAGCACTATCAACCAGCGAATCAATAGGATCTCTAGGGGGATCTCTAAGATCACTAGAAGCTGAATCTAACACCAGAAATATTTGCACTGGAGCGAGTCTAGAATCCACATTATCTAGGGAAAAGCTTTGATTTCGTAACACCATGAAAGAATGTTCTAGTTGATTCATAGGAAAGGGTTGAATTATTCTGAACCCAACATGACCATTTCCTCCCCTCCTTATCATCATTCTATGACGAGGAGGCATTATAACTATGGCAAGTGAGTAGTGAAGACAACTATGAGAACCTTGATTAGAGAAACAAGAAAACAGACAGAGCATCGATCCTGTTGGGTATTTTTAAATGGGAAATACCAAAACCAACTAAATAACCAACACAGAGACAATGCTCTGTTTCCTCTGTCTCGGGATCTTTTGCAGAGAACCTCTTTTTTAAAAAATAACTCAGAACACAGTTCATTACACAGTCACAACATTTTCTATTGATTTAAAAAAAAACTGTTACAACTTTCATCCTCTACGCAGAGAGGGATTTACAAGACAAAACTCTGTTGCATATTTCTTCCTCTGTGCAAAGAGGGAATAAAAAAAACTCTGCTGCTCTCACAGATTTTCCACTGCTGTGGTGATTACATAAACAGCTTCAAAAACATTCCTGTGTTTTTCATTGCCTGACAAACATTACAGCACTGCTGTGCATTTACGAAAATCGCACTACTGTGCGCAACCGCCACATAACACCATTACAAAAAAAATTGTGCACAGGCACAATACACCTCTCCCATATGCAATAATAACAATCTGTTATTTTCTTCATGCACTGCTGTGCACTCTCTCTTTGCTTTTCGCTTCACAACAGGTTTTTAATGGGCATCACAAATATATAAAAAAAACGCACTCACATTGTGCGCAGCCACCATACCCGTAAAACTTGCTCGCTGGCACTACCAAAAAAAATTACTACGGCACACACCCTTTTTCATTCGATATATTTATGTTTTTTTTGTTATTTCATAATGGTCAACGCATCTTTAAGAAATATGACACATATGATATGTGTGCCCATACCATCGTACATATATATATAAAAATCATTAACGTGCCCATAACCATTTAAAAGCGCCTCCACCAAACAATACGAACAACATTAAAAGCCTCAGCGTTTCCTCCACGGCGGTCAACGGAAAAGACAAACCTTATACAATTTGGTTTTGGGAAGCCATCGGGTCCGCCCTTCATCGCATCACAACTTTACTCATGTCAAAGACCCCGACCCTATGACATTGCCGATAGCGATGTGCCGATAGCGATATCGGCGATCGCTCGTCGGAAACACAAATGCTCCTTTATAATTCCTTCACTTCGACTTTGCCGATGCGATGTCGGCGATATTTCATATCGCTGCTGCTGCCTGCCTCCGATGCTCCAACCCGCCGATATGCCGACTTGCCGATATGCCGATATGATCTGGACGGTTTTATGGTTTCGTTCGGTGGTTTTTGGATGCAGCGTGCTGACTGAGTCGGCTGCCATCGCTGTCCTTGTCCGCCTGCAGTTGGAATTACCATTCCAACACTCCCCTTTAATTTCAACTGCTGGGCATTCAATCTTACCCAAGCACTTCCTCACATGGAGGGATTCACTAACTGCTTCTGATGCAGTTCATAAACAAACAATGTTGTCTTCCTCTTAATAGAGGGATTAACCTGAAACTGTGCTTAAGAGCACCTTCCTCATGACAGAGGGATTCACCTGTGACTATGCTGAAAAGCATCATCCTCTTGACTGAGGGATTCACCAAATCACTGTGTTGAAAAGCACCCTCCTCTTTAATAGAGGGTTTCACCAAATGACTGTGCTAAAAAAGCACCTTCCTCATTACTGAGGGATTCACCAAATGACTGCTTCAAATGCAGTTCCAAAACAAACAATCATTGCACTGCTGTGTGTGCAAACTCATTACAATGTTCTTTTATGCTGATGCATATTCTCTGCTGCACTGTTGTGCCATCTTCTTTACTGTGTCTATCCCACACTGCTGTGTCTACACTTGCACTGCTTGTGCATTTTTCAAAGACAAAAATGCTCTGTCTTTCTTGGAACAATTACACTGTCCCAATTTACAAATTTACACTGCTGTGTGTAAATATTTCTTACAGTCACTGCTGTTGCATATGTTCGATTTCAATTCAATGAACAACACATTCATTACACATACATTTACTGCTGTAAATAAAAAAAAATTCTTTTACATCTGCTGCTGTCCATTACCTTTCATTTCTTCAACAAAACTTTAATGCTGCTGCATCTTTCTTGTTTGCATTGCTGTGTGCTTCTCCTTCTTCATGATGGGAAAACTTTTCTTCAAGCTGCTGCTGTCCATACACTTGGTGTTGTGTTGCTGCTGGAATTTGCACTGCTGTGTGCACATACACTTGGCACTTCATTCTCCACAAAAAAAATTAACACGGGCTGCTGCCTTTTCTTATGCACCCTTGCTTCACACAATCTTCAGCTTCATTCATTTTATTTTCACAACGCACTAATGTGCAATTCCTTTGGCTTTCTGCTGCCACACACATTCTTATATATCCAGTGTGCATTAAAAATCTGATGTCCCTGTTTTTCTTTATGCATTTCTTTGCATGCTGCATTGCATATGAAGAAAAACATTACATTTTTTTACTGTTGTGTGAGAAATTTCATTGCATTCTCAGCCACTGGGCATTTACGCTCTGCTGCGTTTTTCCTTCTCATTTTCTTCTCACTGCTTTGCATTTTCATTCCCAATACAAAACATTTCATCTGCTGTGCATTACACTCATTCTGCTGTGAGTATGTTCTATCACATTACATAGAAGGAAACTACCTTGCATTGCTATGCATTTCAATGCATGTGCATCACAAAAAAAAATTCAAACTGCTGTTCATGTTCTATCTTCCCACTGCTGTGAGGGTCTCCATGCTTTGCATTTTTCTCTTATCTCGCTGCTGCTCTTTACATTTCAGCGCTGCCATCTTTTCTTCCTTATGCATTTCTGTGCATATTGCATGAACACAAAGCAAAAACATTGCTGATTTCATCACTGCTGCATATTACCTTTCAGAGGGATTAACAAAGATTTCATTTGCAACTGCTGTGCTGCAATACATCCTCCATCAACAAATGACTGTTAATACAGTCCAGCAAACAAAAATTACAAGCTCCCCTTTAATGTATGCTTGTCTTCTTTTGGCAAGTTTTCTCAAAACAAACTTAGATCAGCTGCGTTGCTTAAGGGGCTTTCACACTGTATTTCTTTTCTTCTCCATACTTGTGTAACTTTCTTCTTTTGTGTGGGTCTAGCTTGCATAGGAGCCCATGTTAAGTTACATTCACGTGCCATATGCCCAATGTTATGACACTTGAAACATTCTACATTTTTCATGAATAAGAATTCATGATTTCTTCTTGTGAAATTATTTCTTGGAGATTGTCGAGGACCACAACATCTATCTCCATGAAATGCTCTACAATCTTTTGCCATATGACCAAAGTTTGAGCAAGCATAACAATAACCATAAAATGAACTTTGGTACCTGGGAGATGGAGGTTTCCTTGATGTACTTCTGAAGCCTTGCTGCCTTGAGATCCTTTGATGATCACCATTGCCTCTTGCCCTCTTGACATCAGCTACATTTCTTCTTGGAGCTGATTTTCTACTTGGAGCAGGATTTCTTCTATTGCTGCCTTCATTTTTCTCCTTGCCTTTGCTGGAACTAGGAGCATCACCATATCTTTCTGGCTTCTTCACATCTCCTTTGCTTAAAGCATCTTCATCCTTGTTTGAGGGTTCACCTACATACCCAAGTCCTGATTTATCAAATGGAGATCTGTGATAGCTGAGCATGTCATCCAGAGCTTGAGAGCTCTTCATCATTTTGTTCATCCCTTCAACCTTCTTCCTGAGGAGGACAATCTCTTCTTCCAACTTTTCACATTCATTATTCTTCTTTGCTAGTTGTCCCTCAGTTTCTTCCTTGCTATGAGTAGCTTCAGCTGCTACTATTTTGAAGGAGATAATATCTGACTTCATTTTGGAGATTTCTGCTTGACTGCTCTCCATTTTCTTTTCAGCTCCTTGTGCCTGCTTCCTGGCTTCTTGTAGTTCGGACTTAAGGGAGGAGACCTCTACCTTGTACTGTCCAATCTCTTCTACAAGCTTATTCACTCTCTTGTGCCTTTGTTCAAGTTGACTTGTCAAGGCATCTGCCTGCTTCTTTGCACTATTCAGCTGATTTGTCATAGATATGACTTCTTCATGATGCTTCCTCTTGCATTGATCCAGCTCCTTCTTGATCTTGGCCAGCTCTTCATCCCTTTCCTTTACTTGAAGCTTGATGAAGTCAAGCTTTTCATTCTCAGCTTGTATGATGGGTTCTTCTTGACTCATTGTCATGGTCAGTGCTCCCTTTGCATGAAGGTCATGCAGTCTGTCCCATATATCCTTTGTTGATGTATATTTTCCTAGATTCCTCTTCACAGAATCAGGCAGCCCTTCCAAGATTAGTTTTACTGCTTGTGCATCATACTCCATGGATTCTTTATCCATCTTGCTATCATCAATCACAGACTCCCAGACTTCAATCCCCTCAGACATTAGGAAAGCCCTCATCATTATTTCCCATACATCAAAGTTTCCATGAAACTTTGGGGTTTCAAATAAAATGTATTCTAATGGATTGCCTTCTAGTTTAGTAGAGGAGGGAGACACATTTTTAGCAGGCTTGGAGGCTTTCTTCTTTGACCTTGCCATTCTTATCTATACTCCAAATTACTTGACTGTGTTTTTTTTTAATCACTGACTGTTTCTTTAACAGTAACAGAAAGGAAAGCTTTGAGAAATACCTTAATCCTTTTGGCTGTGGCTTCACACTGCTGGAGAAGTTTGACTGCTGCAACCACACCTTCCTTCAGCTTCTTTGAGTCTTCAAAGAGCCTGGACTAGCTCTGATACCACTGTTGGGTATTTTTAAATGGGAAATACCAAAACCAACTAAATAACCAACACAGAGACAATGCTCTGTTTCCTCTGTCTCAGGATCTTTTGCAGAGAACCTCTTTTTTAAAAAATAACTCAGAACACAGTTCATTACACAGTCACAACATTTTCTATTGATTTAAAAAAAAATTGTTACAACTTTCATCCTCTACGCAGAGAGGGATTTACAAGACAAAACTCTGTTGCATATTTCTTCCTCTGTGCAAAGAGGGAATAAAAAAAACTCTGCTGCTCTCACAGATTTTCCACTGCTGTGGTGATTACATAAACAGCTTCAAAAACATTCCTGTGTTTTTCATTGCCTGACAAACATTACAGCACTGCTGTGCATTTACGAAAATCGCACTACTGTGCGCAACCGCCACATAACACCATTACAAAAAATTGTGCACAGGCACAATACACCTCTCCCATATGCAATAATAACATTCTGTTATTTTCTTCATGCACTGCTGTGCACTCTCTCTTTGCTTTTCGCTTCACCACAGGTTTTTAATGGGCATCACAAATATATAAAAAAAACGCACTCGCATTGTGCGCAGCCACCATACCCGTAAAACTTGCTCGCTGGCACTACCAAAAAAAATTACTACTGCACACACCCTTTTTCATTCGATATATTTATGTTTTTTGTTATTTCATAATGGTCAACGCATCTTTAAGAAATATGACACATATGATATGTGTGCCCATACCATCGTACATATATATATAAAAATCATTAATGTGCCCATAACCATTTAAAAGCGCCTCCACCAAACAATACGAACAACATTAAAAGCCTCAGCGTTTCCTCCACGGCGGTCAACGGAAAAGACAAACCTTATACAATTTGGTTTTGGGAAGCCATCGGGTCCGCCCTTCATCGCATCACAACTTTACTCATGTCAAAGACCCCGACCCTATGACATTGCCGATAGCGATGTGCCGATAGCGATATCGGCGATCGCTCGTCGGAAACACAAATGCTCCTTTATAATTCCTTCACTTCGACTTTGCCGATGCGATGTCGGCGATATTTCATATCGCTGCTGCTGCCTGCCTCCGATGCTCCAACCCGCCGATATGCCGACTTGCCGATATGCCGATATGATCTGGACGGTTTTATGGTTTCGTTCGGTGGTTTTTGGATGCAGCGTGCTGACTGAGTCGGCTGCCATCGCTGTCCTTGTCCGCCTGCAGTTGGAATTACCATTCCAACAGATCCTTGAACCCCTGATTGAAAGACTAACAAATCATCCCCCAATTGCCACACCAGAGGACTAAATTCAAGTAAATTACCCAATTCATTACAACATAGACACAAAACCCTAAATTCCCTAGAGCCATGACATACCATGAAGGTTACCAATACCCAGATTAAGAACTAGGTGATTTTGGAATCCACAACACACAATGTCCTCAGCAAGGTGGGAACCAGAATAACTAAAATGAATTGCGCTATAAATAACTGTAATTATCCCCAGTAAAAAAACTTAGAGTATTCCAAGAACATAAACTAGATACAACCAAACAAATCCCTTTCGAGATACCAAACTTTGACAATCGGAGCAATAATCTTCCGAAATTCAAACACACACTATATTAGAACTAGGTTATCAACAAACAAAGAAAATGTTGTAGAAGGAGATGAAATACCTCAACACTTGCATCAGACTATCCAGAAACAATGGAATTTAAGGTATGGATGCAAGCTCAACAATATACCCAATCTACGCAACATGCAAAAGAGAAACCAAGAGCAGCGACCTCAAATGAAATGAGACTAGGTGAAGGACGTCGAGGATGAATCCTCAACTCTACTCCCATGTGTTGGAGTCACCATTACCGTTACACCAAAACCCGCAGGTGTTAGTAAACAGACACATCGCTAGATTTAAGCACATGCCACGAAACACACGGGAGCGTTGGATCAACACCACCATTAACAAGGAGCACAACAATCTCCCCCCTCAATGTGAGCCACGTGCGTTTTGAACTCGAGACCTTTGGCTCTGATACCACTTGTTGGAGTCATGATTTCCGTTACACCAAAACCCGCAGGTGTTAGTAAACAGACACATCGCTAGATTTAAGCACATGCCACGAAACACACGGGAGCATTGGATTAACACCGCCATTAATGGGGAGCACAACACCATGTTGCACATACCTCCACCACCTTTTGTAGGGAAAACCAAACACTCCTCATTATTTCAAATAATGGGGACCCTTTCCATTAATTTTTGGCTAAGCATCTTTTATGATTTTCATTTAAGTTAATTGTTTTACAATTTTATCGTTTTATCATTTTCGTCGGATTTATGTTTTAATTGTTTCTTTGAATCTGATTTTTTATAAGCTTTCCATCGATACTTGTTTTGCCCCATTTGGTCCACTGGTTTGTAAATGACACTACTTTGAAGTTTGATCATTTTCTCATGTGGATTAAAATTGTAAATAAAATGTATAAAATTTCAATTTTTGTAACTAATTAAGTTCAATAGTGATTCATTGTAAATATTGACTTTTAATTAAATTTTATTAATTTTTCATTTTCTAACTAAAAGTCTTACAAAATGGTTCAACTAAATCATACAACCGATGAAAATGCATTTCAGATCTTGGTAATTTACTCCAATTTATTATTTTGAAACAAATTACCAAACTCAAAATCTTAAAAATTTCAAATTGAGTATAGTTCAATTTATAGGATTGATAATTGACATAGCCTTGCTCATCTTTATTAATTTAATATCCCCTTAGACCACAATCATAAAAAACATATTAAAAAAGTCTTATCCCAAAAATCATATCGTAAAAAACACTTCTCGCAAAAATCACAAAAACTTATGGCCAAAAAAACCATATCGCAAAAACATTAAGGTGCACATTTAAAAAGTCTCGATCATTCTTACTTCCTAAATGCGATAAGCCTTTTTCTCTGATAATGTATTAAGACCTTTCCTCCTTTTTCATATAATATTCAAGTAATAAAAATGAACGAATGGTGAGTTATATGATTAATAGGTACGGTGAGTTATATAATGGATGGGCTTGAAGTTATAATATACCTTTTAATATATAACTTTGAAACATTAAATATTAGTAATTAAATTTTATTCAATTTTATATGATATG
The DNA here is from genome assembly GCA_031772625.1 of Pinus tabuliformis. Lineage (NCBI taxonomy): Eukaryota > Viridiplantae > Streptophyta > Pinopsida > Pinales > Pinaceae > Pinus > Pinus tabuliformis. The sequence goes on along the minus strand of CM062817.1, from coordinate 44,663,766 downwards.
GTTAAATTAATTAATATATAATGTTTGATTAATTTAGATTAAATTTAAAATCAATGGTATATATTTAGTTAACTAACATCTAATTTGAAATAATAGATTTTATTTAAAAATACATTTTTTAATTAAAAATTCAGTTTTTTAGCCTAAGCAATAGAATTTCCAGAATTCTCGCAATTTTAATATACCAACTTTAGAAGCTTATAAATGGAATTTTACTTTGGCCAAATGAGACCTAGGATAGCTCATTGGAAAGATAAAATCATGAAGAATATTTATGAGGAGGATTCATTAACAGATTCGAACATTTATTGAGTCTAAAATCCAACAGAATATCAAGCTCCAAATTTTTAAATAAAACTAATTTTTTTGAGTTTATTTTCGACATTTTTATTTGTCAAAGCCTCTTCTAAATGCAAATCCATTCGTCAACGATATCCTTGGCCAATTAAATCATCACAAACATAAACAGAAAGCTCAGATTTCCTTATCAATTATTTATTTAATTGAATTTGATTAGATTTTTTTTAATTCCAGATTTGGCATTTTGATTTTATTTTTGCATTTTAATTTTGTTTTGATTTGATTTTGCAGGAAAACAGTGGAAGAGATGAAGAAAAAAGAATCTCAATCAAAGAGAAGACTCCAACAATACAAGAATGTAATTTTGAGCCAATAAAATTGATTGAACATATTTCTTCTTCAACAAACTTTCCTATTTTGAATTTCTTTGTAAATATTATAAATAACAGATTGTAGAAGGTAATAGGGGCTTCTTTCCTATGCAATTCTGGAATTCTAAAAGCAATTTTGTAATAGGAATTTAGAGTTTTAGGTGGGAGGAGTGAAAATCTCAGATCTAGGGATTGTTGAAGATTTTTCTTTTGCATTCTGAATTATGTGTGATGGATAGAGTTTCCACTTCTGCAGTTCTTGTTGTAGCAACATAAATTCAAGCATTGTAAAGGACTGTTGGAGACAAGCGGAAGAGAAATAGGTTCAATAAATTGGCATTTCTAATACTACTACTTTAAATACTAGTTTCATTTTATGATGGGAGGAATGTGTCATTTTATTCATATTTGTGCACTTTTGTTGGTATGAATAATTTGTCTCAATCATATGTTGTTATTTATCTCTTCTCTTATGGGTTGAATTTTAATGTCTGAGTAACTATTTACTTAGAAATCTTTCTTTTAATAATGGTTTAGCAAATAGTAATATGTTGTGAATTTCTTCTTCATATTATTGTTTAATTATTTGAATCACTGATTAAATAATCAATATCATTTTGTGAACTTCTTCCTAAATGTTGTTATTTGATTATTTCAGTTAAGAGGTCTCCAAATAGAATGTGTTCTGGTATTCATAATATCAGCTTATTGAACTACTTCGTTAGCGTGATATTCATTATAATCCAAACATATTTAAATCCCAATCATTTAAATATCTTACTCTTAGTTGGGTTAGATCTATATCTGTCTAATTGAGATAGGATTAGGATTTAGTTATTTTTGCTTGCATTATAGAATAAGTTTGCATTTAGATTTAATGTTACATTATTCTAAGTTTTCTTCCCAAAGAAGCAAAATTTAGTTGTGGCTTGGTTGAGCCCTAGATCAGCTTAAGGATCAATTTCTTCCCTAATCAACAAGAGGGCTGATATGATATCTCTTCTCTATTGGTGAATAAAAGTCATATTTTAAAGCCATTAGAGATTGAGAGAAGGTAACTAGACCTAGTTGAACAAATCAGAACCACCATTCACAACGAAAAATGAGTTTCTTTAAGGTTGAGACTGGGTAATTATCCCCCATCCTGTTGCAGCAAATTTCGAGGCTTCAACATTTTGACGCTAGAATGAGGGCTTGAAACTTGTTGTCTATTGGAGCCTTTGTATTCTAACTTCTTATTATTTATGATGATGACTCCTATTGGACTTCTAATTTGGAGTTGTATCCATGGAATTGCATCTTCCAATGCTCCACCCAAAGTGGTAAGGCTCTTATCTCAGGTGAAGTTTATTGGTAAGAGAAATTCTTCTACTTTTAATCATGCCCTTCAATTTATTAAAAAAATTTCAAATTATGATTTTCAAATAATTGATGAAGGCATTTTATGCAAAATCTTTACTCTCATATTTGCGGCAAAAGCCAGAAATTGGTGTCGAACTCTTCCAGTTGCCTCAATTCATAGCTGGGGTCAATTTGTTACAATGTTCCTTTGTAAATTTGATGGCTATAACTACGAACAGTTATGTGACGATTTTGAATATTTACAAAGATTCGAAAATGAATCTTTGAGTGATTTTACCATTAGGTTTCGTTTAAATTGTTTGAAATTTAAAATTGAAGAAAAACCTACGGATGAGGAATTATTAGATTGTTATGAACATATTTTCTCTCTTCCTCCCATTCATAATCCATGTGAAAGTATTTCAAGCTTTGCTCAAACTCCTTCCAATTACATTAACACAATTGAAAATTCCAATATGAAGATGCAAACAAATGATGATGAAGTGGCCTCTATTATGTATGATCATTTTTTTCATTTAGTGCAAACTTCTTACAGTATTGATAGTGATCAAGATGCACCTTCACATGTCAGTGAATCTCAATCACAAAGCTTGGAAAATTTTACTACTCAAATGCAAGAAGATACCAGCGATAATATTGAAGAAGATACCACTTTGAAATTTGAAAATTACTGTGTGTTAAATTTACAAAATCAGTTAATAAATCAGCAAATACAAGAAACAATAAAAGTTTCCAATAACATGTAGCCTGCTGTACAAATTTCTAAACTCTTGGATGATGAGAAAATGCCAAATTCAAGACAGCAAAGCAACATTCTTCAAGTAAGCACAAGTACACAAATGAATGATCTCAAATCTGAAATTTACAATGAGAAGAATGCATAAGAGTTCTTAAATAAAGACACTTTTATAGCCATTGCTTTTGATTCTCATTTTTCCCTTTATCCTGATATTTTTGCTAATAGCAATTTATCCTCTCTTAACAGTAATGATATATTAGAAAATAAAGAGGCTGATCTTAGTGAATTGCCAATTAGTTTTTATCAAAATAGAGAATTAATTATTCATCATTCTTTTGGCATTAATGAACATGTGCTTTATATTCCTTCTTGTTTTGATACATTGGATAAGATTGAGGGGAATTCTAATGAATGCCATGAGGTCATTTATGATAGTTACTTTGACATTGAGGACATTGATTTTTCTACTTCACTATTGAATCCTTATGATAAAAATCTAATGAAATGTGAAAATGAAGGACACTCTAATTCAAAAATTATTTCAAGTAGTTCTCATTTTCAAATAATTAATCATACTAATGATTTCAACATTCAGGAAAACATTCCAATCTATGATTTATATGATGATTGTTTGGCAGCAGACCCCCCCCATAACGGTTTTGGGGCTCAAAGTTCGAAATTTTGAGTAAAGGAATTGTAAAAGCTCCGCGAAATGCATGGAGTGCAAATTGTAATGGGTTAAGTCCAAGGGTAGTCTGCCCTAAAATGTAATGGAGTAATCTATAATGTGTCGGCTTGGCCATGGTCCGCGGACCATGGGAATGTATAAATAGAACAAGGATCTAGGATTAGTAGACAGTTTTTCGAATGATAGCTTTGATGTATGAATTTGTGAAAGCGAAAGTGCTCTGAGTTTGTAAGTTCAAGTTGAGGGTAGTAGAGGGTAGAAGAGGCTCTGCAGCTATGTGTGCAGAGGCCTGGTAGAGCCCGCAACTATGTACGTGGACCCCTGTAGCTGAGTGCGCAGGGCGGAAAGTGGAATGCACTGAACAGAATATCAATACAGATAAGTGTTTATGAAATATTGTGTATTTGATCACCGATCTGAATGTTTATGCTTATGTTATGATTTTATGAAGTATATTTATGATTTTGCGCACTGGGTTTAAGTGTTAAATGTTTGCTTAAAGAAAATAGGGTATAAATCAGATCTATAATAACAAATAACAGTAGTAAGACTAAGGACCTAAGATATTCGCAAAAAGTCCAGACTACTGCACAGAATAGCAGAAGGACATAGATTGGGTTGTGAATTCTCTCGTCCTCATTAAGACATCCCTAGGGTGTGGAAACCTAGTTCCAGCACCCTCCCATACTACCTCGAGTGAGACTTCAGTCCGCGCTTCGCGGATTGTTTCCGAAAGGGCTGGTAGTACGAGATTTTGTTTGGCTAAAAACTCTTCCGAACCTAGGTCAGAGCCCAATAAGCCAACAAATGGTTTCATTGCCAGGATCGGGATCTACCTAAAGGGATGTCTAATGCCGGAATGCTGGAACCATACAAGGAAAGAAGCTGAAGATTGATGGGTCAGAGGGTTTATCACTGAACTCCTGATAGACGCAATTATTGGCAACAACGAAGTTGTAAAGAAGTTTCCTCAAAAGAATCGCGAGAAGAGAAAGCTTTAAAAGGAATGAAGGGTTAATTTTACCACTGTGAAGGAAGTGGAGCGTGTAAGAATTACGGTTTAGCATGGTGAACGAAATCAAGTTGCATGTATTTAAAGGAATTGGAAACAAAGACCTCGATCAATTTTGGTTCGTAGTGAAAGCAGTATGGGAAGCGCACGGGGTTACAGATGATAACATCAAAAAGGCCACATTGGTGAGCGCGTTGCAGGACCGCGCGTTGACATGGTATATTAAGCACTCTAGTGATCATCTGAATGCCAGAATAACAGAGATCCAAGATGCATTGAACAAAGAGTTTAGTAGACCAAAATCAGAAACTTAGTCAATCATTGAATTTAAGGAAATTGCGATGCTTCAAGGTGAGACACCGTGGGATCTAGATCAGCACCTGAAAAGTATGATCCGTGAGGCAAATATGATGCTTTCAGATGCGCAGCACCGCACCTGGTTTGTGGCATCCCTAACACTGCACCTAAGGACGGCGCTGTCACAACAAAAGATCTCGATCCAGGCCAAAGCATTAGAGATAGCGATGATGTTGCATGAAACACCAATACAAGATCCTGGGTTGGGAGTCCAACAAATCCACGTGCAACTGCAAAATCTATGTTTAGAGATGCAAAATTTGAAGAAGGATAGGGTGTCGTGGCTGGAAGTATGCGAAGAGGTGTGGTGTATAAAATGTAAGGGCCAGGGTCACGATAACGATCACTGTCCTGTATTCGTGAATTATTCGATAAGAGGGGCACCTATGCCACAGAGACTAGAGGCTTCGGCTGGTCTAAGTGCGTCCACCGCCCTCTGGTGTGTGATTTGTCAAGTAGGAGGAAAGCATGCGATGGGCAACTGTCACCTATTGTAGAAATATACCCAGGATCTGCAGCAGCTGTACTGTAATTTTTGTAGATCAGTGGGTCATGATGAGTGAACATGTTGAAATTATGAAATAATGATGGATAGAACTCCAGCCTATCTAGTGCAGGTGGAAACATGAGGGCCTGATCCAGCTGGAGCAATATCGCTGGGTGGCTTCCAAAGGCATGGTCAAGGATGAGGAGGGATGAGACCAGGACGAGGGCACGGATAGTTAATGTGCTACAACAGTGGAGGACTCGGGAACTACGCACACGACTGTACGAATCTTACGAGAATAAGTTGCCTGTACTGTGAAGAATTTGATCATGAAATGATAAATTGTCCAACGCTAATTGCCCAAATGCATGAAAAAGGGGTGTTGCAGCCCACTCTGATGCAAAATGTCCAAATGATGAGATCTGAACCACGCGAAGATGACCCCAACATGAATATGATGCTTAGAAGTGGCACGACCATGGGGGAAGATAAAGGGAAGAAGCTTGAATAAGAACCTGGGTACGTAAGGCTCCTACAAAGGAACCAACATTTGATTTGCATCGTGCGAAAGAAAAATTTATGGAAGCTAAGAAGAGCTTCGTGGAGGTCTCTACTTCAAGTAGTAGGGATCAACAAGAGATGGATCTAGACCCCTCACTACTAAATACCTTTTTAGAGACATGTATGAAACTGTTGCGTGATAATAAGGCAGTCAAAGGGCTACAAGAATTAATCGCTAGATGCGCAGGACCTAGGGAGCCATGCGTAGTCTGAAAATTGGGGAAGCATGCCCTACGCACCGGGCATGAAATGAGGTTGACGGTGTAAATTGGCAAATATGAGATGGACCAAGTAATCTTAGACTTGGGGTCGGACACGAACATGCTACCGAAGCAGACTTCGGAGCACATGGGCAGGCCCGTGCTACAGTGGTCCCCCATTCAATTATGAATGGTGAACCAACAAAATATCTTTCACATGGGAAGATTAACAGGAGTAATAGTAGATATTGGTGGCGCGAGCACACAGACAGATTTCGAGGTAATAGAAATTGTGGATGATAGTAACCCTTACCCTGCATTACTCAAAATATACTGGGCAATGGATATGAATGGAGTTATTAATCTAAAGAAGTGGAAGATGATTTTTGAGACAAAGTCCCTACATGTGATCATGCCACTAGACCCCGCCGAAGGACGACGTTACATAGAGGCCATGTGCGATGATGGAAGTGATGAAGAGCTTGATTGTATATACAAAATAACTGTGAGGAACGAGGATCGGCGGCTCCCTACTATCGATGAAAGGGCCCCATGGAGGACCGCAGAATCCTGCCTATCGGAGGCTGATGAAGATGATGAGTAATGGCGCAATCGGTTGAGGGAAGTGACGACGCTAAATTGTAATATGATGACCAAATCCCTGCATTGTGTAACCGCCCAGGCATAGGATCTACCAACCTATGATGGAATAATAGTGGTGGAAGAATTCTTGCACCAGTATGAGAGCAAGTGCCCGAAGACCAGAGGTTTGATGCATTAAAATGGGTGTTGTCGCAACTCCTGCACATTGGTGGGGAACACATGAAGGGAACTTTGAAAACTGGAGGGACTGCAAAAGGATGATGCAACTAAGATTTGGGAAGCCGGAGCTACGAATAACTGAGAAATATGATGGACGCGATGACCCGCACAGGCACCTCGCAAAATGGACAAAAGCCTATGGAGAAGAACCCCAGCCTGAATGGGTACATCTATTTTATCATACCTTGGATGTCATTCCCAGAAATTGGTATACTGAAATAGAGCTCTGACATGGTACGGGAAAATGGGATATATTGCGTGAAGGGTTTTTACTAACGTTCTTATTTGAGGACCAATGGATGGATACCGTTGACGATGCACTGCAATTTGTCAAAGCCGCTATCTTCAAATTACCGCAGGAACCTGAAGAAATCATTCAACCAGAATGGACACATCAGTTAAGCCATGCCTTAGAATGTTACAACCTGCAAGCGGAGGATGATGATGATGATCCCCAAAATATTAACATTCCGGAAACAGAAGGAAGCCACGAAGTTCAAGGACCAATGATTGAGGATCCTGATATCACAACACCACTAAAAACAAAACAGGTGACCATTGGTACAGAGGAAGAGCCGAAGTACGCAACTTTCGGGGAATATTGGGATGATGCAACGGTGGATAAAGTCGTCGAGTTACTGTGCGAGTATCAAGACCTATTCCCGACCAAACTGACAGAATTGAAAGGCATTCTCGGCAAACTATGGGTGATGAAGATAACTCTAAAGCTGGACATGAAGTTGATTAAGCAGTGCCCCTACCATTTGAATCCGAAGTATAAGGAAAAAGTCCGCGAAGAATTGGACAAGATGCTTGCAGTAGGAATTATTGAACCTGTCAAAGAATCTAACTGGGTGAGTCCTATGATAGTACAAGAGAAGAAAGAGAAGGGTGAAATTCGAATCTGTGTGGATCTATGAAAACTGAATGATGCTTGCGTTCATGACCTGTTCCCAACCCCGTTTACAGATGAAGTCCTGGAGAATGTTGGTGGACAGAAAGCGTACTCATTCACGGATGGGTTCTCAAGATATCACCAGATCAAATCGTGCCAGAATATAGGAGCAAGACCACCTTCGTGACTGAATGGGATTCTTTCAGTACACTATGATGCCCTTCGGATTGAATAATGCGCCCGCGATATTTTCATGTGTAGTAGTAGCTACGTTCAAGGAATTCATTGATTAGTTTTTGGAGGTTTATTTTGATGATTGGACTGTATTTGGTCTAGTCAAGAAACATGTGGCAAGCTTAGAATTGATGTTGGATACGTGTCCACGACACCAGATTGTGCTAAATCTTAAGAATTTTACCTTCCTTATTTCTTTCGGAAATCAGCGCGGCAATGTAGTCTATAGACAGGGCCTGATGGTGGACCCGGCGAAAATTGTTGTCATACTCAATCTGAAAGCACCGCGCAGTGTCAAGAAACTTCGCACCACGTTGGGACATACTAGGTACTACCGGAAGTTTATTAAGGGTTACACACAAATCACAACACCAATGGAATAGTTGTTAAAGAAGGATGCCACGTATTGCTGGGATGAGGACTATAAGAGGAGTTTGGAGATTCTAAAGGAAAAAATGGCCTCTGCCCCAATTTTAGTTTTTCCAAAATGGGACATCGAATTTCATGTACATGTGGATGCACCGTGTATCACGCAGGGTGTTGTACTCACGCAGGAAGGAGTAGAAGGCATTGGTCATCCGATTGTGTTCGCAAGTCGGCCGCTGTTAAAAGCAGAAAAGAATTACTCCACCAATGAGCACGACAGATTGGCGATGGTATATGTGCTCCAGAAATACCGTCACTATTCATGACAAGATGTCTGAGTTAAGACGAAAAGGAGCGGGCAGTGGGCAATTAAGTCATGGAGTACGAGCAATCTACAGTGAATCTAGCATTAATAGGCTAGAAAAGGAGGGAATGGCGGAATTTGAATTTTGAAAAGGCTATAAATCACGGTGGGACACCTACTACATAAATCATAGTATCTAGAGGCTCGATATGGAACCCATGAACCTTGATGGTGGAAGACTAAGTCGAGTAGAGATACAAGACTTTCTAAACAATGCAAGGTCGCACGCTGGGGGCGCCATGCTGCCTCAATGCAGATGGTGGGAGATGTACCAGAAAGCTTTAGAAAAGTAGCAGGACCAGTCCGGATGCCGTTCCACAAACCATGGATCGACAAACAATATATGAAAGCTATGGGATAGACAGTGGATTCTGAGACAAATGACGAAATTATGCTCATAAGTTCATCTCTCACAAGCTTGGAAGATTGGGATCTCATGGAAAACATCTTTCTTGCAAAATTGCAACACAAGGTGCAACATATATTGAGTATACGGGACCAGACAGTGCAAACTTGCTATACCTTCACGAAGAGTTTGTGGCTCTGGCGCGTCAGCTAGAGCTAAAATACTAGAAGCATCTGCTTTCTGTTAACCGAGCAGAGCAGAATGAGCATCATCGGTTTAGGGAACTAGTGGGAGCAATGGAGTAGGAGCGTGAAGAAGTGTGCAAGAAACAAGGATGGAACAACGAGGTGCAGTATGTCACTAACAGGGATGGTAAACCGCAAAGTCTTAACAGCGCATCTAGCCACACCGACGAGTGACTCAGGATGAGTCACGATGATTATGTTGGGAGACTGTTGGCTAGCAGACCCCCCCCTGTGTAACAGTTTTGGGGCTCAAAGTCCGAAATTTTGGGTAAAGGAATGGTAAAAGTTCCGCGAAATGCACAAAGCGCGAATTGTAATGGGTTAAGTCCATGGGTAGTCCTCCCTAAAATGTAATAGAGTAATCTAGAATGTGTCGGCTTGCCCATGGTCCGTGGACCATGGGAATGTATAAATAGAACAATGATCTAGGATTAGAAGACAGTTTTTGGAATGATAACTTTGATGTATGGGTTTGTGAAAGCGAAAGTATTTTGGGTCTGTAAGTCCGAGTCGAGGGTAGTAGAGGGTAGAAGAGGCTCTGCAGCTGTGTGCGCAGAGGCTTAGTAGAGTTCGCAGCTGTGTGCGTGGACCCCTACAACTAAGTGCGCAGGGTGGAAAGTGGAATGTACTGAACATAATATCAATAAAGATAAGTGTTTCTGAAATATTGTGTATCTAATCACCGATCTGAATGTTTATGCTTATGTTATGATTTTATGAAGTATATTTATGACTGCGCGCACTGGGTTTAAGTGTTAAATGTTTGCTTAAAGATAGTAGGGTATAAATCAGATCTATAGTAAAAAATAACAGTAGTAAGACTAAGGACCTAAGCTATTCACGAAAGCCAGACTGCTGCGCAGAATAGCAGAAGGACGTAGATTGGGTTGCGAATTCTCCCATCCTCATCAAGACATCCCTAGGGTGCGAAAACGTGGTTCCAGTACCCTCCCATATTGCCTCGGGTGAGACTTCAGTCCACGCTCTGCGGATTGTTGGCGAAAGGGCCTGAAGTATGGGATTTGTTTGGCTAAAAACTCTTCTGAACCTGGGTCAGGGCCCAATAAGCCAACAACGATCAAGATCTCATTCCTATTCATAGTCATGATTCTCTTTCTAATTCACAAGCTGGTATTAGAAATCATTCGAATTGTACTATTTTGACCAAGTCTTATGAAAAGGAAATTGTTTTAAGTTGGTCCCAATTGTGCTGTAAAAATAATTGTAACACTAGTGTAAACTATGATTTCATTTTATTTTGTTTAAATTCAGATTTATTTTCTATTTTTTATTTTCAATTTTCAGATAATTTGTGTTGGCATATTGAGTAGTTCAGTATTAAAACACTCAATTGATAAATTTTTTGAATGGGAAAATGAAGTTTCAGGTTTTAATTGTGAACATCAAGAGCTATTTCTCTTCCAATTTCAACTGATGTTCAGGTATTATCGATTACTTCTACCTTCTCAAAGGCAGTGTCAACAAGAGAGTGTATTTTCGCAATATGGCCAGCAATCTGATTTAGTTAACAATCTTCCATTGTATTTAACAAATTTCCATCCATATTTCATAGACATCTTTGAAAAATATTTTGAAAGTTTTCCTTCACAGAAGATTGTTAATAGTTTAACACTTGTACATAACACCAACAAATTTATGGAGGCCATTGTATCTAAAAACATGTTTTCACGATATGGCCTATCATCCCCTCTTTTGACTCCCTTCCAATCATTAATAGAAACCCATCTAGATTTCTATGATCTAATTGAAATTCAATTGGAAAGGATATTTCAAGAGAAGGTAATTATAAATAAACTGCTAACAGTAACTATACAATCTAAATTTAGATTTATTTTCCTTAGTCTAATTTTATTTGTATTTTTGTTACTAATGATTGATCTGTACACACATGCAAGAATTAAAATGCTTACATGGTTACATTGGAAGTATGACTATACCCAATCATGTTTCCTTCATTAAGTTAGAATTAGGAATAGATTAATTTAGATTAGATTTCTTTTCTGTTTGCACTTATTTCATTATTTCATATTTTCAATAAAGCAAGTAATGAGTCTGACTTTTTCTGAGCATCCCCTTTCATTTTCGGAAAGCGGCTTAAAAAAATAGAAGCTCTTAGGTCATACATATTTGTGAAATCACTTCATTGTCTTGTTTTGGAAACAATTCATCATGACGATCATACATAAATAAATTCCAAGAATTTGCTATAGCTTGAAATTTTATTTTTATTCACAAGTGTCTTAAAAGGAGCTCAGTTTCACCACTGTTCTCTTCCTATGTAAATTGAAGGTGGATGTAATATGAAAGTTCATTACTTAACATTTTAGATTAAATAAATAGGTGACCTTGAACATATGAGAATTTTGAAAGATACATGGGAGAAATTAAAGATTCATGAGGTAAAATTTACACTCAATTTTCCTCCATGTATGCATTTTAAAAGGTTCATCTTCATCTATTGTTTGACTTTTCTTTTTTATGATTTATTGCCTATTTATGATTCTGTTTATTTTTGTAGATCTTGATTGCTTTGATTTTGGAGACTTGAGACAAGCAAGAAACTGTTTTAAATCTGCAACATGCTGAGGGAAGTATTAGTTGTTTTGTTAGAATTTGAGGATTAATTAATTTTCCTTATATATTTCATTAAAATTCCGTTTATACTTTTAAAAACATTATCGGGAAATTCATGTTGGATCATTATATTATCACAAATCTCTTCATAAGAAAGTTGCGAGAACATCTTCCTTTGATCGAATAATCCGATGGTTAATCAAATTATTGAATGGAGTTTTTATAGGAAGAAAAGTTGAGTTGGACACTTTTATTTTCAATACTTTTAAAAATCCCAATCTCATCATATTGTTGTATAGTATTATCAAAGAATCCCAATGATGGGTCATTTCATATAAAGCATCAATTGAAGTATTGCGATATCCACCAAATTCTAGACCTGATACCATATTTAATTCATTTTTAAAAGATATCGCATCCACTCATAAAATCACAATTTCAATTGTGACGTACATTTAAAAGTTCTGATATCTCGAATCTGATAAGAGATTGAATATATTTAATAAAACTAACGCAATCATTCTTCATCGCAAATCAACATATCAATGATGTTAAATATCGTTTTAAAATCATCCGATCATCGATCTCCTATAAACCCAAAGTCGGTCCCACAAAGATGCCACGTCTCATATCACATTTCGCATTTTGGAAGTTTTCGATTGAGCATATCTACAATATCTCGAATCACCGATCTCTGATAGTTGATTTCACCAATATTTCGATGATCATATAGTCTCAGATCATATAATCTCACACCCAATATGACATTTAAATCCAATTTTAAAATATATCGCGTCCATCGTAATTTTAGTTGGAGCATATGTTTAAAAGTTTCAATGTCCCGGATCCAATATGAAATTAAATCCATATAATTAAACAATCAGATCCATTCCATATCGCATATTGGCATATCAATGATATTACATCCCATATTCGAAATCTTTTGATTGTCAATATCTTATAAAATTCAAATTCGGTCCCATCAGTGAGCCACATCATCTATCACAAGAATAATATCAGCATTTCCTTTTGTTAACAATTCTAATCATCGATATGACTATCTCTGATATAGCAATCGTTCCATTGAAATTTCCCATTGCATATGCTCATATCACAACCTTGCAATCACAACACTTATATCACATCACGAAACTCAAATCACATATTGTCTTGACATCCCATGATGCAATAAAATCAGATATATGCCTCTCTGCCAATTAATTTTAACTATTACATAACATTCAATCACATATCAACAAAGGTGAATCTCGTAGTTTGAAGTTATTCATGGAAGAAAAACTTGCAATGCAAAAAATTCGATAAGACATTGTGTTGTATAAAATATTTTAAGTCACTTTTGGGAAACCACTATGGTAATGAAGCAATCGGTAACAAAATTGTAACATGGTTAAATCATTTTTATTTCTCTTATATTTGAGTTTTAGATATATCACTCTATATTTAATATATGGAATTCAAGACCTCCCCATCTACACATCTGTATTTCATTATCTTGGATTTGGTCTTAATTCTGAAATATTTATGAAAATCACGGAGTTGATATGAAACTTATAATATTATGAGAACATCCGTTGTTGTGATTCATTGAAAAACATCATTTCACTCTCATCTTTGATGAATTCAATTCACTTCAGATTCCTGGAACATGAAACATTGTTTTCTTCTAGTTTGTTGCTTGTTTTAGTTTATATTTAATAAGTGATGATTGTTTTCAATAAGATTTCAGTGAATTCAACTTCTTCATCCTAAAGGAAGAAGTTATATTTTATTGAAGTAATTTATACCTCTCAGGTAAGAATGAATGCAATTCTCTAATGGTAGGTTTCATGTACCCATTATCATTATTTTACTTTTGTTTTTAGTTTTGTTTTTAATTTTTGTTGATCTTTAATTGTGTTTTTACAGGTCTTCATGAACCTATTCACCTCTACCAGATCAGTGCTGAATTTCATTCTATTTTGTTTAGTTTTCTTTGATATTATTGAACAAAGCAATAATAATCCTCATTGAATCAACTAAAATGGGGAGTTTCTGAACCTTTAACTGTTTCCTTAAGAATTTATTTTGTTAGAAAATGGTTAAGATGATGCTTTGAAACAAAACATTGACACGAGATAGAAATTTTTTCGTTATCGTTGAATTTTATCATCATTGTTATCAGAAGCCAAAATGCTTATAACTTTGCACGATAAGATTTATCTAAAAATCAAGAAAAAATGAACATTCACATAATTATTTTATTTTATCTCTTTTGTTGAGACATTTGTATGAGTAGTCTTGATGGAGTTTATCTTTTAAATTTGGATTTTTCCTTCAGTTTTTTCTTTCTTAAATTTTATTTTGGTTTGCTAATTTCTTTTCTTACTTTAGTTTAATAATTATTTTCCTTTTGCTTTCAGTTTTGATTTCATTTTGGTGACTCTGGCATGATTTATATCAAATACCTTTCTCCTCGCTTGACAATGATTGACATATATGGAAAATCTCTTAACCCTATCCATTTCATGAATTTCATTTATCATTAAAGGCATATCCTTATGTAACCATAAAGTCATCTGGCTTTAAATATTTTTCATGGAGAAACACACATCCTTTCTAAGTCATTGAATATACTTTTTCAAGGAAAGATTTGATTTGAGTTTAATACAATGAATCCCTCCCACCGCTCCACATAAAAGGCTCTGATTGATCGCTGCAGGGAAATAATTTGGAGAAAACATTATGAAAGTATTATCTCCATTAAACATAAATATCTATTACCATCCCACCTCTTTCACTCAAATACATCATAAACTAAAAGCTTGCAAATATGTTTATCAAAAGAGTGATTAAAGAGGAAGCATGTAAAATACAAGTAAACTTGTCGGGGCTATGGACGCTCGCTCGCAACGCGACTAGGATTTTATGGCATAAAAGACAACTTCATCATGGTACTTTTCAGGCTCGCTGGAAGCGAAGCGATGTCAGAGCCAATCATAAAATGGATACATGCTTTATCAAAAAATCTTATTTCTACCTTCTTCTATTATTATATGAGGTAGTTTTAAAACAAATTTTCCCAAATTTGGATTCATGACTTTTACTCTAGTTTTCTTTGAGTACTTATCTTTACAAACTCATATTGCTTAATCTATTTTATGTGGGACCTATGGAAATATTTTAATGTTAAACGATTTCGTAAACTCCATTATCTTTAACCTTTGGATAAATTAAAGTTCATTATCTTTAACCAGAGATAATTGGTTCTTTCCAGTGTGTCACCATTGTTGTAGGGAAAACCCAACACTTCCCATTATTTCAAATAATGGGGACCCTTTCCATTAATTTTTGGCTAAGCATCTTTTATGATTTTCATTTAAGTTAATTGTCTTACAATTTTGTCATTTTATCATTTTCGTTGGATTTATATTTTGATTGTTTCTTTGAATGCAACTTTTTATAAGTTTTTCATCGATACTTTTTTGCCTCATTTTGTCAACCAGTGTGTAATTTGCACTATTTTGAAATTTGATCATTTTCTTTCCTTGACTAAAATTTTAAATAATGTATACAATTTCAATTTTTGTAACTAATTAAGTTCAATAGTCATTCATTGTAAATGTTGAATTTTAATTAACTTTTATTAATTTTTCATTTTCTCACTAATGGTCCTACAAGATGGCCCAGCTAAATCATACAATCGATGAAAATGCATTCCGAGATCTTGATAATTTACTCCAATTTATTATTTTTAAACAAATGACCAAACTTGGAATCCCAAAATTTCAAAGTAGCTATAATTCAATTTGTAAGATTGATAATTCACATGAGCCCCACTCATCTTCATTAATTTAATAGCCTCCGAGACCAATATCATAAAAAAAACTTATTAGAAAAGTCTTATCCCAAAAATCATATCGTAAAAAAAAAAAATCTCTCAAAAATCATATGACAAAAAGTTTATCACAAAAACACATCGCAAAAAAGCCATATCACAAAAACATTAAGGTGCACATTTAAAAAGTCTCGATCATTGTTTCTTCCAAAATGCGATAAATCTTTTTCTCTCATAATGTATAAAACCCACTCCTCCTTTTTCATATAATAT
Organism: Pinus tabuliformis; assembly: GCA_031772625.1. Lineage (NCBI taxonomy): Eukaryota > Viridiplantae > Streptophyta > Pinopsida > Pinales > Pinaceae > Pinus > Pinus tabuliformis. The sequence goes on along the minus strand of CM062817.1, from coordinate 44,647,714 downwards.
TCAACTAATAAAAAGGAATGAATGGCGAGTTATATGATTAATAGGTATGGTGATTTCTATAATTGATGGGCTTGAAGTTATAATATATCTTTTAATATATAACTTTGAAATGTTAAATATTAGTAATTTTATTTTATTTTATTTTATTTAATATAGTTAAATTATTTGATATATAATGTTTGATTAATTTAGATTAGATTTAAAATCAACTGTATATATTTAGTTAGTTAACATTTAATTTGGAATAATACATTTAATCTAAAAATACATTTTTTAATAAAAAAAAAATCAGACTTTTAGCCTAAGCAACAGAATTTCCAGAATTCTGGCAATTTTAATATACCAAATTCAGAAGCTCATAAATGGAATTTTAATTGGCCAAATGAGGCCCACGATAGCTCATTGGAAAAATAAAATCATGGAGAACATTTCTGAGGAGGTTTCATTAACATATTTAATCATTTATTGAGTCTAAAATCCAGCAGAAGATCAACTCCGAATTTTTAAATAAAACTAATTTTTCAGAGTTTATTTTCTGCATTTTCATTTGTCCAATCATCTTCTGAATGAAAATCCATTTGTCAATGATATCCTTGGACAATTAAATCATCACAGGCATAAATAGAAAGCTCAGATTTCTTTTTCAATTATTTATTTAATTGAATTTGATTAGATTTGTTTCAATTCCAGATTTAGCATTTTGATTTTATTTTTGCATTTTAATTTTGTTTTGATTTGATTTTGCAGGAAAATAGTTGAAGAGATGAAGAAAAAAGAATCTCAATCAATGAAAAGGCTCCAACAATGCAAGAATGGAATTTTGAGCCAATAAAATTGATTAAACAGATTTCTTCTTCAACAAACTTTCCTATTTTGAATTCCTTTGTAAATATTATAAATAACAGATTGTAGAAGGTAATAGAGACTTCCTTTCTCTGCAATTCTGGAATTCTAAAAGCACTGTTGTAATAGGAATTTAGAGTTGTAGTTGGGAGGAGTGAAAATCTCATATCCAGGGATTATTGAAGATTTTTCTTTTGCATTCTGAATTATGTGTGATGGGAAGAGTTTGCACTTCTGCAGCGCTTGTTGTAACAACAGAAAGTTAAGCAATGTAAAGGACTGTTGGAGACCAAAGCGAGATAAATGGATTCAATAAATTGACATTTCTAATACTACTGTTTTAAATAATAAAACTGGCATGAATGTGTCTTTTTATTCATATTTGTGCACTTTTGTTGGTATGAGTAATTTTTCTCAATCATATGTTGTTATTTATCTCTACTCTTATGGGTTGAATTCTGATTTCTGAGTAACTATTTCCTCAGAAATTTGTCTTTTAATAATGGTTTAAAAAATAGTAATATGTTGTGAACTTCTTCCTCATATTATTGTTTAATTATTTGAATTACTGATTAAATAATCAATATCATTTTGTGAACTTCTTCCTAAATGTTGTTAGTTGATTATTTCAGTGAAGAGGTCTCTAAATAGAATGTGTTCTGGTATTCATAATATCATCTAATTGAACTACTTCATTAGCTTGATATTCATTATATGCTAGACATATTTAAATCCCAATCATTTAAATATCTTGCTCTCAGTTGAGTTAGATCTATGACTACCTAATTGAAATAAAATTAGGATTTAGTTCCCTTTTCTTGCATTATAGAATAAGTTTGCATTTAGATTTAATTTAACATTCTTCTAGGTCATCATCCCAAAGAGGCGAACTTTAGTTGTGGCTTGGATGAGCCCTAGATCAGCTTAAGAATCACTTTCTTTCTTGATCAGCAGGAGGTCTGATATGATATCTCTTCTCCATTGGTGAATAAAAGTCATATTTTAAAGCCATTAGATATTGAGAGAAGGTAACTGGACCTAGTTGAACTAGTTAGAACCACCATTCCCAATAGAAAAGGAGTTGCTTTGAGGTCAGAAACTCCACCCCATAGCCTTTACTCTGTATTTATAATGTAACACCCTCCTCCCACATCTACCCAAGTAACCGGTCAACCGGGGTAAACGTGTGACGAGAAGTTACTATGATATGATTTGACATCCTAAATCACCTTAAGGAAGTGGAACTGACAGAAACACACCATATAGACCTTTTGTTGTGCCTCAGTTTCATCTCATTTTTCACTCAAAATATTTCATGCTACTATTTCATTAAATTATTATTGTTGTAAGTATTTGTTACTTCTTTTGTTTTAACGGGATTAAAATACCATTAATGGAAGTTTAATAAAGGTTTGTATGTTGCAGGTTAAAGTTGATTTGATCATGTTTTGAACCTACACTTTCCGGCCTACAGTGTACAATAGATTCCTTCACCAATTCAGTTCTTACAGCGTGCCTGTACCAGTGTATTTAGCGTGCCTACACCAGTGCAAGTTTTACGACGTGCCTCCACCAATTTGGGGCTTTCATATATTGACACATTTATGGGAGAATCTGAAAGAGGTTTATGATAAAAATGTCATTTGAACACTTCCACATAATCCAAGACACACCTAGGTCATACATATTTATATTTAGAGAATAATTAATGCTACAATCCTAAATTTGTAGCAGTTTCTAGACTGCTTATTTACACCTCGATTTCCGTGTCTATCATAGTGAATCTCATAATTCTGAAACATGGGTTTTTCTCCCAGCATAGGAAATTGATTAAGACTCAGGCCATTTTCCAAAATTTGTAATGGTTAAGGAGATACGAAGGGGGCTTTGGAGGAAGTTTGTTAAAAATACCAACTTTTCCAGAATTCTAGAAAATGCCCAGATTTGGGAAATTCGTGGTAAATCTCCATTATTTCAGTAGGGAAATAGTTGTACTGATATTCTATTAATGATAATTAGTTGGGATTAAATCCCCCTGATGTTTGCAAAGGATTGGCCTGTTTTATGCCATGTTTGGAATGTAAAAAGATTATAAAAGAAGAGCTATGGCTCCAAGCCTAGCTAATTAATTTAGTCAAGAAATTAAGCAGAGGGCAAAAGCATGCATAGGCAGGCACAAAACAGAAGGGAGGAGAAGTTGTTCCAATGTAGCAACACGTGGATTACAGTGTGGAATGCTTGTCCTACTTGCTGGGATTACCCGATGTCTACATTATGTAAAAGACTGTGTTTTTTAATTAATCTAAGCAATTTTTATTCATGCTTTGTCTATTCATCTATTGCATCTAATGATTTCTATTTCTATGTGAACTAGGCACTCAAAGAGGGTGCGAGCTGGCTAGGTTGGCCACCAGACCAACTTCACACCGCTCTCATATTTTAAATAGAATTTCAATTTTTGTTCGTTTGTTGTGTGAATTTGATTTCTTTACAGTTTCTTTGTGACTTTGATTGATGTTATCTAACTTGCTACATATGTTTTATTTCCAAGAATTAATGCGATTACTTGCAGTCAATTTTCTCAGTTTTAAGGTTGATTTGAGTCACTGTTGTTGGAGAGGTAAATCCCCTCTATGGATAGAGGCGATCTCTACTAGCCCAGAATGGGTTTAGCAACAATCAGTCAATGCTACCATGCAAGTTCCTAATTGCAAATAAAAGGTAGGCAATGAAAACCTACTTGGATTCTGACGCTAATGTTTAATGAAGAGACGTCGCCCTCGCATACAAAGGTAGGCAATGGAAACCTAGGGTCTTGAAGTTGCCAAATTACTGTGTGACAAACGGTGACAAATTGTTGTGGAGGTAAATCCTCTCTGCGGACCGAGACGATCGCTACTAGCCCAGACCGGGTCTAGCAACAATCACACAATGCTATCACGCAAGTTCCTAACTGCAAATACAAAGGTAGGCAATGAAAACCTACTTGGATTCCAACGCTAATGTTTGATGAAGAGACGTCGCCCTCGCTCCTTCACTTTGGCTGGTCACAATCCTCCACGATCCTCGTGAATAGACACCTGCACACACAAAGAGAAACACAAACACAAGCGTGAAATCTAGTAAATGCAATTATACATCAGTCAGAGAGGACATAACTCACATTAACCATTACAAAGACAAATGAGAGTGGAACCATAATAGTAGTCATCTATTATTGATAATCAACAAAAGAGAATACAACCAATGTTCTGACATTGAGTCCTCCTTTGGCTGGGTGCTCAGCGACACAAGTCTTGCAAAGCATGAGGGGATGGGGAACAAGCCTCTCTCTTTCTTTGGTAACAAGATCTCCTTACTTAGATTAAGCCTTATGGACACAAGGAAAGCTCTTGCAACTCTTCTTGATCTCTTGATATCTTCCTTACAGCATCACCACTACCATTCCTACTAGCTTGCTCAAGGTATGGAGACAAGCTTTTATAGATGAAGGAGGGAAAGATAAGATCAATCACATAAATCATGGATTTGGCATTATCACTTGGAAACTTCCATGGAAGGGTGGCAAACTACTTCCCATTCAAGGAGATTCGAAGCCAAACCATCCTCACCTAACATAGACTCAGTTGGTGAATGAGTTGGAGAGAACTTTCGGAAGTTTATTTGTTAAAAAGTTTACCCAAGTTGGTTGGCGCGATTGCGACTCTGGGACAGAGCGCCAATAGCGCGCCCTCTTTGGAGGATTTTCCCCATTGGCGCGGGAAGTACATAGTGAACCCGCGCTAATGCAAAAAGGGCTATTTTTATGGGTAAGTTGCAGGAGATGTCTTCAAGGCATGTGATGCTCATATTCAGAGGGGAATGATGCAAGTGGTTTCAAGTCTTGTCACTTCTCACAAGTCCCGGGATGAGTCCTCCAAGGTGTAGGAGAGGGGTAACAGGGACGGTGACAAACGGTGACAAATTACTGTGTAACAGATGCCCCCTAAAGCATGAGGCCCGAGGGAGAGAGAGGGGTGAAGTGCTTTACAAGAACATGCGTGACTGAAACACGGCCGCCGGAGAACCTGCGTAAAGAAGTACAACTGATATCTCAAGTACATGATGTATGTGGTATGGGCGCAGCCATCCATAAGAGAGTATATAATAATCTAGATCCAAGGCATGGACGCAGCCATCCAGAGAGGATCGAAAAGTAGACTCAGGCATGGTCGCAGCCATCCAGTGAATGAGTCATGTAATAATCATAACAAGCCACAAATCGCAGCCTGGATTCTAAAAGACAAAACCCAGGGTCTTGCGCTCCATCTCGATCCGAACAGAGTACAAGTTCAAGCATGTGAATATATGAGTTGAAGTCGAACATGCATGAACATCGTCTGATTACCAGTCAATGATGAAAACTGTTAACAGACGCGAGAGGTACCACCAATAATGACAATGGTCCTCAAGGTACTATAGGTACAATCTACGACGTGCGAATCAATGAGCTGGCGTCGAACACCCGTAGAATCATTCGATCGGAGGCCAATGATGAAAACCTCTTTTCGAACACGATGAACTTGCCATTGAGGCATGCAGGCTCCAAGGCACCGGTAGGGAGTCTCTAGATCAGTTTCCTGGATAATGAGCTGGAGTCGACAGGAAGTGACCTTGATCAACGGTGGGCCATAATGTTTCCCACATCATTGACACGAGACAGAGGAAAGATGTTGTAGTGAATCAAAATTATGCGAGGTATCAGAGGAAGGTTGAATTTTAGCAGAGGTCAACTTCTCTTGAACATATCGGCGGCACGACAGCGGACTTGGCAGTATTCGACATCAAATGAGCAGAGGTCATGGTGATAAGGCAATGAGCAGATGAGAGGTCAAATAGGATAACCCAAACCCACGGAGGCTAATGTGAAACAAGATGAGATGTTCCCACCCAGACATGAATGCAGACTAGTGCCATGTTCAAGAGCGACATACTGCCGCCATGACAATGATTATGGATCCGTTGTCCCCACCATTTTTGGCAAGTACCCCAGTGATTTTTAACAAGCTTGATGGGGATAACATATGCTTGTGAAGATCCGATATCATAAGAGTTTAACGAGTTTGACAAAGGAAGAACTCGGCGTCTTTTCATGTTTATAGAGTTTGAAAAGACAGCAGAAAAGAAAACTCCAGGGGGGTCCTTTTTCGTAAAGTTGTGTCTCTCGAGCCCGAAAAAGTATAAAACAATGCTCGAAAGAACCGCCCGACCATTATGATCGAGGAGTACTTTTCATGAGTAGTGATATCGATCTGAAAAAGTAAAAAACGATCGACATCATGTCGTTTCGTAACCATTAACGAACCGGAAATGACAAGGGTCCGACAATCTTTTCGTTTTTACACGGTCGGAAAAGGGTTTAAAGACGACTACCTCTTATTTACGTTTAACGAGTCAAGAGGGAAAACTCGGCAATCTTTTCGTCTTTAAACGGTTGGAAAAGAGCTGAAAGAAGACCTCCATTTTTATTCTCTTTAACGAGTCAAAAAGGGAAAAATACTCGGCAATCTTTTCATCTTTTACGAGTCAGAAAAGAGCATAAAGGTGACTCATCCTATAGGAACGAGTGGTATAATGGGTAGCAACTGGTTCCGGCAATGGTGGAACTACTCAAAACATGTAATGGTCAAGAGGCTGGCTAACAAAACCACTCATCGCTGCGGTTCCCCAGGAAAGGTAAAACAACCAAGTGAAAGCATATGATCGGCCAAAGAGATGGTGGCAATGGAATGAAAACAACCAAGGCTCATCTAGCAGAATTCAGCGGATAAACGGCAATCACGAGATGTAAATCGGGTATGGGTTCATTTTTACACAAGCTTGAACCATGGAGAGCTTTGCTTGGATTCGGTTTCATGTGTACACAAGCTTGAAACGAAAAACTATGCTTGTTATAAGTTCGCATGCCCCCAGCATAATAACGCAAATCAAGGTACATGCCCCCCAAGCTTCATTACATTCAACAAAGGTGGATTGAATGAAGCTTTACGAGATCTTAATTGAAAGACGCGATTGGAAAGGGGAAATTGTTTCATTTTTTAACGAGGTTGACACAGTAAAAGAACTATCCTCATAACCCTTGTTTCATTTTTTAACGCGCTTGACACGAGATTAGGAACTATGCTCCGACCAAGCCTAGTTTCATTTTTTAAGGAGCTTGACATAGGAAAGGAACTATGCTCCACCCGAACTTCATCATAATGAATAGAAAGTCGGGGCTTCCAAGATTGCCGCTCCTGGTGGAAGGGAAACATCTTGGAAGTCAGGGCCCAATGCCCCCAGGACATTATGCACGATGGCGGCATCACTGGATCCAGGCACGGGATAGGTGGCCACGTAGTTGATCTATGGTGGGGTAGATGCAACTGGTGGATGAAAACTAGGAGGGGACAAAAATGGCACAGGAGGCATCGGGGGACTAACGAATGACACTTGATCGATAGTCACAATTCTTCCATCGTGTGGAAAGCAAACCACACGGAAAAGCGAAGAAATGAGGGCCCCCATGGCGTAAAAATATTCGCGACCAAGGAGAAGATTAAAGTCTAAAACACCTTGGGTAACCAAGACGTCTATATAGACGGTTTTGCCTCCCAAAGTAATAGGGAACTTCAGGAGAACTCCTAGAGATGGACAGGCTCCTCCGTCGAAGGCCAACAGATTTTGAGTGACTGGCCCAAGCTGCGGGGAACCTAAAGCTTGCCAAGTAGTGTACGGCATAAGACTGACAGACGCCCCTTCATCCAAAACAGTGCGAGGTACTGCCTTAGCACAGGAATGTACTGTGATCTGGAAAGGCATATGGGATGGAAGGTGACCGGCGATCAGGCGATTCCAATCAAAGGAAGCGACCAGACTACTTGGTGGGGGAATCGTATGATTGCCCCCATGTGCTTAAGGAACTGAAGGAGAACCTTCGGGAGCAGCTGGGTTAGGAGAGTCATTTTGGGACTCAGGAGAATCTGAAGAGACAAGAAGAACATGGGCATGATGCTCTTCCGAAATAGAGTGATCGACAGGTGGTGAACTAGAAGCGACACTCTTTCCGACCAATGGTTGGTCGGGAACAGGCTGGGCACTGCCGGGTTCGGGAAGAGGAGGCTGGACAAGAGAAGAATTTGAAGCAATCTCTTTTTCAGCAGGGGGAGGATATGCAGCTACAGAGAGACGTTGATAACCAACGGGAAGTTGGGGTGAAGGAGCTGTAAGACTTTCCAAGACAGCGGAGGCTTTATCCATGAGTGGACAAAGGTTAAGGGGATGATTGGCTTCACAAAGTCGACAGGGGATTCGAATCTTCCCTTTCTCCTTACCTTTGTGAGTCAATAGGGGAACATCGTCGTGAGCCTCAGTGGACGATGAGGGGCGGGCTGGATCACAAGACCATACTTCTAAGACCCTGGGGATGCCAGGACAATCATGAAGAAGATGGTCCTCCTTGCATAATCGACAAGGAAACTTGACCTTCCGCGGAGGAGCGGAAGGGGGCCCGACTTCAGGTGTACTCGGAGTAAGAGCTGTACTTCTAGCCTCTCCCTTGGGAGCCTTCCTCTTCTTCGTCTTCTTCTTCTTCTTCTTAGCCACCGGGTTACTCGAATCGAGACTTTCACCAGGCGAAGTAGAAGATGAGGACGTAGAAGTAGGTGTAGAAGGGGAGAGGTCCACCTTAGAATCAACATGATGTGGTTTAGGTGGAGGGACTGATTGACTAGGCAGTGAGACAGCAGCGACCAAAGAGGTTGAGAACAACCAAACCGGCAACCCAACAGTTAACCCTGGGAGGGACAACATTGCCATATAAGGAGCACCAACATTTCCAAAAGGAGCGAAATGGCCAGGGTTCCCGTCAGAGGGGATCCCTGGGTTGGTGAACCCCGGAAAAGTTGCCATCGAGAACAAAAAGAAGCCTACTCAAGCTAACGTACACAAGATCTAACCAGGTAATGTTTATTGTGACCAAATGAATTTTAAGACGCAAAGACACAACTTGACCTTTTCATGTTTTAAGAGTCGAGAAAAGGACAAAAAGGTGACTCTAGTCGCCTTCAAATGTTTTATGAGCCCGAAGTGACAAACTGCTCATGTGAGCCTTTTCGTTTAAGGAGTCTGAAAAGGATCAAAAGTGACTACTCTGGAGAGACTAGGCAAACGGTTTACCGAACAAATCCGTAAAAATGCATATACACCTTGGCAATCATATGAAAACCAAGGACTTCCCGTACGGCAGTCAATCTTCCTGAATGCTGTGTTCGGTGCGTTACGGCTTGTAAGGCGGCAGACACGGCTTCCTGTGGATAAAGGATGATAACCTAGTGGGGTCTCCCCTATATACGCGATGGTACGTGGGAGCTCAAGTCCGTGCTAGACCACTATCGAGTCACAAAAGGAGGAATCACCCAACGGTAGTGTGAAACAACAGTGACTAGGTTTAACGACGTCGGAGCACGTCTCTAGCCTAGACCTCTACCTAGTGAGCGTTATGTTCCAATGCGTTTTTAAGTTCATTCAATTCATTTTACGGTTGATCTTTGATTAGGTTTCGATTTCCAGGTCCTACCGTATGTAATCTCTCACAATTCCCTAAATGCAAGCTATATGCCAAAAAGTATCATTTCGTTCGATGAACACTAACTACGAGAGGGTTGAGAGCTTTCAAACAAACAAAAATGACCATAAAACAATCAACAATAACTCTAATGCAACTAATGGCAATTAACAAAACTTTTCTCTAAAGTTACTAATCGCTAATAACAACGAAAAGCTTTATTTTCCATTAACTAATGCAAAGCAAAAGAGATTGTTTGTTTCTTTTTTGATGGCAAAATGCACTAAACAAATTTTGAGAGATAATAACAAAGAGTAAAAAGACATATTTCACTCAATGAGAACACAATTAAGTCCCCGAAACACCAAGACAGTCCTTCAGAACCAAGAGAATATCTCGAAGACCTCAATGGGCCATGTAATCTAAGCCCAAAACGAAGCCAAGCGAAATCCAAGCGAAAATAAGAGAATCACTCGAATAACGCAATAAAAAGTTTAACAATCACTGAACAAGTGCAAGAGAGTAACCAAAAAGTTGACTGGACCAATAGAAGACCAAAAATTCGACACGCAAAGCCACTAGATGTCCTAGGGCTAAAACGTGAAATCGATAGAAAATGGCAAACACCCAAAGTATGCAAATGTAATCTATGCACACTTTTCATTCATATCCTGAAAATGAGAATTCTAATTGTGCAAGTGTGATCTATGCAAGAGAATTCTCAAACACACGATGATTCTAATGTAATCTAAGAACCAATCAAGTGAAAATCAAGAAAAACGGGTGTGAGTTCCAAAGATCATAAACTAAAAACACTCAAAGGCGATTAACACTCATACACAATTTAGCCCCCCCCCCGGCGAATGAGGGGGAAATTGTTTTGCAAAAACAAAAGCAAAAAGATGAAAAATTGTGAAAAGACTGAGACAAACCTCCAAGTAATGATCAAAGGAAATCAAATTAATAATTTGCCAAAAAACTCAAAACCAGTCAAACAAGACTCTGACACACTCTAGTAATTGAAAAAGGTGTAGCAAGACACAAATCCAAGCTCAGAGGGCTTGAAAACAAGCAAACTGGAAAAGTTGACAGACTTGGCGTGATTGTCAGGCTGCAACTCGCGCTTTTATAGGATTGGCGCGGGTTGTCTCTGAGCAACTTGCGCCAATTGGCGCGACTGTAAGGCTAAAAAGCGCGCTAATCGAGTTGGCTTAGTCAAAAACAAAAGCAAGTGACTCAGGGCTTGAAGACAGTATCTAGGCAATCCAGGAAGCAAGAAACAGTAAGAAATCCAACCCAGAAAGCTATCTAAGCAATCAAAACAAGAAAAACCAAAGAGACAAGACAAACTCCAAGTTGTTTAGTCCATAAACCAAACCGGAGATTGACTGAAGTTGCTTTGATCTACTTCGCTAATGCAATGCAATAGCGTTTCGAAGGCTACCTGGCCGTGCTTCAAGCTCCGTCTAAAGTTTACAAATCAAACAACAAGATCTCCCCGGTGGAGTCGCCAAATTTTTGGAGAGGTAAATCCCCTCTACGGATAGAGGCGATCCCTACTAGCCTTGAATGGGTCTAGCAACAATCAGTCAATGCTACCATGCAAGTTCCTAATTGCAAATAAAAGGTAGGCAATGAAAACCTACTTGGATTCCAACGCTAATGTTTGATGAAGAGACGTCGCCCTCACTCCTTCACTTTGGCCGGTCACAATCCTCCACGATCCTCGTGAATAGACACCTCCACACACAAAGAGAAACACAAACACAAGCGTGAAATCTAGTAAATTCAATTATACATCAGTCAGAAAGGACATAACTCACATTAACCATTACAAAGACAAATGAGAGTGGAACCATAATAGTAGTCATCTATTATTGATAATCAACAAAAGAGAATACAACCAATGTTCTGACGTTGAGTCCTCCTTTGGCTGGGTGCTCAGCTACACAAGTCTTGCAAAGCATGAGGGGATGGGGAACAAGCCTCTCTCTTTCTTTGGTAACAAGATCTCCTTACTTAGATTAAGCCTTATGGACACAAGGAAAGCTCTTGCAACTCTTCTTGATCTCTTGATATCTTCCTTACAACATCACCACTACCATTCCTACTAGCTTGCTCAAGGTATGGAGACAAGCTTTTATAGATGAAGGAGGGAAAGATAAGATCAATCACATAAATCATGGATTTGGCATTATCACTTGGAAACTTCCATGGAAGGGTGGCAAACTACTTCCAATTCAAGGAGATTCGAAGCCAAACCATCCTCACCTAACATAGACTCAGTTGGTGAATGAGTTGGAGAGAACTTTCGGAAGTTTATTTGTTAAAAAGTTTACCCAAGTTGGTTGGCGCGATTGTGACTCTGGGACAGAGCGCCAATAGCGCGCCCTCTTTGGAGGATTTTCCCCGTTGGCGCGGGAAGTACATAGTGAACCCGCGCTAATGCAAAAAGGGCTATTTTTATGGGTAAGTTGGAGGAGATGTCTTCAAGGCATGTGATGCTCATATTCAGAGGGGAATGATGCAAGTGGTTTCAAGTCTTGTCACTTCTCACAAGTCCCGGGATGAGTCCTCCAAGGTGTAGGAGAGGGGTAACAGGGACGGTGACAAACGGTGACAAATTACTGTGTAACAACTGTAAATTGTTTCTATCTCATTTGCTGCATTATTAATTATACTTTTACCTAAAATATTTTAAACAAACATCGTGTCCTTTCAGAATCCACAACATTGGCTCTGCCTTTATGAGCTCTAACTCGAATTCTATAAATTAATCCAGATCAATTAATTTATATCTAAAGCTGCGATCTTTACATTTATTGAGCCGATATTCATAAATACGGAAACTACATGTTTGAATTGATAAATGCTTAATTAATATTATGGTTTCCTTTAACTTCTGGATTGTTCTTACACATAATTAGTGCATGCACGTTACAATATACAGTAGTGTAAGCAAAATTAGTACATGTAGAATTAGTGCAAGCAGAATAGTTTGAATTGCTTCTGAATTTATTCCAGCAATTACAGTCTTTTCGTTATTGTGTCGGCACCTCTTTATTTCCAGTTTTGATTTCCCTTCTGTTTACTTGTAATTAGAATTTCCTTTTTCATTGATTGCTTTTATTTTCCCGCATGCCTTTAATTGTTTGGATGGGTGTTTCTTGCACTAGTGCAGAATTACATTTATTTTTGAGATTAATCGCAAGATAGACTAGAATCTATTTTGTGGGTTAACCAGGGACTCTCTATCATTTCCAGTGCTACGTCTCGAAGTTCACGAACTCTCCAGATTGACAAATTAAATGTTGGTACATTTATAGACCCTATACTGCACATTTATTAACTCTAAGTGTCCAAGACTATCAAAGAGAGAGAATAAAGATAGAGAGCTCCAAAGCTGAACTAACAAAAGTCTATTAACAGATCCTCATAAGTCTTTTTATTAACGAGGCCTATATTTTCTTCATTTTCCATTATTTTCCTTCATTTTCCTCCTCACACGCAACTTGTGAACTTTCACCTCCCTTTGCTCCTAATTTAAATTAATTTCATAAACAAATGTGCCAAAATGCCATTTTTATTTTCCAAAGCCTTTTCCATTACCTTTTCCAATTTCCTTAGCCATTAATCAATCACCAGTGATCCCCGTCATTATGTTTTTGCCCAAATTTCATCTTGGAATATGTGTCCCATCAACTATGGTTATTATTTTTAGTTTACTAACTTTTATTACATGGCTTTTTCACCAGGGTTGTTACAAAACCCTCCCCATTGGGGGAATATCGTCCTCGGTGTTCAACAACACCTATAACAAATAAGGCTTCTATAAGAAAAACATACTTTCCATGGAGATTTATAACTTAGCTTGTTGTAGTATTTACAATGATCATCCTCGTGAGAAGAAAACAACCATGACAACATAACAAGTATAAAATCATAATGACATGACACCCATACTGCCTATTGGATTTTTATAACATTTTTCATGGTGTTATTTATTTCCATATACATATGTACATATATGAAACATCACCAAAATGCGTACCAAAACATATACCAAAACATCCACTTAACTAGCGAATAAGGAAGGATACATAGCCCAAATCTGATCTGCCATCTCCTATGTAGCTTCATCAGGCCCAAAGTGCTTCCATTTCACTTTAACCTACTTAATTGTTTGGCTACGAAGCATGAGCATATTTCTCTACAAAATTCACTGCAGTTCCGGCTAAAATTCTCCTTTTGGCTCCACCTACAATACAAACCAGTCAATCACATGATCAACATATTTAACATACTTCTTAAGAAATGACACATGGAAAACATCATGAACTTTCACTTTTGGAGGCAGTGTAAGTCGATAGGCTACTGGCCCAATCCTCTCAATAATCCTGAAGGGTCCACAAAACTAGGGTGCCATCTTGGAATATGTTCCAATCCACAAGGAGATCTTATTCAATTTAATGTGCAAGTACACCTGTTCCCCATCCTAGAACTCCTTCAAAAACTTGTTATGATCTGCATAACTCTTCTGCCTATCCTGTGCTACTTTCAAATTATTCTTGATTACCTTCATTTCCTGTTCCATTTCCGCCAGCATGTCTGGTCCAATAAATACCCTGTTAACTTGATCACTCCAACTGATGGGAGTTTTACAACTCCATCCATACAATGCCTCAAACAGACTCATCCTCACATATTCCTAATACCCAATGTTGTAAGCGAACTCTACCAATGGAAGATACTTTTCCCACTTCCATTATTGATGCATCACATACATCCTCAACATGTCCTTCAATATCTTGTTGAACCTCTCTGTCTACGAATGGTAAGTTGTACTGAAGGCGAACTTTGTTCTCAAACCTTCAAATAACTCTTTCCAAAACTCGGAAGTGAAATTTTCATCCTTGTTTGACACAATATTCTTTGGAACTCCATGCAATATGACACAAACCTAATGAATACTTATGTTGCATCACTCGTTGAGAATGTAGAGTTCACTGGAATGAAGTGCACTACCTTTGTTAACTTGTCCACCACTACCATGATGGAATCATGTTGTTTCACTATCATTGGAAAAACTGTTATAAAGTCCAAGGAAATGACTTCCCATTCCCTCTCTAGAATCAAATCAGTTGTAGTAGTGCACCTGGATGCTTACACTATGCCTTCACCTACTAACAATCCAACCACCTAGCCGCAAACTTGGTTCCGTCACTCATAAAATTTGGCCAAGAATAGAACATCTTCACTGTTATCACTGTCTTCTGATAACCTGGGTGACCTTCATATCCCGTAGGAGCTCATAACCACTGTGTGATTTACTTGTATCCACTTGCTAAGAGCATTTGCCACCCTATTCTCTTTACCTTTGATATACCTGATCTCAAAGTCAAACATACTGATTGTAGCCAACCACCGAGCTTGCCTGCAATTCAGATTCGGTTGGTCAATTAGATATTGCAAACCACTGTGATCACTCATTAATACAAACCTCCTGCCAAGAAGATAGTGCCTCCACATCTTCAATGCATGTATGATCGTTGCCAACTCAAGATCATGTGTCGAGTATTTCTGCTCGTGCTCATTTAGTTTCCGTGACCCATAGCATACCACTTGTCCATCCTACATAAGGACTCCACAAAGTCCTTCCTTGCAAGCATCTATACATACTACGAACTCTTTGTCTGGATCTACAATCTTTAACACTGGCACATGTGTCAACAACTACTTGAGCTGCTCAAAACTGGTCACACACTCCTCTTTCCATTCAAATTTATTACCTTTTCTCTGCAATCATGTGATGGGATAAGAAATCTGTGAGAATTTCCTGATGAACCTCCTCTAATAACCTACTAACCCCATAAAAATGTCACCTCATCCACATTTCTGGGAGCCACCCACTCCATGAAAAGTCTTGCCTTTTTTGGGTCCACTACTATGCCATCCTTCGAAACCGCATGTCCCAAGTAGTGTACCTCAGTCTAAAAGAAACTGCACTTGCTAAGATTAGGATAAAACTGATGTTCTGTCGACAATCTCAACACTTCTACTAAATGCTCGACGTGCTCTTTCTCATTTTTAGAATATACCAATATATCATCAATGAAGACAATCAAAACCTTGTCCACGTACAGACGCAACACACTATTCAACAAGCACATAAAGGTAGCTGGAGCATTAGTTAAACCAAATGGAACTACAACAAACTCATAATGCCCATACCTGGTTCGGAAAGTTGTCTTGTTGATGTCCTCTTCTTTAATGTGTACCTGATGATATCTAGATCTTAGATCAATATTTGAGAACACTATTGCTCCCTCCAATTCTCAGTAACAAATACCTATTCTTGATGGTCACTTTATTCAACTCCGTGCAGTCAATGCATAGCCTGAGACTACCATCTTTCTTCTTCACAAATAGTACTAGTGCACCTCATGGTAATACACTTGGCCTAATGTATCCCTTGTCCAACATTTCCTTCAACTACAGTTTCAACTCTACCAACTCAAGTGTACTCATCTTGTAAGGTGCCTTTGACGCCAGAGCTTCTCCTAGCACCAACTCAATAGAAATGTATACTTCCCTATGAGGTGGAAACTCTGAAATATCTACATGAAATACATCCTGAAACTACTGTAGAACTGGGTACCTTCTCAAAACATCCGCATCCTCAACTTCCTTACCTTTTTCACTACAAATGTGCACTGCAAATAACACATACCTTTTCCTATGAGTACTCTTGGCCTGTACAGCTATCACCATTCTAGTTGTTATTTCTTTCTTCTTATCCCGCAAAACTGTTATGTACCTAGGGGGGATAATATGGGGTACCAAGAGAGGTACCCAAGGTAATAATGTAATAATGGGATGGGCCATAGTAATAAATAAGGTGGTTAACCCATGTCATGTAAGGGACCACAAGTAATTAATAATAATAATGTAAGGGGCCCATGGTATTAGTTGATGGTATGAGGAAACCATGGTAATGATACATGGTATTGTATGTATGAGGCCTATATAAAGGCTAGAGACTCTACATGGAGGATAGGAAGATGAAGAGAAGTATTATTGTATGAACAGACATATGGCTTGTGGAGTGTTCTCCTTCCTTAAGCAGTGAATGTATGGTGTTGCCCTACCATAAGGGTTTTGATAATAAAGAAGTTTTTCTATCTATTTCTATATTATTATTCTTGGGTTTATTTCTGTTATCATATATTTTTGGATGAGATCTACAACAAGTGGTATCAGAGCACTTTCTTGGGCAAATAGTGGAGAATTTTTTTTTTTTTAATTTTTTGCAGGGTTTCGGGGGCGGCGACTTTGCAGGTCAGATCTGTACATTTGGGTGAAATATCTATAAAATATAATTACAGATCTGGATTCTTTGTGCAAAAATAGTCGAATTCAAAAAAAAAATCAGTTGAATCGGAGTCCGGATGAAGGAGATATCACTGATCTAAAAATCAGTGGGGTTGTAGACAATTTTCAGGGCAGCGATTTTGCGGCGCAGATCTAGACGTCCTGATACAAGATCTGCAAAGTCTAATTACAGATCTAGATTCTTTGGGAAAAAATACCCAACTTCAAAAAAAAAATCAGTCGAATCGGAGTCCAGATGAGGGAGATATCGCTGATTTAAAATCAGCTCTTTTTGCAGAAATTTTGGGTGACGTCGGGAGAGTAGCAGCGCATATCTGGAATTCTAGTGCCTGGATCAGGATTTCTATCACATGGGTAGATGCAGAATGATTGTTCCATTTCTGAAAATAGGTCATAATAAGGATTCTGAGCAATATTGACGAAACTGTGACCATTTCAAATTTTCGCCAATTTTTGTGATGGCGGCCCGAGATCTGAGTTTGAATGACTTATATCCATTTGATGGCTCTCATCCAGCCAAATGGCTAGCACAAATGGAGAAATGTTTTAGATTGAATTACATCATGGATGATGAGACTCAGCTGAATTTGGGAACAATGTACTTGGACAATGAAAGATTGCAATGGTGGCAAGGGCATCAACGTCGCTATCGTTGGCCCTTGACTTGGGACAAATTCACTAAAGCTCTTATGGACCGCTTTGACCGAAAAGCTAATCTTGTGGATAAGCTCACACAGACAGACACATAGCCTAGCAAAGATTTTATTTTTACGGGAAAGAAGGAAACCAAGGAACCTAAAGGGTTATTTTCTGCTGGTATCTCCTTATTGCAGGTTCATGGATTGATTCAGAAGGAGAAAATCATTGTGTCTATAAATCCAAGTTGCAAGCAAAATCTCATAAATGTCAATTTGGCAAAAAAATTGCAAGTCCCAGCAAAACAAATTGCACATACACAGGATGATGATAAGGATGTTCAAATCTATAAGGATTTGAAGCTTTCTATGGATAAGTATGTGTTTCATGGTGATTTTTATGTTTCAGAGATGGATAATATCGATGTTGTTTTGGGATATGCTTGGATGGAATCTGTGGGTACTATCAATATTAATGTACAGAAGAAATTCGTGAAGCTATGGTATAAAAAGAAGAAAATTACATTACAGGATATTTCCATCCATAAACAGGTAGAGTCCACGGAGGTTGACGCACAAGATGTTACAGGGACTGACATATCAGATGATGAGTAGTTGATGGTCGACAATCAAACACAAATAGAGGCTGAAGCAGAAAAGGTTATAGGTGCTGATACATCTGAGGACGATTCAGTGGTTGAAGTCATATTGAAAAAGAAGACACCACAAGAGGCACCACAGCAAGGTGAAGTAAAGAAAAAGTCATCGTGGGTTAAAACTTCAACATATCATCACCCACATCACCCAGCAAGACAACAATCAAGATGGCAACCAATTAGCCACATGGACAACAAACCCCGCAGGACAGATCGAGAGGAACAAAGATCCACCTACTACACTTCCACACAGAAGAGCTACCGCAGTCAACTTCCATCTCAAGCGAGCGAGGCACCAACGAGATCGAGGGTTCACCTTTATCTTGGATGGCTAGATGCACGTGCATGGTATCAGTGGACTACTCTCTTGAGTAGATCTTATTATTTATGTTATTCCCATGTTTCGGGGACGAAACATGTTTAGGGGGGTGGAATGTTATGTACCTAGGGGGGATAATATGGGGTACCAAGGGAGGTACCCAAGGTAATAATGTAATAATGGGATGGGCCATAGTAATAAATAAGGTGGTTAACCCATGTCATGTAAGAGACCACAAGTAATTAATAATAATGTAAGGGGCCCATGGTATTAGTTGATGGTATGAGGAAACCATGGTAATGATACATGGTATTGTATGTATGAGGCCTATATAAAGGCTAGAGACTCTACATGGAGGATAGGAAGATGAAGAGAAGTATTATTGTATGAACAGGCATATGGCTTGTGGAGTGTTCTCCTTCCTTAAGGAGTGAATGTATGGTGTTGCCCTACCATAAGGGTTTTGATAATAAAGAAGTTTTTCTATCTATTTCTATATTATTATTCTTGGGTTTATTTCTACTATCATATATTTTTGGATCAGATCTACAACAAAAACTCTTTGTTCCCCATTTTAATCCAAGCACTCAATTGATTTTTTATAACAATCAACCTTGGTTCTATGAAGGTACGACCAATCCATTCCCAACAACATACATTATGATCCCAATAGTAATACATTCAAATGTGCTTAAGTAGGCATATCATTCAAATAAAATGTACAAGCTCTTACCCAATGATGAAGTTGCTTCTTTGTACCTGTAGCCAACTGCACTAACCAAAATTTTGCATGCACTTCTTTATTCAAACCACACTTATCCACTAGGTCAAGATTAACAGGAATATAATTAGATCCAGGGTAATTCAAAATAGGAATAACTTGATCATGAATATTGTTGTCCATCTCAATGATAGATGCCTGATGGTTTTCCTGTCTATTATCTAGCGCTGCATAGATCCTAGGAATACTCTGCCCAACATCTCCCACCATTTGTGCCTCTTGAGGACTATAGGTCTATGGTTTACCACCTTGATGCTGTGGACAATCTCTCCTATGATGATCCCTTCCACAAGTCCAACACTCTATAGGCTTCCATCTTGCATCCTTATTCTGATCCTCAGATCGAAATCCTTGTCCTATGTCAGATTTATTAACCTTCTTAGATGGCATTGCATTATCTTTATTACATGTACCCTGAGGTATTTCTCGCTTCTTGTCCCATTTTAATTTGTTCTTATTGTTTCCCTTCCAGTCTTTCTTTGTCTCAGATCTGCACTTGGATTGTTCATAGAAATTCCTTAGATTTCGGATGGCCTCCTCCAATGATCTACAATCATCAAACCCAATTCTGTCTTTGAATGCAATTAGTAATCCACTAATTAATCTCTAAATCTTGGCCTTCTCTTGCTTGATGTAAGGCACCTACCTTAGTAGCTCCAAGAACCTGCTAGTGTACTCTCGATCTGTCAACAATCCCATCTTTAACTCATAGAATTATTTTTCCCTGTCATCGAAGTATCTCTCTGATAAATACTTCTTCTTGAATAGTATCTCGAACTCATTCCAAGTCAGGTCCTTCTCATGAATGAATCTAACATTCTTCACATCTTCCCACAAAATATCTACTTTACCTTTGAGACTAAATGTACCTATTTTGGCTTTCATATTCTCTAAATAATCATTCAACCTAAAGAACTTTCTCCTACCAAACACTAAATAAGATCAATGTTAGGAACATATACCTAATCCCATAGATTGATGACCTACTGGACCAACTCAAAGGTGTCAAGTACTTCAGCAAGATCGATTTAAATTCTCCCTATCACCAAGTTCTAATAGAACCCACAGATGTATGGAAGATCACCTTCAAATCCATGGAGGGCCTCTTTGAGTGGTTGGTCATTCCCTTTGAGTTGAAAAATGCCCCTACAAATTTTATGAGATTGATGGATGACATCTTGCAACCTTTCACCAACTCGTTCATGATTTTATATCTGGATGACATCCTCATCTTCAACAACAGTTGGGAAAAACACTTGCAACATATTCGGCAGGTCCTTCAAACCTTGTGGTAGCACAAACTATGTGCCAACTTGGAGAAATAATCTTTTGGAATGAACCACATCCAATATATAGGCAACATAATTGATGAGAATGGCTTGCATGTGGATCTAAATAATATCTAATTAATTCAGGATTAGTCATCCCTGAAAACTCTCATAGAGCTTCGTAGATTTTTGGGTGGCCTTGCTAACTTCTATCGAAGGTTCGTTTTGGGATTCTCTCATATCACTTGGCATTTGAGTCAAGTTACTAAGGGTGGAGAAAAAGCAAAGTTTTTTTCATTCAAAGCACAAAATAAGGCATTTGTGGATCTTAAACATTGCCTTTGCTCTATGCTAGTACTCACATTGCCATCCCTGCAACAACCATTTAAAATTGAGACATATGCTGCTGACTATTCTATTGGTTTAGTTCTCACCTAGCAAGGGAATCTAATGGCTTATAATAGTGACACACTCTCTGATACTGTCAAAAACTGTCCCACCTATGATAAGGAGATATACTCCTTCATGCAGGGTTTTTGGCAGTCGAAACATTACATTATGGGGAAGGAGATGATCATCTAGAAAAATCACTAACCTCTTTAGTTTATGCAAACACAAGGGAAGTTGCAGAATAATTTGCATCAGAAATGGTCTAGATATATGCAATAACTCCATTTTAACATTAAATACAATAAGGGAAGCACAAATAACATTTTATATTGCCTTAGTCGGTGGCCGGTTGCAATACTCACTAATGTTCTCAACTCTTGTGGGTAGAATATTTATATAAGGATGTAGTTATATAGAACTGGACCATGATTTTCCACCACATACAAGATGATGAGGGATGGTAAGAAATTACTAGATTTAAACCTCGAGGACACATTATTATGCTACCTAGGGAACCTTTTTGTTCCTTCAAGCAAGTGTGCCAACTTGATTTTGGAGGCGCACTATAGTTGGGTCACATGCACTTTAGTTTGGAGAAAACCATGGAAGTATTGCATAAGTATTTATATTGGCCAAAACTCTAACATGATGTTGGAAAATATAGCATATCTTGCATTGTTTGTGCCATCACGAAGCCAACCATTAAAAGAAAGGCTTCTACACTACTCTATCTACTCCTAGCCAACCTTGGAAATCCATCTCCATGGATTATATGGATGGCCTTCCTTTTACTATGCATGCCAATGAATGTGTATTTATGGTCATTGATATATTTTCTAAGATGAATATATTGACTACTTGCAAGAAGAGTATCATAGTAGAACACACTACTAAACTCTTTTTTAAACGACTACGGGAACATTTTTGGATTCCATAAACCATTATATCAAATTGGGATGGAAATTTCCTAAGAACATTTTGGTCGAGCCTGTAGTCATTATTGTACACTAAACTCACCAAGTTGGCTGCATTCCATCCTCATACTAATGGTGAGACAAAGGTTGTCAACAGGATGATAATGCACATACTACCTGTTAGCGCTTGAAATTTCACCTCAGGTTGAGAAAGGCAAACTCCAAGGCAACATCAAACCACTTAGCCTCGTAGCTAGCCCTACGGGGCAGGAGAGGGCTCTCTCCGGTATATCTCGGCAAAGATCTTCAAAGGGCGGAGATAACCAATAAAGAACACTGATTTTAGGCTAGTAAACGGATAAAAGGTTTGATTTGAGATTTTTGGGATTTTGGTGGAAAATCGGGAAAAGGCAATTTTGGGTACGGGGATTGGACATAATTTTCGCAGGGGGTTCTTTGGGGCGAGGTAGGATACTATATTGATGCCTTTGAAAGAGTCGGATGGATGAGAATGAATGGTGAGGAGCTAAGGAGAGCAAGCAATCACCTTGAATTCTCCTTAAACAGATGAAAACATTGATATTAAGCAAACTTAAAAGCAGAGCATGGCAATCATGAATTCTACTTTAACACTTCATTTGCCTAATTTGCAGAAGGAAAAGTAAGGAGATGATTCACATAAAAAAATTACAAGTACAAAGAGAAACACACCATCGGTACATGTAACCACAGGAATCCCAAAAAGGACTGCAAAACCCTAGTCTTTCTTCCTTTGCCAAAATTGCAGAGATACAATGAGTAATACAATAGAAGCTTTCTCCCTCAAGAGTCCAACCATGAAAATGACCAAGAAAGTACATAATATAGGAAATCTAACATCTTTCCTTGCCTATAGGGGTGGAGCTCACTATCCTAGGAGCTATTTCAACCAATTCTAAACTGAGCACTGAAAACTAGGCAGTCAAAACAACTTGCCTCTATAAGCTAGGAAACCAATTCATTCATTAAATTTTTGCCTATCTCATTAATGAATCTTCTAGAAGAGATAAATAAGTGTCAAAATATCATAAAACACATCATTTACAACAAGGAGGATCAAAATCTACTCCAAAAAGTCAAATCTAGTCAAAACTGCATTTTGCTGAGCTGTAGGTGAATTTCTGTGAAAACTGCCCAACACGTCGCGCCTTGATCCTGAACACGTCGTGCGCCTTTGGAGCTGCTTTTGAGGCACTTCCAGGTGTCCAAATGAGGCAAAAGTGGGCTTGTTGGAAAGGTCTGGAGGTCTAATTTCCAACCCAAGTGGAATTTCTGAATTTGGTGGCCATTTACCCCTCCAAAATTGCAATCTCCCAAGACTGCTTCCTGTGTGTCAAAAAGGTGGCAGAAAGTCATTTTTTGCTTGTTTTTTTGACCTTCTGGAGGCTCAAAATTTGATGAAATCTCTTGGTAATTGCTGAGAAGGTGTATGTTTGCATGAAAAATCCAAAAATGTTGAGTTTTCTGAAAATGAGTTGCCCATCGAAAGGGTCGCGCGCAGCGCGCGACGTGTTGGGGGAGAAAACCTGTTTTTGGCACAAAAAATTCACAATTGACAAAATTTTCTCCAAATTTCTTGAAATTTGGGCTGGGAGTCCCCAATCAAGTACCATGCTCAGTCAAAGAGGCTTTGGCCAAAATTTGGAGTGGATCGGGCCTTTTCCGTCGTTTTAGTGCCTTGGCCAACCTCCTTGGATCTGGCGATTGTATTTTTAACATTTCTTTAAAACCATGATACCTGTACAAAAAGTGAAGGCGGTTTTTCTTCCTTAGCCTGTTTTGGACAAAAACCTCTCTCAGGTTTCCCAAATTCATCTTTTATTGCTCTAAAACATCTTTTGAGTGAAACTTATCCCGATGTCTGAAACAAGGAATTTCGTGGAAATGAAGCGAAATGAAGGGGACAGGGGGCTTCTAAATTCTTGGGGAAATTTTTGGGAGTGGGGAGGGATGTTAGGAAGTAGGGGAAAGTGGAATCTCAGAGATTGAGCGAGGGGAAGGGGTCCAAAAGGGCAAAATACAGGCGAAACCTAGAATATTGCCAGGTTGTGGCTAGAAACTAGGGTTTGTGCGAAAATGAGGAATTTGGGGAATCTCAGTGATGGGAAGCATTTGGTAAGGTACTTTAAGGATAGGGGAAGGTGTATGAACATCTGGATACAAGTTTTGCTAATGATTTGACCATCCAAGAGAAATTAGCTTTCAAAACCCTAGGAGAGGGAAATGACCTTGCCTAGGTGCAACTGAAGCATGAACAAGGTGTAAAATGACTCATTAGACACTGACATGATAATGACAACCCTATGAATGATGATAAACTCAGCTGAATAGTGACATAGACCGACATTTGGACAACTTTAGAAGGAGTGAAAGCAAACCCTAGACCTAATGCCTAGTGACCAAATTTTGCTTGAAGACTCACTGAAATGACAAAATTTGACCTTGACACCCTGAGACCACTTTGTAAGAGCATATTTGATCACTGGAGGAAGGCTGGAAAGACTGACACTAACATTGGCTCCAATGGGGATGGTAGCTCCTTGGAGGTGCCAAGAACGACAGATCTCTGGAAGAGCTAGACAGTGCCTTCATCCATTGGGCGATGGAGTCATTGTTTGACAAACAATACAAGACTTTGACTCATTTATTGACTGAAACTTGATTCAAACCGACTCAATTATGAAACCTACATGACTGAAAACTGACTCATAAATGACTCATGTAACCACAGGAATCCCAAAAAGGACTGCAAAACCCTGGTGTTTCTTTCTTTGCCAAAATTGCAGAGATACAATGAAGGGGACAGGGGGCTTCTAAATTCTTGGGGAAATTTTTGGGAGTGGGGAGGGATGTTAGGAAGTAGGGGAAAGTGGAATCTCAGAGATTGAGCAAGGGGAAAGGGTCCAAAAGGGAAAAATACAGGCCAAACCTAGAAAATTGCCAGGTTGTGGCTAGAAATTAGGGTTTGTGCGAAAATGAGGAATTTGGGGAATATCAGTGATGGGAAGCATTTGGTAAGGTACTTTAAGGATAGGGGAAGGTGTATGAACATCTGGATACAAGTTTTGCTAATGATTTGACCATCCAAGAGAAATTAGCTTTCAAAACCCTAGGAGAGGGAAATGACCTTGCCTAGGTGCAACTGAAGCATGAACAAGGTGTAAAATGACTCATTAGACACTGACATGATAATGAAAATCCTATGAATGATGATAAACTCAGCTGAATAGTGACATAGACCGACATTTGGACAACTTTAGAAGGAGTGAAAGCAAACCCTAGACCTAATGCCTAGTGACGAGTGATGTTACATGATCAGGGCCTACCCTTCACTTGTGGGTGGAAGCATGCAATACAGCAGTTTGTGTGCAGAACCGTTGTCCTCATAGGATACTTGGCATGAGTACACCTGAGGAGGCTTATTCTGGTAAGAAGCCTGATCTTTCTCATTTGAGGATTTTTGGTGCTAATGTTTACATGCATGTGACGAAGGATTCCAGGAAGAAGTTGGAGCCGACCGCAGATGTTGGGATATTTGTGGGGTACACTGATACACCCCACAACTATCATGTGTATTTTCCAGACAGTGGTAAGACTGTTGTGCGATGGGATATAAAATTTAAGGAGGAGAAAGCCATGAAGTGTTCGCTTGAGAGGGAGCTACACTTGCATGCAAATGAGGAGCTATTAGTTCCTAAAGATGAGCTTCAGGATGTGGATCAGCCACAGAACAAAGTTCATGGAGTGGAAGAGACCACTCATACAGCACCAACCATCAGAGGGCGAAAGCGCTTGATAGAAGCTGAGCCACTGGCTCAAGATGGAGAGAAAGTTTTAGGACCACCTACACCCCAACGCAGGCAGAGACAGCCACCTGATCGGTACACTCAATACATGGATCTTGTGAGAAAATGTGTTGTGACTGAGCCATCCTCTTTCGAGGAAGCTGTGGAGGATCCCGCATGGGTAGACGCCATGGTGGAAGAGTATGATTCGATTGTCAGAAACAGTGCATGGGAGATTGCTCCTAGACCAGAAGGTAAATCAGTGGTGGGTTCGAGATGGATCTACAAAGTTAAGCAGGCAGCTGACGGGAGTGTGGAGAAGTACAAGGCAAGATTTGTTGCCCGAGGCTTTTCACAGATAGAGGGGATCGATTATGAGGAGAACTTTGCACCTATCGCAAGGTATTCTTCCATACAGACGATTCTTGCTCTCTCAGCATAGATGGGATGGCACATTCATCAGATGGATGTGAAGACTGTGTTCCTCAACGGAGTCATTGAGGAGGAGGTGTACATTGAGTAGCCTGAAGGTTTCGAGATCTTCAGCAGCGAGTCGCATGTGTGCAGGCTCAAGAGAGTGCTGTATGGGTTGAAACAAGCACCACATGCTTGGTACACACGAATAGACAGTTATTTCACTGGACTTAGATTCTCCAAGAGTGAGGCGGATCCTAACCTATACCAGATTGCGGTGGAGGGTAAGTTTCTTATCATTGTACTTTATGTAGATGATTTGATTCTAACGGGTGATGAGGTGTTGATACTTTCATGCAAGGATGATCTTGCTAAGAAGTTTGAGATGAAGGACTTGGGCCTCCTTCATTATTTCCTGGGATTGGAAATTTGGCAGCGCAGTGATGGACTATTTGTTTCTCAGGGCAAGTATGCTCGGGAGATACTGGAGAAGTTCAACATCCATGGCTGCAAGCCTATTGACACTCCTCTTCCTAGAGGTTGGAGGAAGGAGGATGCCACTTCGGCAGAAGAAGTGGATGCCACTGTTTATTGACAGTTGGTGGGGCCGCTTATGTATCTGGTCAATACACGACCCGATATATGCTATGATGTTAACCAGCTTTCAAAAGCTATGGTTAAGCCTACCAAGCTCTTCTGGAAGGCGGGCAAGCATGTATTGCATTATTTGAGAGGCACATCGAGATATGGTTTGTGGTACAGACAGGAGGATGAGGTGAAGCTATGTGGCTTCACAGATGCAGATTGGGCAGGGATCCCAACAGACAGAAAGAGCACATCAGGAGGGGTCTTTAGTATCGGGTCGACAGTAGTTTCTTGGTACAGCAGGAAGCAGAGATCCATGGCACTCAGTTCAGCAGAGGTCGAGTATATGGCAGCAAGTTTGGCTACATGCGAGGCTATATGGATGAGGAAGATCCTGGTCGGTTTGTTCGGTTCTTACTTGGAGCCTACTGTGATTTACTGTGATAACTAGAGTTGCATTAAACTCTCGGCTAATCCTATATTTCATGATAGATCTAAGCACATTGACATCAAGTACCATCATATCAGAGATTGTGTGCAGCGGAGAATCATGTTACTTTCATACATTCCAACGGAGGATCAGGATGCTGATATCTTGACGAAGGCGCTCACCAGGAGCAAATTCGAATACCACTGAGGCAGGATAGGGGTTGCTGATAATCCATATCTTGTTGAGAGGGAGTGTTGAGAATGCAACAAAATGATGGAGCTTAGTGGAAAGAAGTCGCCTTCACTAAGTGGGCTTGTAGGGTATTTTTGGCGCAAAGTCTATTTTTAGACTATGTCTATTTTTAGACATATGGATCATGGTCTATGAGTTGCAGGATGCTGTTTATGGATGTTTGGTCATGTTGGAAAAAATAGGTGGACTTCTATTTCTGGTTCCCAGTGGAGTGATCAAAGTCTATTTTTAGACTGCCAGGCTAAAAATAGAAAAGTCAAATATTATTGTCTCATAATAATATTTAGACTATAAACATTATCTTATTCTCTTGGAGCACTTCAGTTTGAGCTACAGATGTGGCACATGTAGCTGACAAAAGGAATCACGTGGTTTCTTATGTGTTAGTTGAGCTATTGCATGGAGGACTTCAGTTAGAACTCATGCATGTGAGTTCTGTGGAGTTGGATGTGGAGTTGATGGAGTTGTGTTCAGTTTGACTTAGTTGAACTAGTTGTATTTAGTCTAACTAAAGAATACACTAGTGATGAGTTGTGTGAATTAAATATTAATTAATTCACTAATTATTAACTCATAAAGAAACTAAAGAATACATTAGTTAACTCAGTGCATGGACAGTTCAACAGAGGCATGTGTTAGAGGTAAGTGAAAGGGTGAGTTGTGACTATCAGTTGTGCATGAGATTTTTCACATGCATGGATTGAGTAATGCCAACGAGGATTGCGTAGTGTGGGCCAATATCAAGTCAATTGTAGCTTGTGCTCACGTGATTCTCTTACAGGATTGTGCAGTGGAGGCAGGCAAAGCAGCAGAGAAGATTTGAACCTGTGACTTATTCAGATCTAAGCTAGTTTTGTGTGTAATAGGTGGAGATAGTACTGAGTGCTTGTGAGCAGTATTGTACTATGTATTGTTACATGTTCTAAATCATTATAATATACAAATAGTGTGGGGTTTTCAGCTGTAAGCTTTTCCCGGGTTACATACTGTGTTAATGTGTGCATGCTATTGATGTTTCATTGTTTTTTATGCTGTTAAATTGATGATCAACGTAGAGGAGATTATGTATTGTGCATGTATTCTGCAATAGTGTATAATCGGGATAATCTCTGTGAATAAGTACTTAATTATTCAAAATTTCTACAAGGAAAAAGTTGAATAGGATGATTCCCTTCACATATCTTACATGGAAACTTTACTTTACCCTTTTTTCCATGGACCTTACTAATGAGCCTTATCATTGGGTAACTATACGGACCTTAATCCACCTCCTAGCTTAGTCAAATCAACTCTTCTCATAACTTATTACATATTTTGATTGTATTTTTGCTTAATGAGTTGAGTCAAAGTGACATATTATGCCTAGTGGACTAATGTGCATTGATTGCAGGTTTGTGAGAGAAAATCATGGAATTTTGGCTAATTAAGGGCTGAAACATGAATTCAGCAAGGAGGAGAGATTGTAGGAGGTAGATCCTCCTCATTTACTCCTCCCTCATTCAAATATTCCTCCATCAATCACACTAGCTTGGAGTACAAGCAACCAAGTCATGGAGATCAAAAGGTAGTCGAGGAAGTGATAGTTAAATAGCTATTTTATCTCGATTTTGGGAGCCGAGCCTCCATAGATTTAAGGATGTTGTTGGAGACTTTAGTTGTATAAATAAAGAGGTCTAGAGCCTCATTGAGATTCAATTTTTTGCTGTAAAAAACTAGTCATTTTCGAGTTCAAGACTTGTGGAAGACATTGTTATGTAATTTTCTGTTTTGATAATGAGAATGAGCCTTTCCTTGATCCAACAGTGAGTTAACTCAGAGGGCTAAAGCTCTTTGGTTAGGGCCCAACCCTAGCAGCAAAGGCTCCTCTTCTTGTATTTGTATGTTTAGTTGATTTCATAGTTGAATTGTCTTTAGAATTATTTCATTGTCGATAGTTGTAGATTTGATTAGTTTGCTCCCATTTGTGCTCTACTTCAGTAGTAGATTAGAAGAGATAAAGGAACATCAAAAAGCTGTCAGTAGGTGGTTTTGGCCTCACTCCTTCTTTCAGGGATTATAGTTTGACGAAAGAACTGTTATGCAACCCCAAAAAGAGAGAATTCTACTTTCTCATGGAATTTATGGTTTTCTGTACTTAAGCCAACATTTGATCAGTTTGCAAGAGTAGGTTTTAGTCGTAATTTATTATATCTTCAGTATTACATTATATCTCATCAAGGTTTCATCTTATTCTGCAAGTTTTCCTCATGCATGAAGTAGGCAACTAGCTCATGAAATTATGTTTTCCTTGGATCATAGAAATTCTTCTTGTTTACATGATTTTTGGATAGATGTCAATGTTTGATGCAGTGCAAGAGTTTCAGCAGTACTTAGAGATGTCATGATTAACAACCTCATCCAAACTTCATCCATCCATGATCATTCCTTTCTTTCACTAAAACCCTCACCAATCTCATCATTTCACGAGGATACTTCTCCAAGCTTGTTGAGAAAATCCAGCCATCTACCAACTTTGGTTTTGAGTTCTGAAATGGTCCTAGGAACTCCCTTGCCTCATTACATCCACCAAACACCTTCCCTAAGCCTTCCATCTCCTTCAACATCCCTACTTTTTCTCTCAGTTGTATCTTGTAGAAATACAGGGGATCTTGTAGGTTTTCAGGACATCCTGTAGAACACATTAGGACATCCTATAGGTTGATTGTAGTGGCTTGTTTTGAGGCTGAATTGTAGAAAAAGCCCCTAGGAAGCTAGAAAAGGACCCCTTTTTGTCTCCCAAGCCTTTTGACCATTCACCATCATCCGTAAGCCACCTACCGCATCACAAAAATAGATTAGCTTTCACACTTTCACATAAAAAGACAAGAAGAAAAACATATTTATTTTCTTCATTTACATGCACAACAGTAGAATGTTTGATGTTTTGAATTTGCATGCTTAGGACAATAGGGTTGCATAGATGTTAACTTAGAATTATTTTGAAGCAAAGCCTCGTAGCAGTTAGTTAGAAAATGGTGTGTTTAAGCATTTGATTTCAGTCTTTTTCCTTACTACAGTAGACAAGCTTTCTCTTAGTGTAGATTTCTCTTTTCCTCATTGGTAATCAAGCTTCTTCTGAATCCATAGAGGTTTGGTTTGAAAAACGTTACTGGTCTATCGCCAGCTTAGCAGTGACAAAGAGCAGACCCATCACATTTACTTGTGTATACAACACTGTCACCTCCAAGTTTGTATGAACTCTGGGTTGATAAAGTAAAGTTGGTAGCCCTAGGAGTTGCGGCATTCTTGCTGCAATACTAGTGCTCATCACTTACTATCACTAGTTGAAGGTTTGTCACCAGCATGATCTCTAGAAGCTGATGACATAGGACGATGTGAGCATATGGACCACACTTCTAATACCTTGGGAATATCAGGGAAATCTCTAAGAAGGTGATCACGCTTACAAAGCATGCAATGGAATTTAACTTTACGGGGCTGATTATAAGATTTATCCATACTAGTTGCATCTGTAACAATGGTTTCTTGGTTCCCCCTTGCTTATTTTGGTTCTTCTTCTTTGTCCTTTTCTTCGTGTTCTTAGATTCCTGGTTACTAGAATCAAGACTTTCACAAGGAGAAGAGGAAGAAAGGGATTAAGAAACAATAGGTGAAGAAAGCAAAGGGTAAACTTTAGGATCAACATGATATTGATTTTTTTCAGATGGAGGATAAATCAGCTGAGAAGTAGTTTGGACATTTGGAACCATAAGGGTCGAAAATAACCCAATTGGTAAACCAATGGTTAATCCAGGAAGGGACAATGTTGCCATATAAGGAGCACCGATATTTCCAAAAGTAATAAAAGGACCAGGATTCCCATCAGAGGGGCTTCCTTGATTAGTAGACTCAGGAGTTGTTGCCATGAGTCTCAACCTGAGATCTACTAAGGAGTATTTCAACATGAAGGATTTTGTTTCGCGATCAATTAATTGATTTTAGAAATTAAAGACTCAAAATTAACAAAGATAGAAACTAGGAAAAAGGTTTACCAAGAAACTGTGAACTGCAATATATACTTTAGAAAACTAGGGACATAACATATGGAAATCAATCTCCCTGAATGTTGTGTTTGGTGTATCACGGTATACAAGGCAGAAGGCTCGGTTACCTATGGATGGATAACAACCTCTAGGGGACTCCCAAAATATACTTGATGGTATGTGGGAGTATTGTTCGTAGTAGTGTAGTCCAATTTTTAACCATTCAATGAGAGTGTTCCCATATACTTATCATGTGTGGAGCGCCATCCAGTATACCTGAAGGTACATGGAGAACAATCTTATACACTTACGTACGTGGAATGAGATTTCACCCCTCGGATACAACGCTGGGAAACAACGACAACTCCTACGTTTAAAGATGTCGATACATGTCTCTAGCCTAGACCTCTATATGTGTCGTTAAGTTTCAAATGCTCCGTAGGTTAATTGAGATGAATTTGAAAGTTGATCTTGAATTATTTCTTAGTTTCAGGGCTGAAAAATTGATGTCACCTGAACACGCCTATGATGCAACTAATATGACAAAAAGAACTCTTTTCAATTTCAATAAAGCTATCTAGTGTAGGGAAGAGGTGAAACCAATGATGCAAAAATCAAATATGCAGCCAACAAGAGCTTCCTAACTAGATCTTTCAACTTCATTATTCCAATTTAATTCAAAGGATTAAAAGATGCCAAACCATGCAATGTAATCTATACACGATTCCCCTGAAAACTATACAAATATCATTTATGCAAAATTTCCTTTCTAGTTGTGAAAATGAGAATTCTAACTATGCAACTGTGATCTATGCAAGATAATTCTTCAAAATAAGCACAAGAGGATTACAATGAAATCAAACATAATCTGAGATCTCATGAATAGAGGACTCAAACTAAAATTGGGTGAAAATTTCAAAAATAAAAAGAGATATCACCCAAAGGAGATTAACACTCATACACAATTCAACACTCCACCCCCCTGACGATTGAGGGGGAATTTGTTATGCAAAAGTGAAAGAAAAAACATGGAATTTCACACAAAAACCCTAGATGCAAATCAAATTTTTTTCTTTTCAACACATAATTTTCAAAATGAAGAAAACTAACATGCAAATGTTGAATTAATGTTTCATTTACTCTTTTTAGAATAAGGAATAAAACAACAATTCATCCAAGCGATCAACAATAAAACGAAATCAGTTTGCAAGCGACCAAATGATAAGAACAAAGAAAAAGAAAAACCGATTATTACCAAAGGAAAACAACAAAAACGCAAACCAAATGGAGGCTTAAGATAGACCACAAGACACTCAAGACTCATGGAAGTTCAACTGGAAGTATGTTGGCCAAAAAGAGGCTGAAAAACCAAGGAAAAATTTGTGCAAAAATAAGGATCAATGTTGGTGTAGAAGAGGTAGTAGTGCATTGCAATGTTGGTAGAGAGTGAGGCTGGGTGAGGTGCAACACTCTGTCAAAGGCGTTGGGGGAGCGTTGGGCCTGAGAAAGAGGATTTTGACACAAAAATTGCAAAAAAGGCTTAATGAAATCACTTCCTAGGTCTATTCTTGGTTGGATGATACCTAGAATCCTTCACACACTTCACTCCTTCTTTAGCTTGGAAGATCCAATTCTAGCTCTGAATTCCAAAAAGAACTTGCATAGTTGGATAACACAAGCCAAGAAAATACGAGATCTATGTAGTATCATCTAAGTAATTCATTAAATAGATCAACATGATATTGAAATATATGAAATAACAACATCACATATATTAAAATAATGAATTCTTTGCATTAATATAAATGGAAGGAGATTACAACCACAGTAGTAGTTGATCTTGTAGAAGAGCTCCTCCAAGTTGTTGACTTGTCCTTTCCTTGTAACAATATGCACCTCCAATCACCCTAAATACATCAGATGGTGACCACTCACTACAACAACATAAGGGCAAAATCACTCTCCAAACGCCAACCCCCAACCACATAGAAGGCTGAGAATATATAGAGAAGTATGGTAAGTTGGGAGTTCTTATCCAATTACCAATCTAGGGTAAGAGATCCACCTTTTATGGAGGGGGGGTCAAAGGATAAGTGGTGAAAACTCCAATGTAGGGAAGGATAGGATCTGAATGTTTTATCCAAGGTAAGTAGTTGAAGCAACTTCTCGAAACTCCTAGAAGGGGAAGCTTCCGAAATCCCAATCATTCTCCCATATTTATAGATGCAACGCAGGTGCAAAGGGGAGAAACATTCTGGTGACCAACGTAGGCCATAGTGGAGTAACCTGTAGGTGAATGCACCCCAGTACACTTACATGGAGCATTGGTCCTCAAACTGGTTCAAATGAAGCGATTTAGGGTTGAAACTTTGGAGGATGAAGGGAACATGCTTAAGGCTTTGTGCAAGATGGTGACAACGGGGAATATGATGTTGATTGATCCCATTAGGAGGCTCACTGATTAGATGTGACAAAATGGCATATAACAGTCAATGAACTTCTATTTTCCCGAGCTAAGACTTCCTTCTTTGGTTCTTGGACAAGCATGCATGTGTACCGAGGATATATAAGGACCTGAGCCATCTAGTTGGGCATACTTTTCTTTTTTTGTGGTATAGACTATGAAATGGGTTATGAAGTTATTTATGCCTACCCAATTAACTAAGAGTAACCGATCAAGACCAACCAAGAAGCAAGGAACCAAAACTAACTAGAAACTGCGAAGTATGCTTGGATCTCCAAGCGAATTTCAAGTTGGGTTTGGGTTTGGGAGTGAATCTCATTTGCAAAAAATATGAAGAAGAAGATTGAAGAAAACTTACAGGTGAACCCTGTTGCAGGTTGTTGTCAATTGCAAAGAGGAAATGAACCCTGTTGTAGGTTTCCACCGCTGTTGCAGGTTTGAGCTAGAGTGAAAATGAAATGTGTGATGGTTGGGGGTGGGTGTGAGCCGCGAGATAATAGTTGAGGGGTTAATTGAGATGTGCAGTGTATCTCTATGTTCATATTCACCATCTTATCACATTCAACGAGTAAATATCATGGTATGATGCAAACATGCAAAGCGATAGTGCTCGAGATGGGATGCGAATGGATGAGTATGGGGATACCGTATCTTAAGATGCATAGATGAGGATGGATGTATATTAAGGTGCATTAAATGATTAATAACACCATATGTATTGGTTTCCTTATGGAAAGGTTGGCATGCAGGGTTTTACTATCATACGAAGCGACATCATTGAATAGTAGGTAGAAACTCCATGAATGACATATTGATGGCACAAGTCAAACTCCACAAGTTACGCAATGAGAGCACACATCACCTTGCAATGGGTAGGGCGTTGTCTTCCATGGCCACAATGTCTTGCCTGGACAACAAAATTCTCGCTGAAATTTGGTGAATTGTTTTTCAAGAAATATAATCCTCGGAGTGCTTGAATCATTTATTTGATGATGGAAATGGATTCAGGACTATAAAGAACTCTTGGGGCACCCAAAATCCTTAATCTTGACAGTTGTAACCAAGATTTCCAAAAAATTATGTTGGATTTTTTCAAAATCTAGCTAGAATTTTTATTGCGTCCCAGAGAAAATTGTGGCCTCGTTAGATTACTGTATGAGGTGAGATAGTATGCGAAAAATTAAATGTGTTATTTTATTGGGTAGTTTGGATTCTTTTGGAATGTTAATTTTACTTAAAATTGACATGTTGCTCCCTTAGAATTTGGATTTGAGTTTTGTAGTTTAATAGTTGGATTATATTCAAGGCTTTTTCTTAAGATTAAATAAATTTATATGTTAAAAAAGATAATTATAAAAAATTGATAATTATATTATATATATATATATATATAAGAGTAAATTTTTATGGAGAATAATTCAATTGACAATTACCGTAGTATTGTATAAATTATGAGATTGAAGTTCAAAGCCTTTGTGGGTTAAGTCAAAAATGGAAAAAAAATAAAATTAATCTTATAACTTAACACCTCGTCCTAGGGAGGTCAAGGGGTTTGGCCAGCTAAATGTGATCGTTTGGATGGATTTTTATCAGAAAATATGTACTCCTCAGCTACAAACACTTAGAATTAATAGTCGTAGTACAATACCTCCACGAAAAAAATAGTATAAATTATTAAAAATTAATTAATCATAAACACAAATAATAAATTAATTAAAAAATCTCTATAATTTTATTTTTTTTCATGATAATTATACAAAGGTGTTCTCTTTTGAAAATAGTCAGGCGAGGCATTGTATACCTTTTTTTATCTCCATTTAAAATTTTTCCTTTTGTTGTTTTGACATGGATCCACTTTAACTTGAAAAAACAAAATTTACACATCTTATTGTAAAATGAACCATTTTGCTAAATAAAATTTTCTTATATATAAATGAATGTTATAAACAATAATTAGGAACTTATTAAAATTGGAATAATTTCAAATTCCTAGGAAATTGGTGGGTGGGGAGCCACGTGTAATTTTTTTTCATTTATTAAAAGTAATGGACCATTTTACTAAATAAAATTTGCTTATTTATAAATGGATGTTATAAATAATAATGAGAAACTTATCATGGAGGAACTTATTACAATTGGAATAATCTCAAATTCTTAGGAAATTTGGTGGGTAGGGACTAATTTTTTAAAAAATTATTAAAAGCCAATGCAACCCAACAAACTCTATAATATAGTATAATTGTTGATAAACATTTCACCACGTCATTGATGAAGGCATAAGTTTACATACAGAAATAAGTGCATATGTATATATCCTTATATAGAAAGAAGAATGCATATATCCATTTGCATATATGAGATAAATAACACATAAGATTTGAACGTCAATCAACATACAAAGATACACACGACCACCTAAAAGTGAAAAAAAAAAAACATAAGAAGAAATCAACCCCAAATTCATAAATGCAATAGTTGGATATTTCTTGGTTTTAACGGAACCATCCATGTTCTCACAGTGGGTGGCTTGGACGTCCACATTAACTAGTTATTAATTCTTATCAATAATTATTATGTGAGTGGTAAGGATTTAACCCCCATGAAATATTCTAGAATTTTCATAGTAGTATACACAAATCAATGATTGTGATTTATCTCCAAAGTAGTTATGTATTTTTTATCCTTTTAATTAAATTAATTAATTAAAATGGCCCATGATATTATAACAAAACCTATTTATGAATTAAGAATCACTACAATAAAGTAGGGATAAATATATTTAATTAATTTTTAATATCTAAATTAAAATTAAGTTTGCTATTTATTCATTTTTAATGTTTTTGAAAACGAATAATAATGATAATGATAACTTAATTGTAAGATTATGACTAATTAGATATTAAATTGATATATGAAATTTTTTCATTTAACGTTTATAAAGGTATATACACTTTAATTCTCTTTGAATTTGAACCTATAACATTTTACCAAAGAAAAACATAGTCTTAGTGGTTGTTATATATATATTAAATTTCTCTCCTTTATATATATACTTTGTTAATATGAAATTGAGATTTATAATTTCTCCATTGCACATGAAAAACAAAATTATCTAAAATAAACAATTCAATAATGTGAAAATTTTCCATACTATAAATGCATATCATATACTTAGTAGGTACTCCTTCAAATCAAGAGTGAGAAGTGTTTCCTTATTGTTTCAATTTAAAAATTGGAAAAATATTTACTCACTCATTATTAAATAAAAGTAAAACATAATAACAAAATTATTAACAATGTTAACATTCAAGTGATGAAAAATTTATCACATCAATTAAATAACTCATTTTCATTTAAACTAAATATTTCCATTTAAAAAAATATATTGTAATTATTTTATTTTTTTAAATATAATTACTTTTTAATTTATTTATCAAAAATTTTCAGTTAATCAAATTCACTTTTAATTAACATTATTTTAAAAAATTTCACATTTAAATCTTTATATTAATAAAAATTCGATAACCTTATTTTTTATAGTGATATTACATATTTAAGTTACTAAGAAATGAAAAATAAATATGCATCACTATAATATGACATTGAAAATAAAATATAAATAAGGAGGCTCATGCAACAGAGCAATTACCTAAGTCATAAAAACATTGACAAGAAAAAAATCTTATTTTAATAAAATATAATAAATTATCTTCATCTTGAACTAGGAAATGTGCAAGGGTTTTACATAATTCTAATACGTGTAATGTGCAGTGGAATATTTATTTATATATCATAAATAAAAACTAAATATATTCATTTTTAGGAGGTTG
The DNA here is from genome assembly GCA_031772625.1 of Pinus tabuliformis. Lineage (NCBI taxonomy): Eukaryota > Viridiplantae > Streptophyta > Pinopsida > Pinales > Pinaceae > Pinus > Pinus tabuliformis. The sequence continues at coordinate 44,610,111 of CM062817.1, read as the reverse complement.
TTCTGGAGCTTTATGTTGAAAGTCCATGATACCTATAATGATGTACTGTGGAATAGACACCTTAAATTAAATTTGATTTAAACGAACCATTTATGACATGGCCTTTTACACTATTCTTGATACTAGTATATTAATAAATATGATAAGATTTACATTCAATTATGTATTTTTAAAGATTTCCTTTAAAGGATTTTTTTTGGTAGAATTATATAAAATCTTTAATTGAATAATTAAATTGGCTCAATTTTCATTATTTTCAACAATTTATAGCTAAATCATAACCTAACAACTTTTTTTATATAACATAAAATATCTAAATTTTTGGTAAAGTTAGTATAAAAAATAACTCTAAAATTCATATAGCAGTGGAATATTTATTTATATATCATAAATAAAAACTAAATATATTCATTTTTAGGAGGTTGTTATGGAGCTTTATGCTGAAAGTCCATGATACCTATAATGATGTACTGTGGAATAGACACCTTAAATTAAATTTGATTTAAACGAACCATTTATGACATGGCCTTTTACACTATTCTTGATACTAGCATATTAATAAATATGATAAGATTTACATTCAATTATGTATTTTTAAAGATTTCCTTTAAAGGATTTTTTTTGGTAGAATTATATAAAATCTTTAATTGAATAATTAAATGGGCTCAATTTTCATTATTTTCAACAATTTATAGCTAAATCATAACCTAACAACTTTTTTTATATAACATAAAATATCTAAATTTTTGGTAAAGTTAGTATAAAAAATAACTCTAAAATTCATATAGAAAATAACTCCCACACAAAATTGCTTTAACTAATGATGATAAAGTCCCACCTTAAATCAGGTTCAACATGGGATTGGTATTTTTTTGTTTAGGAATGACCATCCTTGATATGAATATTTAACAACTACGATTAATTTACATGGTTATTCTGGGATCCACAAAGCTATGTAAAGACAACCAAAGAAAATGCTAACGTCCACAAGGCTAAAGATAATGGGACCTCTTTTAGAGTGCAAAACTTGGAAAAAAGTATGAGCCTCAACAGATTTAATCCTCTTCAAAATAGATCTATATTGATTCTATATATGCATATAGCATGTGTAACTTTTCATTTTTAAAACTATATTTCTGAATGCATAAATGGATATAATGCCTTGAAATTTACTTGGACACTTGGATTGTGTAAAGTACACCACATAAATTTGCAATTCCAACAAATCTTTGCTAGACAAAACTTAAATTTAAATTTGAAACTGAAATTAATAGAGCCAATTTTTTTTTTCCAAATTAACTTAAGTTTTTTAAAAGGGGATAGCTAAAATTTTAAGAGAACCCCTTCTTTATGTTGATTGCAGAATATCATGGAATCTGAAGGTCATTGAAAGATGCTCTTCATTTAATTTCATTATCAAAACACACTGACTTTAGTCATTTACTGTGTGCAATTATGTTTTTTGGTGCAGCCCACGAAGACCTATGATAATGTTTCTCCTTGTTACGTTGCATGTTATAACTTGGATATAATACATATATAAGATTTTGACATAGTGATATCAATGGAAAAAAATAATTTAATGATATAATACATATATAAGATTTTGACATAGTGATATCAATGGAAAAAAATAATTTAACTAGGTGGTTCGAACAACATTTATCAGACACGCATTTACACAAATGTGAGACTGTGCAATAAACACATTTCCTCCCCTCAATGCTCTACCTTTTAAATTCTTATCTTTCATGTGATAACACATTTTCACAATAACATCATCAACATGTTAAATTCTTTTTATATATCTTTTAAAAACAATTGCTAATAATTAATTAATTAATATACGAAAGCAATTTGTTCAAAACGCAGTTTTCCGATATCGTGGTGTTTACCATCGACTCTCAGAAAGATCATTTGCAGTCATCCCAACCCCAAATACCTTGGATTTGCGGAGGTTTTTAGAGTTCAATGATTTCGAGTATTTTCCTATAATCCAGTACGAAGGCGAAATTTCGTGATGATGACCCCATCGTCCCAGTGACGTCAACAGACTACGCTGGTTGGTTTTATAGGAATTTCTTATGTTATCACTTTTGGGTACTTCTCCGAATATCCGGTATTCAAATTAACCCATTCTAAAGTTCAACCAATTTATATGTCAAAAAAAAATTGTAATTAACAAAAGGTCATCAACATTTGATAGATTTCATCAACTGATAAAGCCCGAAAGTCTTGGCTTTGTGTTGTTTGATTTTTTTCCTCGTGTTGAGTGTTGAATGATTTTGAGTATTTTTTTATTGAGTTGTTTTTAGCGAAAATTTTTCGGAAGTTTTTTAGGTCTAATTTTTCTAAAATCTCATAAAAACTTATTGAAATCACAAGTTTGATGAGTAACCCTTGCACAATCAAAATGTCTTAAAAAATTTTCAGGTGCAAAATCCATATATATAGTCAAAAAATCCGTTTAAATAACATGTTAAAATTTCATGTCAAAATTTTCCTCAAAAATCCAAAAAATCACACTTAAAACATCTTTTTTTCCTATATTCCAATACAAACACCAAATTTAATTTTGTGATTATGACCTAACAGCCCAATGACCTTGTAAGACTCTGCTACCAACAGGAAATTAGTTTTATAGAAATTTGTAACGCTTTTGGGCACTCCTAGTACTGCAAATTAACCCCTTATAAAGTTAAATCAATTTATATATTAAAAATAATGTAATTAACCAAAAAAAATTATAATTTCATAGTGTAGTTTGGTATTTTTGACATTTCACGGAATTTTATTAGAAATTTATTAAAATTGTAAATTTGAATTATATATATAATCAAATTGCTGTCCTATTTTTCATAAATTTAATCAATTTATATAATAAATAAAATTTTACAATCTCATAGTTGAATTCCAACTAGAAAGTAAAACAGTTAAATTAAAGAAATAAAAGCAAGTTGATCATGAATTAATATTTTAAGATTAATATTTGGGAATATTGCAAATCGTGAATTGATATTCAATGGGATGGTGCTAACTCAATAAATACAGTTGTTTGAATATACGAGTGGGATTAAGTAAATTAATTTTAAATACGGAGTTGGTGATGAGATTTACTTTTATATCTTTTGTATTTTCTTGTGGATGTGTGGGTGATGCCTGTACGGACTACTGCAAAGCTTCCAGAAATTTGTGGATGTGTGGGTGATGCCTGTACACAGGTGGGACTACTGCAAAGCTTCCAGAAATTTGAATAAGAGTAAGACTACTATAAATTGATTCCAAACACCAAAATTCTAAAAGCCGAAATTGATGATAAAACTTGATTTCATACTGCTTATATCCTCTAATTTTACTGGACTATGACCTATAAGTGACTGAGAATCATAAATTGCTATTTAACGTTAACGTTCTCACGGCAAGAAATACATTTAACTCATAGAATATAAGCCTGACAGATAATGGGGGGTCCCAACTCGGAATCCCTTTGATTTCATGGAATAAAAATTACACATATGCAATACTTTATAGAGAACCGAAAAGAACTATCATGCTTATACAAGGCGGAAACACCGATATTCACATATTCCACGTGGAAACACTGGTATTCACATATTCCAGGCTTTTAGCTAATACATTATACTGCCTGATGCTCAAAGCTTCCAATATTTTTGTGATTTTTTTTTTCTTATAAGAGAGATCCCATAGCTGCTTCCATCTGCTGCTGCAAGTTATCATTGCAGAAACTTTGTTGCATCTTCAAGCGCATCAAACGCCTGCACAAACCAAATGAATCAGTCACTCCATCTCCCGAAATGAAAAAGAAAGTCGGACTAAGTTGAATGATGCAAGATTCATGATGTCAAGATATTCTAAAAGTGATATTCAAGGGTTGGTAAATAATATGTCAAAGGAGTTGAATGGATTTTATGAAATAAAAGTGAGCAAAAGGTGTGAATTTTTTTTATAGGTATATGAAAACAGAAACGTATTTTATTTTAGAATAAGAGTTATTTTATTTTAGAATAAGAGTTTTTTAAGACAATAGGGTTTTGGCAATTAGTTTTTGGGATAATTTATTTAGCAACTCGCTTTTGCCATAATTTATTTAGCCAAAGTTTGTTGAAACTAAGAACATATATTGTGAAGCTTCACAAAAAAATAAAATAAATCAACCAAAGGAATAAACAATCTACTCATAATTTCTGTATAATTTCTGTATCTCTAAAAATTATCGAACACCAGAGAACTCACTATCTAATAATCGAAAAGTTACAAGCTTGTAAAGAACTAAGATATTTTAAGCTTGCCTGCGCTCCTCTTCGACAGAATTACTGCCCCGAAGATTTGTAGTTGGGTAAAGGAATCTGGTCTGCTTCGATACGATTCAAGTCCTCTAACAGAATCTCATAATGCTTCTTCACTTCCTGTGGGGTTTTCCCACCAACCATAGCAGCCACTTTGTGCCAACGGTCAGGAGTGTTCTTGTCGTAGATAGCCAAGGCGTTCTCAAACACTTTGTTTTGCTGCGAAGTCCACTTTGTTACAGTATCGCTGGAAGAAGCCGATTGACTACCCATATTTCTTTATCTCTGGAAGCAACACCTTCAAGGACAAACTTCAAACGCAAAGTTTAAGGTATGTTTACCAACCTTTCATTCATAGTATATTCATGTAACAAACAAACGCCAAACTTAATAAACACGCCAAATTATACTCTATAATCTAATAGATGTTTGAAATGGTACATGAGCACATAGATAGGTTGGGAGTTTCTATAGAATTCTACCAAAGCGTAGAACCCAATGAGCAACTTCAATATAAAACTCTAACTAAGGAGCAAAGTTAAATTCATAAAAACATACTAAAATCAATAGCTAAAATCAATAGCAAAATTTAGAAATGAAGACTAAAACATAGTACCCACTTCCTCCAAATGATCTGCTAGGCAGTAAAATCAGCGGGATTCTAAGCTAAAAAAAACTGTATGAAATCCAGGGTTGTGAGAGGACGGGACACACGAGGGGCTCAGAGGGGCATTCCAATTGATGTTTTCTATCAAGGGGCGAGGAATGCAGTTTGCATTGGACACCACGACCTCTTGTGTTCTTATAAACAGTGAGCCAGTTGTCGAATATCTGATATTTTACTCGAATGAATAATGAGTAACTCGTCTTAGTGTATACAAACCACACGATGAAGTCTGCATCGAGACAGTAGGAATCAGAATCAGAAGAGTGTCGCTTTCAACCATTAACAACACAATAACAAAAAAAACCAATATTTATTGTGTTATTGACTTATTAATAAGCAAGTCCACACTTGGATAATGTACTGGTTTAAATCCAGCCATAAGCATATAAAAAAACATCATATACACTCAAACTCAAGTCAAAGGCTCTGCATTCGAGTTGTATTCGAGTTTGTCTACGTCCATTCGAGTTGTATTCGAGTTTGTCTACGTCCATTATTTTTAATAAATTAAAGCGGTGATGAACCAATTTGTAAGCAGGGTTAAAGGTGGAAATCCAATGCCTCTCTTCTACTAACACAACTTTGATGGCTGGTTTCCTTTGTTTATGTGGTCACTTCATTCGGGATTGTATTCTTTGGGAATCGAATCGATATTGGTATATTTGTTATTGAATGAAAGGTAAATGAATAAAAGTTCAAATTCTTAAAATGAAGTGTGGATCTCCTGGGCCATGTTCAGAATCTAGTATCTATTAATAAAGAATAGTTTTATATTATAAATCTAATAAACCATTTAAGAAAAAAGTAAGAGTGTTGTCATTGGAATTTTGGAATAAAACTTATTTTTCTGTTTCTTAAAAGAAAACTCTAAGCCAACCCATCCAGAGGACTTCGCTGCTCGATGACAAACAATTTGATCCTCGAGTTGGGCTTGCTAAGATTAGCTTTAGAAATATAGGTCGACCGACCTCGCTTCATACTATACCGATATTCTAAGTATTTGTTAGCAAACGTTGAATTTTTGCACTTTTGAGAAAAGTGCAAAAGCAAGGTTAGAACAAGCTAAAACAATATCGTATATTTTATTTTATTCTTATCAATCAAGGCCAGACAAAAGAATACTATGAGAATCATTTTATGCCTTGGACAGTTACACTATCTTACTTTACAGTTACCTTAATCTGCTGCAAATTTATAGATACTGTTTTTGTTGTTCTCATAAATCACTTCGTTTTTAGTGGTGCTTGGTCGAAACTCTTAGAACATCTGGCTTTGGGATTCTATGGTAAAACCCATTTTGGAGCTAGTAACGGTAAACTCCCGCAGGGTTAAAGCTACAGCACAGCTCAACCAACAAATGGATGTCTTCATCAAACCTCATGGATTCTTCATTGTATAAGGCAATTGATAGTAAGTTTGTATTCACAACTTAGCAGGGCTGACAAGGATTTAAGTAATCTGCTTTAAATAACAAGTTTTTTAATGATATATCTTTAAATTTTATATGTGTATAAAGATGTTAATCTTGATTTAATGGCAGAGAAAGAAAGAACACAGCAACAAAATGAGAGAGAGAGGACCAAGACAAATAAACTGAATATGAATCTGTTTTATTCGATGATCATTTTCCATTACAAGGTATTCGATTTATTATGTAAACTACCGTTATGCTAAACTACCCGTTACATAACTAAAACTTAAAATTGGTTACAAAACTGAAGTTCGTTGTCAAACCAACAAACTCCACCTTGACAACAACTTTCCCATTCATCATCTTTCCTGCAAGCCAAGAGAAGCTAAACACCATCGCAACTTCTCTACTGTAACTGGCTTTGTGAATATGTCTGCACAATTTTCTCGTGTGTGGACCTTTTTAAGAGCTACTTTTCCACCATCGATCACATGTCTCAGAAAATGATATCTCACATCAATGTGCTTGGTTCTGCTGTGATAGGCAGGATTTGTGGCCAAGTGAATAGCACTTTGACTGTCACAAAGTACACTCACTTTCTCCTGCGCCCTTCCAATTTCATCGAGCAAACCCTTTAACCAGATTGCTTCTTTACTGGCATCTGAAGCAGCTATATATTCAGCTTCGGTAGTGGACAAAGCAACCGTATCTTGAAGCTTTGACATCCAACTAATGGCTCCACCTGCAAGAGTAAAGACGTAACCTGTAGTAGATCTTCTTTTGTCCAAATCACCTGCATAGTCAGCATCTACATATCCGCAGACTGATCCTTCACTACCATCAAAGACGATGCAATGATCTCTTGTGCCTCTTAGATATCGAAGCACCCATTTCACTGCTTGCCAATGTTCTTTACCTGGATTTGCCATGAATCTGCTGACAACTCCAACTGCATGTGAAATGTCAGGTCTTGTAGATACCATCGCATACATTAAGTTGCCTACTGCATTTGCATATGGTACATGAGACATATACTGCTTTTCTTCATCATCTCTAGGACTCAAAACCGAAGAAAGCTTAAAATGGGAAGCTAAAGGAACATTAACAGGTTTCACATTATTCATAGAGAACTTTTCAAGTACCTTCTCCACATACTTCTGCTGTGACAACCAAAGCTTACCATTTTTCCTGTCTCTGTGTATCTCCATGCCCAAGATATGTTTTGCTGCTCCAAGATCCTTCATATCAAACGCCCTAGAGAGTTGAGCCTTTAACCTGTTGATCTCTTCCATGCTTTTGCTTGCAATAAGCATATCGTCAACATACAAAGCTAAGATAATGAATATGCCATTGAAACTTCTGAAGTACACACAATGATCATACTCACTTCTTATAAAGTTCTGGCTCACCATGAAGGAATCAAACTTCTTGTACCATTGTCTGGGAGACTGCCTCAGACCATACAATGATTTCCTGAGCTTGCAAACTAATCTTCTGCTGCGACCTCGCACAAAACCTTCTGGTTGTTCCATATATATCTCTTCGTTCAAATCACCATGTAGAAAAGCTGTTTTAACATCTAACTGTTCTAACTCAAGATTAAGCAACGCAGTTAGTGCCAACACAGTACGTATAGAAACAAGTTTTACAACTGGAGAAAAAATCTCATGAAAGTCTATACCTTCAACCTGAGAATACCCTTTTGCTACCAGTCTCGCCTTATACCTCTCGATACTACCATCAACTTTCCGTTTCAGCTTGAAGACCCATTTACACCCAACAACACTTCTCCCTTCAGGAAGCTCTACAAGATCCCAGGTATTGTTCTTGGCTAGGGAGTCCATTTCTTCTTCCATAGCCTTTTTCCATTTCTCGCTATCTGTATCATCTATCGCTTCCTGATAACAAGACGGTTCCCCATCTTCAATAACCAAAGCAAAAGATGAAGCAGCAGAATCTTCATACCTTTTGGGAGTTTTCTTCGCCCTTGTAGACCTTCTCAGAGCGACTGGTTGCTGAACTGGTTCAGAAACTTGCTCTGGTTCAGAAGCTTCAACGGCTTCCTTTGTGTCTTCAACACCTTTGTCTCCAAAAGTCTCTCCTTCCTTTCGACAGTCACCGAAAGATCTAGCCTCCAACTGAACTCGTTGACTCGGCGATACCTGTTCCTGTTCAATTCTTTCAACATTTGATTTTAACAAAGAGGATTCATCAAATGTTACATCTCTACTGATAACTATCTTCCGCAATGTAGGATCCCACAACCTATATCCTTTCACTGCATAGTCATACCCAACAAAGACATAACATTTCGACTTTGGATCTAACTTTGAACGCTGATTTTTAGGAATAAGAGAATAAGCATCACAACCAAATATCCTCAAATGAGAATAGTCACAAGACTGACCTGTCCAGACTTCTTCAGGAATTTTACACTCAATTGCTACTGAAGGTGATCTGTTAACCAAATAACAAGCAGTAGATACTGCTTCTGCCCACAACTCCTTTTGCAAGTTAGCATTGCTGATCATGCTTCTGGCTCTTTCCATAAGAGTCCGATTCATACGCTCAGCAACACCATTTTGCTGAGGAGTATAAACAGCAGTTTTGTGTCTAACAATGCCCTCATCCTTACAGTATTGTTCAAATTCAACAGAAGTGAACTCACCACCATTGTCAGTTCTTAGACATTTAATAGATTTGCCTGTTCTTTTCTCTACCATTACTTTAAATTGTTTAAACACATTGAATACATCAGCTTTCCTTTTTAACAGATAGACCCAAACTTTACGAGAATAATCATCAATGAACGTTACAAAATACAAAGCACCTCCATATGACATAACAGGGGAAGGCCCCCACACATCAGAATGAATGTAGTCTAAAACATCTTTACTATTATGATTACCAACTTTAAATCTCTGTTTACACTGCTTCCCATACACACAATGTTTACAGAAATCTAAATTCAAGGATTTCAGACCGGGAAGAGATTTACGTTTCATCAGTATGTGAAGACCTTTCTCGCTCATATGACCCAAACGCTGATGCCACAGACGAGTACCTGCTTCTTCCTTTTCCGACGCAACCGCTGCTTCACCGACCTGAGTACTTCCTTTTAACCTGTAAAGATTCCCGACCTTCTCTGCCTTCATAACCACAAGGGCACCTTTGAAGACTTTCAAAACGCCATTCTGACCTGTAAACTTATAACCATCTGAATCCAACACTCCCAAAGAGATTAAATTTTTCTTCAAATCAGGCACATGTCTAACACTAGTTAATGTCCTAACTGTGTTATCATACATCTTAATCCTGATATCTCCCATCCCAACAGTTTGACATGACATATTGTTACCCATAAACACAGAACTACCGTTTACATTTTCATACGAAGTAAACCAGTTTCTATGTGGGCACATATGATGCGAAGCACCAGAGTCTAACAGCCAGCTATCAAAACTATGAGAGACATTACATTCAGGTGAAGTTTCATCTATCGTACACAAATCTTCAGCAGATAAAACTTCGTCTACAATACCTGAATCAGCCTGATTCGCTTCGTTCTTCAGGTTTTCGGATTCCTTCCGTTTCCAACAGTCCTTCCTCAAGTGTCCAACTTTACCGCAGTTCCAACATTTTACCTTACACTTTTTGCCCTTCGATTTCGACCTGGAAGACCCTCTTGGTTTGTCTCCTCTTTCCTTTGAGCGTCCTCTAGCGACCATGGCTTCTGATGTTGTTGTATCAGTGCTGGATTTCCTTCGTACCTCTTCAGACAGAAGAGCTCCCACGACTGATTCAAACTTCAAAGAATCAGCAGAGCTGAAGCTGATCGAGGTTACGAAGTGATCCCATGATTCAGGTAGAGAACACAGCAAGGTTATGGCTTTATCTTCTTCCTGTATTTTTACTTCCATATCTGTTAATTGACAAATTAGTGTATTAAAGACATTCAAATGTTCTGCAACGCTTGAACCTTCTTTCATTCGAAGACTGTATAATTGTCGTTTCAGATAAATTCTGTTAGTTAATGATTTTGTCATATAAAGAGTTTCAAGTTTTCCCCACAAACCTGACGCCGTGGTTTCTTCAACGATGTTGAAGAGAACTTCATCCGCTAGACATAGCCGGATGGTACTTAGAGCACGGGCATCCAAGTCCTCCCACTCTGTAGTAGTCATGGTTGTGGGTTTCTTAGTAACCCCATCCAATGCCTTGTGCAACCCTTGTTGCACAAGCAGATCCTTAACCTTCAGTTTCCAAAGAGCAAAATTGCTCTTTCCGGTGAATTTCTCCACCTCGAATCTTGCATTCGACATCTTGGCCATTTTTCCTCCTTCCTAGGGTTTCAGTCTTTTTAAAAAAACAAACAACTTTCCCAATTCAAAAACAGAAAGTCAGGTTTCAAATCCTTTGATTTCTTGCAAACCCTTTTGTTTTTCTAGTTTCACAACATTCGTGCAAACAACCTTTTCAATCTGCTGTTCTTCCAATAGTTAAAAAAAAACAACAATCCTTTGCAACCTCTGCTGTTTTTTTTTTTTTTAAATTTCAAACCCTTCTGCTGTTCTACAATATGTGAAAAAAAAACAACCACCTTTTCTTTCTCTGCTGTCTTAAACAAAAAATAAATTTCTGAACAAACTTTGTTGCCTGCTAACTTTGCTGCCTGCTATTTTTTTTTAATTTCTGGAAAAAAAATTTCTGGACAAACTTTGCTGGCTGCTATCTATTTTTGTTTAATTTCTGCAGACCCTTCTCCTTTTTTTTTTTTTTTAAAAAAAATTTCTGCCCCAAAAAAAAACACCCGTCCACAGAAAATTCTGCTAAAACCCAAAAAACCTGCAAACCCAAAATTCTGCAAACCCCTTTTCTTTTAAAACAAAAAAATTCTTCTTAAAAAAGTACCCGGATTGCAAATGCACAGGCCTCAACGTTTGGGCCGTCCTATCTGGGCAACGCCGCCAGGCCAACTGCCGTCCTCAGGGATCGCCGTCCACAGTGATTCTGCCGTCCTCAGATCTGCTACTAACCACAGAAGAATTACCGCCGTAGCTCCAGCCGATTCTGGTTTACACGCTGCACAATCCGCCTTCAACGCTTCAGGCCTCCCAACGCTCCACAGGGCACAGGCACAGGTTCTAGCTCCAGCCGTCCTCAGGAATAATTTCGTCCAGGCTCTGATACCACTTCTTGATTTAATGGCAGAGAAAGAAAGAACACAGCAACAAAATGAGAGAGAGAGGACCAAGACAAATAAAATGAATATGAATCTGTTTTATTCGATGATCATTTTCATTACAAGGTATTCGATTTATTACGTGAACATCTACCGTTATGCTAAACTACCCGTTACATAACTAAAAAAATTGGTTACAAAACTGAAGTTCGTTGTCAAACCAACAGTTAAGGAGGCTACAAACCATTACATTATTATAACGAAATATTTATTATGAATTTAACAGTGTTATGCAGGAAAATTACATCAAGATAGTGAAAAAATAATATTTTTCTCAATTGAATTAAAGTTAAATATAATTGAACTAAAACCTATATTTATAAAACAACAATTAACAATAAATTGGGGTCAACCTAAAACTTCGTAGAATTAAACTATCCATTTGCAAGTATTTATAAAGTTCGCAGAATTAAACTATCAATTTGCAGATATTTTATATGTGAAGATAAGTTAGGTTGAAATTCCTTGTTGCATATAGAAACATTCCAGATTGATATTAAATATTAGCAGACAGATAGGATTAAATAGCTACTTTGTCGCTGTAGTGAATGTAGATGAGGACGAAAACTTTACAGAACCATACTTGATAATTTAGAACTTAGAACTAAATGTGGTAATAAAAGATAACTTGAGAATGATTAGAATATTCCATGTTGGGAAAATATTGCTGAATATTCCTATGTTGAGAAAATATCGCTGACTGATATAACTAGGAATATTTTTGTAGGAATAGTTTTTGCAATGAATTAGTGGATAAGAAGGCTTGATGTTCTTGGTCATAAGGGAATATCTTTTTCATTAATTTGTCAATCTTATAATTGATTCTAATTGAAAATATTATTTAAATTGGATATCATAATTTTTTATTTTTTTTTAACTTCATTAATTTGATATTCATTAATAAAAGAGGATTACATAGTGATATAAAGTTGGACCATTTTCTACAAGCCGAGACAACATCATAAAGAACATAAATGTTCAGACCATAAAAGATAAGGCACTACGCTACAGACCAAATTCACACCAACAACGAGCAACATAACCATCCCATAGACAACATGTGCAGGATCCAATTACTGATGAACATAACGAAATCAAAGCCATTCTAGGACGCAGAGCCCATAGAAAACCTAGGAATGAAGCACAGTGGTGTTGTAACATACAAACTTGATAAAAATTTGAACTATAAGGATCACCTACATAACACCAACTAGTAGCGTATATGAGATGCAAATCCTACTCACACCAAAAATCTTAATATTTAGGAAGGGCAAAAAACCAGCTCATACCCAACAAATTCCATGTTGTGAGAAACAAGAAAGACATCTACAATGTTGTATCAAGATTTTCAAAATGGTGACAAAAAACTTGAGAGCAATTTCTAGTCTTGATTAGATGAAATGATAGTGAGGTTCTGAGCACTATCAACTAGTGGATCAATAGGATCTCCAGGGGGATCTCTAAGATCACTAGAAGCTGAATCTAACACTAGAAATATTTCCACCCGAGTGATTCTAGAATCCACATTATCTAGGGAAAAGCTTTGATTTTGTAACACCATGAAAGAATGTTCTAGTTGATTCATAGGAAAGGGTTGAATTATTCTGAACCCAACATGACCATTTCCTCCCCTCCTTATCATCATTCTATGATGAGGAGGCATTAGAACTATGGCAAGTGAGTAGTGAAGACAACTATGAGAACCTTGATTAGAGAAACAAGGAAACATATAGAGCATCGACCCTTGAACCCCTGATTGAAAGACTAACAAATCATTTCCCAATTGCCACACCAGAGGACCAAATTCAAGTAAATTACCCAATTCATTACAACATAGACACAAAACCCTAAATTCTCCAGAGCCATGACAAACCATGAAGGTTACTAATACCCAAATTAAGAACTAGGTGATTTTGGCATCCACAACACACAATGTCCTCAGCAAGGTGGGAACCAGAATAGCTAAAATGAATTGCACTATAAATAATTGTAAGTATCCCCAGTAAAAAAACGTAGAGTATTCCAGGAACATAAACCAGATACAACCAAACAAATCCCTTTCGAGATACCAAACTTTGATAATCAGAGCAATAATCTTCCAAAATTCAAACACACACTATAATAGAACCAGGTTATCAACAAACAAAACAAACGTTGTAGAAGGAGACAAAATACCTCAACACTCGCATCAGACTATCCAGAAACAATGGAATTTAAGGTATGGATGCAAGTTCAACAATATACCCAATCTATGCAACATGCAAAAGAGAAACCAAGAGCAGCAACCTCAAATGAAATGAGAATAGGTGAAGGACATCGAGGATGAATCCTCAACTCTACTCCCATGTGTTGGAGTCATGATTGCCATTACACCAAAACCTGCAGGTGTTAGTAAACAGACACATCACTAGATTTAAGCACATGCCATGAAACACACAGGAGCGTTGGATCAACACTGCCATTAATGGGGAGCACAACAATCTCTCCCCTCAACGCGAGCTAGGTTTGTTTTGAACTCGAGACCTTTGGCTCTGATACCACTTGTTGGAGTCACGATTGCCGTTACACCAAAACCTGCAGGTGTTAGTTAACAAACACATCACTAGATTTAAGCACATGCCTTGAAACACACGGGAGAGTTGGATCAACATCGCCATTAACGGGGAGCACAACACCATGTTGCACATACCTTCGCCACCTTTTGTAGGGAAAACCAAACAATCGCCATTATTTCAAATAATGGGGACCCTTTCCATTAATATTTGGCTAAACATCTATTATGATTTTCATTTAAGTTAATTGTTTTACAATTTTATCATTTTTTCATTTTCGTTGGATTTATGTTTTAATTGTTTCTTTGAATCTCATTTTTTATAAGCTTTCCATAGATACTTGTTTCACCCCATTTGGTCCACCGGTTTTTAAATGACACTATTATGAAGTTTGATCATTTTCTCATGTGGATTAAAATTGTAAATAAAATGTATAAAATTTCAATTTTTGTAACTAATTAAGTTCAATAGTCATTCATTGTAAATATTGATTTTTAATTAACTTTTATTAATTTTTCATTTTTTCACTAACAGTCCTACAAAATGATTCAGCTAAATCATACAACCGATGAAAACACATTTCGAGATTTTGGTAATTTACTCCAATTTATTATTTTAAAACAAATTACCAAACTCAGAATCTTAAAATTTCAAATTGGCTATAGTTCAATTTGTAGGATTGATAATTCACATCACCTCACTCATTATCTTTATTAATTTAATATCCCTTAGACCACGAGCATAAAAAAAACTTATTTAAAAAATCTTATCCCAAAAATCATATCGTAAAAAAAAATCTTCTCGCAAAAATCATAGAAACTTATTGAAAAAAAACCATATCGTAAAAACATTAAAGTGCACATTTAAAAAGTTAAAACATTAAAGTGCACATTTAAAAAGTCTCGATCATTGTTTCTTCCAAAATGCGATAAGCCTTTTTCTCCGATAATGTATTAAGCCCTCTCCTCCTTTTCATATAATATTCAAGTAATAAAAGGAACGAATGGTGAGTTATATGATTAATAGGTACGGTGAGTTATATAATGGATCGGCTTGAAGTTATAATATACCTGTTAATATATAACTTTGAAACATTAAATATTGGTAATTCAATTTAATTCAATTTTATATAATATGATTAAATTAATTAATATGTAATGTTTGATTAATTTAGATTAAATTTAAGATCAATCGTATATATTTAGTTAATTAACATTTAATTTGAAATAATAAATTTCATCTAAAAATACATTTTTAAATTAAAAATTTAGCTTTTTACCTTAAGTAACAGAATTTTTAGAATTCTCGCAATTTTAATATACCAACAAGCTCATAAATGGAATTTTGCTTTGGCCAAATGTGGTCTAGGATAGCCCATTGGAAAGATAAAATCATGAAGAATATTTCCGAGGAGATTTTATTAACAAATTTGAACATTTATTGGGTGTAAAATCCAACAAAATATCAAGCTCCAAATTTTTAAATAAAACTAATTTTTCTGACTTTATTTTCTACATTTTTATTTGTCAAAATTTCTTCGCAAATCCATTCGTCAATGATATCCTTGGCCAATTAAATCATCACAAACATAAACAGATACTAGTTACATAGACGTCGGTGAGACAGCAGCCATAGGGAATCTCACTCGCCTCGGTTCTTCTTTGGATAGTCTACGCTACTTTCCGAAGCCTCTCAACAAGTCTTGCTATCACTTGCCTGTGCCATCCAACGTACCTTACCTCTTAAGACTCTGGTTTCTCATTGGAAATTACAGGGGGTACCAAAGTTTGCCAAGCTTTGCTTACTCTTTTGAGACAGCAGATATGTTGGCTATGGATAACATAACATTAACTTCATCAACGGGTGCAATTTATGATGAAAAAATCTTCGTCACTTCAGGCACAGTGATGTATGTCTGCTTGATCAGAACCTCCGACAGAGATGATCCCTTTATCAGTGGTATCGAGCTGAGGACCCTCCAAGACGGCATGTATCCACAGGCCAAGCCAGGAACAGGGCTACATGCACAATCTAGAATTGATGTTGGTGGAAATTCGACGGTTAGGTGAACATTTTGAACTTCAGATATTTATGTACGGAAATCTAAGCATCGTAATTAACGAGCTAGGAGTGTAGATAATAATTTTGTAATGAGAGGCAATTTTAATGCAAGTACTGGTATGCTTTATTTAATGATTTCGATGAATAGTTTTGTATGGCTAATTATGCAGGTATCCTCAGGACAAGTTCGACCGCACTTGGACACCAAATATTCATTTAGACTCTACTAATCCTAATTTCTATAAATCTGTAACTTCTGAAGTGAGCATCTCAACGAACAATACTGAAGACCTTCCCCCAACTGCTGTCATGCAAACGGCGTGGGTTGTAAACAGTTCGACCGGCGTAGATTTCAGTGATACATCGGTCCAAGGGAATCAATTACTACTGTTGTTGTATTTCGCAGAGGTCCAGATGCTCAACAAGTCGGAATACAGATCTTTTAACATCACGATAAATGGGGGAACGGTTTTTAAAACCATTACTCTCCCTCGAAACTATTCTGCCGTGGAGCAGATATTCGTATTCGTCTGCAACGGATCAAATCTTTTTTCACTCTCGAATCTCACTAAATCCCCTTATCCTCCTCTAATCAACGCTTATGAGTATTACGTTCTATTTTATACTCAACAGCCGACATATTCACCAGATAGTAAGTGCCCCGACTAAGCTTCTCTTACTTAATTACCAGATGATTCAGTGACTGACAGAGTAGTTCTCAAACTGCAGCTCAAGCTCTTGAGGCTATCAAAAGGAGTTTTAACATAAAAGATTGGGTCTCCGATCCTTGCTATGTCATCCCTTGGAAAGGGATCGGCTGTGATAACAGTTAAATTAAAGAAATAAAAGCAAGTTGATCATGAATTAATATTTTAAGATTAATATTTGGGACTATTGCAAATGGTGAATTGATATTCAATGGGATGGTGGTAACTTAATAAATACAGTTGTTTGAGTATAAGAGTGGGATTAAGTAAATTAATTTTAAATAAGGAGTTGGTGATGAGACTTGCTTTTATATTTTTTGTATTTTTCTCGGGTGTGTGGGTGATGCCTGTACACAGGTGAGACTATTTGGGTGTGTGGGTGATGCCTGTACACAGGTGAGACTATTTCAAAGCTTCCAGAAATTTGAAAAGGGATAAGACTACTATAAATTGATTCCAAACGCCAAAACTCTAAAAGACTTACTTTCATACTCCAATTATATCCTCCAATTTTACTGGATGACCTATAAGTGACTGAGAATCATAAATTGCTATTTAACGGTAACGTTCTCACGGCAAGAAATACATTTAACTCATAGAACATAGGTCTGACAGATAATGTGGGGTCCCAACTCGGAATCCCTTTGATTTCATGGAATAAAAATTACACAAATGCAATACTTTATAGAGAACCGAAAAGAACTATCATGCTTAAACAAGGCGGAAACACCGATATTCACATATTCCACGTGGAAACACTGGTATTCACATATTCCAGGCTTTTAGCTAATACATTATACTGCCTGATGCTCAAAGCTTCCAATATTTTTGTGATTTTTTTCCTTATAAGAGAGATCCCATAGCTGCTGCAACTTATCATTGCAGAAACTTTATTGCAGCTTCAAGCGCATCAAACGCCTGCACAAACCAAATGAATCAGTCACTCCATCTTCCGAAATGAAAAAGAAAGTCGGACTAAGTCGAATGATTCAAGATTCATGATCTCAAGATATTCTAAAAGTGATATTCAAGGGTTGGTAAATAATATGTCAAAGGAGTTGAATGGATTTTATGAAATAAAAGTTTGTAAAAGGCGTGAAAACAAATTTAATGGATTTTATGAAATAAAAGTTTGTAAAAGGCGTGAAAACAAATTTATAGGTAAAAGTGAAAACCCAAAAGTATTTTATTTTAGAATAAGAGTTTTTTTTGGGACAATACGGAAATTTACCCAGATATTTGGCAATTAGTTTTTTGGATAATTTATTTAGCAACTGATTTTTGCCATAATCTATTTAGGCAGGGATGTGTTGAAATTAAAAGGTGAAACTTCACAAGAATATATCAACCAGATGAATAAACCATCTAACTCATAATTTCTGTATCTCTAAAAATTATCGAACTCCAGAGAACTCACTATCTAATAATCGAAAAGTTACAAGCTTGTAAAGAACTAAGATATTTTAAGCTTGCCTGCGCTCCTATTCGACAGAATTACTGCCCCGAAGATTTGTAGTTGGGTAAAGGAATCTGGTCTGCTTCGATACGATTCAAGTCCTCTAACAGAATCTCGTAATGCTTCTTCACTTCCTGTGGGGTTTTCCCACCAACCATAGCAGCCACTTTGTGCCAACGGTCAGGAGTGTCCTTGTCGTAGATAGCCAAGGCGTTCTCAAACACTTTGTTTTGCTGCGAAGTCCACTTTGTTACAGTACCGCTGGAAGAAGCCGATTGACTACCCAGATTTCTTTATCTCTGGAAGCAACAACTTCAAGGACAAAGTTCAAACGCAAAGTTTAAGGTATGTTTACCAACCTTTCATTCATAGTATCTTCATGTAACAAACAAACGCCAAACTTAATAAACACGCCAAATTATACTCTATAATCTAATAGAATTATAGAAACAATGAAAAGCCCCAAATGTTTGAAATGCTACATGAGCACATAGATAGGTTGGGAGTTTCTATAGAATTGTACCAAAACGTAGAACCCAATGAGCAACTTCAATATAAAACTCTAACTAAGGATCAAAGTTAAATTCATAAAAGCATACTAAAATCAATGGCAAAATTTAGAAATGAAGACTAAAACATAGTACCCACTTCCTCCAAATGATCTGCTAGGCAGTAAAATCAGCGGGATTCTAAGCTAAAAAACCTGTATGAAATCCAGGGTTGTGAGAGGACGGGACACACGAGGGGCTCAGAGGGGCATTCCAATTGATGTTTTCTATCAAGGGGCGAGGAATGCAGTTTGCATTGGACACCACGACCTCTTGTGTTCTTATAAACGGTGAGCCAGTTGTCGAATATCTGATACTTTACTCGAATGAATAATGAGTAACTCGTCTTAGTGTATACAAACCACACGATGAAGTCTGCATCGAGACAGTAGGAATCAGAATCAGAAGAGTGTCGCTTTCAACCATTAGAATCCACTAACGTGATTCTTTCTGAGCTGCAAATCAACAACACAATAACAAAAAAAACCAATATTTATTGTGTTATTGACTTATTAATAAGCAAAATTATATATGTCCACACTTGGATAATGCACTGGTTTAAATCCAACAATAAGCGTATAAAAAAACATCATATACACTCAAACTCAAGTCAAAGGCTCTGCATTCGAGTTTGTCTACGTCCATTATTTTTAATAAATTAAAGCTGTGATGAACCAATTTGTAATCAGGCTTAAAGGTGGAAATCCAATGTCTCTCTTCTACTAACACAACTTTGATGGTTGGTTTCCTTTGTTTATGTGGTCACTTCATTCGGGATTGTATTCTTTGGGAATCGAGTGATCCTGGACCATGTTCAGAATCTAGTATCTATTAATAAAGAATAGTTTTATATTATAAATCTAATAAACCATTTAAGAAAAAAGTAAGAGTGTTGTCATTGGAATTTTGGAATAAAACTTATTTTTCTGTTTCTTAAAAGAAAACTCTAAGCCAACCCATCCAGAGGACTTCGCTGCTCGATGACAAACAATTTGATCCTCGAGTTGGGCTTGCTAAGATTAGCTTTAGAAATATAGGTCGACCGACCTCGCTTCATACTAGTACCGATATTCTAAGTATTTGTTAGCAAACGTTGAATTTTTGCACTTTTGAGAAAAGTGCAAAAGCAAGGTTAGAACAAGCTAAAACAATATCGTATATTTTATTTTATTCTTATCAATCAAGGCCAGACAAAAGAATACTATGAGAATCATTTTATGCCTTGGACAGTTACACTATCTTACTTTACAGTTACCTTAATCTGCTGCAAATTTATAGATACTGTTTTTGTTGTTCTCATAAATCACTTCGTTTTTAGTGGTGCTTGGTCGAAACTCTTAGAACATCTGGCTTTGGGATTCTCTGGTAAAACCCATTTTGGAGCTACAGCACAGCTCAACCAACAGACGCTGTTTTTGGTGGGGCTTGGTCGAAACTCTTAGAACATCAGGCTTTGGGATTCTCTGGTAAAACCCATTTTGGAGCTAGTAATGGTAAACTCCCGCAGGTTTAAAGCTACAGCACAGCTCAACCAACAAATGGATGTCTTCATCAAACCTCATGGATTCTTCATTGTATAAGGCAATTGATAGTAAGTTTGTATTCACAACTTAGCAGGGCTGACAAGGATTTAGGTAATCTGCTTTATATAACAAGTTTTTTAATGATATATCTTTAAATTTTATATGTGTATAAAGATGTTAAGGAGGCTACAAACCATTACATTATTATAACGAAATATTTATTATGAATTTAACATTGTTATACAGGAAAATTACATCAAGATAGTGAGAAAATAATATTTTTCTCAATTGAATTAAAGTTAAATATAGTTGAACTAAAACCTATATTTATAAAACAAAAATTAACAATAAATTGTGGTCAACCTAAGACTTCGTAGAATTAAACTATCCATTTGCAGGTATTTTTAAAGATCTCAGAATTAAACTATCAATTTGCAGATATTTTATATGTGAAGATAAGTTAGCTTGAAATTCCTTGTTGCATATAGAAACATTCCAGATTGATATTGAATATTAGCAGACAGATAGGATTAAATAGCTACTTTGTCGCTGTAGTGAATGTAGATGAGGACGAAACTTTGCAGAACTATCCTTGATAATTTAGAACTTAGAACTAAATGTGGTAATAAAAGATAACTTGAGAATGATTAGAATATTCCATGTTGGGAAAATATTGCTGAATATTCCTGAGTTGAGAAAATATCGCTGACTGATATAACTAGGAATATTTTTGTAGGAATAGTTTTTGCAATGAATTAGTGGATAAGAAGGCTTGATGTTGTTGGACATAAGGGAATATCTTTTTCATTAATTTGTTAATCTTATAATTGATTCTAATTGAAAATATTATTTAAATTTGATATCATAATTTTTTTTAATTGATATTCATTAATAAAAAAGGATTACATAGTGATATAAAGCTGGACCATTTTCTACAAGCCAAGACAATATCATAAAGAACATAAATGTTCAGACCATATCCCTTGCAATAAAGAGCTAGAGGCAAATTCAATACACCATAACACTCATTTTTCCACCAATCATTGGGTAGATAGAAGTGTTATCAACAAGCATATCCTTTACAGTTGAGAGATAGAGACATCTCCAACACGGTATAACATTAATATTGTCATGAACCATTCGGCAAATGGAAGTATTACCAACGAATATTTAGTCAAAGTACCATGTATGGCAAGACTGCAAAGACATAGTTGTAACACACATAAAAGATAAGGCACTACGCGATAGACCAAATTCACACCAACAACGAGCAACATAACCATCCCATAGACAACATGTGCACACATTAGGATCCAATTACTGATGAACATGATGAAATCAAAGCCATTCTAGGACGCCGAGCCCATAGAAAACCTAGGAATGAAGCACAGTGGTGTTTTAACATACAAACTTGATACACATTTGAACTATAAGGATCACCTACATAACACCAATTAGTAGCGTATATGAGATCCAAATCCTACTCACACCAAAAATCTTAATATTTAGGAAGGGCACAAAAACCACCTCATACCAAACAAATTCTATGTTGTGAGAAACAAGAAAGACATCTACAATGTTGTATCAAGATTTTCAAAATGGTGACAAAAAACTTGAGAGCAATTTCTAGTCTTGATTAGATGAAATGATAGTGTGGTTCTGAGCACTATCAACCAGCGGATCAATAGGATCTCTAGGGGGATCTCTAAGATCACTAGAAGCTGAATCTAACACCAGAAATATTTGCACTGGAGCGAGTCTAGAATCCACATTATCTAGGGAAAAGCTTTGATTTCGTAACACCATGAAAGAATGTTCTAGTTGATTCATAGGAAAGGGTTGAATTATTCTGAACCCAACATGACCATTTCCTCCCCTCCTTATCATCATTCTATGACGAGGAGGCATTAGAACTATGGCAAGTGAGTAGTGAAGACAACTATGAGAACCTTGATTAGAGAAACAAGATAACAGACAGAGCATCGATCCTTGAACCCCTGATTGAAAGACTAACAAATCATCCCCCAATTGCCACACTAGAGGACCAAATTCAAGTAAATTACCCAATTCATTACAACATAGACACAAAACCCTAAATTACCCAGAGCCATGACATACCATGAAGGTTACCAATACCCAGATTAAGAACTAGGTGATTTTGGCATCCACAACACACAATGTCCTCAGCAAGGTGGGAACCAGAATAACTAAAATGAATTGCGCTATAAATAACTGTAAGTATCCCCAGTAAAAAAGCTTAGAGTATTCCAAGAACATAAACTAGATACAACCAAACAAATCCCTTTCGAGATACCAAACTTTGGCAATCGGAGCAATAATCTTCCTAAATTCAAACACACACTATAATAGAACTAGGTTATCAACAAACAAAGCGAATGTTGTAGAAGGAGATGAAATACCTCCACACTTGCATCAGACTATCCAGAAACAATGGAATTTAAGGTATGGATGCAAGCTCAACAATATACCCAATCTATGCAACATGCAAAAGAGAAACCAAGAGCAGCGACCTCAAATGAAATGAGACTAGGTGAAGGATGTCGAGGATGAATCCTCAACTCTACTCCCATGTGTTGGAGTCACCATTACTGTTACACCAAAACCCGCAGGTGTTAGTAAACAGACACATCGCTAGATTTAAGCACATGCCACGAAACACACGGGAGCGTTGGATCAACACCACCATTAACAGGGAGCACAACAATCTCCCCCCTCAATGTGAGCCACGTGTGTTTTGAACTCGAGACCTTTGATTCTAATACCACTTGTTGGAGTCATGATTTCCGTTACACCAAAACCCGTAGGTGTTAGTAAACAGACACATCGCTAGATTTAAGCACATGCCACGAAACACACGGGAGCATTGGATTAACACCGCCATTAACGGGGAGCACAACACCATGTTGCACATACCTCCACCACCTTTTGTAGGGAAAACCAAACACTCCTCAGTATTTCAAATAATGGGGACCCTTTCCATTAATTTTTGGCTAAGCATCTTTTATGATTTTCATTTAAGTTAATTGTTTTACAATTTTATCATTTTTTCATTTTCGTCGGATTTATGTTTTAATTGTTTCTTTGAATCTGATTTCTTATAAGCTTTCCATTGATACTTGTTTTGCCCCATTTGGTCCACTGGTTTGTAAATGACACTACTTTGAAGTTTGATCATTTTCTCATGTGGATTAAAATTCTAAATAAAATGTATAAAATTTCAATTTTTGTAACTAATTAAGTTCAATAGTGATTCATTGTAAATATTGACTTTTAATTAACTTTTATTAATTTTTCATTTTCTCACTAAAAGTCCTACAAAATGATTTAACTAAATCATACAACCGATGAAAATGCATTTCGGATCTTGGTAATTTATTCCAATTTATTATTTTAAAACAAATTACGAAACTCAGAATCTTAAAAATTTCAAATTGACTATAGTTCAATTTGTAAGATTGATAATTCACATAGCCTCACTCATCTTTATTAATTTAATATCCCCTAATACCACAATCATGGGAAACATATTAAAAAAATCTTATCCCAAAAATCATATCGTAAAAAAAGCTTCTCGCAAAAATCACAAAAACTTATTGCCAAAAAAACCATATCGCAAAAACATTAAGGTGCACATTTAAAAAGTCTCGATCATTCTTTCTTCCGAAATGCGATAAGCCTTTTTCTCCGATAATGTATTAAGACCTCCCCTCCTTTTTCATGTAATATTCAAGTAATAAAAATGAACGAATGGTGAGTTATATGATTAATAGGTACGGTGAGTTATATAATGGATGGGCTTGAAGTTATAATATAGATTTTAATATGTAACTTTGAAACATTAAATATTAGTAATTAAATTTTATTCAATTTTATAAAATATGGTTAAATTAATTAATATATAATGTTTGATTAATTTAAATTTAATTTAAAATTAATGGTATATATTTAGTTAACTAACATCTAATTTGAAATAATAGATTTCATTTAAAAATACATTTTTTTAATTAAAAATTTAGTTTTTTAGCCTAAGCAATAGAATTTCCAGAATTCTCGCAATTTTAATATACCAACTTTAGAAGCTTATAAATGGAATTTTACTTTGGCCAAATGAGACCTAGGATAGCTCATTGGAAAGATAAAATCATGAAGAATATTTATGAGGAGGATTCATTAACAGATTCGAACATTTATTGAGTCTAAAATCCAACAGAATATCAAGCTCCAAATTTTTAAATAAAACTAATTTTTCTGAGTTTATTTTCTACATTTTTATTTCTCAAAGCCTCTTCTGAATGCAAATCCATTCGTCAACGATATCCTTGGCCAATTAAATCATCACAAACATAAACAGAAAGCTCAGATTTCCTTCTCAATTATTTATTTAATTGAATTTGATTAGATTTTTTTTAATTCCAGATTTGGCATTTTGATTTTATTTTTGCATTTTAATTTTGTTTTGATTTGATTTTGCAGGAAAACAGTTGAAGAGATGAAGAAAAAAGAATCTCAATCAACGAGAAGGCTCCAACAATACAAGAATGTAATTTTGAGCCAATAAAATTGATTGAACATATTTCTTCTTCAACAAACTTTCCTATTTTGAATTCCTTTGTAAATATTATAAATAATAGATTGTAGAAGGTAATAGGGGCTTCTTTCCTCTGCAATTCTGGAATTCTAAAAGCAATTTTGTAATAAGAATTTAGAGTTTTAGGTGGGAGGAGTGAAAATCTCAGATCTAGGGATTGTTGAAGATTTTTCTTTTGCATTCTGAATTATGTGTGATGGATAGAGTTTCCACTTCTGCAGTTCTTGTTGTAGCAACATAAATTCAAGCATTGTAAAGGACTGTTGGAGACCAGCGGAAGAGAAATAGGTTCAATAAATTGGCATTTCTAATACTACTACTTTAAATACTAGTTTCATTTTATGATAGGAGGAATGTGTCATTTTATTCATATTTGTGCACTTTTGTTGGTATGAATAATTTGTCTCAATCATATGTTGTTATTTATCTCTTCTCTTATGGGTTGAATTTTAATTTCTGAGTAACTATTTACTCAGAAATCTTTCTTTTAATAATGGTTTAACAAATAATAATATGTTGTGAATTTCTTCTTCATATTATTGTTTAATTATTTGAATCACTGATTAAATAATCAATATCATTTTGTGAACTTCTTCCTAAATGTTGTTATTTGATTATTTCAGTTAAGAGGTCTCCAAATAGAATGTGTTCTGGTATTCATAATATCAACTTATTGAACTACTTCGTTAGCCTGATATTCATTATAATCCAAACATATTTAAATCCCAATCATTTAAATATCTTACTCTTAGTTGGGTTAGATCTATATCTGTCTAATTGAGATAGGATTAGGATTTAGTTATTTTTGCTTGCATTATAGAATAAGTTTGCATTTAGATTTAATGTTACATTATTCTAAGTTTTCTTCCCAAAGAAGCGAAATTTAGTTGTGGCTTGGTTGAGCCCTAGATCAGCTTAAGGATCACTTTCTTCCCTAATCAACAAGAGGGCTGATATGATATCTCTTCTCTATTGGTGAATAAAAGTCATATTTTAAAGCCATTAGAGATTGAGAGAAGGTAACTAGACCTAGTTGAACCAATCAGAACCACCATTCGCAACGAAAAATGAGTTGCTTTAAGGTTGAGACCGGGTAATTATCCCCCATCTTGTTGCAGCAAATTTCGAGGCTTCAACATTTTGGCGCTAGAATGAGGGCTTGAAACTTGTTGTCTATTGGAGCCTTTGTATTCTAAATTCTTATTATTTATGATGATGACTCCTATTGGACTTCTAATTTGGAGTTGTATCCATGGAATTGCATCTTCCAATGCTCCACCCAAAGTGGTAAGGCTCTTATCTCAGGTGAAGTTTATTGGTAAGAGAAATTCTTCTACTTTTAATCATGCCCTTCAATTTATTAAAAAAATTTCAAATTATGATTTTCAAATAATTGATGAAGGCATTTTATGCAAAATCTTTACTCTCATATTTGCGGCAAAAGCCAGAAATTGGTGTCGAACTCTTCCAGTTGCCTCAATTCATAGCTGGGATCAATTTGTTACAATGTTCCTTTGTAAATTTGATGTCTATAACTACGAACAGGTATGTGACGATTTTGAAGATTTACAAAGATTCGAAAATGAATCTTTGATTGATTTTACCATTAGGTTTCGTTTAAATTGTTTGAAATTTAAAATTGAAGAAAAACCTGCAGATGAGGAATTATTAGATTGTTATGAACATATTTTCTCTCTTCCTCCCATTCATAATCCATGTGAAAGTATTTCAAGCTTTGTTCAAACTCCTTCCAATTACATTAACACAATTGAGAATTCCAATATGAAGATGCAAACAAATGATGATGAAGTGGCCTCTATTATGTATGATCAATTTTTTCATTTAGTGCACACTTCTTACAGTATTGATAGTGATCAAGATGCACCTTCACATGTCAGTGAATCTCAATCACAAAGCTTGGAAAATTTTACTACTCAAATGCAAGAAGATACTAGTGATAATATTGAAGAAGATACCACTTTGAAATCTGAAAATTACTGTGTGTTAAATTTACAAAATCAGTTAATAAATCAGCAAATACAAGCAACAATCAAAGTTTCCAATAACATGCAGCCTGCTGTACAAATTTCTAAACTCTTGGATGATGAGAAAATGCCAAATTCAAGACAGCAAAGCAACATTCTTCAAGTAAGCACAAGTACACAAATGAATGATCTCAAATCTGAAATTTACAATGAGAAGAATGCACAAGAGTTCTTAAATAAAGACACTTTTATAGCCATTGCTTTTGATTCTCATTTTTCCCTTTATCCTGATATTTTTGCTAATAGCAATTTATCCTCTTTTAACAGTAATGATATATTAGAAAACAAAGGGGCTGATCTTAGTGAATTGCCAATTAGTTTTTATCAAAATAGAGAATTAATTATTCATCATTCTTTTGGCATTAATGAACATGTGCTTTATATTCCTTCTTGTTTTGATACATTGGATAAGATTGAGGGGAATTCTAATGAATGCCATGAGGTCATTTATGATAGTTACTTTGACATTGAGGACATTGATTTTTCTACTTCACTATTGAATCCTTATGATAAAAATCTAATGAAATGTGAAAATGAAGGACACTCTAATTCAAAAATTATTTCAAGCAGTTTTCATTTTCAAATAATTAATCATACTAATGATTTCAGCATTCAGGAAAACATTCCAATTTATGATTTATATGATGATTGTTGGGTAGCAGACCCCCCCCATAATGGTTTTGGGGCTCAAAGTTCGAAATTTTGGGTAAAGGAATGGTAAAAGCTCCGCGAAATGCATGGAGTGCAAATTGTAATGGGTTAAGTCCAAGGGTAGTCTGCCCTAAAATGTAATGGAGTAATCTATAATGTGTCGGCTTGCCCATGGTCCACGGACCATGGGAATGTATAAATAGAACAAGGATCTAGGATTAGTAGACAGTTTTTCGAATGATAGCTTTGATGTATGGATTTGTGAAAGCGAAAGTGCTCTGAGTTTGTAAGTTCAAGTTGAGGGCAGTAGAGGGTAGAAGAGGCTCTGCAGCTGTGTGTGCAGAGGCCTGGTAGAGCCCGCAACTATGTACACGGGCCCCTGTAGTTGAGTGCGCAGGGAGGAAAGTGGAATGTACTGAACAGAATATCAATAAAGATAAGTGTTTCTGAAATATTGTGTATATGATCACCGATCTGAATGTTTATGCTTATGTTATGATTTTATGAAGTATATTTATGATTGCGCGCACTGGGTTTAAGTGTTAAATGTTTTCTTAAAGACAATAGGGTATAAATCAGATCTATAATAACAAATAACAGTAGTAAGACTAAGGACCTAAGATATTCGCAAAAGTCCAGACTACTGCACAGAATAGCAGAAGGACATAGATTGGGTTGTGAATTCTCTCGTCCTCATTAAGACATCCCTAGGGTGTGGAAACCTGGTTCCAACACCCTCCCATACTACCTCGAGTGAGACTTCAATCCGCGCTTCGCGGATTGTTGCCGAAAGGGCTGGTAGTATGAGATTTTGTTTGGCTAAAAACTCTTCCGAACCTAGGTCAGAGCCCAATAAGCCAACAAATGGTTTCATTGCCAGGATCGGGATCTACCTAAAGGGATGTCTAATGCCGGAATGCTGGAACCATACAAGGAAAGAAGTTGAAGATTGATGGGTCGGAGGGTTTATCACTGAACTCGTGATAGACGCAATTATTGGCAACAACGAAGTTGCAAAGAAGTTTCCTCAAAAGAATCGCGAGCAGAGAAAGCTTTAAAAGGATTGAAGGGTTAATTTTACCACTGTGAAGGAAGTGGAGCGTGTAAGAGTTACGGTTTAGTATGGCGAACGAAATCAAGTTGCATGTATTCAAAGGAATTGGAAACAAAGATCCCGATCAATTTTGGTTCGTAGTGAAAGCAGTATGGGAAGCGCACGGGGTTACAGATGATAACATTAAAAAGGCCACATTAGTGAGCGCGTTGCAGGACCGCGCGTTGACATGGTATATTAAGCACTCCAGTGATCATCTGAATGCCAGAATAGCAGAGATCCAGGATGCATTGAACAAAGAGTTTAGTCGACCAAAATCAGAAACTTAGTCGATCATTGGATTTAAGGAAATTGCGATGCTTCCAGGTGAGACACCGTGGGATCTGGATCAACACCTGAAAAGTATGATCCGTGAGGCAAATATGATGCTTTCAGATGCGCAGCACCGCGCTTGGTTTGTGGCATCCCTAACACTGCACCTAAGGACGGCGCTGTCACAACAAAAGATCTCGACCTAGGCCAAAGCATTAGAGATAGCGATGAGGTTGCATGAAACGCCAATACAAGATCCTGGGTTGGGAGTCCAACAAATCCACGTGCAACTGCAAAATCTATGTTTAGAGATGCAGAATTTGAAGAAGGATAGGGTTTCGTGGCCAGAAGTATGCGAAGAGGTGTGGTGTATAAAATGTAAGGGCCAAGGTCACGATAACGATCACTGTCCTGTATTCGTGAATTATTCGACAAGAGGGGCACCTATGCCACAGAGACTAGAGGCGTCGGCTGGTCTAAGTGCGTCCACCGCCCTCTGGTGTGTGATTTGTCAAGTAGGAGGAAAGCATGCGACGGGAAACTGTCACCTATTGTAGAAATATACCCAGGCTCTGCAGCAGCTGTACTGTAATTTTTGTAGATCAGTGGGTCATGATGAGTGAACATGTCGAAATTATGAAATAATGATGGATAGAACTCCAGCCTATCTAGTGCAGGCGGAAACATGAGGGCCTGATCCAGCTGCAGCAATATCGCTGGGTGGCTTCCAAAGGCATGGTCAAGGATGAGGAGGGATAGGACCAGGACGAGGGCACGGATAGTTAATCTGCTACAACTGTGGAGGACTCGGGAACTACGCACGCGACTGTACGAATCTTACGAGAATAAGTTGCCTGTACTGTGAAGAATTTGATCATGAAATGATAAATTGTCCAACGCTAATTGCCCAAATGCATGAAAAAGGGGTGTTGCAGCCCACTCTGATGCAAAATGTCCAAATGATGAGATCTGAACCACGCGAAGACGACCCCAACATGAATATGATGCTTAGAAGTGGCACGACCATGGGGGAAGATAAGGGGAAGAAGCTTGAATAAGAACCTGGGTACGTAAGGCTCCTACAAAGGAACCAACATTTGATTTGCATCATGCGAAAGAAACATTTATGGAAGCTAAGAAGAGCTTCGTGGAGGTCTCTACTTCAGGTAGTATGGATCAACAAGAGATGGATCTAGACCCCTCACTACTAACTACCTTTTTAGAGACATGTATGAAACTGTTGCGTGATAATAAGGCAGTCAAAGGGCTACAAGAATTAATCGCTAGATGCGCAGGACCTAGGGAGCCATGCGTAGTCTGAAAATTGGGGAAGCATGCCCTACGCACCGAACGTGAAATGAGGTTGACAGTGCAAATTGGCGAATATGAGATGGACCAAGTAATCTTAGACTTGGGGTCGGACACGAACGTACTACCGAAGCAGACTTGGGAGCGCATGGGCAGGCCCATGCTACAGTGGTCCCCCATTCAATTATGAATGGTGAACCAACAAAATATCTTTCCCATGGGAAGATTAACAGGAGTAACAGTAGATATTGATGGCGCGAGCACACAGACAGATTTCGAGGTAATAGAAATTGTGGATGATAGTAACCCTTACCCTGCATTACTCAAAATATACTGGGCAATGGATATGAATGGAGTTATTAATCTAAAGAAGTGGAAGATGATTTTTGAGACAAAGTCCCTACACGTGATCATGCCACTGGACCGCGCTGAAGGACGACGTTACATAGAGGCCATGCGCGATGATGGAAGTGATGAAGAGCTCGATTGTATATACAAAATAACTGTGAGGAACCAGGATCGGTGGCTCCCTACTATCGATGAAAGGGCCCCATGGAGGACCGCAGAATCCTGCCTATCGGAGGCTGATGAAGATGATGAGTAATGGCGCAATCGGTTGAGGGAAGTGACGATGCTAAATTGTAATATGAGGACCAAATCCCTGCATTGCGTAACTGCCCAGGCATAGGATCTACCAACCTATGATGGACTAACAGTGGTGGAAGAATTCTTGCACCAGTATGAGAGCGCAGTGCCCGAAGACCAGAGGTTTGATGCATTAAAATGGGTGTTGTCGCAACTCCTGCACATTGGTGGGGAACAAATGAAGGGAACTTTGAAAACTGGAGGGACTACAAAAGGATGATGCTAATAAGATTTGGGAAGCCGGAGCTACGAATAACTGAGAAATATGATGGACACGATGACCTGCACAGGTACCTCACAAAATGGACAAAAGCCTATGGAGAAGAACCCCAGCCTGAATGGGTACATCTACTTTATCATACCTTGGATGTCATTCCCAGAAATTGGTATACTGAAATAGAGCTTTGACATTGTACGGGCGAATGGGATATATTACGTGAAGGGTTTTTACTAACGTTCTTATTTGAGGACCAATGGATGGATATCGTTGATGATGCGCTGTAATTTGTCAAAGCCGCTATCTTCAAATTACCACAGGAACCTGAAGAAATCATTCAACCAGAATGGACACATCAGTTAAGCCATGCCTTAGAATGTTACAACCTGGAAGCGGAGGATGATGATGATGATCCCCAAAATATTAACATTCCGGAAACAGAAGGAAACCACGAAGTTCAAGGACAAATGATTGAGGATCCTAATATCACAAAACCACTAAAAACAAAACAGGTGAACATTGGTACAGAGGAAGAGCCGAAGTACGCAACTTTCGGGGACTATTGGGATGATGCAACGGTGGATAAAGTCGTCGAGTTACTGTGCGAGTATCAAGACCTATTCCCGACCAAACTGACAGAATTGAAAGGCATTCTCGGCGAACTATGGGTGATGAAGATAACTCTGAAGTTGGATGTGAAGTCGATTAAGCAGTGCCCCTACCGTTTGAATCCGAAGTATAAGGAAAAAGTCCGCGAAGAATTGGACAAGATGCTTGCAGTAGGAATTATTGAACCCGTCGAAGAATCTGACTAGGTGAGTCCTATGATAGTGCAAGAGAAGAAACAGAAGGGTGAAATTCGAATCTGTGTGGATCTCTGAAAACTGAATGATGCTTGCATTCATGACCCGTTCCCAACCTCGTTTACAGATGAAGTCCTGGAGAATGTTGGTGGACAGGAAGCGTACTCATTCACGAATGGGTTCTCAAGATATCACCAGATCAAGATCGTGCCAGAATATCGGAGCAAGACCACCTTCGTGAACGAATGGGATGCTTTCAGTACACTATGATTCCCTTCGGATTGAAGAATGCGCCCGCGATATTTTCACGTGTAGTAGTAGCTACGTTCAAGGAATTCATTCATTAGTTTCTGGAGGTTTATTTTGATGATTGGACTGTATTTGGTCTAGTCAAGAAACATGTGGCAAGCTTAGAATTGATGCTGGATACGTGTCCACGACACCAGATTGTGCTAAATCTTAAGAATTTTACCTTCCTTATTTCTTTCGGAAATCAGCTCGGCAATGTAGTCTGTAGACAGGGCCTGATGGTGGACCCGGTGAAAATTGTTGTCATACTCAATCTGCAAGCACCGCGCAGTGTCAAGCAACTTCGCACCACGTTGGGACATACTGGGTACTACCGGAAGTTTATTAAGGGTTACACACAAATCACAGCACCAATGGAATAGTTGTTAAAGAAGGATGCCACGTATTACTGGGATGAGGACTATAAGAGGAGTTTCGAGATTCTAAAGGAAAAAATGGCCTCTGCCCCAATTTTAGTTTTTCCAAAATGGGACATCGAATTTCATGTACATGTGGATGCACCGTGTATCACGCAGGGTGCTGTACTCACGCAGGAAGGAGTAGAAGGCATTGATCATCCGATTGTGTTCGCAAGTCGGCCGCTGTCAAAAGCAGAAAAGAATTACTCCACCACTGAGCACGACAGATTGGCGATGGTATATGTGCTCCAGAAATACCGTCACTATTCATGACAAGATGTCTGAGTTAAGACGAAAAGGAGCAGGCAGTGGGCAATTAAGTCATGGAGTACGAGCAATCTACAGTCAATCTAGCATTAATAGGCCAGAAAAGGAGGGAATGGCGGAATTTGAATTTCGACAAGGCTATAAATCACAGTGGGACACCTACTGCATAAATTATAGTATCTGGAGGCTCGATATGGAACCCATGAACCTTGATGGTGGAAGACTAAGCCGAGTAGAGATGCAGGACTTTCTAAACAATGCAAGGTCGCAAGCTGGGGGCGCCATGCTGCCTCAATGCAGATGGTGGGAGATGTACCAGAAAGCTTTAGACAAGTAGCAGGACCAATCCGGATGCCGTTCCACAAACCATGGATCGACAAACAATCTATGAAAGCTATGGGATAGACAGTGGATTCTGAGACAAATGACGAAATTATGCTCACAAGTTCATCTCTGACAAGCCTGGAAGATTGGGATCTCATGGAAAACATCTTTCTTGCAAAATTGCAACACAGGGTGCAACAGATATTGAGTATACGGGACCAGACAGTGCAAACTTGCTATACCTTCATGAAGAGTTTGTGGCTCTGGCGCGTCAGCTAGAGCTAAAATACTAGAAGGATCTGCTTTTTGTTAACCGAGCAGAGCAGAATGAGCATCATCGGTTTAGGGAACTAGTGGGAGCAATGGAGTAGGAGCGTGAAGAAGTGTGCAAGAAACAAGGATGGAACAACGAGGTGCAGTATGTCACTCACAGGGATGGTAAACCATGAAGTCTTAACAGCGCATCTAGCCACATCGACGAGTGACTCAGGATGAGTCACGATGATTATGTTGGGAGACTGTTGGGTAGCAGACCCCCCCCTGTGTAACAGTTTTGGGGCTCAAAGTCCGAAATTTTGGGTAAAGGAATGGTAAAAGCTCCGCGAAATGCACAGAGCGCGAATTTAATGGGTTAAGTCCATGGGTAGTCCTCCCTAAAATGTAATAGAGTAATCTAGAATGTGTCGGCTTGCCCATGGTCCATGGACCATGGGAATGTATAAATAGAACAAGGATATAGGATTAGAAGACAGTTTTTGGAATGATAGCTTTGATGTATGGGTTTGTGAAAGCGAAAGTATTTTGGGTCTGTAAGTCCGAGTCGAGGGTAGTAGAGGGTAGAAGAGGCTCTGCAGCTGTGTGCGCAGAGGCTTAGTAGAGTTCGCAGCTATGTGCGTGGACCCCTACAGCTAAGTGCGCAGGGCGGAAAGTGGAATGTACTGAACAGAATATCAATAAAGATAAGTGTTTCTGAAATATTGTGTATCTAATCCGATTTGAATGTTTATGCTTATGTTATGATTTTATGAAGTATATTTATGACTGCACGCACTGGGTTTAAGTGTTAAATGTTTGCTTAAAGATAGTAGGGTATAAATCAGATCTATAGTAAAAAATAACAGTAGTAAGACTAAGGACCTAAGCTATTCACGAAAGGCCAGACTGCTGCGTATAATAGCAGAAGGACGTAGATTGGGTTGCGAATTCTCCCATCCTCATCAAGACATCCCTAGGGTGCGGAAACCTGGTTCCAACACCCTCCCATATTGCCTCGGGTGAGACTTCAGTCCACGCTCTGCGGATTGTTGGCGAAAGGGCCTGAAGTATGGGATTTGTTTGGCTAAAAACTCTTCTGAACCTGGGTCAGGGCCCAATAAGCCAACAACGATCAAGATCTCATTCCTATTCATAGTCATGATTCTCTTTCTAATTCACAAGCTGGTATTAGCAATCATTCGAATTCTACTATTCTGACCAAGTCTTGTGAAAAGGAAATTGTTTTAAGTTGGTCCCAATTGTGCTGTAAAAATAATTGTAACACTAGTGTAAACTATGATTTCATTTTATTTTGTTTAAATTCAGATTTATTTTCTGTTTTTTATTTTCAATTTTCAGATAATTTGTGTTGGCATATTGAGTAGTTCAGTATTAAAACACTCAATTGATGAATTGTTTGAATGGGAAAATGAAGTTTCAGGTTTTAATTGTGAACATCAAGAGCTATTTCTCTTCCAATTTCAACTGATGTTCATTTATTATCGATTACTTCTACCTTCTCAAAGGCAGTGTCAACAAGAGAGTGTATTTTCACAATATGGCCAGCAATCTGATTTAATTAACAATCTTCCATTGTATTTAACAAATTTCCATCCATATTTCATAGACCCCTTTGAAAAATATTTGGAAAGTTTTCCTTCACAGAAGATTGTTAATAGTTTAACACTTGTACATAACACTAACAAATTTATGGAGGCCATTGTATCTAAAAACACGTTTTCACGATATGGCCTATCATCCCCTCTTTTGAATCCCTTCCAATCATTAATAGAAACCCATCTAGATTTCTATTATCTAATTGAAATTCAATTGGAAAGGATATTTCAAGAGAAGGTAATTATAAATAAACTGCTAACAGTAACTATACAATCTAAATTTAGATTTATTTTCCTTAGTCTAATTTTATTTGTATTTTTGTTATTAATGATTGATCTGTAAACACATGCAAGAATTAAAATGCTTACATGGTTACATTGGAAGTATGATTATACCCAATCATGTTTCCTTCATTAAGTTAGAATTAGGAATAGATTAATTTAGATTAGATTTCTTTTTTGTTTGCACTTATTTCATTATTTCATATTTTCAATAAAGCAAGTAATGAATCTGACTTTTTCTGAGCATCCCCTTTCATTTTCGGAAAGCGGCTTAAAAAAAAAGAAGCTCTTAGGTCATACATATTTGTGAAATCACTTCATTGTCTTGTTTTGGAAACAATTCATCACGACGATCATACATAAATAAATTCCAAGAATTTGCTATAGCTTGAAATTTTATTTTTATTCACAAGTGTCTTAAAAGGAGCTCAGTTTCACCACTCTTGTCTTCCTATGTAAATTGAAGGTGGATGTAATATGAAAGTTCATTACTTAACATTTTAGATTAAATAAATAGGTGACCTTGAACATATGAGAATTTTGAAAGATACATGGGAGAAATTAAAGATTCATGAGGTTAAATTTACACTCAATTTTCCTCCATGTATGCATTTTAAAAGGTTCATCTTCATCTATTGTTTGACTTTTCTTTTTTATGATTTATTGCCTATTTATGATTCTGTTTATTTTTGTAGATCTTTATTGCTTTGATTTTGGAGACTTGAGACAAGCAAGAAACTGTTTTAAATCTGCAACATGCTGAGGGAAGTATTAGTTGTTTTGTTAGGATTTGAGGATTAATTAATTTTCCTTATATATTTCATTAAAATTCCGTTTATACTTTTAAAAACATTATCGGGAAATTCATGTTGGATCATTATAATATCACAAATTCTTCATAAGAAAGTTGCGAGAACATCTTCCTTTGATCGAATAATCCGATGGTTAATCAAATTATTGAATGGAGTTTTTATAGGAAGAAAAGTTGAGTTGGACACTTTTATTTTCAATACTTTTAAACATCCCAATCTCATCATATTGTTGTATAGTATTATCAAAGAATCCCAATGATGGGACATTTCATATAAAGCATCAATTGAAGTATTGCGATATCCACCAAATTCTAGACCTGATACCATATTTAATTCATTTTTAAAAGATATCGCATCCACTCATAAAATCACAATTTCAATTGTGACGTACATTTAAAAGTTCTGATATCTCGAATCTGATAAGAGATTGAATATATTTAATAAAACTAACGCATTCATTCTTCATCGAAAATCGACATATCAACGATGTTAAATCTCGTTTTAAAATCATTCGATCATCGATCTCCTATAAACCCAAAGTCGGTCCCACAAAGATGCCACGTCTCATATCACATTTCGCATTTTGGAAGTTTTCAATTGAGCATATCTACAATATCTCGAATCACCGATCTCTGATAGTTGATTTCACCAATATTTCGATGATCATATAGTCTCAGATCATATAATCTCACACCCAATATGACATTTAAATCCAATTTTAAAATATATTGCGTCCATCGTAATTTCAGTTGGAGCATATGTTTAAAAGTTTCAATGTCCCGGATCCAATATGAAATTAAATCCATATAATTAAACAATCAGATCCATTCCATATCGCATATTGGCATATCAATGATATTACATCCCATATTCGAAATCTTTTGATTGTCAATATCTTATAAAATTCAAATTCGGTCCCATCAATGAGCCACATCATCTATCGCAAGAATCATATCAGCATTTCCTTTTGTTAACAATTCTAATCATCGATATGACTATCTCTGATATAGCAATCGTTCCATTGAAATTTCCCATTGCATATGCTCATATCACAACCTTGCAATCACAACACTTATATCACATCACGAAACTCAAATCACATATTGTCTTGACATCCCACGATGCAATAAAATCTGATATATGCCTCTCTGCCAATTAATTTTAACTATTACATAACATTCAATCACATATCAACAAAGGTGAATCTCGTAGTTTGAAGTTATTCTTGGAAGAAAAACTTGCAATGCAAAAAATTCGATAAGACATTGTGTTGTATAAAATATTTTAAGTCACTTTTGGGAAACCACTATGGTAATGAAGCAATTGGTAACAAAATTGTAACATGGTTAAATCATTTTTATTTCTCTTATATTTGAGTTTTAGATATATCACTCTATATTTAATATATGGAATTCAAGACCTCCCCATCTACACATCTGTATTTCATTATCTTGGATTTGGTCTTAATTCTGAAATATTTATGAAAAACACGGAGTTGATATGAAACTTATAATATTATGAGAACATTCATTGTTGTGATTCATTGAAAAACATCATTTCACTCTCATCTTTGATGAATTCAATTCACTTCAGATTCCTGGAACATGAAACATTGTTTTCTTCTAGTTTGTTGCTTGTTTTAGTTTAGATTTAATAAGTGATGATTGTTGTCAATAAGATTTCAGTGAATTCAACTTCTTCATCCTAAAGGAAGAAGTTATATTTTATTGAAGTAATTTATACCTCTCAGGTAAAAATGAATGCAATTCTCCAATGGTAGGTTTCATGTACCCATTATCATTATTTTACTTTTGTTTTTAGTTTCGTTTTTAATTTTTGTTGATCTTTAATTGTGTTTTTACAGGTCTTCATGAACCTATTCACCTCTACCAGATCAGTGCTGAAGTTCATTCTATTTTGTTTAGTTTTCTTTGATATTATTGAACAAAGCAATAATAATCCTCATTGAATCAACTAAAATGGGGAGTTTCTGAACCTTTAACTGTTTCCTTAAGAATTTATTTTGTTAGAAAATGGTTAAGATGATGCTTTGAAACAAAACATTGACACGAGAGAGAAATTTTTTTGTTATCGTTGAATTTTATCATCATTGTTATCAAAAGCCAAAACGCTTATAACTCTGCATGATAAGATTTATCTAAAAATCAAGAAAAAATGAACATTCACATAATTCTTTTATTTTATCTCTTTTGTTGAGACATTTGTATGAGTAGTCTTGATGGAGTTTATCTTTTAAATTTGGATTTTTCCTTCAGTTTTTTCTTTCTTAAATTTTATTTTGGTTTTCTAATTTCTTTTCTTACTTTAGTTTAATAATTCTTTTCCTTTTGCTTTCAGTTTTGATTTCATTTTGGTGACTCTGGCATGATTTATATGAAATACCTTTCTCCTCGCTTGACAATGATTGACATATATGGAAAATCTCTTAACCCTGTCCATTTCATGAATTTCATTTATCATTAAAGGCATATCCTTATGTAACCATAAAGTCATCTGGCTTTAAATATTTTTCATGGAGAAACACACATCCTTTCTAAGTCATTGAATATACTTTTTCAAGGAAAGATTTGATTTGAGTTTAATACAATGAATCCCTCCCACCGCTCCACATAAAAGGCTCTGATTGATTGCTGCAGGGAAATAATTTGGAGAAAACATTATGAAAGTATTATCTCCATTAAACATAAATATCTATTACCATCCCACCTCTTTCACTCAAATACATCATAAACTAAAAGCTTGCAAATATGCTTATCAAAAGAGTGATTAAAGAGGAAGCATGTAAAATACAAGTAAACTTGTC
Organism: Pinus tabuliformis; assembly: GCA_031772625.1. Classification (NCBI taxonomy): domain Eukaryota; kingdom Viridiplantae; phylum Streptophyta; class Pinopsida; order Pinales; family Pinaceae; genus Pinus; species Pinus tabuliformis. Next base: position 44,570,906 of record CM062817.1, on the reverse strand, counting down.
GGGGCTATGGACACTCGCTCGCAACGCGACTAGGATTTTATGGCATAAAAGACAACTTCATCATGGTACTTTTCAGGCTCGCTGGCAGCGAAGCGATGTAAGAGCCAATCATAAAATGGATACATGCTTTATCAAAAAATCTTATCTCTACCTTCTTCTATTATTATATGAGGTAGTTTTAAAACAAATTTTCCCAAATTTGGATTCATGACTTTTACTCTAGTTTTCTTTTACTACTTATCTTTACAAACTCATATTGCTTAATCTATTTTACGTGGGATCTATGGAAATATTTTAATGTTAAACGATTTCGTAAACTCCATTATCTTTAACCTTTGGATAAATTAAAGTTCATTATCTTTAACCAGAGATAACTGGTTCTTTCCAGTGTGTCACCATTGTTGTAGGGAAAACCCAACACTCCCCATTATTTCAAATAATGGGGACCCTTTCCATTAATTTTTGGCTAAGCATATTTTATGATTTTCATTTAAGTTAATTGTCTTACAATTTTGTCATTTTATCATTTTCGTTGGATTTATATTTTGATTGTTTCTTTGAATCCAACTTTTTATAAGTTTTTCATCGATACTTTTTTGCCTCATTTTGTCAACCAGTTTGTAAATTGCACTATTTTGAAATTTGATCATTTTCTTTCCTTGACTAAAATTTTAAATAATGTATAAAATTTCAATTTTTGTAACTAATTAAGTTCAATAGTCATTCATTGTAAATATTGAATTTTAATTAACTTTTATTAATTTTTCATTTTCTCACTAATGGTCCTACAAAATGGCCCAGCGAAATCATACAATCGATGAAAATGCATTCCGAGATCTTGGTAATTTACTCCAATTTATTATTTTTAAACAAATTACCAAACTTGGAATCTCAAAATTTCAAAGTAGCTATAATTCAATTTGTAAGATTGATAATTCACATGGGTCCCACTCATCTTCATTAATTTAATAGCCTCCGAGACCAATATCATAAAAAAAACTTATTAGAAAAGTCTTATCCCAAAAATCATATCGTAAAAAAAAAAAAAATCTCTCAAAAATCATATGACAAAAAGTTTATCACAAAAAAACATCGCAAAAAAGCCATATCACAAAAACATTAAGGTGCACATTTAAAAAGTCTCGATCATTGTTTCTTCCAAAATGTGATAAATCTTTTTCTCTCATAATGTATAAAACCCACTCCTCCTTTTTCATATAATATTCAACTAATAAAAAGGAATGAATGGCGAGTTATATGATTAATAGGTATGGTGAGTTCTATAATTGATGGGCTTGAAGTTATAATATATTTTTTAATATATAACTTTGAAATGTTAAATATTAGTAATTTTATTTTATTTTATTTTATTTAATATAGTTAAATTATTTGATATATAATGTTTGATTAATTTAGATTAGATTTAAAATCAACTGTATATATTTAGTTAGTTAACATTTAATTTGGAATAATACATTTAATTTAAAAATACATTTTTTAATAAAAAAAAATCAGACTTTTACCCTAAGCAACAGAATTTCCAGAATTCTGGCAATTTTAATATACCAAATTCAGAAGCTCATAAATGGAATTTTAATTGGCCAAATGAGGCCCACGATAGCTCATTGGAAAAATAAAATCACGGAGAACATTTCTGAGGAGGTTTCATTAACATATTTAATCATTTATTGGGTCTAAAATCCAGCAGAAGATCAACTCCGAATTTTTAAATAAAACTAATTTTTCTGAGTTTATTTTCTGCATTTTCATTTGTCCAATCATCTTCTGAATGAAAATCCATTTGTCAATGATATCCTTGGACAATTAAATCATCACAGGCATAAATAGAAAGCTCAGATTTCTTTTTCAATTATTTATTTAATTGAATTTGATTAGATTTGTTTTAATTCCAGATTTAGCATTTTGATTTTATTTTTGCATTTTAATTTTGTTTTGATTTGATTTTGCAGGAAAATAGTTGAAGAGATGAAGAAAAAAGAATCTCAATCAATGAAAAGGCTCCAACAATACAAGAATGGAATTTTGAGCCAATAAAATTGATTAAACAGATTTCTTCTTCAACAAACTTTCCTATTTTGAATTCCTTTGTAAATATTATAAATAACAGATTGTAGAAGGTAATAGAGACTTCTTTCCTCTACAATTCTGGAATTCTAAAAGCACTGTTGTAATAGGAATTTAGAGTTGTAGTTGGGAGGAGTGAAAATCTCATATCCAGGGATTATTGAAGATTTTTCTTTTGCATTCTGAATTATGTGTGATGGGAAGAGTTTGCACTTCTGCAGCACTTGTTGTAACAACAGAAAGTTAAGCAATGTAAAGGACTGTTGGAGACCAAAGCGAGATAAATGGATTCAATAAATTGACATTTCTAATACTACTGTTTTAAATACTAGTTTTATTTTATGATGGCATGAATGTGTCTTTTTATTCATATTTGTGCACTTTTGTTGGTATGAGTAATATTTCTCAATCATATGTTGTTATTTATCTCTACTCTTATGGGTTGAATTCTGATTTCTGAGTAACTATTTCCTCAAAATTTGTTTTTTAATAATGGTTTAAAAAATAGTAATATGTTGTGAACTTCTTCCTCATATTATTGTTTAATTATTTGAATTACTGATTAAATAATCAATATCATTTTGTAAAATTCTTCCTAAATGTTGTTAGTTGATTATTTCAGTGAAGAGGTCTCTAAATAGAATGTGTTCTGGTATTCATAATATCATCTAATTTAACTACTTCATTAGCTTGATATTCATTATATGCTAGACATATTTAAATCCCAATCATTTAAATATCTTGCTCTCAGTTGAGTTAGATCTATGACTACCTAATTGAGATAAAATTAAGATTTAGTTCCCTTTTCTTGCATTATAGAATAAGTTTTCATTTAGATTTAATTTAACATTCTTCTAGGTCATCTTCCCAAAGAGGCGAACTTTAGTTGTGGCTTGGATGAGCCCTAGATCAGCTTAAGAATCACTTTCTTTCTTGATCAGCAGGAGGTCTGATATGATATCTCTTCTCCATTGGTGAATAAAAGTCATATTTTAAAGCCATTAGATATTGAGAGAAGGTAACTGGACCTAGTTGAACTAGTTGGAACCACCATTCCCAATAGAAAAGGAGTTGCTTTGAGGTCGGAACCTCCACCCCATAGCCTTTACTCTGTATTTATAATGTAACACCCTCCTCCCACATCTACCCAAGTAACCGGCCAACCGGGGTAAACGTGTGACGAGAAGTTACTATGATATGATTTGACATCCTAAATCACCTTAAGGAAGTGGAACTGACAGAAACACACCATATAGACATTCTGTTGGGCCTCAGTTTCATCTCATTTTTCACTCAAAATATTTCATGCTACTATTTCATTAAATTATTATTGTTGTAAGTATTTGTTACTTCCTTTGTTTTAACGGGATTAAAATACCATTAATGGAAGTTTAATAAAGGTTTGTCTGTTGCAGGTTAAAGTTGATTTGATCATGTTTTGAACCTACGCTTTCCGGCCTACAGTGTACAATATATTCCTTCACCAATTCAGTTCTTACAGTGTGCCTGTACCAGTGTAGTTAGCGTGCCTACACCAGTGCAAGTTTTACAACGTGCCTCCACCAATTTGGGGCTTTCATATATTGACACATTTATGGGAGAATCTGAAAGAGGTTTATGATCAAAATGTCATTTGAACACTTCCACATAATCCAAGACACACCTAGGTCATACATATTTATATTTAGAGAATAATTAATGCTACAATCCTAAATTTGTAGCAGTTTCTAGACTGCTTATTTACACCTCGATTTCGTGTCGATCATAGTGAATCTCATAATTTTGAAACATGGGTTTTTCTCCCAGCATAGGAAATTGATTAAGCCTCAGGACATTTTCCAAAATTCGTAATGGTTAAGGAGATACGAAGGGGGATTTGGAGGAAGTTTGTTAAAAATACCAACTTTTCCAGAATTCTAGAAAATGCCCAGATTTGGGAAATTCGTGGTAAGTCTCCATTATTTCAGTAGGGAAACAGTTGTACTGATATTCTATTAATGATAATTAGTTGGGATTAAATCCCCATGATGTTTGCAAAGGATTGGCCTGTTTTATGCCATGTTTGGAATGTAAAAAGATTATAAAAGAAGAGCTATGGCTCCAAGCCTAGCTAATTAATTTAGTCAAGAAATTAAGCAGAGGGCAGAAGCATGCATAGGCAGGCACAAAACAGAAGGGAGGAGAAGTTGTTCCAATGTAGCAACACGTGGATTACAGTGTGGAATGCTTCTCCTACTTGTTGGGATTAGCCAATGTCTGCATTATGTAAAAGACTATGTTTTTTTAATTAATTTAAGCAATTTTTATTCATGCTTTGTCTATTCATCTATTGCATATAATGATTTCTATTTCTGTGTGAACTAGGCACTCAAAGAGGGTGCGAGCTAGCTAGGTTGGCCACCAGACCAACTTCACACTGCTCTCATATTTTAAATAGAATTTCATTTTTTGTTCGTTTGCTGTGTGAATTAGATTTCTTTACAGTTTCTTTGTGCCTTTGATTGATGTTATCTAACTTGCTACATATGTTTTATTTCCAAGAATTAATGCGATTTGTTGCAGTCCATTTTCTCAGTTTTAAGGTTGATTTGAGTCACTGTAAATTGTTTCTATCTCATTTGTTGCATTATTAATTATACTTGTACCTAAAATATTTTAAACAAACATCGTGTCCTTCCAGAATCCACAACATTGGCTCTGCCTTTATGAGCTCTAACTCGAATTCTATAAATTAATCCAGATCAATTAATTTATATCTAAAGCTGCGATCTTTACATTTACTGAGCCGATATTCATAAATACGGAAACTACATGTTTGAATTGATAAATGCTTGATTAATATTATGGTTTCCTTTAACTTCTGGATTGTTCTTACACATAATTAGTGCATGCACGTTACAATATACAATAGTGTAAGCAAAATTAGTACATGTAGAATTAGTGCAAGCATAATAGTTTGAATTGCTTCTGAATTTATTCCAGCAATTACAGTCTTTTCGTTATTGTGTCGGCACCTCTTTATTTCCAGTTTTGATTTCCCTTCTGTTTACTTGTAATAAGAATTTCCTTTTTCATTGATTGCTTTTATTTTCCCGCATGCCTTTAATTATTTGGATTGGTGTTTCTTGCACTAGTGCAAAATTACATTTATTTTTGAGATTAATCGCAAGATAGACTAGAATTTGTTTTGCGGGTTACCAAGGACTCTCTATCATTTCCAGTGCTACGTCTCGAAGTTCACGAACTCTCCAGATTGACAAATTAAATGTTGGTACATTTATAGACCCTATACTGCACATTTATTAACTCTAAGTGTCCAAGAGTATCAAAGAGAGAGAATAGAGATAGAGAGCTCCAAAGTTGAATTGACAAAAGTCTGTTAACAGATCCTCATAAGTCTTTTTATTAACGAGGCCTATATTTTCTTCATTTTCCATTATTTTCCTTCATTTTCCTCCTCACATGCAACTTGTGAACTTTCACCTCCCTTTGCTCCCAATTTAAATTAATTTCATAAACAAATGTGCCAAAATGTCATTTTTATTTTCCAAAGCCTTTTCCATTACCTTTTCCAATTTCCTTAGCCATTAATCAATCACCAGTGATCCCCGTCATTATGTTTTTGCCCAACTTTCATCTTGGAATATGTGTCCCATCAACTATGGTTATTATTTTTAGTTTACTAACTTTTATTACATGGCTTTTTCACCAGAGTTGTTACAAAACCCTCCCCATTGGGGGAATATCGTCCTTGGTGTTCAACAACACCTATAACAAATAAGGCTTCTATAAGAAAAACATACTGCCCATGGAGATTTATAACTTAGCTTGTTGTAGTATTTACAATGATCATCCTTGTGAGAAGAAAACAACCATGACAACATAACAAGTATAAAATCATAATGACATGACACCCATACTGCTTATTGGATTTTTATAACATTTTTCATGGTGTTATTTATTTCCATATACATATGTACATATATGAAACATCACCAAAATGCGTACCAAAACATATACCAAAACATCCACTTAACTAGCGAATAAGGAAGGATACATAGCCCAAATCTGATTTGCCATCTCCTATGTAGCTTCATCAGGCCCAAAGTGCTTCAATTTCACTTTAACCTACTTAATTGTTTGGTTACGAAGCATGAACATATTTCTCTACAAAATTCACTGCAGTTACGGCTAAAATTCTCCTTTTGGCTCCACCTACAATACAAACCAGTCAATCACATGATCAACATATTTAACATACTTCTTAAGAAATGACACATGGAAAACATCATGAACTTTCACTTTTGGAGGTAGTGTAAGTCGATAGGCTACTGGCCCAATCCTCTCAATGATCCTGAAGGGTCCACAAAACTAGGGTGCCATCTTGGAATATGTTCCAATCCACAAGGAGATCTTATTCAATTTAATGTGCAAGTACACCTGTTCCCCATCCGAGAACTCCTTCAAAAACTTGTTATGATCTGCATAACTCTTCTACCTATCCTGTGCTGCTTTCAAATTCTTCTTGATTACCTTCATTTCCTGTTCCATTTCCGCCAGCATGTCTGGTCCAATAAACACCCTGTTAACTTGATCACTCCAACTGATGGGAGTATTACAACTCCATCCATACAATGCCTCAAACAGACTCATCCTCACATATTCCTAATACCCAATGTTGTAAGCGAACTCTACCAATGGAAGATACTTTTCCCACTTCCATTATTGATGCATCACATACATCCTCAACATGTCCTTCAATATCTTGTTGAACCTCTCTGTCTACAGATGATAAGTTGTACTGAACGTGAACTTTGTTCTCAAACCTTCAAATAACTCTTTCCAAAACTCGGAAGTGAAATTTTCATCCTTGTTTGACACAATATTCTTTGGAACTCCATGCAATATGACACAAACCTAATGAATACCTATGTTGCATCACTCGTTGAGAATGTAGAGTTCACTGGAATGAAGTGCACTACCTTTGTTAACTTGTCCACCACTACCCTGATGGAATCATGTTGTTTCACTATCATTGGAAAAACTGTTATAAAGTCCAAGGAAATTACTTCCCATTCCCTCTCTAGAATCAAATCAGTTGTAGCAGTGCACCTGGATGCTTACACTCTACCTTCACCTGCTAACAATCCAACAACCTAGTTGCAAACTTGGTTCCCTCACTCATAAAATTTGGCCAAGAATAGAACATCTTCACTGTTATCACTGTCTTCTCATAACCTGGGTGACCTTCATATGGTTTCACATGAAACTCCGTCAAAATCACCTTCTTGAGCTCATTGTTATCTAGCACATATATCCTGTCCCTAAATATAACCAATCCATATTTTGTGAAACAATAGTCCACATCCTGTGCACCTACACCTGTACTTGTAACTGTACCACTACCTGTACTCTGCTACAACCTGTGCATGATATCCATATACCTGAGATACTACTGCCCTACCTGCAAGATCTTATCTTGTAAATTTGTCCCGTAGGAGCTCATAGCCACTATGTGATTTACTTGTATCCACTTGCTAAGAGCATTTGCCACCCTATTCTCTTTACCTTTGATATACCTGATCTCAAAGTCGAACATACTGATTGTAGCCAACCACCGAGCTTGCCTGCAATTCAGATTCGGTTGGTCAATTAGATATTGCAAGCCACTGTGATCACTCATTAATACAAACCTCCTGCCAAGAAGATAGTGCCTCCACATATTCAATGCATGTATGATCGTTGCCAACTCAAGATCATGTGTCGAGTATTTTTGCTCATGCTCATTTAGTTTCCGTGACCCATAGCATACCACTTGTCCATCCTGCATAAGAACTCCACAAAGTCCTTCCTTGCAAGCATCTATACATACTACGAACTCTTTGTCTGGATCTACAATCTTTAACACTGGTACATGTGTCAACAACTACTTGAGCTGCTCAAAACTGGTCACACACTCCTCTTTCCATTCAAATTTATTACCTTTTCTCTGCAATCATGTGATGGGATAAGAAATTTGTCAGAATTTCTTGATGAACCTCCTCTAATAACCTACTAACCCCATAAAAAATGTCACCTCATCCACATTTCTGGGAGCCACCCACTCCATGAAAAGTCTTGCCTTTTTTGGGTCCACTACTATGCGATCCTTCGAAACCGCATGTCCCAAGTAGTGTACCTCAGTCTAAAAGAAATTGCACTTGCTAAGATTAGGATAAAACTGATGTTCTTTCGACAATCTCAACACTTCTACTAAATGCTCGACATGCTCTTTCTCATTTTTAGAATATACCAATATATCATCAATGAAGACAATCAAAACCTTGTCCACGTACAGACGCAACACACTGTTCAACAAGCACATAAAGGTAGCTGGAGCATTAGTTAAACCACATGGAACTACAACAAACTCATAATGCCCATACCTAGTTCGGAAAGTTGTCTTGTTGATGTCCTCTTCTTTAATGTGTACCTGATGATATCTAGATCTCAGATCAATATTTAAGAACACTATTGCTCCCTCCAATTCTCAGTAACAAATACCTATTCTTGATGGTCACTTTATTCAACTCCTTGTAGTCAATGCATAGCCTGAGACTACCATCTTTCTTCTTCACAAATAGTACTAGTGCACCTCATGGTGATACACTTGGCCTAATGTATCCCCTGTCCAACATTTCCTTCAACTACAGTTTCAACTCTACCAACTCAAGTGTACTCATCTTGTAAGGTGCCTTTGATGCCAGAGCTTCTCCTAGCACCAACTCAATAGAAATGTATACTTCCCTATGAGGTGGAAACTCTGAAATATCTACATGAAATACATCCTGAAACTACTGTAGAACTGGGTACCTTCTCAAAACATCTGCATCCTCAACTTCCTTACCTTTTTCACTACAAATGTGCACTGCAAATAACACATACCTTTTCCTATGAGTACTCTTGGCCTGTACAGCTATCACCATTCTAGTTGTTATTTCTTTCTTCTTATCCCGCAAAACTCTTTGTTCCCCATTTTAATCCAAGCACTCAATGGATTTTTTATAACAATCAACCTTGGTTCTATGAAGGTACGACCAATCCATTCCCAACAACATACATTATGATCCCAATAGTAATACATTCAAATGTTCTTAAGTAGGCATATCATTCAAATAAAATGTACAAGCTCTTACCCAATGATGAAGTTGCTTCTTTGTACCTGTAGCCAACTGCACTAACCAAAATTTTGCTTGCACTTCTTTGTTCAAACCACACTTATCCACTAGGTCAGGATTAAGAGAAATATAATTAGATCCAGGGTAATTCAAAATAGAAATAACTTGATCACGAATATAGTTGTCCATCTCAATGATAGATGCCTGATGGTTTTCCTGTCTATTATCTAGCGCTGCATAGATCCTAGGAATACTCTGACCAACATCTCCCACTGTTTGTGCCTCTTGAGGACTATAGGTCTATGGTTTACCACCTTGATGCTGTGGACAATCTCTCCTATGATGATCCCTTCCACAAGTCCAACACTCTATAGGCTTCTATCTTGCATCCTTATTCTGATCCTCAGATCGAAATCCTTGTCCTCTGTCAGATTTATTAACCTTCTTAGATGGCATTGCATTATCTTTATTACATGTACCCTGAGGTATTTCTCGCTTCTTGTCCCATTTTAATTTTTTCTTATTGTTTCCCTTCCAGTCTTTCTTTGTCTCAGATCTGCACTTGGATTGTTCATAGAAATTCCTTAGATTTCGGATGGCCTCCTCCAATGATCTACAATCATCAAACCCAATTCTGTCTTTGAATGCAATTAGTAATCCACTAATTAATCTATAAATCTTGGCCTTCTCTTGCTTGATGTAAGGCACCTACCTTAGTAGCTCCAAGAACCTGCTAGTGTACTCTCGATCTGTCAACAATCCCATCTTTAACTCATAGAATTATTTTTCCCTGTCATCGAAGTATCTCTCTGATAAATACTTCTTCTTGAATAGTCTCTCGAACTCATTCCAAGTCAGGTCCTTCTCATGAATGAATCTAACATTCTTCACATCTTCCCACAAAATATCTACTTTACCTTTGAGACTAAATGTAGCTATTTTGGCTTTCATATTCTCTAAATAATCATGCAACCTAAAGAACTTTCTCATATCAAACACTAAATAAGATCAATGTTAGGAACATATACCTAATCCCATAGATTGATGACCTACTGGACCAACTCAAAGGTGTCAAGTACTTCAGCAAGATCGATTTAAATTCTCCCTATCACCAAGTTCTAATAGAACCCACAGATGTATGGAAGATCACCTTCAAATCCATGGAGGGCCTCTTTGAGTGGTTGGTCATTCCCTTTGAGTTGAAAAATGCTCCTACAAATTTTATGAGATTGATGGATGACATCTTGCAACCTTTCACCAACTCGTTCACGATTTTATATCTGGATGACATCCTCATCTTCAACAACAGTTGGGAAAAACACTTGCAACATATTCGGCAGGTCCTTCAAACCCTGTGGTAGCACAAACTATGTGCCAACTTGGAGAAATAATCCTTTGGAATGAACCACATCCAATATATAGGCAACATAATTGATGAGAATGGCTTGCATGTGGATCTAAATAATATCTAATTAATTCAGGATTAGTCATCCCTGACAACTCTCACAGAGCTTCGTAGATTTTTGGGTGGCCTTTCTAATTTCTATCGAAGGTTCGTTTTGGGATTCTCTCATATCACTTGGCATTTGAGTCAAGTTACTAAGGGTGGAGAAAAAGCAAAGTTTTTCTCATTCAAAGCACAAAATAAGGCATTTGTGGATCTTATACATTGCCTTTGCTCTATGCTAGTACTCACATTGCCATCCCTGCAACAACCATTTAAAATTGAGACATATGCTGCTGACTATTCTATTGGTTTAGTTCTCACCTAGCAAGGGAATCTAATGGCTTATAGTAGTGACACACTCTCTGATACTGTCAAAAACTATCCCACCTATGATAAGGAGATATACTCCTTCGTGCAGGCTTTTTGGCAGTCGAAACATTACATTATGGGGAAGGAGATGATCATCCAGAAAAATCACTAACCTCTTTAGTTTATGCAAACACAAGGGAAGTTGCAGAATAATTTCCATCAGAAATGGTCTAGATATATGCAATAACTCCATTTTAACATTAAATACAATAAGGGAACCACAAATAACCTTTTATATTGCCTTAGTCGGTGGCCGGTTGCAATACTCACTAATGTTCTCAACTCTTGTGGGTAGAAGATTTATATATGGATGTAGTTATATAGAAATGGACCATAATTTTCCACCACATACAAGATGATGATGGATGGTAAGAAATTACTAGATTTAAACCTCGAGGACACATTATTATGCTACCTAGGGAACCTTTTTGTTCCTTCAAGCAAGTGTGCCAACTTGATTTTGGAGGCGCACTATAGTTGGGTCACATGCACTTTAGTTTGGAGAAAACCATGGAAGTATTGCATAAGTATATATATTGGCCAAAACTCTAACACGATGTTGGAAAATATAGCATATCTTGCATTGTTTGTGCCATCACGAAGCCAACCATTAAAAGAAAGGCTTCTACACTACTCTATCTATTCCTAGCCAACCTTGGGAATCCATCTCCATGGATTATATGGATGGCCTTCCTTTTACTATGCATGCCAATGAATGTGTATTTATGGTCATTGATATATTTTCTAAGATGACTATATTGACTACTTGCAAGAAGAGTATCATAGTATAACACACTACTAAACTCTTTTTTAAACGACTACGGGAACATTTTTGGATTCCATAAACCATTATATCAAATTGGGATGGAAATTTCCTAAGAACATTTTGGTCGAGCCTCTAGTCATTATTGTACACTAAACTCACCAAGTTTGCTGCATTCCATCCTCATACTAATGGTGAGACAAAGGTTGTCAACAGGATGATAGTGCACATACTACCCATGTACAACTCCAAGCATCCATGAACATGGGATGAGAGTCTTCCCATTGTGCAACACATCTATAATAAAGCTCTTCGTAGCTCCATCATTCACAACCCCTTTCATGTGGGTTTGGATTTCAACCATTGTGTCCCATTGATGTTGCAATTCCTCTTGCGACTACACAGGAAGAATATGCACATGTTCATTCCAAAATCGATAAAGCCACTAGGTTTATTGAACACATCTATCACATCTTCCAATAGGTTCAATATATCTTGGGTAAAGCTAATTCCAAGTACAAACAATTTCATGATCAACATCAGGTGCAACATAAGTTTCAAGTGGGTGACAAAATTTGGTTGTATTTGCATAAGGAACACTTTATCAGACCCCATCAGAAGCTTCGACCACTCTGATATGGTCCTTACATAATAACCAAGGTTTTGGGTGATTCTTTCGAGCTAACTATTCCACATTCCTTGAATTTCACCAATATTCAATGTGGACTGCCTTCGACCATGCTTCCCACCATTGCTGGACACATCAGAAATCATTAAGCAACTGACACCAAAAATGCTTAACCCACATTGCATTGAACAGACCACGCTTATCGTGGAGACACAAATTATTAACACTCTCCAAAAGACTATCCAACTGTATCGGGTTTCCAAAGCAAGCCAACTCTTGCACCAAGGCAATTGGCTTACTAAGGACCAAGTTCAATAGAATTTTTCCCATTTCATGGAGGCACTCAACGCAATGGGGACCATTTCTTCCTAACGGGGAAGGACTGATCTGGGTGGATGATGTGACCACCCACCTATTCCACTTGGACCCCTAGAATTGTTTTCTTGTAGTTTCCTATTTTCTAGCATCCTTTCTATTCTCATCAGTTTTTCACGTCCTAAACTTTCAGAGCTATTTTCAGACCGTAGATTTTTTTTTTTTTGGAAATGGGAACACGAGGGATGATATTTGGGTATTTTGGGTCAAAAATTGTTTTTCTCAGATATATATTTCTAACGAGGCATCATACACGCCAATCGGAGATCGTATGCCCAAGTTACAACCCTAAGACATTGACCTTCCAATTAACCCCTTTGGAACCCACAAACGTTTGGCACCTCATCTCCTAGGGTTAGGTGTTTGGATGTTTAGGGTTTCCCATTATTTCTTAATGATAAAAATGCCTTGGAGCATCATTGTAACTCAGTTCAAAAGACATGTAGCCATAACATCTCTTCTCAAAGATAAGCTACCATCACCCGAGCTAGTTTGTTTCCTTTTTGCATGTAAACAATTTTCAATAGTTGTTATTTACTAATTGAAGGTTTTCCTTACTATTTATTCATGTTTTTGTTTAAATTTGCGTTTCATTTTGTTCCTTCATAAATCCATATTAGATGTTCAATGTAGGAATTGTGCGTTCATGTGCATTTAGATTTTCCTCTACCGCCTATGATAGAAATATGTTTATATGGATTAAATGGTTAACTTGTATAAATTGAGAATAAGTGGTCTTGAGGTTTCAGGATAGAGATATCACAAGTAAATGGTCTAAACTTCCCTGTCTTAAATACTATTATGAAATTTTATGGCTTGGACTTCAAACACTCAAGCTATAATTTTCCTCGAGAATAAATAGAGTCGGGCACAAAGAAGGTTCTCCTTCCTCTTTACAACCTTGTCACATAACCCCTAAATTGGTTGTTGGGACCCAAAAAGAGATATGTCATGTACTTTATTTGTGTATGAGAGGGACTTTGATGAGTGGGAATTGGTGGAGTCAAACCCTAGCGAAACCATTCCATGAAGGCCAACTATTGTCCATCATTCAGAATTTGCAACTTAGGCATTGACAATAAGAATGACTATTCGTCAGTCAATGTAGACTTAAGGGAAGAGACAATGGGATCCATTTGGAACTAGGAGTGTTGGAATGTTTTTTACTTCCGACCACTCAACGCCTACTGTTGAGACTTGCATAATTACAATAGGGTGAGGGAATCAATGGAGGTTGGCCAACCTAGTTATATTTCCATTGTGGAACCTTTATTGTCCCCTTACTACTTACTGCCTACTTTCATCTCTTCGCATGAAGCTCTAAAAATTCCATGGGAAGTAATACAAGAGCCTGACATGATGTGGACCTGATGCAGTGAGTCCCATTAGGATGACCTATTAGGAACATGTGGAGGCCACATAAGAACTACGTGGCCTACTCTTGACATGCCCTCTCTTAATAGGCCATAACTTCAAATAAGTGTAACTTTTGATCGAAGAGTTAGATCAAAGTAAATTTGATACTACCAAGAAGCTCTAAGTAAGCTTAACACTACGAGGGTATCAAATGTCAATTCCATTTTCCTGAAAACACAAGATTTTCACTAACCCCGTCTTCATAACATAACATGGAGATCAAGCCAAACATTACATAACACCTTCCTTAGCCTAAGAATCCTTGAGGTGGTGGAATGGAGGTTGTTGCATTGTGTGCCCATTAGTTATAAAAGGTGAGGAGTAGAGGAGAAATTTAGGAAACCTAAGAGGGTGGTGTAGAACTAGTGGTGTGCTATTATCATTCAACATGTTAATCTATCCCATGTGGCATGAGTGTTGTTGAGGATGACTATGGACTTATTAATTTGTTGATATAGAACACAAAACATTACATATCCCAAAGTATTGTTATTGGAATCAATGATAGTTTCATAATATGGGTAAACCACATCAAAGTTAATTAAATCGATGTTTCATTCCATATTAGTGTGGTACATTGTGAAGCCTTAGTGTTGATATCATCTTTTTGGGCCAATTACATCACATTTATTTAAAACCAATTTTACTAATCATAATAATATGGTTAATAACTAAATCACATCAAAATTAGTACTAGAATAATCACATTGATAAATGTGGTTTATATATATCAATAGGTGTATATCAAACATACGCACAACCACATTAGTAAATGTGGTTGATAAACACCAATATGAGTATGTCATTAATATTGTTAATCATATTGTTAGAGTGATTAGACTTTTTAAGTTTTAATTTTTATTAATAATTGTATTATTAATTATTAGAAAATAAATATTATTTATATTATTTATTAATATTAATGTTAATAAACCTAATATTATAAACCATAACATTAGAACCCAATATTTTAAACCTAATATTATACAACCTATATATTAAACAAATTATATTATAAGCCCAAATATTAAACTATAATATTATAAAACACTATATATTAAACCCTATAATATAAACCCAAAATTTCAAACCGTAATATTAAACCCAATAATGAGAAACCTATTATTACAAATCATAATGTATTAAACCCAATCTTATAAAAGCTATATTATAAACCCAATATAAACATTACAATGATAGAGGAAAATTATGAGTGACTTTTGACTTTTATGTATCCTTAATATTATAAACCTAGTATTAAACCCAATATTATAAACCTTAATATTGATATCAATATTATGAACCCAATATCATGAACTCTATTATATTTAACCCAATATTATAAACCATAATATTCTAAACCCTAACATTAAATCAAATATTAGAAACCTTAATATTATAAACCCAATATTATAAACTCAAATATTATAAACCCAATTTTATAAACTAGAATATCATAAACCCAATATTATAAATCCTATTATGGTAAAACTTAAATTGATATAGGAAAACTATCAATGACTTTTTAATTTTGTTAAATACGGTAAACATAGATTTAACCAAGTCTAATCATGGTCAGTTATTTAAACGTGGACTATAATAGTTAACTTTTTTTATTATGTTTGACTAATGTGGTTGACTATGTTTGACTATTAATATTAATCAGTAATATACAGAGGACATTTTATTTGACTAAAGTTGAAGAGTGTTGAGTGTCAAACATAGTCAAGCATTGTCAAACATAGACATCCACATGAGTAAATGTAGTTAACTAATTTTGTAATGTTGCATTGTGTCATTGGATAAATTGCAGTGTAATATGACATCGCAACAATGTTTGTAAGAAAGCAACAATGTTTGTGACATTGGAACATGTTGGTGACTGAATTTGCATGTTTTTACCCACCCTTTTACCTTGTTTCTTGTATCCATTTTACACCATTGTTGGTCAATTTACATTCTAAACCGCACATGTATACGTCTTGTCATGTCGTTATGAATCATTAATCAATGAAGCATAGTCATAGGGGATTGTTGCCTAAGTGGTCTGCTAATTTGATTATTCTTGCAGATTTGGAGGAAATATGATCAAGACCATGGTTCTACAATGGTGACCATCCAACTAGGAGCGCTATCTCAAGACATCAACTACAACGGTGGATCAATCTTTTAATTAACGCACTATTATATTTATATTATGTTTCTCTTAAGAAACCACTATGTAATTATAGGCAAACAACTACCATAATTCTAGGAGTTGTTAGTGTTAACAAATTGTATAAGTAGAGTTACGGGGTTGTGAAACCTGACAATTAAGATTACAAGTAATTGTGTTATCTTTGAGTCTGTAACATCATACAAGTATTACCCCTTTTTATTAATGAAATTTTTATCTTCTGAGTACTTCGTGACTTATTGATCTCACCACAGCCCTGATCAGGGAGTTGGGCTCACTCTCCTGACCAGGTGTTATTGGATATATGTGTGCATAGGTTTATTTCAGTTAATTTATTTATTGTTGTGAATGCTTGTTGTTACTCTTTTTCTTGTTATAATCATTACTGTTGTTACTCTTATTTTTTGTTACAATTATCACTTGTTGTTACACATTGTTAAGTGTGTAGTTGAATGATCAGTATTGGGCAGGGAAACTATGGCTTGCATATACTTTGTGTTATAACTGTAAAAATTCCTTAAAAAATTTCTGGACAATCTACATGGTTTCTAAATTCTTGTGTTAGTCATGGTCAAGTCATGGTCAAGTCATTTTTATGTTTAGAGTCTAAGTCATAGGGTTAGAGTCTCATGTTCATCTTCAAATAAAGTTCAACAAAATTGTTTGGCCCCTTATGGATTCCATGTCATGTTAAAATTTCACGTGTCTGGTCATTTCAAACTTTTGAATGCACTACGAAACTGTCTAGGCGTTTTCATAGTGCAATGTCCTGAAATTACACTAACTGGACTACGAAATCATTGAAGCCGCATTTTTTTCAGCAGAAAAACTGTTTTAAGTAGTCAACTTCCAGGGGGTTTCTTGAGCAACTGAAAACATATTTTGGAAAACTGAAAGAGGTTATTCTTCCTAACATAGATATCTACAAAAATCTCTTTTAGTTTCTTCAAATTCATTATGATCTGGGAGAATTTGATGACTCAAATTACCCTACGAAATTGCTGTACGAGCAGTTTTTCAGAAATCACAATTTCCAGTTTACACCTGATATTCAAAGACAGTTTATGGGCAGTAGGAAAGGTATTGCAAAAAAACAAGAGAGGTTTTTGTTCAGCACAGAGTGGTCTACAAAAGCCTCCTTCATTTTTGTAAAACACATTTTTTATGAGGAGAAAAAAAGCTCTGTCCCAACACCTATTTTTCAGCTAGAACAAAGCAGAGGACAGTTTCCTAGTTTTCAGGGCAGATGAAGGAGAAGCTATTGGAGGCCGGTTGGGGGCTTATGGACATCACCAAGTTAAAATTTAAGAAGGAGAAGTTGTCAAAAACTAAATTTATTCCATAGTCAAGGTTGTTGCCAGCATAACAAGGAGTTACACTCCTAGTTGTATTAGGATTCGAGAACTGTCAGTTAACAACTACTTGTAATTAATAGTTTGTTTTAGGTATGAGTAGGTGTTAGGTCAAGAAAATTGGAAATCTCTTGATGAAGGATCATGGAATACTTATTTCAAAAGCTATATATGAAGCAAGAGATGAAATCAGAAAAGTGTTGGATTTTTTTTGTGAAAAACACTCTTATTGTGTGATTGTAAGAAGACTGTGTTTTCATGTAATACAGAGTTTGGCTTTACTTCTCAGGATTCAGAAAAGAGTTTAATATATGATTGTTTTATGGTTATCCTCATCTCATCAATTGCAGTGGTATGAATGTATGATTACTTAGAACTCATTAACAATGCTTTAACTTCCTTCATGCATTTGTAGACTGTGTGTCCTACCTGTTCTTATGTGTTACTGATATTGAACTCTTGATGCCCTAAATTCTATGTTAAACTAATCTCACTGTGATACTAAAGCATATTTTGACTCCATAAGCCCAATGAATGTTTCCTGATTGTGTTCAACCATTTATATCTTTCCATTTGTTTTATATAGAGTTAGCCATCTAATCCTTAATTGAAATCTTTAACCCAGTGAGAGAGACCTCTGAGGTTGAGGAGGCTAAGCCTCATCCAAAATTTGGTTTGAAACAGTTAATCAAGGTCTACCTGATCAACAACCTATCAGGCTTAGGTTTTGTGATAACATTTTGGTGCGTCTGCTGGGAGTTTGAACATTATTCATTCCTGAAATCAAGAAAGCTGATCTTCTGAAGGTAGCAAGAGCTCAAAAAGTTTTCGAGGTTGCAGTCTACCTTGGCGTCTCCACACATCAAATAACAAATTTGAATGTGACTCCACTACTAAGAAGATCAGTTCCCTAGATGAAGTTTCAGGATGAGTTCCATTGCAAGAATGAATGCCAGGTATGCCCCTATGAATTAGTCTCATATCCCTGGTTTTCCAAATCCTATGCCAAAGGTTGATTGGTTAGATGATATTCCAATATTCAAAGATGAAAAGAAAGACAATGTTGCTCTTCATTTGGTTAGGTTCCATATGCATGTACACAGTCTTAAGGTTCAGTTCCCTGAAGATTGTCTCATGAAGATGTTTGTGACTACTTTAGAAGGAAAAGCATGGTCTTGGTATAAAGGTTTGGAAAATGGTTCAATATGTTCACTTGCTAATTTTCATGATGAATTCTATGAGATGTATAAAGAATGTCATCCTTCCTTATTGCTATTCAAAGATTGCTGTAAATATTCTTTGAGTCTTATTCAGTATTTGGAGGATTGTTATGATGATGATGAAGTTATGGATGAAGAAATTTTAGAGGCTCTTCTTAACAATACATTTCAACAGCTAGAAGAAAGGATAACATCCCATGACATGCAACATAGAAATCAGCAAGAGTATACCTATGAAAATCATATTACATCCTCTGAGATTGATGTAGAGAAGCAACAAACTTGTTAGTATTCGATCATAATGAAGATGAAAATAATTGCAAACACCAAGAAGAAATACTGGAATAAATTTTTTATAACCCTCAGGTAGAGGAAAAGGATGATCATTGATGTAATTCCTTGCAGCAAATTACTTCAAAGAATGATCATAATAGAGAGGAAAATTACATTGCCTATGGGAATCATGCAGAAAGGCAGTTGGATAAATTATCAAATAAATTTTGTGTGACTAAAGATCAATTGTTAGAATTAATAGGATGTTATGAAGATCATCAAGCTGATCTTGTATTATGGGATCCTATAGCTAAATACATGGAGGAGTTTTACTCTCCAGTGTTTCAGTTTTTCTATGAAGATCAGAGGCAATTTCAGTGGCAGTGGTCATCACAATATCATAACTTCTTTGAACTCCAATGCAGTAAAAAAACTCTAATATCAGATAAAACAAATGATTGGATACATTGAAAATTTCACATTGATTGAGCTGAAAGAAGTTTTCAGTTGATAGGGTAGGTAGGTAGGAAGATGCAAGTAAGCTCAAGGTTGACTGAGAAATTTTTACTAGGTACAGTTTGAAGCAGATTAAAGGAATGGATTGCAGTATTAGAGCTACTAGTTCTTACCATACCATAGGGGGCATACTATCTCAAGTGGAGCCACTGTTATCACTGTAAAAATTCCTTAATTTTTTTTGGACAACATACATGGTTTCTAAATTACTTTCGATAGATTGACTGTTACTTGAAAAACTCTGGATAAAGGCATTACGATATTTTCTGTCTGATTTTTATGTGTGTTTTTCTCTAATCTATTTGAGTTAATCTCATTCTCATCATGTGGTATCAGAGCTGTAGAGTCAGAGGCCTGTGTGTTGTCTTGTGATACAATTCCTAGAGCTGAGATGCGCTTGCGTTCAAGAGTTGTTTGCTCTGCGTTCTGGACAGCGTATTCTCCATTTTTTTTAAATTGCTGCCAGTGAGTACATTTAAGGGACTGTGTATCTGCATAAGCCCAGTAAACTGATATTGCAGAGGGTAGAGTCAGTGTAAAGACATATACGCTGGTAGAGTTTGCGCTAGAAGATCTGTGTTGAATATAGAAGCATAAAAGTGTGCCTACGTGGAATTGTGGCATGCGATGTGGATCGCCCCATTCCCCTTATAGCAGAATTGGTAGATATTGAAAGATCTGCTGTTAGTAGTGGCTCAGGGCAGTTTTCGAGTCCTTCAGGATTCCAATCTTTCAGCTCGGAAATGGGTCTTGCCCGCTGAGATTGTCTAGAAGTTCCTTGTTATATTGCTTTTTAGCCAGACCTGAAAAGTGGACATGTATCAGAGGCTTAAACTTGATATCAAAGCTCCATTCTGTGAGCAGTGTGGTTTTCTGGGTGCTGAGAGCAGTCCAAATTCAAATATAGAAGAATCTCCCAGCATCGTTTGAACTGCTTCTTACTAATCTTCAAATGTTTCCTCACTTCTTCAACTAGACCTGGAGGTGGAAACCACCCACTTTTATTTTTGGGTTTTGTGCTGGAGGCATTACAGGTTCAAAAGAACGGAGGCGTATTGTATCCATGCAATCGCGTAATTCCTGAAGGGACTCGGATGGTTCCAAGCGTAATTCCAAGCGTGCATGCCATTTTCGTATCTGTGGCTCGCTCAATTCAAGGCGGAATATCTCGGACGAGACTCCCAATCTCTCTGAATCTCCTTGCGCAGATAGACTCACGTGTTGCTGTACGCTCACCTTCATTGTGGATCATACTTTCGATAGATTGACTGTTACTTGAAAAACTCTGGATAAAGGCATTACGATCTTCCACCAAGCCACGTCCAAATATTCTCTTCATAAGATCTGTCAAGTCTGTTGCTTCTTTCTCGCTCTTTCCTTCCTCAACTTTGCACTCATAAGCCGCTTCGGCTTGCCTTCGTTAGCCTTCGTTTTCTCTGGTTCGATCCTCTTGACGGGAGCCATTATTTCTTATCAGAGATTTGAAGCCCGATAAAATCAGGCCTTCAACATCAGGCGACGCATTATTTAACTGAAGAGGAGCTTGAGAGCTGCGGAGAGCACCGTTCTTGCTACGCTTTCTGTGTTTTTTGGCCGAAGTGACCTGCTGAAGCGCGAGAGCTACATCGGCGACAGAGTAATAGTGCTGCATTTGAAGAATGGAGATCCAGTTATAACGCCGCTGCTGAATGCACGCCATAACCGACTCATACTCCTCTGCCTCCCCCACACTCCGCAGATGATTACACAGCGCATCAATTATCGCATTGGCCGCTGCAAAATGGAGTAATCTTTTTAAAGGTTTTACGCTTGGGAAATTGGGCATCTCCAAAACGTGAGTTTACAACCTTTTACTTGTATTTTTCTTAAGCCTGATGCATAAAAACGAATGAGTGGTGTAATATGAAATGGAGATAAAAACGAATGAGTGGTGTAATGTGAAGTGGAGATTTTATTATGTTTGAGTGGGCATAAGTTAGTTAAAGTGTGTTTTGGAGAGATAAGGAGTGGAAAATATTTTTAATTTTTGTAATGAGGTATGCCGTTTAAAGTGCAAATTTTTTGGAGTGATTTTGGGAGATATAAGGAGTGACAGAAGAAAGAAGATAAGTGGATTTCTTTGAGAGAAATTTGTTTTTTTTGTAATCCAAAGTAATATTTTATTTTGAAAGAGATTTTGAGAGTGAGTGAGTGTAGGTAGTTTTTTGAAGACATTTTTTCTTCCAAAAAGTTCTAGAACTCTAATTCCATGAAGATGTTGTGAAGCTGAGCGATTATGCACTTCAATGTATAATCAAGATATCATTTTTTGTGGTGATTGTGTCCTAGATCCGCCCGAAATTGAATAAGGGGGTCTTAGGTACACGAAGAGTGTGCTTGATGGTGCATGTGTTTTATGGCTTCATGTTGTTGCTTATGATTTGTGTCTAGTTGTGACACATAAATGATCTGATTTATCACACATAAAGTTCAATGCAAGCAAGCACAACACTTGTAATGAAATAGCTGCAAGGAAGGATAATTAAACTCAACACATGCATTTGCGTCACTACAACAAATAATCAAAGTTTTCAACATCAGCATTCTACCTCAACAAACAAATTCACTCAATACAATCAAGTTCATGAATCTGCAGACTCCAGCATTTCAAAGCAATGTCTACATCACTACAATCAAGTTAATGAATCTGTAAACTTCAACGTTTCAGAGCACAATCTACATCAACATTATTGAACTTGTAATCAAACTCAAATTGCATTGAATTGTAAGGGTGCATTCTCGGTTGAAGCCGACACCCAAGTCTTGAATTGAGTCAAATTGAATTCATTGTAGTGAGTCATTGGGTGCATTTTCGACAGTGTTCGACACCCTTCCTTTAAGCAGAATCAAGTGAATGCATGAATTTTAACTCTAAATCAAACAAGCAACAAGTTCACATCTCCTGCAAGCGAGCGTGAGTATTCATTCAAGCAATTTGTGTCAAAATAGTACACAGTTCAAACCTTCAAGCGAGCCAGAGTGAAGTTCATTACAGCAACGATCAAAGCAACCAAGCAAGTTCAACTCTAACACCAATAAAGAAAGTTGAGATCGACATCAAGCAAGCGTGGCTATTCATTCAAGTGAGCATTTATGCAAACATGATCATCATCAAGCGAGCGTGAATTCCAGAGTTTAAGCAAGAAAGTTCTACAACTCTAGCAAGTGTTCCCAGCAAGTGCAATAAGCAACAAATCAAGCGAGCGTGCCATTCAAAGTCCCATAGCAAGCGAGCATGTCATTCAAGTAACAATATCAAGTGAAACAGTTCAAAGCACGACATCTCCGACAAGAGAGCCTGACTTCAAGTGAGAAAGTTCAGATGGCGCAACATATTCAGTGGTTAAACATTCTTCATAGTTTGATCATCTCCAGTGATGAAGACATGGTGCACATTAGCAAAGAAACTCTTGTTGATCTTTCATGGCATCTACAACAAACACATGAAACCATTGAGTTTCTTCAACTAGAGTCGCAACTACAAAGAGATGAGCTGCAACAAAAGAGTGCTTCTTCTAAGTCATTCAACCATACAGATGCAGATAATGATGTTGATTCCAAATCACTCATCCAAACAACTTCAAGTGTCGAAGTTGTTCATGATCAACTTCAAATTTCTTCCAAACCCATCATCAAGCCCTGGGAAGAAATTCATAATAACAAGAATCGACGAGGCTTAGGATATGTCCCTGATGACACCACCTTACATATCCCAGATTATTCCAAGCCAATTAAGTTCGTGAGTGCAGGATTTCTTGAACCACTCACCTCAGCAGGTTCTGAGAAAGATGCAGGCCAACAGAATTGCACGCAACCTGAAGTTGAAGTCCAACCGAAGTGTTCTCATTGTCAAAGAACCGGTCATATGGAAGATCAATGTTTTGATCTCCATCCGTGTTGCCATTGTGGCAAGCACAATCATTCCTCAGAAAAATGTCGCAACCCACAAAAATCAGCCAGATTGAAGATACATTATGAATGGATTGATCCTTGGGAATGGTCATCCACATTCAAACTTTTATCTCAGTTCTACAACCGACTACAATAACACATCGTGCAGCCAGCAGTGAACAGATGACGGTACTCTCATGCAGTTGAATGAGGGAGTCCAACAGTGAAACTCTCCTACACCTGAAGAAGATTGTCTCTCCTTTCAACTGACAAAGGGGGGAAAATGTCAATGAAATTGACAAGTGGTTGTCAGACTGAAAGTCTCGTCAACATCAGTGAAGTAGCCAGTGGGCATCTTCATCAGCCAGTGGGCATTTGGCATCAGCAGTGAGCATCAACAAATTCGCCCGTGGGTGATCGACAGCCAAAGCAACAGTGAGCAGCTTTCATCATAGCAAAAGCAACATTGAGTTGTTTTTCGACATATTCAGCCAGTGGGAAATCATCATCAAATTGTGTCAGTGGACACCGGGTGCTGTTTTCAAGCAAAGGACAGTTGGATCCTTTTACGGCTTGGCACATGATGGAGTTGTCAAGCGTCCTTCAGAGATGAATCAAGCATGCAGCTGATTCATGTTCTCTTCAGATTTGAGTTTTTTCCAGCATCCAGTTTTGGCGGTTTTTTCAGGCAATGTTTTTGAGGATCAACATGAGAACTTGGAAGATGGTTCTCGTTTTTGGATTTATCATTGAGGGGGGGAATGTTAGACTCTCTCATAAAACAATAATAAATCCAAAAATAAATAAATTAATTAAATATTCCAAGTTAGGAATTTGTGCCTAACTCTTGGGTTGTTCCTCTAAGATAGGAGTTAGTTTAGGTAACTCCTATATTGGTGTGTCTGGTGAGAAATTATCTCAACCAAAGGTGTCTAAGATAGCACGCACTATCTTGAGAACACTGTCTCTCATCTATTTATTTGTAACACTATATTCAATTATTTGATGAATGAAAATGAGAATAAGAATACTTGAGGAAGCATGAGGCTTTAGCCTTTTTCCGCCAATATTTTGTGTCTGATTTTTATGTGTGTTTTTCTCTAATCTATTTGAGTTAATTTCATTTTCAATAGTCATAGGGTTAGAGTCTCATGTTCATCTTCAAATAAAGTTCAACAAAATTGTTTGGTCCCTTATGGATTCCATGTCATGTTAAAATTTCATGTGTCTAGTCATTTCAAACTTTTGAACGCACTACGAAACTGTCTAGGCATTTTCGTAGCACAAAGTCCTGAAATTACACTAACTACGCTACGAAATCATTGAAGCAGCCTTTTTTCAGTAGAAAAATTGTTTAAAGTAGTCAACTTCCAGGGGGTTTCTTGAGCAACTGAAAGCATATTTTGGAAAACTAAAAGAGGGTATTCTTCCTAACATACCTATATACAAAAACCTATTTTAGTTTCTTCAAATTCATTATGAGCTAGGAGAAGTTGATGACTGAAATTGCACTACGAAACTGCTGTAGGAGCAGTTTATTAGAAATCACAATTTCTAGTTTATACCTAATATTCAAAGATAGTTTTTGGGTAGTAGGAAAGGTATTGCAAAAAACCAAGAGAGGTTTTTATTCAGAATAGAGTGGTTTACAAAACTCTCTTTCATTTTTTCAAAACATATTTTTGATGACGAGAAAAAAAGCTCTGTCCCAACACCTATTTTTCAGCCAGAACAGAGCAGGGGACAGTTTCCTAGTTTTTAGGGCAGATGAAGGAGAAGCTATTGGAGGCCAGCTGGGGGGTTATGGACATCACCAAGTTCAAATTTAAGAGGGAGAAGTTGTCAAGAACCAAATTTATTCCACAGTCAAGGTTGTTGCCAGCATAATAAGGAGTTACACTCCTAGTTGTATTAGGATTCTAGGACTGTCAGTTAACAACTAGTTGTAATTAATATCAGGTCAAGCAAATTCGAATTCTCTTGATGAAGGATCATGGAATCCTTATTGTAAAAGATATATATGAAGCAAGAGACGAAATTAGAAAAGGTTTGGAAATGTTTTGTGAAAAATACTCTTATTGTGTGATTGTAAGAAGATTGTGTTTTCATGTAATACAGAGTTTGGCTTTACTTATAAGGATGGACGGATCTTCTGCTTTACATGCTACCGATATTTATAAACTTCCCACGACCTTTGTTCTTAATCGAAAAACCTTTCTGAAAGAAGTAGAAATAACTATAAAGTTCTCTGGACCTTCTACCCAAATTCTGGCGTTAAACTTGTTTTCTGATGATGAAATCAAAAAATTTCGTCAGTATGCTAGAGAGGGAAAGTATTTTTATCTTCATTTTGGAGGTATAAGGATAGGCCTTGCACCATTGTTCCGCCATGGAATAAAAACCCCTTGCATTGCTGAGTTATTTGATACCCGCCATCAAAATTATGATTATGCTAGGATTGGAACTATTATGGGAAACCTTTCAACAGGGTGTCAATATGGGACAATCTATCCCGATTATGCCATCAGCTTAAATGATGTTCACCTGAAAGATTGTTGGAAATTATTAACTGGAGTACAAGGGTTAACTATGGCAGAAGAGAGTGAATATCTCTCTGTGATATGACAAGCTTCATTTCAGCTTACCAACACTGCACATCCAAAGCTTAAACAGCCTGTATTGAAAGATTGTGTAACTGTTGGCTTATCTAATGCCCAAGTTGAAGGTGTATTGTATGACCCTACTGAGTTACCCGGAAATTGGTATTTCCAATATAAGTCCATAGCTAATGAGAAGAAGCCTGAACTAAAAGTAAAACGAGTTGCTATTGATAATGGCCAAGTAAAATTGATTCCTCCAAGGCCAAAAGTACCTCGTCCAATTATCAGGCAGAAAAGATATGTATTCCCTATTGCTCCAACTGATGTCCCGTCAAGTAGTCATGATTTGTCTACTATTCAAGAAGACAGTCAGAATGAGCCTTTGTTGTCATCTACTGAATTGTACATACCAGAGTCTAAACCCTTTTTACCCACTGTAAATAAAATGCATCGTATAGGTTATTTTCCTCCTGTTGAAGAATGGCAATATGCCAATCGTAGATTTGTCAAGGGTGGCAAATGGCCTCCTCGTACAAAGTTCTGTACCACTTCTTCATCTTCTCGGCAACCAACTACTCATGCAGATTGTGCTCCATTGATTGAACATAATGCACAAAATACAAATGATCTTGATCAGACATATCAGATCGGCAATTATTTAACTACATGGTGTGCCCATGCAGAAGAAGTTTTAGATGACTTGGGATGTCAAAGTGAATTAATTCTTGCTAATCTTAAACTTCTACATGATGAACAAACAGCTGATCGGCAACACAGAGAAGAAAAAGAAAGAAGAAGAAGAGAGAAAAAGAAAAAAGAGTCACAGCCTCCAAAGTTTTCTAAAACTATGGAAATCCCTCAGAAATGGGAAACTAGTGATTCCCAAGAAGACGTAGCTGAGTCTAGCAGTAGCCAAATTGGTTTCAGAATAGATAAGCCAAAGTCAACCACAGTTCACAGAAATAAAAGTGAATTGGCTACTTTTGAAAATGCTGCTACTCTATTTCCATCATTCATAATGCCCTCCCTGCAGAAAGCTAATATGTATAAAGAACCAAAATATCCAAGAGTAGAAGAGGATTTATTTGCTACTAATTCATCTGGATATGTTCTAGATTTGGATAAATCTAAAAATCCAGCTGAATCAATTAGAATATGGATTGGTGCTTTGTACCAAATGCAAGTAGTGTCCAAGTTGGATAATTTCTCAATCTTCTTGCTAGCAGAAAAACGTATGGCAGGTATTGTGTGGGATTGGTGGATGGCTGGTTCAAATGAAGAAAGACAGAATGTTGCAGCATTGGGTCTAGCTACTTTAGAAGTTTTGTTGCTTACTCAATTTGTTCCAGAACCTACTGATGAAAGAAAGCAATTAATTACTGATCTAACTAGAATGGAGTTAAAAGATCTAAAGGATCTAGATCAGTTTGGCTCAGAATATATGGCTAAAGTTTTTAAAGCCAATTTAAACAATGATCCTACTCAGAAAGTTGCTTTCTTATCAAAATTGCCTGGAAATTTAGGAGACATGATTATGAAAGATATTGAAGTTCAAAATAAAAAGATTGAACAAATCTATTGGATAGATCTCCTATTTAGATGCCAGGAAAAGGTTAAGTATTTGTGCTGGCAAAAACAGGTTCATAATGTTTCTCCAAATCTGAATGTTTGTCGTTCTGTATTACCCTGGACTCCCTTCAGAAAAAGAAGAACAAAGAAGTATGGTAAATACAGACCAAAAAGAGTTGTAAATCCCAAAAGACCATTCAGAAAATTCAGATATATTAAAAAGAGGAAACAACCAAAAAGAGATAATGCTTGCTTCATCTGTAAGCAAGAAGGACATTTTGCTCGAAAATGCCCAAAGAGTTCCTCTAATAAATTGAAAGCCTGTTTTGAGATTGATGAATTTGCAGATAATTGGTCAGTAGTCGATTCAAATGATGAAGTATCTGATGTATATATTTTGACTGATGCTTCATTATCTGACACTGAATCTCTTAATGATGTCAGCCAAAAGATGAATGTTTGTTTGTCTGGTTTTGAAAGTGAACCAAGTGAATTTGAAGAAGATGATGAACATCATTATAGTGATGAGATAGATACAGAAGACTTTACAGAAGAATACTCGGATAATTCTTCTATTGAAACTGTTACTATAGCAGACTTAAAGGACTCATTTCCCAGTTTAAATTCCTTGCCTCCACAGCCACCTGTGAGTTCTTTCTGTCCATATCCTAAAACAGTTGCGTCTTCATCATCATCACTCCCTGTAAATAGTTCTGCTCTAGATGAAGAAAATGCTTTTCTCAAAAAGATGGTCAAATCCAATAATCTTTTGTACATTCCAGTTGAAGTCCAAGTCCGTGGTGAATGGATTAGTGTTGATGCTTTTATTGATACTGGTGGTTCCAATAATCTTGCCCGACCATCTCTTTTCAGAAACTATTGGTGGATCTGTTAACCTTACCCATTATGTAGATAACATTTCTTTGAAACTTGGGGGGGTTACTATTAAAATCTCTGCTATTCAGCACTATGATGCTTCTGCAAGTCTATTTTTAGGCATGCCATTTATTAATTCAGTACTGACAGTAACAATAAGTGAAGACAAAATCATTTGTAATGTTAAGAAGAAAGCAGTAGTAGTTCCAAGGCTAACAATGGCAAACTCAGAAGCCAGAAAAGAGCAGAGCCAGAAGAAGGTAGGATCCAGAAAAGCAAAAAATGAGTCTCATGACTGGAGAGAAGTATTAATGATATACGAGGCTAAATCACAACCTACCCAGAAAGCCAATAGAGATCCCAATTGGTCCTCTGAACAAATCAGTCTGTATGAAGAATTGTTAAAATGCTGCTCAAACAATCCTCAAGAATTTTGGACTACAGAAAGTCCGCAACAGGAAATTAAGACATTGCATGATAATGGGGTAACTAGTAAATTAATACCATGTGCTCCTGCTGAGGAAAAAGAAATGAGAAATGAGATTCAAGAATTGTTAGATCTTCAGCTAATTGAAAAAAGTGAATCTCATTACTCCTATTCTGCATTCCTTGTCAGAAATCATTCAGAAATAGTTTGTGGTAGGGATAGGATGGTTATTAACTACAAGCCATTAAATGCAATAACAAAAAGTTTTAATTATCCTATGCCCAGACAAGAAATTAATTATTTAATTTTAGCAAATTTGATATGAAATCGAGCTATTATCAGATTCAGATTGCAGAAGAAGATCGCCACAAAACTGCTTTCACATGTCCTGCAGGTTTCTTCCAGTGGAGAGTTGTTCCTTTCGGATTGAAGAAAGCTCCTGCCTTCTTTCAAAGAAGAATGGATCATATCTTCAGTAAATATGATTTTATTGTTGTATATATTGATGATATTCTTGTACATAGCTCATATTTAGAATCTCATTTAAAAAACTTGCAGATATTTCTTGAAGAGGCCAAGGCACATGGTCTTGTTTTGTCCGAAAAGAAAATGATCCTCTTTCAAGAAAATGTTGATTTTCTTGGAATTCATATCAGCAATGGGAAAATTCAGATGCAGCCGCATGTTTTAACAAAATTGTCTGAATTTCCTGATCAGTTGACAGATAAACACATGATCCAGAGATTTATAGGGATTTTAAATTATGTACATAAATATATTCCAAATCTCTCTGAAAAAACTTCTCCAATTCGTCAACACATTAATGGTGGATGGTCAGATGGAGCTACTACAACGGTTCAGTTGCTTAAGAAAGAATGCCAAAATCTGCCAGCATTAAAACCGCGAGGTAATGGATTTCTGATTTTACAAACAGATGCTTCAGATAATTTTTGGGCAGCTACACTTCTTGAAAGAAAAGGAGAGGGAGAAGAGATTGAAGAAGTTCTTTGTGCATATGCCTCGGGAGAATTCGAGAAACATCAAAAGGGTTATTTTCCTGCAGAAAAAGAAACCCTCGCTATTTTCAATGGTATATAGAAATTTGAAATCTATCTTGCCCCTGCAAAATTCTTAATTCGTACAGATTCCATGAATTTTAAATACTTCCTGAATGCAAAGATTTCAAAACAGTTATCTCGTGGAAGATTATTAGCTTGGAAAATGTGGTTTCAGATGTATGAGTTTGATGTCGAATGGATCCCAGGAAATTCTAACTTTTTGGCAGATGCTTTGACAAGAGAAATGAATAAGGTTCATGTACATAAACAGAGTATGTTTGATATTTCAGGTAAATCTGCTTCTGATGATAATTTTGAAACTTTTGTACAACGTTTCAAAATTTTAGAATTTCTCTTATCTGATATTGTTGAAGAAATAAAGAAGGTGGTTGGTCTGCGATTAAGAAGAAATCAATGGATTCAACGATGCCAGGCTTGGCAGCACAAAAATGTTGGTATTTTTCTTAATCTTGATGAAGAATTGGTAAAGGTTTATCCTCTGCCAAATTTAAAGGTGAAGGTTTATTTCAAATTTCTTGACAACACTTGGGACAATCACTTTACAGATGCTATGATACAAGTTTTCAGAATTCTGAATTATTATCAAATAATCGGGGGAATAGATTTTTCAGTGGCTGTATATGTCTCGGCAAAAATGTTGGACCTTGAAGAAATTAATATGAATAGAGGAGTTCAAAATTTCTTAAAATCTCTAAGGATTCCTGATTTATTTGAAGAATTGGATGCCGCTTTTTTACAACAGCCTGATGAAAACTTTGTATCCACAGATTCTTTTCCACAGTATGAATTGTTTCAGCCTTTTGCTGATTGGGAGATAAAGAATGGCAGATGTCAAAAGAAGGTTCAACTCAGAGCATCCCAGTGCGTTATGAGAACTCTCCAGTATCTCAGAACTTTTACAGAACCTTGGGACTATCAGAGTATGGAATTCCGTAATCCAATAGAGCCTAATCCGTTTGCACAAATGTATGGTACGGATAGTGTGCTAGAATCCACATTGGCAGAAAACCCAGAGCAGATAAAAAAGATTTCTATGTGGCTTCAAGAATTCCATTCATTAAAATTACCAGAAAAAATCTCAATGATCAAAACACTAGAGCCGATGCAAGGAAAACATGGAGTGTTACGATTAATTATTAATCAAAAGGCATTAATAACAATTAGTGTCTCCTCAGGAAGTTGGACAGAAGATTCTGTATGTCTTATAAATCTGCTATTATCAAACAGGGTATGTTCATCAATGCTATTCGAAGTTGGATGGCAAGATCAAGGACACGTCAGTCATCAGTGCAAATTATGGGTGCAAGCAGCCATCGAACAATCAATCAGCATGTTTCAAATTTTCAGATGGGATTTGTTAGATGGGGTTGAGTTGGCTGTGCAGTCCTTGCTAGACTTTAGAAAAAGTAAAAAAGATTCTTTTCTTGGAATTGAAATTGACCCATTCGCATATGTGAACAGATGGAATAAAGATGATTATCTCTTTCCATCAAAGAGTCTACGGAAAACTGCAGATTCGATAAAATTTTCTTATGACACAGGACAAAGTTCACATGCACCACAAAAAGAAGCATCTTCAATAGCAATCCATGACTCCAAAGGAAAAGCAAAAGTGGAAGAAGAAAAAGAAACCGTATTTGTCGACGTTTATCAAGATGCGCAGATACAAAACGACCCCACTTGGGAGAAGGAATATCTATCGTGGCTTACATCTTCCTAGGAAAAGCCACAAGGCATATTTTCAAAACTGACATATTCATGGGAAAGGGAAAAGACTCCACCTGATTCAGATTTTGAACTAGATTATGATACTAATTAAAAGTTGTCGGCACTCAGATAGTGTGCTTGCTTTATTTTGTATTATTGAATTGCATTATTGTACCCGAGAATATTTGAGTAGACACCGTCATGACTAAGTAATGTCAGACAAGGACCCTCATCTATTCTCATATGTATTATAAATAGGTGTGTGATAGTTAGTCTAGGCACGGTTTTTCGAGTGAGCATATGTGTGAGTGTTTGAAGTTGTAATTGGAAGCTCTCAAAGATCAGAGGCTAGACAAGCTCTCGACTTGAGGCTATCTATGGTGTGTAATCTTATTTTGAATTAATATTGAAGCCTGCTGGGCCGCCAGTCTGAGGACTGTTTGTTCCAAGATCATCTTAGTTGTTGAGATTGTAAGGCGTGTTGGAGAAGCGAAAAGGAGTCGCGCAGTCCACGCATTTCTCTGGTTGATGTGAGGAAATTTTTGAGTCCAGCGTCCACTTCAAAGATTCAAGTAAGTTACTAAGTCCATTATCTTATGAAGTCTGTATAATAAGTCTATCTAATTGGTATTCAGAAAAGAGTTTAATATATGATTGTTTTATGGTTATCCTCATCTCATCAATTGCAGTAGTATGAATTTATGATTACTTATAACTCATTAACAATTCTCTAACTTCGTTCATGCATTTGTAGACTGTGTGTCCTACCTGTTCTTATTTGTTATTGATATTGAACTCTTGATGCCCTGATTTCTATGTTAAGCTAATCTCACTGTGATATTGAAGCATATTCTGACTCCATAAGCCCAATGAATGTTTCCTGATTGTGTTCAACCATTTATATCTTTTCATTTGTTTTATATAGAGTTAGCCATCTAATCCTTGATTGAAATCTTTAACCTAGTGAGAGAGCCCTCTCAGGTTGAGGAGGCTAAGCCTCAGCCAAAAGTTGGTTTGAAATAGTTACTCAAGGTCTACCTAATCAACAGCCTAGCAGGGTTAGGTTTCTGTATTCATAAAAGCATTGTCTGAGTCCACAACCCAATGGATGTTTATTTACTGTGTTTCAACCATTCACACTCCTTCATTTGTTTTCTAGAGTTAGCCATCTAATCATTAATTGAAATCTTTAACCCAGTGAGAGAGCCCTCTCAAGTTGAGGAGGCTAAGCTTGCCTTAGCCATAAGTTGGTTTGAAACAATTACTCAAGGTCTTCTTGATCAGTAGCCTATCAAGGTTAGGTTTTGTGATAACAATTTGCATGATAACCTTGAAATAACTCGTAGAGCTCTGGGTTGACAATTAATGTGGAATTGGGTGAATTGCATGATTCATATCTAAACACTAACATTTTTGTGTTGTTGCTAGGGAGGCTATTAAGGGTGCGAAAGTACGACTAGTTTTGATCATAGGACTAATCTCGCGTCCTGGGGAAGGAATTTTTCACCCTGCTCCCGGTCCTGAGCATTATATCATTTTTTTTGCTTTTATTGTCTTGTTTTCTTTTTCATAGGAGCCACTGTCTCATCCTGGGAAGGGAAGTTTATATGTCACCCTGTTTCAGGTCCTTAGCTTAATTTTGTGATTGATTTATTTTATTTCTCTGCTTTCTTTTTACGGTCCACTCTCTTGTCCTAGGGAGGGAATTTCATACCCTTATCCAGGTCCTGAGATTTCAGTTTTCTTGAATGTTTTCCTTTTATTTCCTGATTGTATGAACATGGATACAAATAAAAGGGGCAAAGGAAGACCCTCAAAAAGAAGAGGGAGAGATCTAGGTAGAAATACCTACATCCAAGAGATAATTTGAAGCAATGAGTTAGGAGCATCATCACGAGCTGCTGTTAGGGTGAGATCTCACTCGAGATCTAGAGAGAAATTAGTTTCACAACTAGTACCTTCCCCAATAACAGAAGTGCAATTCAAGTAAGAAGAAGTAGCAAGTAGAGGATCTGAGGAATGACATATTGCAAGTTCAGAGTAAAAAGATTTGAGGGAATTCTTTGCATCATTTGATCAAGGGAGCATTGTTAAACAACCTCAATAACCTGTTATAGAACAACCAGAGCCAGAACCTGTTGAGATTCTAAGTGGGTATTGGCAAATATTCATGGCTCCTGCAACTTCTTCGATCAAATTTCCAATTGGAGATACAAAGGTTATGCGCCCATGAAGCCTATTTCTTTGACAACATTACCTAATTTCCATAGTCTTTCTTGCGAGGATCTGGACAAATTCCTTTACGTGGTTTGTTGGGGGCATGATTAAATTTCTGATGCTCATAAATTGAAGATATTCCCATATACTTTTAAGGGAACAACTTTGAGATGGTTTATGGGTTTAGGGGGAAAATCTATTACTACATGGAACGATATGAAGACTATTTTCCTCGAGAAATATCAAGACTATTGCAAATCCCAACATGTGAAGGAAGAAATATTTAAGATTATGCATAAAGAGGATGAGAACATGGACGAATTTGTGGAGCCCTTTCAATATAGTTTGCAGAGATCAAGCCATCATGATCTAGATAATAATATTTTAAAAATAGTATTTCTACGGGCACTAAGGAAGGAATCTTTGGAACTATTGAATGTGGTAGGGAAAGGAGACATATCGCAGGAGGAATTTGATGCGATCTGTGAATTATGCATCATGTGTTCACGAGGGGTTGAGAGGCATAAGCAGGGGATACGAACTCTCAAGACATCTAGCAATGGCATTACAAAAGCAGAGATTTGGAACTTGCTGGATAATTTGAGAATTGATATCTTGAGCACACTCTCATCATAGTTGGATGAGTTACAAGTGAAATAGAATAAGATAGAAGTAGAGGAGGTTATGTCTATTTTCTGTCCTCAATGCAGGAAGAAGCATCTGTTGAAGGAATTCCATCGAGATTTGTGTGATATGTGAACAAAGTCATTCTACTATCACATGTACATCTCTTCCTAGGCTGAAGGTAGTATTTCAGGGAATGAATGAAGAATTTGATCAACTGCATTTTATGGGATCAAAGAAACCATGGAAACCATGACCAAAAAACATGAATCAAGGTATGCCTCAAGACCCTTCTTCATATTTTAATAATCTGGATTTTGGGCCTTACTCAGTACCTTTTTCACGTTCATGGATGTAGACTTATCAATGTCTAAAGCCTTGGAAACCATGGTACCCTCAATCTGGTCCAAACCCTTCATGGTCTCAGAATTGGCATGGACCTCGTCCTCCTCCTTCAGGACAGTTATCCCAACCTATGCCACAACATGTTAAAAAATTATATACTACAGAGGAATGGAACACATAAAATATATTGCAGAAATATAAAACATAAAACACATAAAACAAGAGAGACACAAATATACATGGTTCACCCAATTTGGGCTACGTCCACGGGAAACAGCTAGTCCTTCCTTTTATATTATCTAGCAAACTAAAGAGATACAACCTACAACAGATTCGTTGTAATTCCCTCTTCCCTCTCACACAATCTCCTCTCCCTTTCTCACTCAGAATACATATCTACAAAAACGCAATACAATTCCCTCATATATAGCGAGGGGTTCCATTCTAGGGCAAAAAAAACTAAATTAAACAGAACTTCTACTGTCAGATCTCCATCTAATGAACGGCCTAGATTGACTACGAAATTAGAACATTTTACGAGGAGATTTTACATCTATCTTTAGATTCGGGGAAGCTACCCCAGATCCCCCACCAGGGGGGGCTCCTAAAGATTGTTTCTTCCCCCATGGACCCCCCTTGTAGCACAAATATTACGGGCGGCGTTGCCGCCGCATTATGAACTGGGGTCCAATGCGATGATACCTCTAAATAAATAAGATAATTAGGCTCCACACCCAACAATATCCCACTTGGAGACTAAGTATAGCAACTCCACCACTACTTCATTTGATGGACAATGATGTTAATTTGGACTTGGTTGTTTCTCATCTTCTTCATCATACTTGAAGACCAATTGAAACTGAGCAGAATCTTATTTTCTCCCTAGTTACCGCTTTTGTTAACATATCTACAGGATTCTGGCTAGTGTGTATCTTTTCTAGCTTCAACTATCCATCTTCCAACACTAACCATATGAAATGATACTTGAGCTTTATATGTTTTTCCTTGGAATGAAATGCAGAGTTATTTGCAAGATGTATGGAACTCTGGTTGTCACTGTATAATGTTCCCAACTCTTGCTTCTTACCCAATTCATCTAGAATCCTTTGTAACCAAATCATTTCTTTACTAGCCTCTGTAGCAGCAACATACTCTACTTCTGTTGTTGAGAGTGCAACAACACTTTGTAGTTTTGAAACCCAACGAACATTTGTTCCACCTACAGTAAACAAATACCCTGTTGTGCTCCTCTTGTTATCTCTATCACCCACCATATCCGCATCAACATATCCTTGTAGAGAAATGTTTGAACCACCAAATCATAATGCTTGATTTGTGGTACCTCCCAAATACCTGAGAATCCACTTCACCTCCATCCAATGTTCTTTTCTTGGATTGTTCATGTACCTACTTACAACTCCCACTGCATGTGCAATATCAGGCCATGTGCAGACCATTGCATACATTAAGCTTCCAACTGCTGATGCATATGGAACTTTAGACATATAAGCCATTTCTTCCTGAGTCTTAGGACACACCTCCTTACTTAGTTTGAAATGGCTAGCCAAATGTATACTAACTGGTTTTGTGTTTTTGATATTAAATATTTTCAACACCTTTTCTATGTACTCACTCTAGGACAATGTTAATTTTCGATTCTTACTGTCTCTAGTTATTCTCATACCAAGGATTTGTTTTGCAGCACCCAAATCCTTCATTGCAAATGAGTTCGCCAATTTTATTTTCAGCACATTTATTTCCTGCATGTTAGAACCTGCAAAAAGCATGTGATCTACATACAATAACAATATAATATAACTGCCATCATTTTCCCTTTTGAGATAAACATAATGATCAGAGTGACATTTAGTATAACCTTTTTCAGACATAAACCTGTCAAATTTTGGATACCACTGCCCTGGAGCCCGTTTTAAGCCATACAAGATCTTCTTCAACCTACACACTAGTTTCTCCTTCCCTTTCACCTCATATCCTTGTGGCTGCTGCATATATACCTCTTCCTCCAAATCCCCATGGAGAAAGGCTGTCTTTACATCTAAATACTCAAGATGAAAATATTTAGCTACTACTAGACTTAAAATAGTTCTGACTGAAGTCATTTTAACAATGGGAAAAAATATCTCATCAAAGTCTATACCCTTTTTCTATGAAACCCCTTCACCACAAGTCTAGATTTATACCTTTTTCTACCTCCATCTTGTTCCTTCAACCTATAAACCCATTTATTCTCCAATGATGTTTTACATACAAGCAACCTGACTAAGTCCAAAGTCTGGTTATGTGCTAAGGAGTCCATCTCTTCTTTATTGGCTTGCTCCCACATCTTCTTGGTTTCTACCTGCACTGCTTCTTCATAACATTTTGGTTCACCAAAATCAGTCAACAATACATAATATAATGAAGGAGAGTATCATTCAGGGGGTCTACTTATCCTGGTAGATATTCTAACACCACTTTCAGGCACTTGAGGTGCTTTTTGTTTTTGTGGTTGTTGTTGTTGTTCTGGATGTTGATCATTATGATTTTCAAGCACCTTCACTTTTTTTGTGATCTCCTCAAGCATTCTGTATTCTCTGTTTTCTTTTTCTTGTTTCTTTTCCTACATCTGATCCTTATACAAAACCTTTTCATTAAATATGACATCTCTGCTCCTAATGATTTTTTGTTTTTCATAATCATAAAAGCGATAACCAAACTCATTAACACAATATCCAATAAAGGTACATTTCTTTGATTTTGCCTCAAGATTTGTTCTATTTTCTTTATTAATGTGGACAAAGACTTGACAACCAAAAGTCTTTAAAAATTAGTAGTTTACCTTTTTACCTGTCCATGCCTCCTTTGGAATACCACCATCCAAGTAAATTAAAGGCCCTCTATTTATTAGATAAACAACACAACATCTACCCAAAATTGTAAAGGTAGTCCTCATGCAATCTCATGCACCTTATATGCTCCATGATTGTCTTATTCATCCTTTTTGACACACCATTTTCTTGTGGTGTTCTTGGAACTATCTTCTCTCTCTGAATTCCATTCTTTGAACAGTACCTATCAAACTCTTTGCTGCAATATTCACCTCCATTATCTAATCTGAGACACTTCAACCTTTTTCCTATCTTATTTTCAACCAAAGATTTCGATTTGTTGAAAGTATCAAATACATCATATTTATTTCAAATACAATAAATCCAAGTTTTTTTTGGTTTCATCATCAATAAAAGTAACATAATAACGAGATCCACCGAGAGATGATACCAAAGCAGATCCCCATACATCTGTATGCACAAGCTCTAATTTTTTGCTCTTATTTTCTTTCCCAACTCTGAGGAATCTGACTCTCTTCTATTTTCCATACACACAATTCTCACAGAATTTTAAATCAACATGCTTCAAACCTAGCAACAAATTTCTTGAGTGAAGAATCTTGTTATAGACATTTTTGGGCACTGCAACCCAAATCATACATGTCCATAAACCAAGGGCTCCTAAGTCCCTAAAAGTGTTGCTTCACACCCTAAAGGAACAAGGTCAACTGATTACATCATCTCCTAGAAGTTCTCCATAGAAAACTGCTCAGAACTAGTCAAAGTTGGACCATACAGACTGCTCAGTGTAGAGAGTGTGATGCATCTCACCTGCCCAGTGTAAAGGGTGCGATGCATATTGGAAAGCCCTTCTATAGGGTGCGATGGGCGAGAGTAGACAAATGGCAGAGACAGTTTGCAAGGTGGATTGTCATGGAATCTTCCAGAAACTTCTCCTGTGACACTTGCCTCTCTGAATTCGCCCAGGGATGAGTAAGAGATCATCAATTTCCAAGTGGAATTAAGAACTATCAGAGAGAGGACACTAATCAAAATCCCAGAAGCTGACTCACCCCCCTGTAATCATCTATATATGGATCCCTCATCCTAGAGATCCAGAGGCTAGAATTTTGTATCTTGTAAGGAAGTGTTGTTGGTTTCTTGGTGGAATATCATAGTGTTGGGTGATCTAAGCTTTTCATGAGGTGAAGAAGGGCTTTCATGCTGGGAGGATGACACTGGGTCGGAACAATTGGTTGCAATCCTCTTTGCTATTCTTGATATTAATAAAGCTATTCGAGTTTTCCTCTACATTCTTCTATGATTGATGATATATGCATTTGTGTGGTCAAAATATATCTAGTCTATATTTTTTATGATTGTAGATCTCTGTTCTTCGATAGTATTATGCTGCTTTGATTCTACAGGTGCTCTTTGAAGCTGGGTAGAAAAAGGAAATGCGACAAGGATCTGTCAGAAGGAGAGTAACCAAGAAAGGAACCAAGCGCAAGACTGAGGTTGGTGTCCTTTGTTCTCCTCTTATCTACTTCTCATAAAGGAAAGCGAAAGTAGTTTTAGTTTGTTTGTTTCTAAGATAGCTACCAGTCTTAGTGGGACTAGCAGCTCTGAGTGAACACTAGATTTCCCGATAACAAAATTGTGACTCCGCTGGGGAACGAATAGATTGTTTACTTGTCTATATTTGTTTGTTTTATAAACTTACAGATGGATATTGAAGTCAAGCCAGCTAGTCTTTGAACTGCATTTTCTATGCAAGTGCAAAGTAGATCAATGCTGCTTCAGTCTGTCTCTGGGTTTTGTTTATAAACTGAACGATCGATTTGAAAGCCTTCTAATTGCCCTAGTGGTGGCTCTAGTAACCTCATTAGATCAACCCCTGTGATTTATATTTACTGAACATCACTTGCTCGGCCTAAATCCCTGAACTGAGCTGCAAACTGCGACCAAAGACCAAGTAAAAGTCTCGCACTGGTACCATCGCACCCTCTCTTCAAGGAAATCTGTATGCATCGTACCTCCCATGTGCAGTAGGTGGGATGCATACTGGTTTCCCTGTGTAACAGGTGCGAGGGTCAGAAAATGATAATTTTGCCTTCAGACTTTCGTTTTTCTTCACTCCCTTAAGCTCTATTTAGGAGTTTTGTTGTCTGTGATCAGTATACCACTATGGAAACTCCCTTCCTTTGCATGATTCCGCCTCCATAGTACAAAGACTTGTGAATGTTTTTATGTATTGTGCACCATTTACAGTTCTCTTTTACAAAAGAGTAGCATAATCAAGCTGTCATCTTTTGATTTGAAAGTGTCAAAATTGTCGTTTTTAGTCAAAGAAAAGAATTATATTGTTCTTGATGGTCAATTATACAGTTACTCTTGTATTCGATTTGAATTAGTAGTTTTTCAAGTGTCGAAAGCAGTTTTCAATTCAAAATAGCAAAGTGTCATCATTATCTTCCTTTCGCTTTTGAAGAGAAATTTGTTAGTACTGTCGCTTTGAAAAGATAATTCAGATTTGTACTTAGCATTCTTCTTGTCATTCACACATTAAGAAAGCTGAAAACAAATACATGCATGTGAATTTGCATTTAGACTGCTTGTTGGTTTGATTTAGGACAGTGCATCTAGTGTGTGCTCTCTGCTCTATGTTGAAAGAATATCATCTCTCTTTCTTTAGTAGCTAGGATTTTCATTGCAAAAAGAAGATTAAATGATTGTTTATCATCTTAGATTGCATTTTAGGAATTGTATATCTACATCACGCGGTGAACCTGAAAGGAAAATTGCTTAAGAAAGATCAACTGTAAAATAAATTTAATGAACATAAAAATGCTTTGGAACCTGACACACAACATCTAGAAGTCTAGGCTAGAGACGTATTTCGGTGTCGTAAAGCCTGGTAAGTATCGCTTTCACTGTTGGTTGGGTGATTCCTCCTCTTTGAGAGAACAAGTGCCAGTACGGACTTGTGCTCCCATGTATCGTCGAGTATATATTGGGAGACCACAATAGGCTATATCCTTTATCCATAGGAAGTCGTGTCTGCCGCCCTATCGATCGCAATGCACTGAACACAACATTCAGGAAGATTGACTGCCGTACCGTAAAAAGTATTTGCAGTTTTGCGATTGGTTTGGTAATCCCTCTGTCTAGATTTCCAGAGTAGTCTCTTTCGTTC
Organism: Pinus tabuliformis; assembly: GCA_031772625.1. Lineage (NCBI taxonomy): Eukaryota > Viridiplantae > Streptophyta > Pinopsida > Pinales > Pinaceae > Pinus > Pinus tabuliformis. The sequence goes on along the minus strand of CM062817.1, from coordinate 44,529,731 downwards.
CTTTTCAAACTCCTTAAAGGAAAAGGTCCATTTGAGCACTTTTCACTTCAGACTCATTAAAAATCGAAGGAGACTAGAGTCATCTTTTATTTTTTCTCGACTCTTAAAAATTGAAAAACAAGTTGTGTCAAAGCATCTAAAATTTATTTTAATTGGAATAATATCACGATTCCCGCGTTGGCCTTAGGTTGAGAAAAATGGAGTCCACCAACCAAGGATTTCCCCTTGGAGGAAATCCTAGTCCTTTCTCCTCTTGGCGAGATGTTGGTGTGCCTCATATGGCCACATTGTCACTTCCAGGATTGACAATTGGCTTGCCAATATGGCTCTTCTCGACCTCCATCATTCAGAACACCGTGATTCCTGAATAATTGAGTCAGGAACTGGATGATACTAAAGTTACCCCCAAACCTTCTACTTTGTCTGATTCTTCCTCTCCTCCCTCCTCTTCGCTTGATGAAGCTGGTAAAGCCAAAAATCAAGTAACTAAGAAGGAGAAGAAGGGGAAGGAGAAGAAAGAGAAGAAGAAGAATGAGCTAAAGGTGAAAAGGGGTAACTGGGCATCGTCTAGTGGAAATCTGCACACTGCACCGTCCAAGCATAAATCTCCATGTGTCATTTGCAAAGGAGACCACTATGATCGAGATTGTCCTTGCATCCCTCGGATCTTAAGGGACTAGTCTCCTCGTTTGCACAATCAGGTGTCATCAACTGCTGAAGATCATGTTGAAAGTACACCATCAACTAGTAAAAGTGAAGCATTTGGACAGAAAAGGAAATGTAAATTTCCTTGTAAACTGTGTGAAGGCGATCACATCATCCACCGTTGTCCCTTCCTAGATGAAGCTAAAAGGGTCTTGGATAACCGTCCTGCTTCACCGCTACGGTTTCCTCTTGGATACAAGAAACACTTGTCGAGTCCATCGCTAGTTGAAAATCCGACTGACACGCCATTGTGGTCGGTCGAAGCATCTGTCATTGAAGATAAACCCGCTGAATCCATACTAGACGAAAGTCAAAAGGTTGAGGTGGCAGTAGACCCAGTCTTGTCTTCGGAAGGTCCATCTTCAGATGATACAATTACTGAAGAGAATGAGAATGACACCATTCAAATTCTTTTTGTAAAAAGAGATTCTGATGAATATAGGGGCAATCTACCCATTACTTTACCGTAGGAAGGAAGTTCGTTAGAGTCATATCTGGCCGTCTATTTAGTCCCACCTCCAAGTAACCTAGTCATTTCCTTCGACTGGAATCTACTAGGCAGACCCCGTTTACCGGCTAATGTACCATTCTGAATCATTGTACAAGCTTACAAAATGATCAAGGTTGGTACCATCATAGATGAAGGGGCTTTTATGAGTATCCTTTCCTCAACTACTTGGGACGCGGTTAGTTCGCCATCGCTTCTACCTGAGATGAGAAATCTGACAGGCTTCAACAAAGGAACCAGTCGACTGTTACGAATCCTTTCCAATGTCCCCATAATGTTGAGAAGGAAAACTGTTTATATGAATGTGAAGGAAGTCCAAGGACCTCTAGATTATAATCTACTCCTTGGGCGCGACTATATTTATAGCATGGGGGCCATTGTCTCCTCACTCTTTAGAGTAATGTGTTTTTTGCATGAAGGCCGAGTGGTCCAGCTCATAGACAAGCTTTCGTTCCCCGACTCACACATAGCTAATAGTCAAATGCCATCCCTAAATGGTCTTTTCACGCAAGGACTGTCTCATCAATCTCCAGTCCGTCCACCTAAAGAGTGTGAGTAATTCGGGAGGACATGACTGAAACCCAGGGGCATGCACCCTGGTCTGTTTTGGCAGGAAAACCTTGGGTATAGGGTAGGTTTCCGCAGAGGATATATGAATAGTCTGACACACCCGTCTTTTTAGGAAAATGGGATTAGACTGGAATAAGATTCCCTCGTCAAAGTTATGTGAGTGGAGGTGACCGCGCCACTCACCTTTGTCTATTTCGGTAGACATCGCCAAGGAAGTGTTTTGTCTCCGACACGGATGGAGCAATCTTGCAAATGTGATAACTTTCATATGGTAACCTGGAAACTCTATTTCGCTATGCCTGGGGGCATGCAAACCTTTTTTCCTGAAAGTAAAGAGTAACCATTTATTTTCTTAGTTTGTAGTTTCTCAACCCTTTAAACTCATGGGATTGGTCATTCCTAGCTTGCATAATGAAAGGATCTGGAGCAAAGTTTCGAATGGTGCAAGCTCCCTAAAAATTGAACCTATCAATGAGACATCCTTATTATACGACTGGCATGAGCAGTTTTTATGCGAAGTTCAAGCTCGTTAAAAATTAAACCTTAGCAATGAGCAGATGTTTCCCCCAGAGTTTAAGCTCATTAAAAAATGAACCAATCCCCGGTAAATAACCATTGTGAATGCATTATCATCAGCTTTTCAGCCCAAGTCGTGTTCTCATCATCACCTCCACTCTATTTTAGCTGATCATTCACCTCCATTTGATTGTTTACCCCTTTTGAGGAACAATTGTAAAGAGTGATCCTGTTAGCCATCCTTGTGACACTGCAGTGATTGGAAAATTCCAAACCCTACCTGGAATCAGCTGCTACCTGCAATTATCACTCGTTCCTAAAAAAACGAGTCTCCTTTAAGCTCTTTTCATCTGACTCGTAAAATATGAAAAGATTGCCGACCAATTGGCCTCTCCAGCTCATTAAAGCTACCGGGAAAGCTATCCCTCCTCTAAATTTTAATCCTTTTGGACCTGAGGGATTATTACACAAAAAGATCGAGCGCTTGTTTTTTTCGGCTCGTTAAAATTACCGAAAATTAATCCCTTTCGTATTATTTTATACTTTTTCGGACTTAAGGGATTATATGACGAAAAAGGATTATTGGAGTTTCCTTTACGTCCACTTCAGACTCTCTAAAATTGAAAAGGACTTAGTTATCTTTGTCGTTAAACTCGTTAAAACCAAATAGCGACAAACTTGTCCATATAGACAAGAACGAGTTTCATTGTCGCTAGGCTCGTTAAAACATAGCGATGGGTTTTCTCGAAGGGAAAATTATAGAACAAGCATATGTTACCCTCCTCAAGCTTGATAAAAATAAAGAGGTACTGGTCAGCAATGACTAGCGAAAAATTGGGAAGAAAACTTGAAGAAACTTTATTGGTAGCAAGTCGCTCTTAAACATGACAATTTCACTCCACATCTGAGTCGGGTTGGGTTATTCCGTTCACTGGTCATATCACCATTGGTCCATAGCACCATCCATATTTGGGGTTAACGCTACCAATCCATGTCAGTGTCACCGGTATGTTCAAGAGAAGTCGCTCAGAGAATTCACCTGTGTCTCATCCATTGCAAAACATTCACGCTCCATTCTTTCATGACCGCCACCCTGAACCCTGTATCATCAAATTGTTTTCACCTCCAAAATCATTTACTCCATTCCGTGTCGTAGATGTGGGATTCATTAAGGCCCTCCTACGACGGGTCGCTTCTTTTGGACATCAGCTCATTATCCAAGAAGTCGACTTAGGAACAACCCTTTCAGTACTTTGAAGCTTGCATGCCTCAATGGAAAGTTTCTCACTTCCAGTGATAGGTTTACATCAATGGCCTTCGACCGAAATATTTTGCGTGGTGTTCGATGCCAAGTCCCTTTTCACACCACGTGAATTGTACTGTAGTACCTTGAGGGTCATCATCCTTATCGGTGATTCCTCTTGCGCTTGTTAATAGCTTACATCATTGGCTGGTAATCAGGCGATGTATTTCCATGTTCGACTCCAGAACATCTTTCACATGGATCAACTTGTACTCCGAGTGAAGATTGGACCAGTTTGAAGACCCCAAATCTAGTTTCATCCATCCGGGCTGTGATATATTTAGGAAAATAAAGACGTCAAATGTAAATCATTGCTACATAGATGATCATCTGAATCAAAGGATGATGGCTCTATCAGAATCATCAGTCTACCACATAGACGGTTGTCTGTCTTATGTACATGAAAATGAATTTATAAAGGTTAGCATGGGAATGCCTTCCTCACCTAGATCATGAAAAATATTATGAAGATAATGTATTGTATTGTATCTTATTACAGGTCGCCTTCCAGCTCGAAAAAACTTCGGATCCTCATGATAAAGCATTTCACCTGACATCAAAAGACTAACGACCTCATGCTTTAGGGGGCAACTGTTATAGACCTTTTTGGGCACTGCAACCCCAATCATACATGTCCATAAACCAAGGGCTCCTAAGTCCCTAAAAGTGTTGCTTCACACCCTAAAGGAACAAGGTCAGTTGATTACATCATCTCCTAGAAGTTCTCCACAGGAAACTGCTCAGAACTGGTCAAAGCTGGACCATACAGACTACCCAGTGTAGAGAGTGCGATGCATCTCACCTGCCCAGTGTAAAGGGTGCAATGCATATTGGAAAGACCTTCTGTAGGGTGCGATGGGTGAGAGTAGACAAATGGAAGAGACAGTTTGCAAGGTGGATCGTCATGGAATCTTCCATAAACTTCTCCTGTGACACTTGCCTCTCTGAATTCACCCAGGGATGAGTAAGAGATCATCAATCTCTAAGTGGAATCAAGAAGTATCAGAGAGGGGACACTAATCAAAAATCCCAGAAGCTGACTCACCCCCTTGCAATCATCTATATATGGATCCCTCATCCCAGAGATCCAGAGGCTGGAATTTTTTATCTTGTAAGGAAGTGCTGTTGGTTTCTTGGTGGAATATCATAGTGTTGGGTGATCTAAGCTTTTCATGAGGTGAAGAAGGGCTTTCATGCTGGGAGGATGACACTGGGTCAGAACAATTGGTTGTAATCCTCTTTGCTATTCTTGATATTAATAAAGCTATTCGAGTTTTCCTCTACATCCTTCCATGATTGATGATATATGCATTTTTGTGGTCAATATATATCTGGTCCTATATTATTTATGATTGTAGATCTCTGTTCTTCGATAGTATTATGCTTCTTTGATTCTACAGGTGCTCTTTGAAGCTGGGTAGACGAAGGAAAAGTGGCAAGGATCTGTTAGAAGGGAGAGGAACCAAGCGCAAGACTGAGGTTGGTGTCCTTTTTTCCCCTCTTATCTACTTCTCATAAAGGAAAGTGAAAGTAGTTTTAGTTTGTTTGTTTCTAAGATAGATACCAATCTTAGTGGGACTAGTAGCTCTGAGTGGACACTAGATTTCCCGATAACAAATCTGCATCTCCTTCTCACTCATTTGCCCAAGCCTATGATGCCAAAATGAAGTATCTTCTCCTGTAGAGGTTAAAGCATTAATAGAATTTGAAATACCATTGCATAAATACAATGTACCAACCTTTTCTCCTTTTGCTATTACGAGGTTTCCTTTAGTGACCTTCCAGGTTTTATCTGTAAAAGTAGTTACATAGCCTTCACCTCCCAATTGCCTTGTTGGAATTAGATTTTTCTTTAGGTCTGGAACATGCTTTACCTCCTTCAATAGCCATTGATTTCCATTTTTCTATTTTATGAAAATTGTACCCATTGCAATGATTTTACAGGGTTTATCATCACCCAATTGAACCTGTCCAAAATCTCCTTGAACATAATCATGAAAATGTTTCCTATCAGGTGGGGCATGGAATGAGGCCCTTGAATCTACCACCTAGGCATCAATTATATTTTCTAATGAAAGAAACAAAGCATCTTGCAACACATCACCTGTCACATTTTCTTCATGATTGTTTTCTTGCCGTGCGTCTCCTTCTTTTTCCTTCTGAGATTTCAGTCTTTCTTCAAGTGTCCTTTCTTCCCACATTTCCAGCACACTATCCCCGATCTGGACTTCGATCTCCCTTTCCTCGACTTACTGCGATATCTTGGGCTCTTTCCTCTTTCCATTTTTCTTCCCCTAGTCTCTGCAGTCAAAGCATTACTTGATGTCTCACCAGAGCTTTTCCGATGCATTTCCTCGCTAAGGATTGCACCGACAACATCATCAAACTTTGAAGTACTAGATCTAGAGACAAAGTTACTAATGGCCATAACTAAACCATTCCAACTTTCTAGCAACGAGCATAGAAATAATAGAGCCCTAACTTCATCATCAAAAGTTACCCCTACAGAACTTAACTGACTAGTAACTGCATTAAATTCATTTAAATGATCAACAACATATCCACCTTTTGACATCTTCATATTAAATAAACTCTTCATAAGAAATACCTTATTTTAGGACAAGGTTTTTTCATATAGTTTTGCCAATGCCAACATTAAACCCTCTGTTGTCATTTCCTTTGAAATATTACAGGCTACCGACACTGCTAGGCACAACCGTATTGTTCCAAGTGCCTTTCTGTCGAGAATATCCCATTCTGTGTCTGTCATACTCGTTGGCTTCTTTGTCTTTCCGTTCAATGGTTGGTACAGATCCTTCTGGTATAAATAATCATCCATCTGCATCTTCCATAGCTGGTAATTTTGGCCGTTAAATTTTTCGACCCTAAACCTACCTTCTTCTGCCATTGCTCCCACTTGAACTAGGAACCCTTCTCTCTTGTGAGTTTATCAGCCAAATAGACCTTCAGCTCTGATACCAGTTGTTAGAAAATTATATGTTACGGAGAAATGGAACACATAAAATATATTGCAGAAATATAAATAGAAAACACATAAAAGAAGAGAGACACAGATATACATGGTTCACCCAATTTGGGCTACGTCCACGAGAAACAGCCAGTCCTTCCTTTTATATTATCTAGCAAATTGAAGAGATACAACCTACAACAGATCCATTGTAATTCCCTCTTCGCTCTAACACAATCTCCTCTCTCTTTCTCACTCAGAATACAGATCTACATAGACGCAATACAATTCCCTCGTATATAGCACGGGGTTGCCTTCTAGGGCAAAAAATCCTAAATTAAACATAGGTTCTACTATCAGATCTCTACCTAATGAATGACCCAGATTGACTACGAAATTAGAACATTTTACAAGGCAATTTCACACATATTTTAGCTTCAGGGGTGTTGCCCCCAATTCCCCACCGGGGGGGGCTCCTAAAGATCGTTGTCCCCCCCCCCCCCCCCTGGACCCCCCTTGCATTGCAAATATTACATGTGGTGTTGCCGCCATATTACAAACTAGGGTCCAATGCGGTGACACCTCTAAATAAAGAAGATAATTGAGCTCCACACCCAACATCCGTTGAATAAAGAAGCATCCACTGAAGGAAAGAAATTAAATTCCATCAAGATTTGTGCGATATGTGAATAGATTCATTCTACTATCACCTGTCCATCTCTTGCTGGGTTGAAGGCAGTGTTTCAGGGAACAAATGAAGAAATGGATCAACTACATTTTATGGGATTAAAGAAACCATGGCAACCACGACCATAGAACATGAATGAAGGTACGCCTCAAGACCCTTCTCTATATTTTAAAAATCAGTATTTTGGGCCTTATTTAGTACCTTTTTCACCTTCATGGCTGTAATCTTATCAATGTCCAATGCCCTAGAAACCATGGTACCCTCAATCTAGTCCAAACCCTTCATGGTCCCAGAATTGGCGTGGACCTCGTCCTCCTCTTTCAAGACAATTCTCCCAACCTATGCCACAACATCAGCCACAACTTCCTTCTAATTTGTCCACTAGTAATCATCTTCTTCGTCCACAACTTCTTGTTTAATCCAATCCAAATCCAATCAATTGGGGGGCTCAGCAGGTTGAGACAGTCAACCTACCTGCATATAGTATTGCCACCACGGAATGTAACTATTAGGTCCATATACTACTAGTGTAACCCCTTATTTTATTAGTGAAACCCCCTTATTATATTCTTGTGCCCATGTAGTACCCATATTGTTATTATTGTGCCCCATAGAAGCCCACTATTGCTATTGTTTTTCCCTTACATTATTATTATTATGTAGGCTCTAATTATATTATGACCCTTTAGACTCCTATATATAGAAAGGAGGTCTTGTCATTTGTAGCATCTCATTTGTGTAATGTAAAGGAGGTTGCCCCTCGAAGAGGCTGATTTCTAAGGTGTTGATCTTTCTTTTCTATATTTTTGTGAGATGCTTTCATAACATTTGGTATCAAAGCTTTAGATTCTAGGGTTTGCCTGCGCCAAACAGGTCATCGTGGAATTTCCGCTATAATTGTTCTTCTTCGAAGTTTCAGACTCTGAAATTAAAACCCATTTGATCCGAAAACATGGTGACGCTTGGTCCCTAAGTTTAGATATTATTTAGCTATATTTTCAGAGACACAGTCCAAGCCATTTAGGGTTTCTGCATGCTCCCGAATTACATCCCAAACAGGTGACCTTGGGAAAATCGTCATAATTTTTTCTCTGAGCATCTGATTGAAATTTCGTAAAAAGTGAAAGAAATAAGATAGACTATAGTTTGCTAGGTATCATGTTCATAACCTAACATAGAAACAATGACACGTGGAACTTATTACAAGTTCTCTCTACAGAACCATTCTATAATTAGGTCAACAGGGAAGATTGGGCATAACTCTTTCTTCGGGAATCCAATTACAATTAAAATTATGGGGTTAGAAAGAGGAACTAGAGGGATATCACAGGTCAATATTTCAAAACTTAAAGATCAAAAATTACGGAGTTACAGTTGTTTCAAGATTGATCTCCTAAAATAAAGAAAATTCGATATGAGGAAGTTTGATGGCAAAGATCCAGTAAATTGGATACTACAGATGGAGAAATACTTTAATCTATATGAGGTGTAACTATTACAAACGGTACTTATTGAATCTTTATATTTAGAACTGAATCAATTTTTATGGTATACAGGATTTGTTCTCATAAACCACTTGTCACGTGGTCAATTTTTGTGGAGGAAATGATAGCACATTATTAGGATACAAAGAGCAACACCTTCTTTAGCCAATTGATAAATCTCAAACAAAAGGGTTCAATGGAAGAGAACATTGACGACCTTCAAAAATTTAATATAAGGGTAAATGATATTCGAGAGAAGAACATGATTGATTTCTTCATAGGGACTTTAAAAGATAACATCCAACATGAGGTTCACCTTTGGGAACCTGATTCATTGGAGAAGGGATATAGGTTGGCAAGAAAAGTGGAAACCAAAATTATGGCAACAACGAAGTTTGCCCCTCATAGCTATAAAGATGGAATTGTTGTTTCTCCTAGCCTTCCAAAACCTACAAGGTTTACACCACAAAAATTGGAAGAGAAAAGAGCATAAGGGCTTTGTTATAATTGTGATAGAAAATGCATTAAAGGTCATAAGTGTGCTAAGAATAAATTATTTTACATAGATTGGGAAGAGGAGGAAGAAAAGGATCAAGAAACATCAAAAGAATAGGATATACACCAGGAACCAACCGTAGAGAAAAAACAAATGAATCCGAACATATCTTGTACTACATTGGCAAGAATTACCACTCCTCAAACTCTCAAGATAGAAGGACATATCAAGAGGAACTAGAGGGATATCACAGGTCGATATTACAAAACTTAAAGATCCAAAATTACAGAGTTACAGTTGTTTCAAGATTGATCTCCTAAAATAAAGAAAATTCGATATGAGGAAGTTTGATGGCAAAGATCCAGTAAATTGGATACTACAGATGGAGAAATACTTTAATCTATATGAGGTGTAACTATTACAAATGGTACTTATGGAATCTTTATATTTAGAACCGAATCAATTTTTATGGTATAAAGGGCTTTGTTCTCATAAACCACTTGTCACGTGGTCAATTTTCGTGGAGGAAATGATAGCACATTATTAGGATACAAAGAGCAACACCTTCTTTAGCCAATTGATAAATCTCAAACAAGAGGGTTCAATGGAAGAGAACATTGACGACTTTCAAAAATTTAATATAAGGGTAAATGATATTCGAGAGAAGAACATGATTGATTTCTTTATAGGGACTTTAAAAGATAACATCCAACATGAGGTTCACCTTTGGGAACTTGATTCATTGGAGAAGGGATATAGGTTGGCAAGAAAAGTGGAAACCAAAATTATGGCAACAACGAAGTTTACCCCTCATAGCTATAAAGATGGAATTGTTGTTTCTCCTAGCCTTCCACAACCTACAAGGTTTACACCACAAAAATTGGAAGAGAAAAGAGCATAAGGGCTTTGTTATAATTGTGATAGAAAATACATTAAAGGTCATATGTGTGCTAAGAATAAATTATTTTACATAGATTTGGAAGAGGAGGAAGAAAAGGATCAAGAAACATCAAAAGAAGAGGATATACACCAGGAACCAACCGTAGAGAAAGAACAAATGAATCTGAACATATCTTGTACTACATTGGCAAGAATTACCACTCCTCAAACTCTCAAGATAGAAGGACATATCAAGAGGAATAAGGTTCAAGCAGGGAAATATCAGGAAGAAAAGTATCAAGAAACGTCAAAATAAAAGGATACTCACTAGGAACCAACCCTAGAGAAAGAAGAAATGAATCAGACCATATCTTGTAATGCATTGGTCGGAATTACCACTCCTTAAACTATAAAGATAGAAGTTCATATGAAGAAGAAAAAGGTAATAGTGTTGATTGAGTCGGGTATTACCCATAATTTTATTCATTGTAAGATATCCAAGGAATTGAATTGCTTCCTATATTCAGCACCAGAGTGTCAAGTAACGATTTCAAGTGGAGGAACCGTAAATTTCTCTAGAAAGTGCCACAACATCAAGCTATCCATGGGAGAATATGTATTGAATAGCCCAATGATTTTCATTCCAATGCGTGGTGCTGATGTGGTACTAGAAGTCCAATGGCTACAATCCTTGGGTATAATAGCTTTTAATTTTCAATAACTTTTCATGAAATTTTCTTCAGAAGGAAAGGAAGTTGAATTAAGGGGTATCATAGGGAAACTGGGAAAGATAATCATCTCTAACAGAATGATAAATCTTCTAAAGAAAAACAACGAGGCATAATTTCACAATTATTTTCACTAGAGGTTCCTACACCGAAATCATCTATTTCTGCAGATCTCCAAAAAGTCTTGGACAATCATTCCAAGGTATTTGAGACTCCCAAATGTCTCCCACCTATTCATGATCATGATCATGTTGTTCATTTGATTCTAGGAAGTGTTCCTCAAAACATCAGGCCTTCTAGATATCCATATGCCAAAAGGAGTGAAATTGAACGTATGGTTGTAGAAATTATAGAGGTTGGTGTAATTATCCAATTGAATTTGATAAACAAAGAAAGGGATGAATGGAAGAATGAAGAAGCAGGGTGGGAACTCATTCAAAAGTTGCAGAAGATCCCAGTTCAAACAATATTGCCAAAACTTGACAAGGAAGGAAAAATCATAATGGAATCTGAAGTAGTCACACAATCGAGAAGTCGACAACTACAAAATCGATCAATTTCAGAGTATCTCATCAAGTTGAAGAACTTACCCATAGAATATTCCACATGGAAGGATGATAATTTTATACAGAAGCATCCAAAACTACTCAAGCATTGAGGACAACACTTTATGAACGAGAGGGGCATGTTAGGTCTCTACACTACTAGTGTAACCCCTTATTGTTATTAGTGCAACCCCCTTATTATATTGTTGTGCCCATGTAGTACCCATATTGTTATTATTATGACCCATAGAAGCCCACTATTTTTATTGTTGTGCCCTTACATTATTACTGTTATGTCGGCTCTAATTATATTATGACCCCTTAGACTCCTATATATAAAATGGAGGTCTTATCATTTGTAGCATCCAAGAATTATTCATTTGTGTAATGTAAATGAGGTTTCCCCCTCAAAGAGGCTAATTTCTAAGGCGTTGATATTTCTTTTATATATTTTTGTGAGCTGATTTCATAATAGTAATGAATTGAATATGTAGTCCAGTCAAGTGGTGAATACTCAGACTTCACCAATTTGTTGAACATACCAATGATGAAGTCTTAGAACCAGAACCTAGATATTCTACTCGAATAACTAGGGATGAGGCAATACAATTTCCTATGAAATAAGAAACCCCTTCACAAACAATTTTTACTAGAGGATGTTAGATTGGTCCATCTTATCCTGAGATATTATCATTGACAAAACCAAGTCCTCATCCTCAATTTGAGTTTTTAGGGGAGCTGGAGAATTTATTTGTCAAATTCCTATTACTTCAGGTTATGAAGGACATAATAATTTATAACAAAACAATAAAAGAATATTTCTCTAAGAAACCTAGTAGAAAACCAAAGGATCCACTCACTATATATGTTATGGGAAAATTATCATACATAATGGTGGGGAATACTATACCTATTAGATACGGGGATCCAGGGAACAGAATTTGGATCATATAAACAAATGGGTTTGATGTCCCAAATGTACTAGTAGATTTAGCGGCATCCATTAACATTATAACCTCTGCAAAAGTGATTACCTTAGATCTACAAAACCTTAAACCAACTCCCACCATCCTAGAATTGGTAGATTGATATACTATAAGACCAGTAGGGAAGCTGGAGGATATAACTATTTTAGTAGACTCATGTAAATACCCTATCGATCTTTTGGTTTTACATACTCAATCCCCAATCGGTGGACATCCTTTGATTTTAAGAAGACCTTGGCTTGCGACCGCAAATTCTTACATTGGGTGTTGGTTTGGAAATATGGTAATATCCAATGAGGAAGCTACAAATAATCTTATCCTTTACCCCCTTGTCGAACCAAGTTCGTCATATAAACTAATATTTACCTTGATGCAAGAATCTCTACCCATGAAAGAACCCGAATCTAAGAATGAAGAAGTTAGACCAATCCTTACCATCAGTGAGGCTCTTTGTTTCAAGGATGAAATGGGAGATGATGCCATTAACACATTTCTCAGCAGTCCCAACTCCATTTTTGACCCAACCTGCCAGGTATTCTAATCTACCATGAGTTGTAGGGTTTAGGAAAATATGGAACCAAAAACAAAAGTTGGAAATAATCCTGTAATTGTACCCCAGGACAACATTTTTCTAGAAATTGTACAAGAGAAAACATTGAATATTAATCCTAGCCTTTCTGCCTCCCAAACTGAATGGATACTGAAGATACTTTGGGAACATAAAGGATCCTTTGCTTGGGCATATACATATATGAAAGACATATATATTGATATATGCACTCATCACATATGCATTAAAGAAGAATGTCAACCTATTAGGTAGCCACAAAGAAGAATGAACTCTGCCTTAAAAAACATTGTCAAATATGAATTACAAAAGTTATTAGATGTCGGTTTCATTTATCCGATATCAGACAGTCAATGGGTTTCCCTGCTGGTCATTATTCCTAAGAAGAATGGAAAGTGATGGATTTTTGTGGATTATAGGGAATTAAATAAAGAAAATTTAAAAGATCATTTTCCCCTACCCTTTACTGACCAAGTCCTTGATACATTAGTTGGAAGTAAGTTTTTCTACTTTCTAGATGGCTTCATCGGATACAACCAAATACAAATAGTTCATGAGGATCAGGATAAAACCACCTTCACATGTCCTTGGGGGACCTTTTCCTACTGGGTCCTCCCATTTGGTCTCTATAATGCACCCACTACCTTTCAAAGGGAAATAGTAGGAATTTTTTCTGATCTAATCAATGATAGTGTTGAAATTTACATGGATGACTTCACCCCATATGGGGATTCTTTCGAAGAAGATCTAGAAAACTTAGAGAAAGTACTTAAAATATATATAAAGACACATGTTTCTCCTAGTACAGTCAAATGTCATATGATGATGGAGGAAGGAATAGTGCTGGAACACCTGCTTTCAGCTGCAGGAATTCAAGTTGATCCTGCTAAGGTAGAAGTGATATTGAATTTTTCTACACCTAAGACACTGACATATTGGTTATGCTAGTTATTACAGGTTGTTTATAGAGAATTTTCTAAGACAAGATTCCCACTTTTTCAATTGTTACCTAAAGATGCATAGTTTGTGTGGACAAATGAATGTGAAGCAACCTTTAAATAAATCAAATAACTAGTCTGTAAAGATATTATGAGGTCTTGACTGGAAGCTCCCATTTTACATCTCTACAGATGCTTCTCAAACATGAGTAGGTGTGGTCCTGGGGCAACAGGAGCATAAGAGATCGTATGCGATATATTATGTCAACAAGAACTTGACTCCTGTTGAACTAAACTATATGGTAACTGATTTTTTGGTTGTTACTTATCCTATTAATAAGTTTCATCGTTATATTATAGGGTATACAGTTTTGTGCACACTGATCATACAAATATCCAGTATCTAATGAATAAACCAATAACCCCTAGTCGTATTACAAAATGGTTATATTTAATTCAATAATTTGATATTACAATTATAGATAAGCCAGGGAAAGATAATGTGGTTGCAGATTTCGTGTCTAGAATGGATACTAGTGACGAAGCTACCCCTGTAGAGGATAGCTTTCTAGATGAACATATTTTTGCAATTTCTACTCACACTCTGTGGTATGCAGATATTGCTAACTATCTTACTACAGAAAAGTTCCTCAACAATTACCATATAGAGAATAGAAAAGGATTATCCATCATAGTGCCCGTTATTCATGTATAGAAGGATACCTATTTTACAAGGGACCCGACCAACAAATATGACGCTACATAAGTGGGGATGACATATATGGTGTCCTTAAAGCTGCCCATGATGGCCCCTATGGGGGGCATTTTGTAGATAGGTGGACAAGTCATAAGGTGTTGCAAATGGGGTACTATTGGCCCTCTATTTTTCGTGATGCAAGGAAATATGTTCAAGGGTGTGATAGTTGCCAATGGATGGGTCATCCTGGTCGAGCATATGAGATGTCACTACACCCTCAACTAGTTCTTGAGCCCTTCGAAAAATGGGCTATTAATTTCGTTGGGCCATTCAATCCATCTTCACATCAGAAATTTCACATTCTAATTTGCACGGACTATGTGACAAATTGAGTGGAGGCCAAGGCTATTTTGAAAGCAACAGAACAAGTTTTCTTGGACTTTTTATTTGAAGAAATTTTTTCTCAGTATGGATCTCCTAGAGAGATAGTTTCAAATGGAGGGGCACAGTTTACATCACACCTAACAGTCGGAATTATGAAGAAATATGGGATCAAGCATAGCGTAATGTCTCCATATCACCCTCAGACGAATGGCCAAGTCGAGAGCACAAAAAAGGTATTGGAAAATATTCTTACAAATACTGTAGCAAGCCATCATTGAAATTGGGCTAAAAAACTTCCCAAGGCACTGTGGGCATATTAAAAAACATGGCGAAACACAACAAGATTTTCACCATATGAGCTTGTCTATGGGAAATCCCCTTTGTTTTTGGTGGAATTCAAAAGTAATATGCTTAGGATAGCCCTTGAAGTAAGTTTGAATCTTTCGAAAGCCTAGGAACACCGACTGGAACATTTAAATGAGTTGGAGGAAATTCGTTTGGTAGCTATCCAGAATATTGTTGCAATTCAGCAGCAGCGAATTAAATGGCATGACAAATTTATCAAGAAAAAGGTGTTTCAAAGGGGATATTAGGCATTTCTCTATGACTCTCGGTTCAAATATTTTAAAGGGAAACTTTTCTCCAGATGGATGGGGCCATATGAAGCTGACATGGTGTTTTATAACGTGATTGATAGACTTATAATAATTGATGAGGCACATACTCCTTTGCTTGTAAATGGACATCACCTCAGAATATACCACTGTCGAGCTTCTAAAGACTCCATTATCAAACATTTCTTTGATAATTGTGGTTTTGAAATTATTAGTTCAGAGAACTCTTCCTCTACACCTCTGATCCGAAGAAAAAAAAAACAAAAAACAAACTATCAAACAAATTATAATATATATATCTATATATCTAATATAATAAAATGTTGTTACTACTCTATCATTATTTTCCCTGTAGGTATCTCACTGGTGTTGTTACTCTGATCATGGCAATTTTGTCTAAGTACTTCACTCGTGTTGTTACTCTGATCGTGGTGAGTTTGTCTAAGTACTTCACTCGTGTTGTTACTCCTCCGATGTTGTTACTCTTATGATGTTGTTACTACTCTGGTGCTATTACTCCATGGTGACAGTGATTTTTTTTAATTACTCAGGTGTTGTTACTCCTTCGGTGTTGTTACTCCACCGTGATTTCGTCAAAGTACTCCGGTGTTGTTACCCCTAAGGTGCTATTACTCCATCTTGATTCCGACTAAATGTTCAAGCAGTGTTCTTACTCCTTGAGAATTGTTACTCCCCCAATGTCGTTACTCCTCGAGTGTTGTTACTCCCTCTAATGTTGTTACTCCTTCGTTGTTGTTACTCTATCAAGGTAAGTCACCAGGTACATCCCTGATCAACTTTATGGATTTTATTGATAATTCATTTGACATGACTTGATATGATTGGGGATGACCATCCCCTTAGTTTGGGGGCGGGGGGCAGGGAAGGGTTATTATAATAAATATGAAAACGCCATAATTAAACAAATTAATGACTTGTCGTATCACTATTAAACCATGTGCCAAGTGTGTACACTCCACGATCCCCACCATACCTCGCATGGTTGTCCATATGCTGTTGGAAATAATACTGAGAGGGGGGGGGTGAATCAATATTATCAAATCAATATATCTTTTCCATTTCCATATTAAGATTCATATACGCTACTTCAACTAAGGAAAACCACATGTATATACAATTGTGTAAAGAAACAAGCATATACCCAGTAAACTTATGATTCAGTTAGTTGATCCTTAATGAGTGCATCATAACGTTACTAACCATATGAAGAGTAAACAGGAGCAGTAAAATAGAACATATCATCACACACAAGAAGCACACATGAACACCATGATGTAAGGTGGAAACCCAATGTGGGTGAAAACCACCTGCTACAAGTCATCTCAATCTTCTTTTAATAAGAAACTTCTCTTTACAATAGTTATGTACTGGTGCAGTCTTATACCAGTACACAGGCTGCTACATGCAGAAGGCTACAACCTTCTCTCATTCTCTAGACTCTCCTAGAAGGGAGCTACAACCCCCTTAGCTCTTGTACTAGCCGATCCATTTACTAGTACGTAGGTGCCGGCCTACTAAATGCTCCAACGTTCACTCGTTTTCCAGCTGCTACTGGAAGGGAGCTACCACCCCCTTAGCTCTTGTACTAGCTGATGTACTAGTACGTAGGTGCCGACCTACAGAAGGCTACAACCTTCTCTTTCTTCTAGGGACCACGCTTCATAAATTTTCAAACTGGATCCATGAATATCAATCAAACATCAAATAGATCTGCAATCAACCAACTTCCTTGTACAAATACTGAATCAATAACTTCTCAGAACACAGTACCAGTAAACAAACACCAATTCAGAACCTTGAACACTGCAGTAATAGGCAAAAGCAGCTAAAACATATTTCAAGGAAAAATCCGCAACTTCACCAATATAAATCTGCGTACATACGCAGATATGTCAAAGCGAACCTGCGGGTATCCGCACCTCCGCTGTTTCGAACCTGTGGGTATCCGCACTTCTGCCGTGTTGATCCTGCAGATATCCACACCTCTGCTGTGTCACTCCTATGGAATGCGCGCCTGCACTATGTTAAACCTGCGTATATCCGTGCCTGCGCTGTGTCGAATTTGCGGGTATCTACACCTGTGCTATGTCGAGCTTGGGGGTATAGATAATTTATCCTTTTTCTTAATCAGACTTCAGATTTTCAGATTTATAGATCTAATCATGCATCAAGGAGATCTCGACGCATCAGTAGATCTTAACCATCTTGTAATGCTCAGGTTCCTCCTCGATTCAGGTCCAGCTATCACTCACTAACCGATCACCAGTATATCAGATCTTGCTCTTCTCAAGATATTCAACCCAACAGTCTACTCAAGCCAAATGATCTCCTTTCCTTTTTATAGTCTAGGCCTTACTCAAACCATGGTCCAAAACCATAGAGATCCAATACTAGGGACCCAAAACCTGGGTTCAATACTTTAGATGCAAAACCACAGACCAAAACCATAGATTCAAAAATGTCGGACTAAATACCATGGACCAACCATAATATTTCCCACGTGCGCGCTTTTCTCTGCATGAAAGTGTGTGTACTTTATGTCCGCACTTTTTGTTCGGAGCACCTCTGTACATGTCCACACCTTTTGTTCAGTGCACCTGCGTATGTCCCCGGCTTTGTGAACAGGAACCTGCAAGTATCTCATTTTATTCCATTCTGAGAGCCTGAACATCAATTCTTTGCTACTGACCTGCTGCACTATGATATGTCATCTGTGTGAGTTTCCATTGAGGACAACACATGTATCATAATGCCAACAATCTCCCCCTTTGGACTTGATGGCAACAACACCAAATCACTCTCCCCCTTTGACATCAAGGGCAAAGGGCGGACCAAGATATTTTCTTTCCTTGATAAGCACTCTGTTGTCCATACTCCCCCTGATTAGCTGCTGAAATCTCTGATTGAGCTCCCCCTTTGTATATGCCAAGTTGTACCAATCTGTCCATGCTCTCTCTAAGTACATGCTGAAATCTCTGCTCTGGTGAAGCATGTTGTTCATGCTCCCCCTGACTATAAGCAAGGTCTGCAAAAATATGTTCTACAAGAAGAACATGACTCTATCATAAATGACCTTCCTATCACCAAAGACTCATACATACATCCATCTCCCAACCAAGTGGGGATATACCAAATACCAATTGTTCATACATGACTGAAATATTACATCATCTTTCCCATGCATAGTGGGGGTACAAAAAAAAAATAGAGACAAACTATTACATCATGAGTCTTGATATGACCTTTACATGACATTTATAACAGAGAACAAACATAAGATCATGATAGTCATCAACAACTATCATACACAATGTATAATCTACTCCATAATCATCTGACAACAGCTTCTAGACCTCCAACCAACATCAAGATCTTCATGATCCAAGTATCATCACTTGGGAGCATCTGCATCAATCAACACGTGTAAGTATCAACCTATCATCATACAAGTAAGAACTCATCATTATCATGTCTCCAACAATGCAACTTTGAGTGATCATCCATGTATCTAGCACTATGTATCTTGAGCTCAAGATTTTTAGTCAGGACTTCTTGATATCATCAACAGCAACAATCCTCATCCATGTGAGCGCCAAGATCTATAAGAATCCTGCATCATCATTGTATTATATGATCTTTATGAATATGACAACAACAACATATGAGTGACTTATCATCAAGTGTATTCAAGCTTTGTACTTCTCCTTATCCTTATGTAAGTACCATATATGCATCCACAAATCTGATCAGAACACCAACTATGTAAACCCAAGAATCATATGATATTTTTTCATGGAAAACTCATAACAAGATGTATCATTTAGCCCTATAATCATCATCACTAAGGACTACTAACCATAATTCCAACAATGCATTATTAGAAGCATATGCTCCCTCTGAACCTGTGCCATCTTGCTTACTGTCAGATCTGATCATGCATATATCAGCAAGAAGTATCATCATCTACAAGTTAAGAGAAAATCATTCCTAAGAATCAAGATATTTCCACACAACATCAACAAATTGTAACCATTATGAAATAGAGCAAATGGACTGAATCATATCAAACCCCTTTTCTTGAGCCTGTCCCATTGCTTTTCCTCAAACTAACATATACGCGACTGAGCAGTAACCAACTCGCGTATATACGTGAATTCCCTTTATGAAACTTGTGTATGAGATTTAGGACACTGAAGTTTTACACTTCTAGCTCACTCTGAGTCTATTATGTCTGTATATTGTACTGTGCCACATTTTTCTGACTGTACTTCCTTCTTCTTCCATATCTTCAAGTGTGATGATGTTTTCTCCTTTTGGTATGGTGCCCGTACTTTGTTCCTACATTCCTTTGTTGTATGTCCAAGCTTGTTACATGCATAACATCTTACATGTTTCATGTTCCTTCTATAGCAATCAACAGCTTTGTTACCAAACATATTGCAAGCAAAGCAATATCACTTAAAGTACCTGGAACGTCATGATCTTTCTGTGTGATGGTCTTGAAACATTCTTCTTCTACATCTAGATGCAACATGTCCAAGATTATGATATACATAACATTCAACATTATTCATTGGAGGAGTAAAAGATTTTCTTTGAAGAATTTCTTTCCTTGGTTGTTGATGGGATTGACCTCTCATCTCCTTGTTTAGTATTTCACATTGTGCATTAGAGTTCCTTGTCTTCTTTTGTGAACTAGATTCATCTTCAACATATTCATGAAAACCAAGACTAGTTTTGATAGCAGGGGACCTTGACTACTAAGAATATCATCCAAGATCTTAGTACTATCTTGAAATCTTAAGAGCTTATCCTTTTCTTCTAAGTTTTATTTTAGAATATTTACCTCAACTTGATGTTTCTCTTCCTTTTCACGATACTGCTTCTTCATGTTTTCTTCGGCTTTTCTTCCTTCTTCCAACTGATTTCTTAGTTCAAGAATTTTGTTTTCTTGCTTTTCAAGAGCTTGGAGTAGTTCTTTATTCTGCTTATTTGATTCTTCAAGATCTTCTTTCAGCGAGAGGATCGTAGCTTCAATACTTTCATAGCAACTGGATCTATCTTTGAGTTTCTTGATTGTTGTGCTCCTTTCATTGACTTCATTTCTTAACGATGTCACTTCATCCTAAAATTTTTGACATTGATCTTCCTTATCCTTGAATAACTTCCTTACCTTGTTTCCTTCCTCTAGTTGAGCTTTTAGTTTGGTAGCTTCTTCTTTGAAGGCACATTCCCTTTTGTTCAATAGATCTTGTTGATCTCTAATTTTTTATGTAAGCCTTTTAAATTCTGCCTCTATTTGATATCTTTCTTGCTCACCCATAAGAGAAAATTCAATAGTTTCGCTATCACTTTCATCATCTTCAAATGGATAGATAAATGTATCACCAGAGAATAATAAATTCATACCTGATAGTTCTTTTGCTTGTTCATCTTCATTCTGAAGTGATTTTGAATCTGAAGTGCTTCTTCCACATATTCCCCAATCGATTCTTCCACTATCATAGCCCTTCTGAGATGTCTTCCTCTTCTTAGGCGCTTTCTTCTTAAGCTTCTTTCCCATTGATCTACGAATCTCCTTTAAGCAATCAAGCTTCTATCAAAGGACCTGCTCTGATACCAATTGTTGGAAATAATAATGAGAGGGGGCGTGAATTAGTATTATCAAATCAATATAGGTTTTCCATTTCCATATTAAGGCTCATATACGCTACATCAGTTAAGGAAAACTGCGTGTATACGCAACTGTGTAAAGAAACAAGCGTATATCCAGTAAACTTATGATTCAGTTAGTTGATCCTTAATCAGTGCACCAGAACATTACTAACCATATGAACAGTAAACATGAGCAGTAAAATAGAACAAATCATCACACACAAGAAGCACACATGAACACCATGATGTAAGGTGGAAACCCAATGTGGGTGAAAACCACATGCAGCAAGTCGTCTCTTTCTTCTTTTAATAAGAAACTTCTTTTTACAATACTTCTATATTGGTGCAGTCTTATACCAGTACACAGGATGCTACTTGCAGAAGGCTACAACCTTCTCTCATTCTCTAGACTCTCTTGGAAGGGAGCTACAACCCCCTTAGCTCTTGTACTAGCCGATCCATTTACTAGTACGTAGGTGCCGACCTACAGAAGGCTAAAACCTTCTCTTTCTTCCAAGGACCACGTTTCATAAATTTTCAAACTGGATCCATGAATATCAATCAAACATCAAATAGATCTGCAATCAACCAACTTCCTTGTACAAATACTGAATCAATAACTTCTCAGAACACAGTACTAGTAACCAGACACCAATTCAGAACCCTGAACACTGAAGTAATAGACAAAAGTAGCTAAAACATATTTCAAGAAAAAGTCCACAACTTCACCAATAGAAATCTGCGTACATACGCAGATATGTCAAAGTGAACCTATGGGTATCCACACCTCTGCTGTGTCGAATCTGCTGGTATCCACACCTCTGTCATGTCAATCATGCGGGTATCTGCACCTCTGCTGTGTCACTCCTGTGGAATTCACGCCTGCACTGTGTTCAACCTGCGTATATCCGCGCCTGCACCGTGTCGAGCTTGCAGGTATCCGCGCCTGCGCTATGTCGAGCCTGTGGGTATAGATAATTTATCCCTTTTCTTAATCAGAGTTCAAATTATTAGATTTATAGATCTGATCATGCATCAAGGAGATCTCGACCCATCAGTAGATCTTAACCATCTTTTAATACTCAGGTTCCTCCTTGATTCAGGTCCAGCTATCACTCACCAACCGATCACCAGTATATCAGATCTTGCTCTTCTCAAGATATTCAACCCAACAGTCTACTCAAGCCAAATGATCTCCTTTCCTTTTTATATTCTAGGCCTTACTCAAACCATGGTCCAAAACCATAGAGATCCAATACTAGGGACCCAAAACCTGGGTTCAATACTTTAGATGCAAAACCACAAACCAAAACCATAGATTCAAAAATGTCAGACTAAATACCATGGACCAACCATAAGATTTCCCATGTGTGTGCTTTTCTCTGCATGAAAGTGCATGTACTTTACATCCGCACTTTTGGTTCGGAGCACCTGCGTACATGTCCAAACCTTTTGTTCGGTGCACCTGCGTATGTCCGCGGCTTTTTGAACAGGAACCTGCGGGTATCACATTTTCTTCCATTCTGAGAGCTTGAACATCAATTCTTTGCTACTGACCTGCTGCATTATGATCTGTCATCTGTGTGATTTGCCATCAAGGACAACACATGTATCATAATGCCAACATATGCATTGGGAGTTGAATAAGTACGGTTTTGTTAATGGATGGTCCTTTCTAATGCTATGAAACGATTACCATAATCATCACTCATCATTACCATAATCTCTCATGGATTTTTCCATATTTTACCATTATATTTCTGTTTTTCACAATCACCGCACCTCATCACTACCACAACCATGTCATTGCAATTTTACCTGCCAACACTCCTCCTCAAAGGTATTGTTGTTACTCCAATAGCTACTATAGAGCAACTGTTTAATGGGTGGACAAGTTGTTAGGCATGAACCAAAGAATACATTGCAAGTCTGGAGCAATCCAGATGTATGGCAAGTCTTTTTAGATGGAGGATGGCATGTGTATTTTGAAAGGCTGTAGGGATTTTCCGAAGCCATCATAGTTGAATTCACGTTGAACTTATATGGAAATCATTATAGAGTGCATGGGTTACATATTCCCATCACAGAGGAAGTGATTTAAACTGTCAATGGATTGTTGCTAGGAGAGCAAAAATGGTTTTCAAGGATATATCCTTTGCAAGAATTCCCAAAATTATTCTTACAAGCTGGTGAAACAAGAGTCCATAAGGGTAGGGGGTATGATCAAAAGTCTTTTCTGCACACATGTGTTGAGATTGCATATTTTTTCATTAGGTACATTACTTGTGAAGTTCAGTTTTCTACTTTGTTCAAGTATCATTTTAATCTTCTTTCATGCATTCGGTTTTATCATGCACAAATTCATTCTCTAGACATTTTTTCTATGGAATAATCCTCAGTTGATGGCACAATCTTCTCATCGGTGTCGACAAGCATTAGCATTCCTTACTGATCTAAAATGGGGCACTAAAGGCTTCTTTGCCAAACTTACAAGAACCTCTCCCACTCCAAAGCTGATATATCCCTAAGAACTATTCTTATGATTGATAATTTGCAGAATAAATAACTTGAAATAGGTGTATTCTTTTAGTTTTCCCTTGACTGTTTAGTTGCCTTAAGTTGATTTGCTTAAGCTGATTTATATAAACACACGTAATAGCAAAATGCAACAATTCAAAAAACCATAAAGACAACAATATAATATGGAGTTCACCCTGATATCTTGGGCTACGTCTCCTTGAGCTCTAATCAACTTGATTAGACTCTTTGGGATTATGGCTGAATTTTTTTACAAGTTCCACACTCAACTCCAATAGGTTTACACTGAACCATTGGGCTTAGAATACCATTTTTATCCATGGTTGTTTGGCTGTTTGGCTCTCAGCTCTTGGTTCTAGCTCTCAGCTCTGGCTCTGGCTCTGGCTCTAGCTCTTGGGTTTGGCTCTAGCTCTTGGCTCTGGCTCTTTGCTATGGCTCTCACTCTTGGCTCTAGCTCTGGCTCTTGGCTCTGGCTCTTGGCTCTTGCTCTGGATCTGGCTCTTGGCTCTCACTCTAGCTCTTGGCTCTCGCTCTCTATTTGGTCCTGATCAACTCTTATGCTGCACTGAGCCTTCCTCACTCTGAAGACTGCCTTTGTGCATCACTCAGAATTCTCTTACACTTCCTGAGTATTCACTGAGCATCCCTGGGCTTCTCTGAGCTCTCACTGAGCGTTCCTCTGCCTGTGCCTCTGGGAATCCTCTTTCTCTGTGCTTTCTGTGCTTTTCTCAGCCTCTGCATGAATCCTTGTCAATTCTATTATCTGTGTATTTATAACACATCAGTTACAATCCACCTCCATCATTGAAGACCAATTGTTTTATTACAAGAAGTAGTTTTCCATTGAAATGAACCAGCAGGCATAGGAAACCCAACCGTTCGGCCTTCCTCCTGTAGAAATCCTGTGTTCGAACACGTAATGCAATACACAGGAAAACTGATGAAAACCCATCATGGGGCATTTTTCCAAATTTCAAATAATATAGAATCACCCCTATAATCCTCTTGAGTCCATCATTTTATCACATATCACAATCACATTGCATACGGCCAAAGCCCAATACACGGGAAAATACAAATAATTCCCGTAGATCCACATTTCAAATGATATGAAATCACATTTATAATCCTATCAGGTCTAGGCTTTGATTACATATCGCAATCACAACAAGCAGGAGCTCCAGTTCATGGACTTAAGATAATAGCGATGCGATATCCTGCCGTTGATCCTCCACCATCCGATCAAGCTCACGATCCAACGGTCCGGATGTGATTGCATCATCTCTCATCGCAAGTCACAATGGCATGGTCCCTTTGTATTTTTGCGATCCCGATCGCCGATCGCACTATCGACACATTGCATACCACAAGTTATAATGGCCTGGGGTCTATACAATTCCCTTTCACTGTGATGATCGTCGATCTGCAGATCACAATTGCAAATCGCTCGCCCACGGTTCCGATATCGCATGAAGGCCTTCCTCCAATGTGATATATTGGAGATCGCTATCGGGGAGCCATTAAGGCCTGCTACTCCACCCTTTGAACCTTTCTGATGCGATTTCCATAAGGAATGCATATAAAGCCTTAAGACCATTTTCATAAGGATTTGCCTCCTTTTCTAAGGATAATGGGCAATCTTCTTTTTGCAATAACTTCTTCATCCGAAGTCCATTTTAGCCCATTCAAATTGCGTTAGATTCAGAATGAAGAGATCTATGCAATGAGACTATTTCCAAGAGCATCCTTTGACTTTGAGTTTTCCTCTGTGAGGAAGATTTTTAGACTTAGAAGTTTATGCTAGATCCATTTTGGATCACGCCTTCCCACTAAAAAGCTTTTGGACTGCAAAAGACTGATATACTGATCTGAATAGTAAATGAGAGTACCTAACCCTCTTCTTTCATCCTCCATACACTTGCCTTGCATAGTGTCTCTAAACCAAAGCCTTTGAACACTCCCTTCCTGGATGTGCTTGTCCCCTTGGGAAGAACTATCTTCCTCCTTGACTTCCGGCAGAACTCCTGCTGAGAAGGTCACAGAAGGTAGTTTGAACTTCTCTACCTTGATCATTGGTCCAAGGTGGCTCAAACCAATGTGAGGTTACATCTGCTTCACAAAATTTTCATTTTTACCTGTTTGACATACTGTCAACAACAACAGGATTACAGACAACAACTGGATGGCCTAAACTCTTGCTTCAACAAAAGAAACAGATTTCACATCTTGTGAACACCTCCATGTCTTTACATCTGCATACAAATGATTGACTAGATAACAAGCCAACAAAACATGCCTTTAAAACAATTGACCCTTCAAGTCAAGCATGTAGAAAAATAATTCTACAGTTCTTTTTCAAAGATGAAACACTTCATCATCATCTCCATCTTGGAGACCAAATCAACTTTTCTCAAGTCAATATTACATTACATGCATGTTTACAACAAAGTAATCAACCCTTCAAGTTAATTACACATACATGTTCAAATACAAGGAAATCATCAACATCCCTGTGTTCATGCATATCATGCTTATGCATGCATTTCATCCTTCAACTTTCGCTTAAGTACATTGTACTTTCGAAGCTGAAATGAAATATAATGTTTCATCCTTCAACTTTTGCTTAAGTACACTGTACTTTCGAAGCTGAAATGAACATAATGTTGCAGTAATAAAGTGAGTCTCCTACTCAACTTTTCCATTCACCTTCTTGGTAAAACCTTGCAACTTTCATCTCATTAACAAAGAAATGCAAATAGATGCATTATATCAATAGACATGCAATCTTAATTGGATAAGAACTCTAACTATTTCTTACCAATCCATTTCAAAGGTCCTTCCTTTATCTGCACATCAGCACCAACATGTGAATCATCTTGAAACACATCATTTATGGAATCTTTCTTTCCATTCCTTCCATTCTCTCTTTCCACCTTCTTCAAGTTTCGTGGAAGCATTGTTGGATTCAGAGTCCAACACTTTTCAGCAATGTGTCCTTTCTTATGGCAGTAAGTGCAACACATTTGCATCTTCTTGACAGCATGATTTGCCTTGTCCAGTGGACCTTTGGCTCTTTGCTTCTTTTCCTTCAAAAGTTTCCTGCATGTGGCCATTCTCTTCCAACATGTAGAAACATTATGGTTATCCAAACCACAAAAGGAACATGCAATTCTTTTCCCATACTTATATGGAAATTTACCATGCTGAACATAATAAAAAATAATATGGTTAGAACCAGATTTATACCTTTCTCTTTCACCTTTATTTCCTTCATGAGGAGGTGAATTGAATGAAGAAGTAGCTCCCTTTGGAACACCATCAACCTCTTCAATGGTTTCAGAGTTTCCACAACTCTTTGGTTCAAGGGTATGCTAATATACACCTTCTTTCTGCAAAGTATGCTTCACACTATTGCATTCCCCAAGAATACAATCTTCACACTCTTGAGGTAGAAGACCTGCAATGAAACTCCTTCTTGGAGTTGTTTCAATTTTATTCATGGCAGCTTTGGAACTTTCTCCATAAGATTGTCCATAGCCAAGACCCAAATACTTAGGCCTTTCCTCAACCATTATTGGCTCAACAATACCTTGTGCATTTTTTCCCAAGCCTTTTCCTTCATAGCCCATCTTGGACATTAACTTCGAACTTATGCCTCTAGTATGCTTTTCAAAAGAACCAATATAAACATTCTTAGAGGAAATTGAAGACAAACTGGAATTATTTACCTCTTCTTCAAACTGATACTTGAGTAAGGATTCTTTGGAAACAAAGAGCTGTGTCTCCAACTCATGCATCCTTTCTAGGTTCATATTTGCAATATGAAGTTGTCTCTCCATTGCCTACAATTTGTTAGAAACCAACTGATTCTCTTCCTTCATGGAATTCAATTGCTCTCTAAGTCTGGTGCTCTTCCATTCATCCTCATACATTTCTCTCACCATACCCATCATGGTGAACAAGTCTTACTTCATGTCTTCATCAAAGACTCTTATGAAGAAATAAGAATTTGAGGACTCACTTGTAGAAGTTGTCATTATCAAAATGAACAAAAGAACTTCAAGCAAGATTAACAGAGAGATTATTCAAGCAACCTTTTGCAACAAACCTCTTGTGCTTCAAGGATTGCTTTGAGGTCCTTTCGGATAAGAAGAATGTCTTCAGCCCTTCTTCCTTCTTGTCCTCTCTTGGACTTAGCTATCAATAGATTTCCCTTCACCTTTGTAGATTCACACAACAATCATTTTACAAACAATCAAACAGCTAAATTCTTTTTACTGTTTGAACACCTTTCAAGTCAAACAAGCATTCTGATCTGATACCACTTGCATCATGATACAACCTACTTCATGATACAGCCTACTCTGGTATAACTTACTCTAATATAACCTTCATTGAAGGTGGGGTTAATCAACATGATGCTCCGATATAACCAGCTCTGATACCACCTGATCTGAAATGGGGCACTAAAGGCTTCTTTGGAAAACTTACAAGAACCTCTCCCACTCCAAAGCTTATATATCCCCAAGAACTATGATTATGATTGATAATTTGCGGAATAAATAACTTGAAATAGGTGTATGCTTTTAGTTTTCCCTTGACTGCTTAGTTGCCTTAAGTTGATTTGCTTAAGCTAATTTATATAAACACACATAACAACAAAATGTAGCAATTCAACAAACCATAAAGACAACAATATAATATGGAGTTCACCCTAATATCTTGGGCTACGTCTCCTTGAGCTCTAATCAACTCGATTAGACTCTTTGGGATTATGGCTGAATTATTTTACAAGTTCCACACTCAACTCCAATAGTTTTACACTGAACCATTGGGCTTAGAATACCATTTTTATCCTTGGTCATTTGGCTCTCTCACTCTCAGCTCTTGGCTCTGGCTCTCGGCTCTGGCTCTGGCTCTCGGATCTGGCTCTAGCTCTTGACTCTGGCTCTAGCTCTGGCTTTTGGCTCTCACTCTGGCTCTTGGCTCTCGCTCTCTATTTGGCCCTAGTCAGCTCTTACATTGCACTAAGCCTTCCTCACTCTGCAGACTACCTCTGCGCATCACTCAACATTCTCTTACTCTTCCTGAGTATTCACTGAGCATCCTTGGGCTTCTCGAGCTTCTCTGAGCGTTCCTCTGCATGTGCCTCTGGGAATCCTCTTTCTTTGTGCTTTCTGTGTTTTGCTCAACCATTGTGTGAATCCCTGTCAATTCTATTCTCTGTGTATTTATAACACATCAGTTATAGTCTGCCTCCATCATCTCAAATGGGGCACTAAAGGCTTCTTTCGAAAACTTACAAGAACCTCTGCCACCAAAGGTTATATATCCCCAAGAACTATGGTTATGATTGATAATTTGTGGAATAAATAACTTGAAATAGGTGTATGCTTTTAGTTTGCCCTTGACTGCTTAGTTTCCTTAAGTTGATTTGCTTAAGATGATTTATATAAACACACCTAACAGCAAAATGCAGCAATTCAACAAACCATAAAGACAACAATATAATATGGAGTTCACCTTGATATCTTGGGCTACGTCTCCTTGAGCTCTAATCAACTTGATTAGACTCTTTGGGATTATGGCTGAATTCTTTTACAAGTTCCACACTCAACTCCAATAGGTTTACACTGAACCATTGTGCTTAGAATACCATTTTTATCCTTGGCTGTTTGGCTCTCTCGCTCTCGGCTCTTGGCTCTCGGCTTTGGCTTTGGCTCTGGCTTTGGCTCTTAGCTCTGGGTCTAGCTCTTACCTCTCGCTCTTTCTCTAGCTCTTGGCTCTGGCTTTCACTCTTCACTCTCGCTCTGGCTGTTGGCTCTCGCTCTCGCTCTCTGTTTGGCCCTGATCAACTCTTATGCTGCACCGAGCCTTCCTCACTCCACAAACTACCTCTGCACATCACTCAGAATTCTCTTACTCTTCCTGAGTATTCATTGAGAATCCTTGGGCTTCTCGAGCTTGTCTGAGCTCTCTCTAAGTGTTCCTCTGCCTGTGCCTCTGGGAATCCTCTTTCTCTGTTCTTTCTGTGTTTTTCTCAGCCTCTGCGCAAATCCCTATCAATTCTGTTCTCTATGTGTTTATAACACATCAGTTACAGTCCGTATCCATTGTTGAAGACCGATTGTTTCATTACAATAAGTAGTTTTCCATTGAAATGAACTGGCGAGCATAGGAAACCCAACCATTCTGCCTTCCTCCTCCAGAAATCCCGCGTTTGAACACGTAACGTAATACACAGGAAAACTAATGAAAACCCATCATGGGGCATTTTACCGTAGCTCAAATAATATAGAATCACCCCTATAATCATCTCAAGTCCGTCATTCTATTGCATATCACAATCGCATTATGTATGGCCAAAAACCCAATACACAGGAAAATACAAAGAAATCTTGTAAATCCAGATTTCAAATGATATGAAATCACATTTATAATCCTATCGAATCCAGGCTCTGATCGCATATTGCAATTGCGAAAGCAGGAGCTCAGGTTCATGGAATTAACATAATAGTGATGCGATATCCCGTCGTTGATCCTCCACCATCCGATCAAGCTCGCGATCTAATAGTCTAGATGTGATCGCATCATCACTCATCGCAAGTAGCAATAGCATGGTCCCTTTATATTGTTGCGATGCCGATCGCTGATCACCAATTGCCAATCGCACTATCGGCGCAATGCATATCACAAGTCGCAATGGCCCAGGGTCTATACAACTTCCCTTGGACTGTGCTGATCGTCGATCTGCTGATCCACCGATTGCAATCGCAAATCGCTCGCCTAGGGTTCCAATATCGCATGAAGGAATTTATATGATGTGATATATCGGAGATTGCTATCGAGGAGCCCTTAAGGCCTGCTGCTTCTCTCTTTGAACCTTTTTGATGCGATTTCCTTAAGGAATGCATATAAAGCCTTAAGCCCATTTTCATAAGGATTTTCCTCCTTTTCTAAGGATAATGGGCAATCTTCTTTTTGCAATAACTTCTTCATCCGAATTCCATTTTGGCCCATTCAAATTGCATTATATTCATAATGAAGAGATCTATGCAATGAGACTATTTGCAAGAGCATCCTTTGACTTTCATCTTTCCTCTGTGAGGAATATTTTTAGACTTAGAAGTCTATGCTAGATCCATTTTGGATCACTTACAAATCATAGATTGGTGAGATTATTAGTTGTGCATTCTCTGTCCCAAACTTCTGTGGCTTGGCCACAATTCATTAAGCTAGCCGAGTAAGAACTTGTGGCTATGATGCCTACAAGGGAGGATGAGGAATAATTGATGGAAAAATAAGAAGAATTCACAGACAACGCTGCTCCACAACAACTAGCATCACCTGTCAGATCAACGGGAGTAGAAGCAACGGAAACAGGAGAGGCCACAACCGATGCTGCTCCACAAGAACCAGCATCACCTATTGGCTGAATGGGAGTAGATGTAATGGATATAGTAGAGGCCACAACCGATGCTTCTCCACAAGAACCAGCATTGACTGCTGGCTCAACGAGAATGGAAGCAATATAAACGGAATAAGCCATAGTCGATGCTGCACCACAAGAACTAGCGTCGCTTGTTGGCCCAATGGGAGCAGAAGGAATGGAGATAGAAGAAAATGCAATCGAAGCTATTCCAAAGGAACCAATGGTGACTACCACTTTTAAGAGAGAATCACCACCCTTGGATGAAATTGCAGGTGGTCTTGACACATAGGAGCCAGCATCACCCGTTCAAGAAATTGAGGAACTTGTGGACATGGTTGCAAGGGGTGCTAACATCCAAGAACCAACATCACCCGTTCAAGAAATCGAGGAACCTGTGGATGAGGCTGCAAGTGGTGATGATACAAAAAGAAAAACATCACTTGTTCAAGCGATTATGGAACCCTTGAAAGAAGTTGGGGCCGCAGTCGACATGTGTCAACTATTGAGCAAGAGGACAAACTAGAAGAAGTACATGCAGAAATAGAGGGCACATATTAACCAATGAGCACAAGGGAAGGAGGACCTAAGGCATCAACCACTGACATAATGGACACTGAAGAAAGTATTTTTTGTTCTCTGCTTCTTGTATCCTTACCAAGAGGGGCAAGGGAGTTTTTTTCCCCTAAGCACCTAGTGAGGGAAGAAACCTCTCCCATGATCTTAAAATTTCTTGGGGCGGTTAAAGGCACCATTTTCGACATTGTTACACAAGAACCAGTGTCAACTATTGAACACATTTCACAGATTGAGGTATTGGTGATCGACACTATGACACAAGAATCAGTGGTGACCAGAGAACAAACTTAAGAGACTATGGTTGATACTTTCCCCATAGGGCCATTAGAGGAGGATGTTGTTGTCGATGTTACCCCACAAGGACCTCCAGTGGCTATAGAGCCACCAAAGGAAGGTGTGGAGGGTTCGAGGCCCAAAGGAGAAAACAGTCGAGAAGCAGAGCAGTCAAAAGAAAAGGGTGTCACCCTGCAAGGGCCGACAGTGACTCCAGAACCACCAAGGGAAAATATGGAGATTCTGAGACTCGAAGTAGAAGACGTTGGGACCATTCCCCAGGTTGAGGAATAAACAGAGGGGGTCAGGGTAAAGCAAGAGCAGTTTGACGATTTTTTCGACGTCAATCCACCAAACCCCACACCAACTACAATACTGGTCAAGAAGGTTTCTATCAAACAAGAATTCATTAAGAAATGTGTGAAAATAAGACCTCTTAAAGAGAGGTACCAGTCACAGTTCAGGGAAAACATGCAGCTAAAAATGGAAATTATCAATTTAAGGAAGCAAGTACGGCACTTACGAAGGAAAGTAAGGAGGCATAAGAAGAATGCTGTGAAACAAGGGGCTGAGACCATCTCAACAGTAGTGCAGACTGAGGACAGGCCTAGAACCTCTATGGCTACACAAACCAGGTCCTTTTTGTATTTGATCGAGGCATGGGGGTTTTTCATGACTGGAGAAATTGAGAAGTGGCAAGCTATTGCAGCTCACCTTCAACAGGGGACCATTCCTTTAGAATCCCGTTAGGAAGGAGTGAAGGGAGTTCATGAGAAAGCCATGAAAGTAGTTACCAATTACATGGAGCAATTGGAGAAAGAAATGGAAGCAGCAAAAGCAGAAGAATAAAATTAAGGAACTGGAAGGGTAGGTGCAACTACTGAAGGATGATAAGGAATAAATGTTTTCTCTAGCATAACATGAAATGGCTTGCCAACCTCCTGTTGGGTCAGGAAAAAGGTATGTTTTCTCTTTTTAAATAGATTATTTCAGCATTTATCCTTACATGGTTATCTCTGTTTATGTATCAAAATAAAGGAAATAACAACTAAAGTTCGATAAAAGTACTTGGTAACAAATTTGATAAATCTAGCATGAGAAACTGACTTTTTACTATCCTTGTGTGCAAAAGATGTGGATTGGTCAATTGACAGAGAAGCACCAGGCCATGAAAGGAAAAGACAATGTCTAAGGCAGGAAAGACAGCGAGAGACCACACAGACGGATGCTATTTCATGACAAGATCAGATTATGTATAGCAAAATCCTCAGGATCCCCTGATCCTGAGGATTTGCTTTTATCTCATTTACTCTTTTAATGTTATATATAAGGTCGAAAGGAAAACGAGTTGGGAGTTCAGACTTTCATAATTTGTAATTATTCTTTTGGAGACATATAATATTGTTATCTCAGTGATGTTGTAATCTTGTTACTTATATTAATGAAGAAAGACTGCGTTTGATCCATACTTATATTCTGAGTATTTCTTAGAGGATACTTCTGGCGACTCTAGGCTAGGTCAAGAGAATTTCTACTGCTTTCTTATATTATAATATTTTTACCTAGTCTTTATTGATTTTTAATGTTCAGTTGATATCATTTCGCTTATTGTGAAGATTGATGATTCTGATTCATACTATTGTTCATTTAGATTCAGACTTAGCCGTGTGATATATCTGAGTAACGCTTTGATTGGATTGGTTATGTTAGTTTTAGTAGTAGATTGTTGTTCATTCTGAGTGATGTTACCATAGATCTTAGAGATAACATTTATTGGTTTCCATAATTTACTTACATAGATGAATTGATGCTTAGAGATCATTTATCGTTATATGCTTTCTTGTTGTTCAACTATCATTTGTTGTTCAATTGAGATTGTCATTCAATTAGGGTTTACCATTCAATTAAGATTGTTGTTCAATTAGGATTTGTTGTTCAATTCGGATTTGCTATATATTATCATTGTTATTCAGTTGTTATAGTTCCCTTTCTTGATTGAGTGAGTTAGTCTTAATTCTATTCGAAGGTTGCCAAGCGTGATTCTTTGCATTCACATTTAGATTGATTTGATTTCAGAATAAGTTAAACAAAATTGTAGAGTGTGTTAAGAGTTCTTTCAGAATTAGTTCTTCCATAGTTATTTCTTTCAGAATTGTTTGGATTGAGATGAAGAGATAGTTATTAGTGATTGCAAAGATTTACCATGAGATAACTGTTGGGTCCCTATAATACTAGTGATTACCCCGTTACTATTGTATTTGTATCCCCTATTAATATTGTTGTGCCCCTATTGTCCCCATATTGTTATTATTGTGCCCCAAAGAATCCCTCTATTGTTATTTTTGTGGCTTTATATTATTATTGTTAGGTCGGCTGGGTTATATTGTGACTCCTTAGACTCCTATATATAGAAAGGAGGTTTTTTCATTTGAATCATCTAAGAATTGCTCATTTGTGTAATGTAAAGGAGGTTTCCCCCTCAAAGAGGCTGAATTCTAAGGCGTTGATCTCTCTTTTCTATCTTTTTGTGAGTTGGCTTTATAACATTTGGTATCAGAGCTTTGGATTCTAGGGTTTCACTGCTCCAAACAGGTCATTGTGGCATTTTCGCTATAATTTTTTTTTGCAATGTTTCAGAAGCTAAAAAAAACCCCATTTGAGAAGAAATTGTGCTGAATATTGGGTCCAAATTTCAGATATTTTCGCGCTATATTTGTGGAGATATGATCTGAGGAAGTTGGTCTTTTTGTAGACTCCTGAATTACATTCCAAACAAGTGACCTAGGAAAAATCATCATAACTTTCTCTTTGAGCAACAGATTGAAATTTCATAAGAAGGTATAGAAAGAGGACGCACTGTAGTTTCTTGTATATATCTTTCAGAGCCAAAGGTCAAAACAGTGACTTGTGGCACGTCGTACAAGTTCGCTCTACTGAACTAGTCTATAATCAGGTCATCTTGGGAGATTATGCATAACTATTTCTTGGAGAATCCAATTTGGATCAGACTAGTGGCATTGGAAAGAGGACATAGAGGGCTACTACAAATCAAAAGTTTAGAACTGGATGATCTGAAATTGTAGAGATACATCAGATTCGATATCAATCTTCTACAAAGTGAAAAAAGGTGTGTAGTTTTTTTTAAATTTTTGCATAAGCTTGGTTTGAAAAATTAGTTTGAATCGGTAATTGATGCCCCGAGGAAAGAAAATGCAAACACCTAGTAAGCAGCCTAAAAGATCTAGCATGAATCATGAAGAAGAGGAAGAAATGCAACATGATATATCAAAATTACAAGACCAAGTGCAACAAGTGTCACTTGCACAAAAAGCAATAGAATCTAAGATGGATGGTTTAAGGAAAGATGTAGAAGCTAAGATGGATGGCATGGAAGCTAAGATGAATGGCATGGACGCTAAAATTGATGGCATGGATGATAAGATGGAAGAATTGAAGATAAATATGAATAAGTTGCTACAAGAAATGGTCACTAATGGTGAAAGGGTAGTAAAGGAAAGTCATGATGAGAACAAAAGAAATGTTAATCATGATTTCATAGACTCTAATGTTGAATTGAAGAACCACCATATTCCAAGAATCGATATGAGGAAGTTCGATGGCAAGGATCCCGCAACATGGATATTACAGATGGAGCAAATTTTCGATCGCAATAATGTGCAAAACACATAAAAGGTACGTATTGCAACTTTATATTTGGAACCAAATCAGTTTGTATGGTATCAATGGCTTTTCTCTCGTAAACAAATTATCACTTGGGCAATTTTTATGGAAGAATTGACAGCACATTATGAGGATACAAAAAGCAACACTTTTTTTAGCCAATTGATAAGTCTCAAACAAAAGGGTTCAATAATGGAGCACATTGAGGAGTTCCAAAAATTGAACATGTTATCACAAAATCAAGCACTGAAGGCTGCCAATCAGTAAGACTCTGTGTAACTATTTCAAACCAGGCTTTTGACTAAGGCTTAGCCTCCTTAGTCTGAGAGGGCTCTCTCAAAGGTTATGAATGTTGACTAATGACAAGATGGCTAACTCTTATAAGACACTTGAACAAGTATGCTGGCTGGACAACATTGAATTGATTCCCATTGGGCTTATGGAGTCACTCATATCTCAGTAAACAATAACACTATCTTTTCATAGAAATTAGGGCACTTAACATCTAAATGTTCAAACATAACTTTGAAACCACAGTTTGCAAAGGCATACAGGAAGTCAGAGCATGATCCATGAGTTCTGAGTGATTATGCATTAACAAAACTGTAAAAGAACATTAAAGAAAATATACCATCACACATTTGAACAAGAAGATCCTTTGTGAATCCTGAGAAGAAAAAATAGTCATTTGCATTACTGAAATCTATTTATACATAAACCAAAACAGTCTTCTCCAAAACATCCAACCTCCATTACATCAAAGTTTGATCTATATATAGAGATACACCCTTAACTAATTTGAGCTTCCTCCTCCAGCATGAGGGGAGCTCGATGACTGCTACTAATTACCCCTATCTACCATTTAACTAACTCATTAAATACATTAAGTGCTGAGCTGTAATTACAAAGAGTCCTAATTAAACTAAATCTCTAATTCTATCTTCCTCGTATCATGATCCTTCTTTGCTTTTTGACACCTGTCTCCTTTTAGTTTGGCTGAGATAGCTGAGAAGAGGATGCAATAAACAAGCTAGCTTTGGATACTGAATGCGTTGATGGTTCATTAATCATTAGGATAAAACCCCTGTTTTTCCGGTCCTTGTCTTCCTCCACTCTTCGAAAATGTAGTAGCATGTCCCCAGCTCTTTATTACCCCAAAACTGATGAGCATCACCATATTTTAGATGTGTTGGAGGCTTCGTTTATGGGCAGGTGTACAAGCCAAAACAATACTCCTCGTATGTACCTCTTTCAAAACCCTAATAACCGAAAATAAAGTGCCTTTATGATGAAAACTTTAACTCGAGACAAAAACACTTCACTTTAAAAAAGAGGCACACCTGTCATCATTTGAATGGCTTATGTTAGCTTCATGTGGTCTCCTTAATGTTCCTTAGGTGTTTCCTTTGGCAAATTCTTGATTCTCCCATCAAACTGTTTGTCTTCATTCAAAAACAACACCTACAGCAGTTTCGTAGCGCGCTACGAAACTGCTGTTTTTGCTAAAACAGAGTGTATTTGCCTTAAGGAATTTTTTGCTTGGACTTTTGATTCTTTTAACCCCCTTTACATGTGGCAGAGACCTATATGTCCTCAAAATAATGAAACTAAGCCAAAATTTAACAAAACTTAGAACAACACCTTTCAGTGAACAACAACATCAATTAGCAGCTATTTGACTTAGCTGTATCTTTAAGCTTTCAATTTGTTTCTTCTTGCTTCTAATCCCAGCTCTCAGTTGCCTATTAACCATTCTGATGTATCTCACCTTCTTTTTCTTGCATTGCTGATATAATGGTAAGTGATGATGACATGAAATATAAGCTTCTGTTCTGGCTGAAAAATAGGTCTTGGGACAGAGCTTATAACTTCTCGCAGAAAATGTATTTGGAAAAAATGAAGGAGGCTTTTGTGAAACAATCCATGCTGAACAAAAACCTCCTTTGGTTTTTGAAAAACTACTCCAGCTGCCCAGAATCAATCCTTGAAGAAGATGTGTAAAACAGGAAATTAAAAACTGCACCTACAGCAGTTTCGTAGCGCAACTTTTAGTCACTCGTTTCTCCCAGCTCATAATCAATTTGAAGAAACTGAAAGAGTTTTTTCTAGTTCAGTATGTTAGGAATAAAAACCTCTTTCAATTTTCGAAAATATTCTTTCAGCTGCTCTAAATACCTCCTGGAAGTTGACTACTTAAATCAGAGAAATATGCCTGTAAAAAAAAAACATCACCTACAACATCTCATTAAAACTAATCTCGAGATATTCAAGTAATATCCCAATTTTAGCATCCTCTGATAATATTGACTGAACTTGCAACAAACACTAAACACCATCAGCAAGGCCAGCAAACAGATTTAAATGCTCTATGTCAACAGCAAGAACAAGCTCCTTAGGATATCTTTCTGTTCTTCAAGACTTTTTTGCAAATTATAAACAAGAAAAGGTGGCAAAAGCCCGTTCTTCCCAGAAGTCATACTGCCATATTTATATCTTCATCTGAGGGTTTTAAGTGTGCAACATGATCAACAAAAATCCGCTCTGCCTCCACAGTCCCTATGATGTTCTGATGGTGAAATTATTTTGAAACAAAACCGCGAATCTGTCTATTCTGCATCCACCTTCAGATATTGCAGTTGCATATTGAATTAATAGCTGTTTGGAAGAGCTCCCTGTATGAACATTATCTTGCCAATGTAGCGGGATTAAAGGAAAAACCTTGAGAACGAAACACAGCAGTATTATTTGTATATTGATGATAAGATCCAGCACTGTGACATGTCGAGTCAGATATTCCCACAGAACCCATAGGAGACAGAGGTGATATGGGTGGGCTATGGTTGTGTTGTTTTGCTTCCCTGAATATAGCTTGCCTCTCAACATCAGGCAATGAACTCATTTCCCCAATTTCGTAGCGCAGCCAGTGCAAAATATGAATTATGCGCTACGAAACCACCTAAACATGTTGCGCTGCGAAACTACAAAAAGGCTTTATGCGCATCAAACTAATGTGAGCGGTTTTGAAATTTTGGCATTGGAATTTTCAGTGATAACAGTGGCTCCACTTGGGATAGTGTGCCCTTGTGGTACACTAAGAACCTGCAGTTCCAGTGCCTTATCCATTTTTGATGAACAAAAATTTATTTGACAAACATCTTCTTCAAGCTTCTTGGGCCTTCACCTCGGGCTTAAACTTGATGATCCCTGTGGGAAAAAGAAATCTACCACTACTAAAAAAAATGCCCAGTCAACCTTGAGCTTATTTGTACATTTCTACCTACCTACCCTATCAGCTGCAAGCTCCACTTGTAGTTCAGGCAACATGATATTTCCAAAACAGCCAATCAATTGTCTTATCTGATATTGGAGGCTCTTGACTGCATCCGACCTCAGAATAACCATGGTAGTGAGATGACCACATCAACTCATAATATACTTGATTTTCATAATGCAAATGAAAATGAAAGACCGGAGTGAAAAGCTTGTCCATATATTCACTTATAGGGTCAAAGAATACATGGTTATATTCACTTATAGGGTCTACATCTTTAGACAGCTGATTCTCAACCACACAAGGTTCTTTTGATATGCTATCGAACTGCTTTTCTGAATGATGCTCACAAACAATGTAATTTTCCTCTGTATTATGATTATTATTTGAAGTAAGCTGCTGTAAGGAATTACAAAGTTGAACAAGCTTTTCCTCTGCCTGAGGGTCATAGAAGCTGTCTTCCAGCACTTCTTCTTGCTGTGTGCAATCGATTTCATACTCATGATGATCTGAAGCCTGACAAATCTGTTGCATCTCTACATCAATATCAAGGGATGAAACATGGTTTTCACAAATAAACCCCTGCTGATCTTCATGCTGCGTTTCATGGGATGTTATACTTTCTCCTTGGTGCTGGAATGCATTGTTATGAAGAGCCTCTAAAATTTCTTCATCCATAAATTCATCATCATCATAACAATCTTCCAAGTACTGAATAAGAGCTAAAGAATGTCTACAGCAGTCTTTGAGCAGCAATAAGGAAGGATAACATTCTTTATACATTTCACAGAATTCATCATGAAAACTAGCAAGTGAATATATTGAACCATTTTCCAGACTTTTATACCAAGACCATGCTTTTCCTTCTAAAGTGGTCATAAACATTTTCATGAGACAATCTTCAGGGAAATGAACCTTAAGACTGCGTACATGCATATGGAATTTAACCAAATGAAGAGCAGCATTATCCTTCTTTTCATCTTTGAATATTGGAAGATCCTCTAACCAATCAACCTTTGGCATAGGATTTGGAAAACCAGGGATATGAGACCGATTCATAGGAGCATACCTGGCATTCATTCTTGCAGTGGAATTCATTTTGAAACTTCATCAAGCTACTGATCTTCTAGCAGTGGAGTCACCTTCCAATTTCTTATTTGATGTGTGGAGTCGCCAAGGTAGTTTTGCAGCCTCAAAAAGATGTCTGAGCTCCTGCTACCTTCAGAAGTTCAGTCTCTTGATTTCAGGAATGAATAGACTTCAGGCTCCCGGCAGACGCACCAAAATGTTACCACAAAATCAAGCACTGAAGGCTGCCAATCAGTAAGACTCTGTGTAACTATTTCAAACCAGGCTTTTGACTAAGGCTTAGCCTCCTTAGTCTGAGAGGGCTCTCTCAAAGGTTTGAATGTTGACTAATGACAAGATGGCTAACTCTTATAAGACACATGAACAAGTATGTTGGCTGGACAACATTGAATTGATTCCCATTGGGCTTATGGAGTCACTCATATCTCAGTAAACAATAACACTATCTTTTCATAGAAATCAGGGCACTTAACATCTAAATGTTCAAACATAACTTTGAAACCACAGTTTGCAAAGGCATACAGGAAGTCAGAGCATGATCCATGAGTTTTGAGTGATTATTCATTAACAAAACTGTAAAAGAACATTAAAGAAAATATACCATCACACATTTGAACAAGAAGATCCTTTGTGAATCCTGAGAAGAAAAAACAGTCATTTGCATTACTGAAATCTGTTTATACATAAACCAAAACAGTCTTCTCCAAAACATCCAACCTCCATTACATCAAAGTTTGATCTATATATAGAGATACACCCTTAACTAATTTGAGCTTCCTCCTCCAGCATGAGGGGAGCTCGATGACTGCTACTAATTACCCCTATCTACCATTTAACTAACTCATTAAATACATTAAGTGCTGAGCTGTAATTACAAAGAGTCCTAATTAAACTAAATCTCTAATTCTATCTTCCTCATATCATGATCCTTCTTTGCTTTTTGACACCTGTCTCCTTTCAGTTTGGCCGAGATAGCTGAGAAGAGGATGCAATGAGCAAGCTAGCTTTGGATACTGAATGCGTTGATGGTTCATTAATCATTAGGATAAAACCCCTGTTTTTCCGGTCCTTGTCTTCCTCCACTCTTCGAAAATGTAGTAGCATGTCCCCAGCTCTTTATTACCCCAAAACTGATGAGCATCACCATATTTTAGATGTGTTGGAGGCTTCGTTTATGGGCAGGTGTACAAGCCAAAACAATACTCCTCGTATGTACCTCTTTCCAAACCCTAATAACCGAAAATAAAGTGCCTTTATGATGAAAACTTTAACTCGAGACAAAAACACTTCACTTTACAAAAGAGGCACACCTGTCATCATTTGAATGGCTTATGTTAGCTTCATGTGGTCTCCTTAATGTTCCTTAGGTGTTTCCTTTGGCAAATTCTTGATTCTCCCATCAAACTGTTTGTCTTCATTCAAAAACAACACCTACAGCAGTTTCGTAGCGCGCTACGAAACTGCTGTTTTTGCTAAAACATAGTGTATTTGCCTTAAGGAATTTTTTGCTTGGACTTTTGATTCTTTTAACCCCCTTTACATGTGGCAGAGACCTATATGTCCTCAAAATAATGAAACTAAGCCAAAATTTAACAAAACTTAGAACAACACCTTTCAGTGAACAACAACATCAATTAGCAGCTATTTGACTTAGTTGTATCTTTAAGCTTTCAATTTTTTTCTTCTTGCTTCTAATCCCAGCTCTTAGTTTCCTGTTAACCATTCTGATGTATCTCACCTTCTTTTTCTTGCATTGCTGATATAATGGTAAGTGATGATGACATGAAATATAAGCTTTTGTTCTGGCTGAAAAATAGGTCTTGGGACAGAGCTTATAACTTCTCGTAGAAAACGTATTTGGAAAAACTGAAGGAAGATTTTGTGAAACAATCCATGCTGAACAAAAACCTCCTTTTGTTTTTTGAAAAACTACTCCAGCTGCCCAGAATCAATCCTTGAAGAAGATGTGTAAAACAGGAAATTAAAAACTGCACCTACAGCAGTTTCGTAGCGCAACTTTTAGTCACTCGTTTCTCCCAGCTCATAATCAATTTGAAGAAACTGAAAGAGGTTTTTCTAGTTCAGTATGTTAGGAATAAAAACCTCTTTCAATTTTCGAAAATATTCTTTCAGCTGCTCTAAATACCTCCTGGAAGTTGACTACTTAAATCAGAGAAATATGCCTGTAAAAAAAAACATCACCTACAGCATCTCATTAAAACTAATCTCGAGATATTCAAGTAATATCCCAATTTTAGCATCCTCTGATAATATTGACTGAACTTGCACCAAACACTAAACACCATCAGCAAGGCCAGCAAACAGATTTAAATGCTCTATGTCAACAGCAAGAACAAGCTCCTTAGGATATCTTTCTGTTCTTCAAGACTTTTTTGCAAATTATAAACAAGAAAAGGTGGCAAAAGCCCGTTCTTCCCAGAAGTCATACTGCCATCTTTATATCTTCATCTGAGGGTTTTAAGTGTGCAACATGATCAACAGAAATCCGCTCTGCCTCCACAGTCCCTATGATGTTCTGATGGTGAAATTATTTTGAAACAAAACCGCGAATCTGTCTATTCTGCATCCACCTTCAGATATTGCAGTTGCATATTGAATTAATAGCTGTTTGGAAGAGCTCCCTGTATGAAAATTATCTTTCCAATGTAGTGGGATTAAAGGAAAAACCTTGAGAACGAAACACAGCAGTATTATTTGTATATTGATGATAAGATCCAGCACTGTGACATGTCGAGTCAGATATTCCCACAGAACCCATAGGAGACAGAGGTGATATGGGTGGGCTATGGTTGTGTTGTTTTGCTTCCCTGAATATAGCTTGCCTCTCAACATCAGGCAATGAACTCATTTCCCCAATTTCGTAGCGCAGCCAGTGCAAAATATGAATTATGCGCTACGAAACCACCTAAACATGTTGCGCTGCGAAACTACAAAAAGGCTTTATGCGCATCAAACTACTGTGAGCGGTTTTGAAATTTTGGCATTGGAATTTTCAGTGATAACAGAACATAAGGGTAAAAAATATTCCAGAGGAGCATAGGATTGATGTGTTCATAGGGACTTTAAAAAATAATATCCAACATGTTGTTCACCTTTGGGAACCTGATTCATTAGAGAAGGCATTCAGGTTAGCAAGAAAAATGGAAAGAAAAATTATGGAAACCAGGAAGCATACCACTCACAACTATAAATATGGAAGTGTTGCTTCCCCTAGTCTTCCACAACATATAAGGTTGACACCATAACAATTGGAAGAAAAAAGAGCAAAATGGCTTTGTTACTATTGTGATAGCAAATACACTAAAGGTCATAAGTGTGCTGATAAGAAATTATTCTACATAGATTGTGAAGAGGAAGAAGAAAAGGAGCAATAAAGGTCAAAAGAAGAGGATATACTCCAGGAACAAAGCCTAGATAAAGAAGAAATGAATCCGGCCATATCTTGTAATGCATTGGCGGGAATTACCACTCCTCAAACCATTAAGATAGAAGGACAAGTCAAGAAGAAAATGGTAATAGTGTTGATTGATTCAGGAAGTACCCACAATTTTATTCATTGTAAGGTAGAAAAAGAATTGAATTTCTTCTTATATCTAGCACCAGAGTGTCAAGTGAGGGTTGCA
Source organism: Pinus tabuliformis (assembly GCA_031772625.1). Classification (NCBI taxonomy): domain Eukaryota; kingdom Viridiplantae; phylum Streptophyta; class Pinopsida; order Pinales; family Pinaceae; genus Pinus; species Pinus tabuliformis. The sequence goes on along the minus strand of CM062817.1, from coordinate 44,485,974 downwards.
AATGGAGGAACAATAAATTGCTCTGGAAAGTGCCATAATATCAAGATATCCATGGGAGAATATGTATTGACTAGCCTAATGCTTTCCATTCCAATGGGAGGTGCTGATGTTGTACTAGGATTCCAATGGCTACAATCCTCGGGTACAATAGCTTTTAATTTTCAAGAAATTTTCGTGAAATTTTCTGTGGAAGGAAAGGAAGTTGAATTAAGGGGTATTGCAGGGAAATCGGGAAAGACAATCAGCTCTAACGGTATGACAAAGCTTCTAAAAAAGGAACAAAGAGGTGTAATTGCACAATTATGTTCGCTAGATGTTTCCACATTGGAATCATCTATTTCTCCAGATCTCCAAAAGTCTTGGACAATCATTCCAAGGTATTTGAGACTCCCAAAGGTCTCCCACCTATTCGTGATCATGATCATGCTATTCATTTGATTCCAGGAAGTGTTCCTCCAAACATCAGGCCGTACAGATATCCCTATGCCCAAAAGAGTCAAATTGAACATATGGTTGCAAAAATGCTAGAGGCTGGTATAATTCAACCGAGTCAAAGTTCTTTCTCTGCTCTAGTAGTATTGGTGCACAAGAAGGATGGATCATGGTGCATGAGTCCGGATTATAGGGAGCTCAACAAGCTCACTATTAAAGATAAGTTTCCCATTCCTGTCATTGATGAATTACTGGATGAATTTCTTGGATCAATTTACTTCACCAAGTTGGATCTTCGTTCAGGATATCATCAAATCAGAATGAAGACTGAAGACATTCCGAAAACAACATTTAGAACTCATGAGGGTCATTATGAATTTTTGGTCATGCCTTTTGGCCTTACCAATGCACCTTCAACATTTCAAGGTTTGATGAATTCCATTTTCAAACCATTCCTTAGAAAATTTGTGTTAGCATTTTTTGATGATATACTAATCTACAGCAAGTCTTGGAAGGATCATGTTGAACATGTTGACAGGGTGCTACAACTATTGGAGGAGAAACAATTATATGCAAAAAGATCCAAATGTTTCTTTGGAGTAGAAGGGGTGGAATATCTAGGTCATATTGTATCTCATGAAGGAGTTAAGGTAGACTCTAGCAAAATTAAAGCCATTAAGGAATGGAAAATCCCCACATCCATAAAGCATCTGCGAGGATTTCTCAGGTTGACAGGGTATTATCTCAAGTTTGTTAAGAATTATGGGAGAATAGCAACACCTCTAACAACATTATTGAAGAAAGATGCATTTTCATGGACTCCAGAAGCAACAAAGGCCTTCAAGCATCTTAAAGAGGCAATGTGCCAAGCATCCGTCTTAGCTACACCAGACTTCACAAAAATCTTTATTGTGGAATGTGATGCTTCAGGAAATGGAATTGGTGCTATTTTAATGCAATATGAAAGACCCATTGCTTTTGAAAGTCATCCAATCAAGGGAATGTTTTTACACAAAGCTATTTATGAGAAGGAAATGTTGGCAATACTCCATGCACTTAAGAAATGGCAACCCTACCTAATGGGAAGACACTTCAAGGTAAAAACGGATCATGATAGCCTTAAATACTTTTTAGAACAAAGATTATCCTCTGAAGAGCAACAAAAGTGGGTCACAAAGATGTTGGGTTATGACTTTGAAATCATCTACAGAAAAGGGAAGCAAAATGTGATGGCAGATGCACTCTCAAGAAAGGATGAGGATGTGGAAGCATTGTTGTGTGCCATTTCTATTATCCAACCAGATTGGATAAACGAAGCAAGGGAGGAATGGAAGAATGACGAAGAAGTGTGGGCACTTATTCGAAAGTTACAACAAGACTCCAGTACGTCTGATACATTTAGCTGGAAAAATGTTCCGTTATGGTACAAAGATCGCTTATACCTCTGTAAGAATTCCCAGCTAAAAAAAAAGATTCTTATGGAATTGCACACTTCTCCCTTAGGAGGGCACTCAGGATTTTTAAAAACTTACCATAGGGTTAAGAAGGAATTTTTTTGGGAGGGCCTTAAATCAGATATTCAAAAGTTTGTGGCAGAATGTTTGGTTTTCCAAAAAAATAAAGTTGAAACAGTTAAGACACCGGGTCTATTACAACCTTTATCCATTCCAAGTCAACTTTGGGAGGAGGTTTCAATGGATTTTATCACAGGTTTACCCAAGTCTAAGGGAAAGAGTGTCATCATGCGGGTAGTTGACAAACTTACCAAGTATGCACACTTTTGTGCATTATCACATCCATTTAAAGCCAGTACAGTTTCTACTGCATTTATGGAAACAATTCAAAAGCTACATGAAAACCCAAATATTATTATAAGTGACAGAGATCCCATTTTCACTGGAAATTTTTGGACATAATTATTTTCTTGTCTTGGTACTCAGTTAGCTCATAGCTCATCTTATCATTCTCAATCTGATGTTATAAAATTATATATTACGGAGCAATGGAACACATAAAATATTGCAGAAATATAAACACAGAAAACACATAAAACAAGAGAGACACAGATATATGTGGTTCACCCAGTTTGGGCTACGTCCACACCAAACAGCGAGTCCTTCCTTTCTATTATCCAACAAAATGAAGAGACACAACCTACAGTAGATCCGCTGTAATATCCTCTATTTTCTCTCACAGTATCGCCTCTCTGTTTCTCGCTCAAAGAATACAAATCTATTACACAGCCTCAAATACAATGCCCTAATACAAAGAGAGGGGGTTTCCTTCTAGGGAAAAAAAACCTAAACTAAACATAAATTATACCGTCAGATCATCCACCTAATGAACAACCTAGATTGACCAGAAATTACTATACTTTTACAAGGCCATTTTACATCTATTTTTGGCTTCAGGGGTGCTGTCTCCGAGCCCCCACTGGCCCCTGGACCCCCCAGTCGGGGGGGATCGGCCCCCCCAAACCCCCGTGGGGGGGACAAGTCCCCCCGAACCCCCGTGTGGAGGGGTGTACAAACTTCCTGGGGTATACATTCGGCTGAAACATAGACCTCTGAACAATCATGCTCCACACACAGCATTTGATGGGCAAACTGAGATAGTAAACAAATGTTTTGAAGGATATCTTTGTTGCTTTGTATCTGATAAACAGACACAATGGGTCAAATGGTTGCCTCTAGATGAATGGTGGTATAACACTTCCTTCCATACAACAAAAAAATGACCCTATTTATGGCACTTTATGGATATCAGCCACCATCCATCACATCATATTTAAGAGAAAATTCTAAGGTCCAAGCAGTGGAACATCACATCGAACATCAACAACAAGTCCTCCAACTCTTAAAGGATAACCTCGTGTTGGCACATAATAGAATGAAACAAAAGGCAGATCAACATCGCAGTGAAAGAAGTTTTGATGTAGGTGATTGGGTATTCCTACGGCTACAACCATATAAGCAAATGTCCCTCAAGCAAGCTAAGAAGGATAATAAATTACCACCAAAGTATTATGGTCCGTACAAGGTGTTGCAAAAGATTGGTACTATGGCATACAATTTGGAGCTTCTTGCAGCTTTTCGGTTGCACCCAATTTTCCATGTTTCATGTTTAAAGAAGGTTATAGGCGACAAGCTCCTAGTTCAAAAAAGATTGCCAGAACTTGACGAGGAAGGAAAAATTATATTATAACCAGAAGCAGTCATAGAAACAAGAACTCGACAGTTACGAAATCGATCAATTTCAGAGTATCTTATCAAGTGGAAGAGCTTATCTGCTAAATATTCCACATGGGAGGATGAGAATTTTATACAGAAGCTTCCAGAACTACTCAGGCGTTGAGGACAACACTTTTTTTGAAGGAGAGGGGCATTTTGGGTCCCTATAATACTAGTGATTACCCCGTTAATATTGTATTTGTATCCCTTATTAATATTGTTGTGCCCCTATTGTCCCCATATTGTTATTACTATGCCCCAAAGAACCCCTCTATTGCTATTTTTGTGGCTTTATATTATTATTGTTAGGTTGGCTGGGTTATATTGTGACTCCTTAGAATCCTATATATAGAAAGGAGGTTTCATCATTTGAATCATCCAAGAATTGCTCATTTGTGTAATGTAAAGGAGGTTGCCCCCTTGAAGAGGCTGAATTTTAAGGTGTTGATATCTTTTTTCTATCTTTTTGTTAGCTGGTTTCATAACAATAACCTCCGAATTCACTGTATATATTGTGCTGACACTCTTGTGATAAAAATACTTACCTTGGGTTGACAATTAATGTATGAATTAAGGTTTCCTATAAAATTACTTCTTAGCGCACCAACATTTTGGTGCCATTGTCAGGAGAGTGTTTCAAGTGATTTCCTTTTTATCTTGCTGTGAAAGAATTGGGTTTTAAAAACGGAAGGTAAGAACTTGCATACCTAGCAAGTAAAGTTCTTTCTTACTAGCCTCCTTTTCAGCAAAATATTAGAGGTTAAATAGGAATTGGTTTTTATGAATGATTAGGAATAGAAGGATAGAAAAAGAGTAGAACCCCCTGCCTAAATCCACACAACCCAAACAATCGGTGAACCTTGGGAGAATGACCTTTATAGACAAAATCGTAAGAAAAGCAGAGTCTCAAGCGCCAGTAGGATTCCAGGGAGTATCTGGAAAAAGTCCAACTATAATCCCTCAAGCAACAAGCTCACCATATGCAGCTTACACTGAAATTCTAAGCCAAATTGGAGGATCTGAATAGAGTCTTCAAGCTACAACAAGTTTACATTCCGGTCCTCTACAAGAGGGAAAATCTTGTAACTTAAGATAAGGAGAAGGAGAAACCAGTGAGACTACTAAGGCAGAACCACAACTGTCTAAATAGGGGTCTCTTGTGATCCTAGATCTAGGCAGTGTTGCAAAGCCAGCTCAGGTTTCTAATCCTCCACTTACTCAAAAAGCACTTGTTGAAATCCTTGAAGGTTATTGGCACATCTTTGACCAAATGGAAAACCATCCACCTCAAGGTCAAACCTCTACAATGGAGTATCCCATAGTCAACCAAGTGGAAAATGCCCCCATCAAGGCTATTCCTCTATAGAGCATCCCGACTTTTCATGGGATGATCACAGAGGATCCTAATGCTTTCCAGTTTGAGTTTGATGTCCTCTGCAGAGGGTATGACTACACCATTTACCCCGAAAAGATAAAGTTGTTCCCTTTCACTCTGAAACGAGAAACCTTAAGATGGTTCATGGGTCTGAGTGGATGAACTATTAATTCTTGGGACGATATGAAAACCTCCTTCCTCACAAGATACCAGCTCTTTTGTAAGACTAGGGAGGTAAACGATGAAATTTTTAAGATGACTGCAAAAGATAATGAAACACTAGAAGAATATGTTGAACGGTTTAATTTTATTTTGTAGAGGTCTCCACACACCAGCTTACCTAAAGAAGTCCTAAGTGCTATATTAATTAAAGGAATTAGAGAGGAATGGTTAGAAAATCTAAATTTAATGGGAAAAGGAGATATTTCTCAAGAATATTATCATGAAATTGTCCGCTTGTGTATTAGGTGTTCATGAGGAAGCACACACACAGGAGCAGGAAGTCGATATCCCCTGAGCAGGGGAAGCAAACCACATAGTGGAGGCATAACACGAATGGAGATCGACAACCTCCTAGAAGATTTCAAAACAGACATACTAGGCACCCTTGCAATGCAGTTGGACGTCTTACAGGCTAAACAAAAGCAAGCTTTAGTAGAACAAAACTTGGCCATCTTCTGTCCATGTTTTCGAAAGATGAACAACCAATGGGAATGCCCATTAGACATGGTGCAGATGTGCGCCATCTGTACTAAATATCACGCCACTGAAAAGTGTCCATCATTACTAGGGCTGAAAGAACTATTCAAGGAAGCAGAAGAAGAAACAGAGCTGGTATATATGATGAACCAACGTCAAAAGTGGTAGGATAAACCTACAGGTATGTCACAAGACAAATCCCAGTTCTTTCCTTCTTCACAATTTAATCAACAACAAAACCTTGGGGCAGCATGGCAAGGCCAATCAACTTACCCAAATTGGCAAACCCAACCATTTCCTATGACATCCTGGCCAACACAATCCTTTCCAGGTAATGGATGGCCAAATTATCCCTTTACTCCTATTTGGCAAGGCAATGCCTATCAATCCCAGTTGCCTGCGTCCACCTCTCAAAATCCAAACTGGTCTCCAAATTGGCAGCGACCAATGGGGATATCCAATGTACCTATGGGGACAGGTCCTTAGCCTCCACCTGCACTATCAGCTCCATATACATTGTTATCACAAAATCTGACCTTGACAGGCTGCTGATCAAGTAGACTCCGAGTAACTCTTTCAAACCAATCTTTTGGTTGAGTCTTAGCCTCCTCAACCTGAGAGGGCTCTCTCACTAGGTTTAAGGTTTTTTATTAATGATTAGATGCCTAACTCTAGGAACAAAATGAACAAAAGTACAACTGGTTGGCTGGTTGAAACTATGATTAGAAAATATCTATTGGGCTATGGAGTCAAAATAGTCTTCAACAAAACAACATGATCAGCAAGATATGGAAGTCAAGGCACTTAGAGTTTAGGTTTATGAATAAAATAGTAACACAGTGAAACAACACAGTTTACAAGCATGTGAGGGGAGTTAGAGCATTTTCCAATGAATTCTAAGTATAACGAGCTCATACCACTGCAAATAAGTAATTGAATAAAGCCATAAGAACATCAAACATATAAACTCTTTGTGAATCTTGAGTAGTCAAACTGATCTTTGCATTAAGTATGAAAAAACACAGTTTTTTACAATAACACAATCTTTCCTTTACTAATGAAATTTCCAACACTGAGGAATTCGATTTTCAAGCTTAATATATAACTTTACATCATTGGATACTATCATCCACCTTTGGAGGAATTTGAATTCCTAACTTAGACACCTATCTATTCAAAAACAAACTATTTAATTACAACTTGACAGCTAGCTGTCTTTTAAGGGTCCTAATACAAATGGGACTAAAACTCCTAAAACAAGCCTTCAACACCCTTATCTGAGTCTTTAATACACTGTTTAATCAGCTTCCAACCCTGTCCTCGAGTTTGATGATGACCATGATGCTGTTGCAAAACCTGTTAAATTATGCCTTAACTACCCTAAAAATTAGGAAACAGAGTTCCTCTTTTTTAGGCCCTTAACTCTTTGTGTTTATCTTCAAACAGTTTCCTGCTGGTGTATAGGTGTCATGCATTAATAATTTGTTGAAACATCATTTTCCACCTGTGCAAAAAGGAACTCAAGCATGTGGATGAAAACATGACTGTGCTTATGAAAATACTTTGTTTTCGTAGCACAGCCTTCATTTTACCTATGAAATACTCCTTGAAGCTTTGCTACCTGCACCCCTGTCATCTGAGAGTTCACACATGAGCCCATATCCATTATAAACTTCAAACTTTGGAATTGATCCAACATTCCCTTCACAATGCATCTATAAGAGCCAAGTGATCATCTTCATTAGTTTCGTAGCGTGCTATGAAACCGCTGTGCGTGCTCCTTTTCAGCACGACCTTCAAAAATTAGTGGTTTTGGAGCTTTTCCCAAAATTTTGAGAAGACTGATGTATTAACCAAAAATAAAAATCACATCCCTTCATAAATGTTCTTCTTTGCAGCTGCCCTTCCTTTATATGCCAAAATTCTTTTATGTGCCAAAAACTGTTTCAATACATCTCCTTCACTGCTTTTCTTCAACACCTTGTTTCATCATTGTTGTAGACCCTTTTTCCAGAGTGGTTAGTTGTATTTCCAGATCTTCAATTTTCCTCTTCAATCCTTTGTTTGTAGCTCTGAGCTGAGTATTAATTTTTCTCACAAATTTGGCTTCTTTGATTGTAGGGACAGTCCAGGTAAAGTATTTTTGTTCACTGCTAACTATTTTTTGATTTGGGCACTCTTTCAGCCTCCCAGAGAGCCTTCATCCTTTTGAAGTTTATCTTTTCAGCTTCATGCTCTCTTTCTCTTGCCCTTAGCTTAGCAATCTCCTTATTGGGAGCTTCTAACCTTCTTTCCATGACTTCATAATTGGCCTTTTGCGTTTGAGTAGTAGGAACCGTATTTTTGTCTCCTTCGGGTCTTGAAGATGGTAATTCTAACTCTTCTTAAACAACCAAGGTTTCTTCTATTCTCTCCAATTCATCATTGGACTCCTGTAGCTTCTTAGATTGCCGGGTTGAAGGTTTTATGGGTTTGAAAACAAAAGCTTCAACCTCATCCTTAAATTCCAGTTTTTTGGAGGATTTCACTTTCTTCAACTTCCTTAGATCAACTTCTGTCACATCTACCTCCAGCAAAGGGGATTCCATAACGTCAGTGGCCCTTAAGATATCACGTAAGTCACCCTTCAAGCTTGAACCTTCTCCTGAAATCACTGTTTTCCCCTTTTCCTTTGCTTTCTGGCTCCTAGTAAGTCTCCTTTGAACTAGTTTGTTGGATGACTGTTTTGGTGTTTCTCTTTTAAGCTCAAATCTCTTTCCCTTGGCAGATTTAGGAGACTATTCAGGTGTTTCTCCTTTAAGCTCAGATATCTTTCCCTTGGCAGATTTAGGAGTTTCAAGAATGACTGCTGGACTTTTAACTACTGAGGTTTTGCTTGCTTGTTCTTTCACTTGCTTCCTTGGCTTTAATTTAGCAAACCTTTTTGCCCTGGTCATTGCAGACCTGCTAGCTTCTGTTGATGAAGTTTCTTTGACCCCAGAGCTAGTACCTTCACCTTGTTTTTCTATTCCAAAGTCACATACAAACAAAAACGAAGACCAATCTTTTTTTACCCTTTTGAGTTCATGTAACACTATCAATTTAATTAGGCCATGATGAAACAGGGAAGTCTCACACCCTTGGGATTTTAGCTGAATTTTATCTTCCATCTTAGCTATACTTCGAAATAAGAAGTAAGGAAAATCTAGAGAAATCATACCAGTAAAATGTAGAAGAAGTTTAAAATGATATGAATAGACCTTCTGATATCTGCCTTCACAGGTGAAATAACGTTGAATGTTGAAGAGCAGGTTGGTGTAGCTGTCCTTGATGTAGTCTTTGGGAACTGCTTTGGTTAAGTCAGTTTCTGAAAATTGTGGCTTTAGGAACACCTTGCATGATTCCATGTTGAATCTAAAGTTCTTGAACCAGGCCTCTTGTCCCCTAGGAATTTTGGTCACCAACGCTATAACCTCTGGAGAAACTTCCCTATCAAGCATTCATACCTTTGTCTTTAAACCATAAAAATGAAGTGAAAACTCTTTGGTTACTTGGGTATGCCCTCCTTGCAATTTTTTACAAAACTTCCAGCACCCTACTTTCTTGAAGGCCTCTATAACTACTTTGTCTCTACTTAGGACTTCAATGTTTTCTGGCTCGGTTCTCAAACAATGGCCAGACCTTTGGTGTTTCTTCTCCTTTGTCATCTTTTCTTTTGATTTCCTATAACAAAATCGGATTCTTTTGAAACTCAATTGATCAACCTTGCTTGAATGATGATCAGCCTCACCTGAATGATGGATGAGGAAAACCTTGGTGAATAATTCCCAAAGTTTATTGTTGAAAACAACTATGTTTCAGAGGTTTGCATGCAAACTAAGATGATGCGACTAGCCTGCTTCTTTAAATTTTGAAATTGTAATTCATAAATACCCCTAAATTTGAAATGATGAGTTTGGAGCGGTGGCATGCTCGTGGATTGACTTGTAATTGACACCTAATCATGAAAATTCTAACTGGTTTTTACCGGGTTGATGTTTGACAAGACTGTTTTTACGAATCCACGCTTTCATAGCGTGCTACGAAAAGCACCTGGAAAAGAGAAGTGTTTTCGTAGTTTCAGGACTAATTTCAAGGTTTTCAAATTTTCCTTGAGCTATGATTTTCTAACAGGGCTGTGGGACTCATGAGACATAGGAAAGGGACGTTAGACTTTATTTGGACATAAAAAAAACTAAACGGTTGAGACATCTTAACCTAACACCTACCCACTAAAGCGTAAGATGACTTGACACTCATCTAAGACCATGAAAAAGAAAAAGTAAACTCCTGTTTTGGTGATAACATACATTACAACAAAATCCTCAGACTCTTTTGCACCCTCAATTGACAGCTCAACTGAATCTGAATCCTAGTAACAGACTGGTCTAGTTTGTGCAGATCATCGAAAGCTCAGATTATGAGACTGAGCAGAAAGAATGTAATGAACTCATATTAAGGTCAGGACGTATCATCACCCCTAAGGAAAATAAGGACCAACCTTCAATTGAAATTGAAACCCCACCTATACATATACCACCACCTATAATTAATACCAAACCAAAGCAAGGAGAAGAGACAGATCAACATGAAGACCTTGAAAAACTTACAGTCACTTCTCCCCCATTCCCTGAAAGGTTAATGATACCCAAACCTACTGTTTACCCATATTTTGATCTTGTAGGGGAACTAAAAAATCTTTGTATTAAAATTCCTCTCCTCCACGCCATTAAAGATATTCCCATTTATGCTAAAACAATGAAAGAGATATGTGTAAAGAAGCCTACGAGGAAAGCAAAAACCTCACCCACCATTCACGTTGTAGGAACCTTATCTAATTTACTCTTAGGAGGGGAAACTCCAATAAAGTATGAAGATCCAGGAAATCCCATAGTGACAGTTCAAATATATGGCCGCTCTTTCCCAATACACTAGTTGATCTGGGTGCAACCATTAATATTTTAACAGCAGAAACATGTCAAGCACTTGGTATTAGAGCCTTGGAACCAACAACCACTTTATTAGAACTTGTCGATCATTCAGTGGTAAGGCCAGAAGGAGCCTTACGGGATATTACAGTTTCTGTTGATTCGTGGAAATATCCAGTAGATTTTCTTGTTATAAATCCAAAGAGTCGATTGGATGGGCACCCTCTGATTTTGGGCTGACCTTGGCTGGCGACAATTGATTCTTATATTGGCTGCCGAGAAGGCATCATGACTATCGCAAAGGGGGATGCTATAAAAAATCTTGTGTTATATCCTCCTACCAAGCCAATTCTGCCCATTGTAAAAATATGCAAACAACCGCCAACGTACCTAGAGGAAAGCATCTGTTCACCACTCACAGTCACGGAGGCATTGGAATTTAAAGATCGGACAGAAGATGACGTTATTAATACTTTTATAAATCAGCCGGCAAATGTGAGCAATGTAAAGTGTCAAATGTTGAAATAAATTCTTGATAATGAAGCCATGGAGGATCCTCTAAAGGATAAAGACAGCCAACATATTCAGACAACAGAAGTTCATAACAGAAAACTTCTTGAGATTCAACCAGGAAAATTTCTAAATATTAATGATAGTCTGGATAGCGATCAGAAGAAAAAGCTCATACGGGTCTTACAGAAGTATAAACGGGATTTTGCCTGAGATTATCTTGATATGAAAGGAATAGACCCACAACTATGTACACACCACATCTATACGGAGAACAATGCTCGAGCCATCCCACAGCCTCAATGGAGGTTGAATCCACATCTCAAGGACATTGTAAAAGAAGAATTACAAAAGCTGCTAGATGTAAACTTCATTTATCCTATCTCAGACAGTAAATGGGTCTCTCCATTGGTGGTAATCCTTAAGAAAAAATGGAAGTGGCATATCTTTGAAGACTACTGAGAGTTGAACAAGGTGGCATAGAAAGATCACTTCCCCCTCCCATTCATCAATCAGGTCCTTCATACTTTGGCAAGCAAGCAGTTAGTTTCCTTCTTATAGGTTTCAGCAGCTACAATCAGATTCAGATTGCCCCTGAAGACCAGGAAAAAAAAACGTTCACCTATCCCTAGGGTACATTCGCATACAAAGTATTACCATTTGGCTTGTGTAATGCCCCATCTACATTTCACAGAGCTATACTCAGCGTTTTTGCTAATTTAATAAATGAAGTACTTGAGGTGTATATGGATGAATTTACTCCATATGGGAATGACTTTGACCAAGCATTGCAAACACTAGAACAGGTCTTAGAATGATGCATTACTACCAGGTTATGTTTAAGCAATGTCAAGTGTCACATGATGATGGCTAAGGGCGTAATATTGGGACATTATATCTCTGCAACAGGAATACAGGTAGATCCAACAAAAGTATAGGTAATTCTTTTATTGCCTACCCCCTGCACTCAGACAGAGGTACGTAGCTTCCTAGGATATGCAGGCTATTATCGTAGGTTTATTAAAAACTTTTCACAAATTACTGTGCCTTTATATGCTTTAACTGGAAATGTTGATTTCAAATGGTCTAACAAATGTGACACAACTTTTACAGGTCTAAAGAAATTAGTCTCAACAGCTCCAATATTACGTGGACCAAACTGGGAGTTTCCTTTCAACATATCCACAGATGCATCAGATGTAGCTATAGGCCCTGTCCTCAGCCAGGAGGAGGTCAAGAAACCTTATGCTATATATTATATTAGTAAAAAGCTCACTTCTGCAAAACTTAATTATACAGTGACATAAGAAGAATTCTTAGCTGTTATTTATGCAATAAACAAATTTAGACACCACATAACTGGCTACCAAGTCTTTCTGTACACTAATCACTCTACCATTTAGTATCTAGCTAATAAACCTATCACAAATGGTCGAGTAACATGGTGGCTATTTCTTTTGCAGGAGTTCGACATTACTATTAAGGATCGTCCAGGGAAGGAAAACCTAGTTGCTGATTTTCTATATCGAATCCAAAAGATGAATGATCCACTAGCGGTAGACGACCAATTTCCGGATGAACATCTATTTTCCGTGGCATTTAATATGCCATGGTATGCATATGTGGCAAATTATTTGGCAGTAGGGAAGCTACCCAAGAATTTGACGACAAGAGAGAGGAAACTGACCGTTCAGTGCAATGCCCAGTTCTCTTGGATAGACAGATATCTTTTTCACACAGGGGCCGACATGTGGATACACTAATGCATCTGTGAGGATGAGATTTATGTCATTCTGAAGGCTTTCCATGATGAGACTTGCGAGGGACATTTCACAAATCGAAGGACAGGGCATAAGGTATTATAGATGGGCTATTATTGGCCCACTATTTTTAAGGATGCTAAGAAATATGCCAAAGCTTTTGATAGCTGCCAAAGGATGGGTCAGCCTGGTCAATCTGATGAAATGCCTCTACAACCCCAACTAGTCATAGAACCCTTTGAGCGTTGGGCATTGGAGTTTGTGGGCGCATTCCATACGCCATCCAATCAGAAGGCATATATACTGGTTTCCACGAATTATGTGACAAAATGGGTGGAAACAGTAGATTTACCAAGAGCCACAGAGGAAGTTGTGATTAACATCCATTTTGTGCTATTTGTGCAGTATGGTTTACCACGAGAAGTGATCACAGATGGGGGAGGGAAATTCGTATGACACAAGATTACTGCCACCCTCAAAATCATCATATTACACACATGATCACTCCCCCATATTAGCCACAGGCGAATGGGAAGGTCAAAAGCACCAATAAGATCATTGAAGTGATTCTAACCAAGACAGTCTCAATACACCGACGAGATTGGGCTACTAGACTGCTAGAGGCCTTGTGGGCCTATCGCATGACTTGGAGGAATACTACTGGATACTCTCCATACTAGCTCGTGTTCAGCAAAGAACCTATTTTTCTAATTGAATTCGAAATAAAGACTCTAAGAACGGCCCATGAAGTGGGGCTGGATCTATCAGAAGCCCAGACCAAGTGACTCCAACAAATCAACGAACTAGACGAGGTTCGACTGCTTGCTTTGCAACGGACTAAAATTATTTAGAAATAAAGGGAAAAATGGCATGATAGCCTTATCATGAAGAAAATGTTTCAAAAAGGGGATTGGGCACTCCTTTATGATTCTAGATTCCAGGATTTCCCAGGCAAGTTGTAAACAAGATGGCTTAGCCCTTATGAGATTCAAGAAGTGCATAACAATGGTACTCTTACCTTGACTACCATTGATGGATATGGCCATTCTTTTAAGGTGAACAGGCACTGAGTGCACCTCTATCACAAACCGCTCATGAAGGAGTCTTTCTACAAGAAGGTACGTGAGGACCCCTCCATGCAAATCTTAACTGCAGGGAGTAATGACACAACAACTTTTCTTTCACAAAATGGAGATCTCTTTAAAATTGTAAATAATGTATATATTCTTTTTGATTGATTGCAATTAAGAATGGGCATTACCATGCAAATATGAGAATTTTTATTACTTTGTGTGCTCGATAAGCGTTATTCAATCGATTGAACGATTGTTGTTCAATCGATTGAACAAAACTTCAGTGTCTTTTCATTTTTGTTGTTTGAACTATTGAATGATTGATGTTCAATCGATTGAACAACACGTTTTTATTTTTTATTTTTGTTTTTCAAGCGATTGAACGATTATTGTTCAATCGATTGAACAACACTTTTACGTTTTTATTTTTTATTTTTGTTGTTTTAACGATTGAATGATTGTTGTTCAATCGATTGAACAACACTTTTACGTTTTTTATTTTTGTTGTTCAAGTGATTGAATGATTGTTGTTCAATCGATTGAAAAACACTTTTACGTTTTTTTATTTTTGTTGTTCGAATGATTGAATTCTTGTTGTTCAATCAATTGAACATCACCTTTAGGTTTTTGATTTCTACTATTCAAGCGACTGAATGATTGTTGTTCAATCGATTGAACATAAATTTTACGTTTTTTGATTTTTTCCGTTCAAACGATTGAACGATTTTTGTTCAATCGATTGAACAACACTTTGCATTTTGGTTTTCACTGTTCAAATGCTTGAGCAATTGATGTTCAATCAAGTGAACATCACTCTTGAGTTTTTGTTTCTTTGGCTATTCGAATGATTGAACTCAATTGAACAACACTTTTGTAGTTTTTGTTTTTCTGTTCAAATGATTGAACGATTGTTGTTCAATCGACTGAACAACACTTTTAAATTTTTGCGATTTATGGCTGTTCAAACGATTGAATGATTGTTGTTCAATCGATTGAACATCACCTTTTGTTTTCAATTTTTGTTGTTGAAATGGTTGAACGATTGTTGTTCAACCGATTGAAAAACACTTTTATGTTTGTGATTTTTGTTCAAACGATTGAACGATTGTTGTTCAATCGATTGAACAACACTTTTTGTTTGCGATTTATGCTATTGAAACAATTGAATGATTGTCATTCAATTGATTGAACAATACTTGTATGTGTTTTTTTCTTCTTTTCTTTTAAACTCTGTTGTTCAATCCATTGAACAAAACTTTTT
Organism: Pinus tabuliformis; assembly: GCA_031772625.1. Lineage (NCBI taxonomy): Eukaryota > Viridiplantae > Streptophyta > Pinopsida > Pinales > Pinaceae > Pinus > Pinus tabuliformis. The sequence continues at coordinate 44,470,688 of CM062817.1, read as the reverse complement.
GTCTTTTTAAATAGGATAAACTGTGAATTCTTTGATTGACAATCTTTTTTTTTTTTTTTTTCTTTTGTACTGTGAATAAACACCATTTGAATGGATTTGTGGCTTATATAAGGAAAAACAGTGATGGCAATACCATTATGACCTATGAAGCCTTTTTGATGGTTATCTTTATTCAAAAGCTGATATGGTGTATTTTTATAATGACTAGCTGAACATCTCTTCTTTGGGCACATCATAAAATGATTCATTATTTTCAAACCATGCTGACTTATGTTTACAATTTCAAATGGATAAATATCATTGACATGGTGATATGGGGGTGAGAGTATAAAATTTCATTGGCATATTTTTACTTCTTACACCATCCCTGACTCTTAAGGAGCAAATGAGCCTCCCTCTTTTTACAATTAAAAAAAAGGAAATCATGAGATATGAAAATGCATCTAACATTGTCTTAAAGAGGATAGGGGGTCTTGTCTCAAGCCAGTCTACCATGATGATAAGGATGTAATGGGTAACATTCCAATTTCGCCACCAAACCAAGGTAATGACCTTCTTGATGCTTAAAATTGTCAGAAGGATAGGGGATCTCATCACGAGCCAACCTGATCACTTTGTTATATCCTGGTGAATGGCACTATGGTCATCTAGTCACCATGCCCGCATAGTGGTCTCTTTATGACAAGAAAATAAGAACCATCTACAAACTGAAAGGAAGACTCTAGCTCATTTGTGGGGTTAAAAGGCAACCCTGTCGAGGCTATGGACACTTGTTCGCAGCATCAGCTCTACTTGTGGTATTGGAGTATCATCTTACACTGCCAAATGTTCTATAGCTCTTACCACCTATGGATGTGTTTCTCAAGGGAATTCTCCATTTGAACTCACTTTTACAAGCCGAACTGCATGGTAACTTATGTTATATACTCATTATATTCTAGTTGTCCAATCAATTTACCGCCATCATTAATACATACTGCCAGTTATTCTTTTGTTATTAATATCACTTATGGTGAAAATATTTTTCCATAATGAATTAAAAATTATTTTTTAATTTTTTCGGCCATTTCACATCCAATGACACGTATTGCTTTAATTTCCTTACCGATTAGCACGTTGTTTTTTGGATTGGTTGCTGACATTTATGGATTTCCAATGCTTTTACTTGCTTTTCACATGCTTAAAGGACGTGGATGCCCTTTTCTCGTCAGAGGGGGGATGGCCTGTGTATGCACGACATGTGTGACAATTATGGATAATTGTGTGATAATCATTTGAATTAACTTCTGAGTAAGGACTGCATGATGATTATGAATGCGTAATAATTAGCAAGTATTTCTGATTGGGGAAAGGACGAAAACCATTATGGCTGGCATGCAGACTCATGATCCTGCATTAAGTGTGGTTGACGAGACAAATGACTTAACTAAATATGATATTAATTCTCAAAACATCGTCATTTCTCTGTTAATTGTTGTAACGTTCTCTGCTACTATTCTGAATTGTAGAAGTGTAAAACAATTGCATACAAGTGAACCAATCACATATACATCGGCCATGGGAGGAAGAGATATCCATAATGAACATCTAGTGCTTATGGCATCGGATCAAGCCCATGCAATTCTTGAGTGCACAGGATGGCTGCAATATCTTAATAGATTGCAGGGATTTCATGAGGAGATGATGTTGGAATTTCTGCATAATTTGTAGAATGACAACACAGTGGTAAGAGGCAGAAGTATAACAGTCTCGGAAGTGGTCATACCCGAAGTCACTGGACTTCAAGCTTAGGAAACAAAATGGATAGAAAATCACGTCCTTCTACATAATGCGGTTGAATTATTCCAAGATCCAGGCGAGCAACGGGTGCAGACGGGAAAAGGGATTCATCCTTTGGGCATTAAGGAAGTCATGGCAATAATTGGCCATCATCGTGCAAAGGTACATTACCTGCGACGGTCAACACGATGTGGTAAAGCCTTACCAACTAAAACTTCTAGCCATTTTAAAGCAACAAATTTCAATTAATTTTCTGTTTTATTTGAATTCCCTATTACATGATGTCGCCCATCGAGTTAGGACAGTTAAGGACCCACACAAAGTAATCAATCATCATGAATTGATTAAATTGATTATCATGAATGGACTGGCCCAACAGTAGTTAACCTGGGAAAATGTTCTAAATCCTACTTTGGCTCCACCCCCAGAAAACACAGTAATAGAGCAACAAGGGCCAAGAACCCTAGGTCCAAGAAGGACACTGAAAGAAAGAATTCCTTTGTGGCCCTAAACCCACCAAAACGTAGGTGCTCTATGCGAGTGAAAGCCCAACAATGTATCTTAAGTCAAACAGATGAGGCTCAACCATCCCGCACACCACCTCCAAGTCCAAAAAATTCCCCTTTGCATGACTATGAGGAGGAAGCGGCCAGGGTATTGGAAAACATGGGAATATTTGGCAAGGGTAGAGAACAATCCGTGAATGTTGAAGAAAAAAATTGTACCCCCAACCAGTCTACCCCTGCTGACAGCCCTGGTCGTGAGAAAACCCTGCCATTCACTAATCATGGAAAAATAAAGGGAGCCAATCCCTTCTGTGGAAAAACCCATTGCAGCGGAGGTAAATGAAGAGGAAGCCATTAGAGAAGAAAATTAGACAATAGACACCAGTCCAATGGACCCTCCAGCTGAAGAAACTCCTGCAGATGAAACCCTCGGAGATGTAAATCAACCAAGAAATATTATTTTTTCTAAGTCCCTTGAGGACGAGGCCTACCCAGAAGAAAACTAGGAGAACGACAATTGTTCAGGAGATACCATTATATTGGGATCTCCTGAAAAATAAATCCATGACAAAGAGGAGCTAGAAGGTGAAGCTCTATCGGGAGATACAAATCTAGTTCGAACCCTCCCTGATGCTAACACAATACCACCTATATAGGAACTAGAGGATAATGCAGTTAACCCACCACTGGTTGGAAGTCCTGTAATAAAGAAGTCCTACAAGGATAGGCTCGGAAAAATGCTTAAGAAGTATAGAAAACAAAAGCGAATAATTGGGCAGCTAAGGCAGTGGTTAAAAGAAGCCATTAGAGCCAAGAATTTGAAAGTAGAAAAAGATACCACAAGCACACAGAAAAAGCATTGTCCTGGAAAGGATGCTGAAACCAAAACTAAGGATCTTTTGGCCTATCCAAAGGAAACTCGGATAGATCCATGTCTTGTAAAAGACACTGAAATGCATACTAAAGACCCATGTGTTTTCTCAAAGGAAACCCAAACGGACTACCCCACCATGGATACTGTTATTCAAATAGATGCTGAAGAGGACATTCAATTTGGTTATTACATGATTCAAGAGGAAGTTGGAGCTGTTGTTCAGACTGATCCCAAGGAGACCCAAGATGGAGAAACCCAAATAGAAGAGACACCTGCTTATATCCCCCTAGTAAGGGAGGCATTTATTAGCAGACTGCAAAATGAATTACTGAAGGTTCAGTGGGAATTAACCCAGTACAAAGAAAAGGTAGTGCCCCTACATGAACATCAAGAGTTGAGGAAGAAATTTGAGGCACTAACCGTTATTGAAGATGAGACCTTTGCTCAGTACAAGGCTTAATATAAAAAGGTTGAGAAAGCACTAGGCAAATTACAGAAGGCTAAAGAGCAGTTGGACATTATCTGCTCTCTTTATTCAGACACCCTGTCATGCAGAGCCCCTACTACAAATTATTCCCTATTCCTCATGGAAAGGTTGCTTCTACTAAAAATCAAAGCTGATAAGGTTGGAAAGCCTGTGGAAATCAAAACTACCTCAGACTTTGTCAAATGTTTTAGAGAACAGGACGAGCAGGTACAACGACTCCTCTGTGAACTTTATATGCACAATTTCTTTCTGGAAGATGACAGGGACAGCAACCATGGGCCCTTTATAGGGGATGTACAACTCCAGGCATTTCTCTCTTTTGCTACTAATCAACTCAAGTGGGCCAAGGCTCACAATATTTTTAGGAGGCGTGAAGAAGGGATTGACCTATGGGTGAGAGGGGAACCAACCAAACCCCTGCATCTCTCAGTCAGACACAAGCAGTTCATGAAGCGAGATGGTGTTGTGGGCCAACTGGGGCCATTTCACACGGATATTATATAATATGGAAAGGAGTACTTCAAAGAGATTAAGGAGGAAACCTTGTCTATGTGGAGTAATAAAAAGGTATGTTTTTAATGATCATTTTAGTGGCTTTTCAATAGGACTTATGAATCTTTCACATCATGAATGAGGAAAACAATAGTGAATTGTGGTAGAATACATGGAAGTAGTATGCAAAGACTTATCCACTGATAATTGTCATTTTCCTGTGCAGGAAAGGGTAGAAACGAGGAGTTTCTATTCCAAAGAAGAAGATAAGAATAGGGTAACTGATGTTCCTTTTCCGGACCGATTTGCTTCAGCTTTCTTTGCCTTGTCTGCACTTGGTCCTTCGTCAAAGGGACAACAGTTACCCTGTTCTTATCTTCTTCTTTGGAACAGCAACTCCTCGTTTCTACCCTTTCCTGCACAGGAAAATGACAATTATCAGCGGATAAGTCTTTGCATACTACTTCCACGTATTCTACCACAATTCACTGTTGTTTTCCTCATTCATGATGTGAAATATTCATAAGTCCTATTGAAAAGCCACTAAAATGATCATTAAAAACATACCTTTTTAGTACTCCACACACCCCCCTGCTTGATTTTTGTTGTTCCTTTTGCAAAAGGAACGGCATTGCTGTGTTCTGCTGGTTCTTTTTCAAAGGAACGGCATTTGCACTTTTTGAACTCATGCTCCTTTATTCATCTAGTATACTTCTTCTCTCTTTGTGACACAGCTAACCTCTTGCTGGTCTAAGTAAGGATGCTTCTTGCCCCTATTCTTTCAAAGTCTTTTAGAGACAAGCAATGCACTTATGCAATGAATCCAAATCACAACACACTGAAATCAGGCAATTATAAATCGCTATCTTTATAAGGCTATGTATTGGTAAGAGGACAGAAGGAATGATGTACTTATCTTTTGCTATCATTGTCTTACTAATCTTGCCCTGATTGGTTATCTTTTATCATGCCATTCTTTTCTTTGATTTTGTTCAAGAATAAGAGCAAAGGGTTTATATCCTCCTATTGAGATGATAAGACTTCTTCCACCATTCCTACTCTTAAGGAGTGTTGAACCACCCTTTGTGGACATATAAGGAATAGTACTTTATCAAAAAGAGAAACAAAAAGCAAATGAATTATAAATTGTCAAATGCAGGATAGGGGGTCTCATCAAGAGCCAGCCTACCATGATCATGAGGATGGAAGCGAAGTGGCATTCCCACTATGGCCACCACACCAGGGATATGGTCCAAAAGGTATAGTAAAAGAAAAAACCTTGGAACAGGAGGTCTCATCACGAGCCGGCCTGCCCACTTTTCGCCCCCTCCTCGTGAATGGCATTATGGCTACCTGGTTACCAAGCCAGCATAATGACCTACACTTTGACATCGCATTCCTTAATATGCACACAAAGGATCATGGTTCCGCGGGTGAAATAAACAACTCTGCCAAGGTTATGGACACCTGTCGGCCGCAAAGCACTGTTAATGGTATTGAGGTCACATTAATTACCCCAATAGGTAGGATACTAATACTCTTTTGTCTCTTATATCCTAGACACTAATCATATATTATCTCCCGATTTATATACCACATGGAAATTTATTAGACCAATCATGGCAAAGGAGGTGACAATGACTTGGCAAGTACGACAGACGTCCTATCCCTGGCCTCGCATCATATCACAGCAGCCTCTTACGTAATAAGCGATCCAAATTTATGCCTCGATTTTGGCAAACAATTGTTTTTCTAAACATGGCATATGTTCATACGCTGTTTCTTTATGACTTGGTTATAGATCGGGGTGCCGATCCTTTCTTTGATGGCTGGGGCAGCATATCGCATTACGGGGGGGGAGGTTCACCTCATGATTCCCCGGGTTATGTGTCAGCTCATTATTCGGGAAAGATAGAATAATAGGAAATAACACGGTTTAACGGCATGACATCTCTATTTTTTATAGACAATTTGCTGTTCATAACTCATTTCTGTTGCATACTCTGTGTTTTTCTCCAAATCTGATGATTACTACTCTCGCTGTGTTTCAAACAGCACATGCGGCTGCTTTTCCATTGTGAATTCACAGTGAAACCATGGGAGGTAGGGTAGTTCGAAGCGAACCACAAAAGTTGACAGTCTCCACTACTGCTCGGGAGATCCTGGAAAGAGCAGGGTGGCTGACTTATCTTAGTCGCCTGAAGGAGTCCAATGAAAAAGTAGCAATGGAATTTCTGCATAATCTGTAGGAGGATCACTCCACGGTGTGGGGGAAGCAAATAGCAGTCACCGACGATATAATTGCCGAAGTCTCGGGACTACCAGCCACCAGACCCGTATGGACATTGAAGAAGGAAAGACTCCAGAAGATCATGGAAATTTTCCAGGATGAAGGCTAGAGCTTAATAGTTAAAGGGAAGGGAGTCCTACCAGTAACGCTAGGAGAACCCTGGGCGGAACTAGCAAGAACAGTGCAAAGCTACATCACCTGCGAGGGGAGAAAAGACATGGTAAGGCCACGAAATCTCAAACTCTTAGCTATTTTAAAACATAAATGCTCTGTAAACCTTCCTGCACTTTTGAATTCTTTACTCCATGACGCCGCACGAAGCCTGAAAAAGGCACAGCATGTAGAATCAGTTGTCAGCCACCATGGATTAATCCGACTAATAGTTAGTCATAGTCTCACCCAGCAGCAAAGCAGCTGGAAAGCATTAATTGCAATAATAGAGGGGAGAGCAACAACACCTTCCCCAAAACGTAAACATACTCTAATCACACCAGAACGACCGGAAAAACACAGAGGATTAAGAAAACAAAAACCTGTTGCAAGCACATCCGAACGACCAGAAACCCTCCAGGAGTAAGAAAAACGGAAGCATGACACTGAGACATCGGAACAGCCAGAGAAATGCAGAAAATCAGTCCGGTTAGCCCGAATAAGAGGAAGGCTGGAAAAAATCCAGGAAAGCACTAGCCAACCAGTGGTAATTGAGGATGAACAACCCACACGACCAGAGATAGAAGAAGAACAAGTTGAAGGAGAAAAGGAAGGGGAGGCCAAGAAGGCTAAGCGATCCGAAGAAGAAAATGATGAAGTAGCCGAGCCCCCTGAGACAGAAGCCAAGCCCCCTGAGACAGAAATTGAACACCCTGAGATAGAAGCCGAGAACCCTGAAATAGAAATTGAGCATCATGAGGCAGGAGATGGACAATCCAGGCAGGAGGAGGAAATGGGACAGCAGGGAGGTAGCCCACCACATGACCCAATGGGAGAAGAGGAATTGGCTACAATCTTGGCCAACATGGGTGAGTATGGCCAACCTTCCACTCCACCATACCTCCGCGACAAACCCCAGGAAGAAGATGGACCTGAAAAACCACATGCAGAGGAGGCAGAGGAAGGAAATCTGCCCGTTCATGATGAAAAAGAGACAGGAGATACTGAGAGGGAACAATCTGTTCCCACAACACTAGAAGAAATTCCAAAAGAAGTGAGAATAGAAAGCAAAGCCATGGAATCAGCTAGGGTTCTTACCCCAGAACAACCAGCACAACATAGTGAAGAAGTACGCCAGGAGAAAAATCAAGGGACTAGTCAAGGCCCAGAATGCAGCAAAAAGCCTGTTGTTCCTTCTAACAAAATGTTGGAAATTAGAGAATTACAAAAGGAACAGCGGAGGTTATTGACCATAATAGCCCAGCTCCACCAGCAGATTAGGATTCTGAAAGCAAGGCAGAGGACAAGGAAGACCGCCAGTAAGAAAAAGATGACCACTGCAGTAAGAAACCACAGCATAAAACAGCGGAGGACTAAAAATCGCTATGTTGATCAAAACCCTGCCCAAAATCAAACTGCTATTCCAAATGAAGCCGAAGGCCCAGCTGACATTCCAAATCAAGCTGAAGGCCCAGCTGCTATTCCAAATAAAGATGAGGGACAGAATACTATTCAATTTGAAAAGGAACAGCTGCCAGTCGGTATTCGTGTTAAAATAGAAAAAGACAACAAGGAGATTCAAACAGAGGCACCACCCTCAGGGGTGATAAGGGTTCTAAACTCAAAGCAACGAAATAAGAAAGTTCGGGTAAAACTCCCGGCCTCCGCTGATGCATGGAAAAGAGATCCAAAGACAAGGACTCTGCACAAAGGATTGAAAGAGGCTCAGCAAGAGATGGAGAGGCTTAGAGAGGAGACAGTCCCTCGTGAGAAGTATGAAGAACTCCAACAGCAACTACGGAATGTTAATCAATCTGAAAGCCAGGCCTTTGAAGGGTGGCAAAAGGAACAGGAGAAAGTTGCAAAGGTAACCCGTAGGTTAGATACTATTATCAAATAGATGGATACCTTGTGTTCTTTATACAATGACGTTTTAGCATGTAGGGCCCCTGCCAAAAACTATGCTTTGTTTTAATTGGAGCGATACTTGCAATTAAATATAAAGGCTGTTAAAGTAGGTGCCCCAATACAAATTAATACCGTCAATAACTTTATAGATTGTTGTAAACATTATGGAGTGAAGGTTCATAGATTGCTATGTGAATTCTATTTGCATAACCTCGTGCTAGATCAGGAAACTGAGTTGAACCCTGGCCCTTTTGTTGGGGACATTCAATTGCAAGCATTCGTCTCATTCGGGGTCAATCAGATTAAATGGCTCAAAGCCTATAACACTTTTCAGAGACAGGAAAATGGCCTAGACCTATGGGTAAGGGCTGAGCCTAGGGACCCAACACAGCTATGGAGAGCACATAGAAACCTTATGAGAACTCCGGGTGTCATTGAAACATTAGGACCCATGCACGAGGCACTCATTCGACAAAGTTTAGAATATTTTCTTTCTATCAAAGACCTCGCCGTTGATGCAGCCAAATTCCGGTACCGAACCTCTAATCCAAACATCCGGCTCAGGGAGCCATTTAAGTATGAGAATTTTCAATTAGCCGCCAATCGTTTGAACCTCTATGGCGAAAGCATTTTGAGGGCAGGGCCATCCTGGTTAGGATATAGATTCCACAGTCCGATTATCTGGCACCCTGCACCCGGATATCAAGCCCTATATGAGATGCCTGAGGGTCAAACAGGCTAGTTCTTTGACTACCTAGTCACTCACCATGGCTGTAGGCCTCCACATGAGATTCCTTCTCCAGCCTACTCTCTCACCGCTTTACATGTCAACTACAACATTTTCATGAGGGCATGAAACAGGGTAAGTAGGGGGGTGTGTGGAGTACTAAAAAGGTATGTTTTTAATGCTCATTTTAGTGGCTTTTCAATAGGACTTATGAATCTTTCACATCATGAATGAGGAAAACAATAGTGAATTGTGGTAGAATACGTGGAAGTAGTATGCAAAGACTTATCTGCTGATAATTGTCATTTTCCTGTGCAGGAAAGGGTAGAAACGAGGAGTTTCTGTTCCAAAGAAGAAGATAAGAACAGGGTAACTGTTGTCCCTTTGACGAAGGACCGAGTGCAGACAAGGCAAAGCAAGCTGAAGCAAACCGGTCTGGAAAAGGAGGAAAAGGCACCAGCTCGACGGAAGAGAAAGAAGTGATTAGGGATTAACAGTTTTTCGAATCCCTTCGCTGCTTTATTTATCTTACCACTTAGACATCTCCGCCGTTATCCTTATATAAAGGGGCGGCACTATTAGTCTGGAGAGAAGGCTTTTATGTAACTTTTTTTCAAAGACTTAACTTTGATCATCGAGTTTCGTTGAACTTGGCTCATTGTACTTTCTGTTTTATGCATTAATATAAACTTGGTGATTATCTCATCTTCGCGTCTGGATTAGCTTAAAGCGGTGTACCCTTGAGGCTAAGGGCCCGGCCCCGGAGGACACTTGCTTCTGTATCACTACGATTTGATTTCTGTGTGGTTTGCTTATCATCACTAGTTGGTAATCTGATATGCTTTATAAGTTACATTACATGCTCTGCTAAGATTCGTTTATTAATGTTCTTTCCATTGACTCTGCATTATATTATCAATACTTTCAGAGTGGATGAAATCTTATTGGATTCAACTAAACAGTGTTATCCTTGTGTTATGAAGCTTCTATGCTAAGTATGTGTGTTAAGGTAATTATCTGAAAGGAGTGTTCTTTATGATTCAGAGTTCATGCTGTTCCATTTGGAAACACAGTTATAATTCTTGTTGATGATTGGGATTAAAGTCAGATTACTTTCTTAGAATGTTGTGTGTATGACTTTCACATGCTGTTCCATAATTGAGAGTTATTGTTGTTCCTTTAGTGGATTGTGTGATTTGCTTTGAGAATGAACGATTGGAGTTTTGATTACAATAAGAGCTTTTGAGTTGATAGTATAAAGTGTGATTGTTACTCGTGAGGTTTAGTTTTAGTGATTGCTGTTCCATTTCAGAATTGTTGTTCCATTTTAAGCATTGTTGTTCCTTTCTAGATTTCCTGTTTAATTTCCTATTTGCCGTTCCATTTCTATCTGCCGTTTCATTTACCAGCATTTGGTGTGAGAGACGATCTGTGGCTGTAGTGAACCTCTGCATTTACTGCCCTGCTCCGAGACCCGTGATCCATGCTCTAGTTTCCTTTTCCATCAGTTTCCAAAGGGATGGACTACTGTTGTCGGACCCTTGACTGATATTTTGAGAGTGTGTGCTTTAGTCATTTGAAGGAACTTAGTTATAGACAAGCATCAATTTACTCTTGTATTTTGTAGGACGCTGTACTACTTGCATTACTCTGACAAATAGCCTCGGATTGAGTCACTCTTTGAAATAACCAAACGTTCCCGGATTGACATATTAATGTGAGGTAATTAGAGGTGAAAGAGACCCTTTTTATAGCTCTACAGTCTACAACAAGAAAAAGGTGGGAAGTCTCCAGCATTATTGTTATAAATCAAGAACCATTTGGATACTGAAACTTTAAAGCTGCCTCCTCTTGTTTCTACAAATACAGTAACATGGTCTTAACCATGGGGCCTGAATGGCTAGGATGTCGGTATAGGACTCCAATCATATGGTATCCTCAAGATAAGTATCGTTGTGACTACACTTTGAAGGATCAAGACATTACACAGGCTTTCGCTATACTAAAGAAGAAAAATGGCTTTAGAAATTATAAGGAGGAGGTATATCCTGCCTACTCCCTAGCTCAACTACACATCAATTATTTAATTGCATGAGGACATGCAACAAGGTAAGCTGGGGAGTATGTTGGGTCAGGAAAAATGTATGTTTTCACTTTCTAAATAGCTTATTTTAGAATTTATTCTTATATGGTTATCTCTGTTTATGGATCAAAATAAAGGAAATAACAGCTAAAGTTGGATAAAAGTACTTGGTAACAAATTAGATAAATTTAGCACCAGAAACTGACTTTTTACCATCCTTTTGTGCAGAAGACACAGATTGGTCAATAGTCGTTCAATCAACAAAGCAGCACCTGACCGTAAAAGGAAAAGACAGTGTCTGAGGCAAGAAAGACAGTGAGAGACCAGGCAGACTGATGCTATTTCATGACAAGATCAGAATATGTATAGCGAAATCCTCAGGATCCCCTGATCCTAAGGATTTGCTTTTATCTAGTTTACTCTTTTAATGTTATATATAAGGCCGAAAGGCAAAATAGTTGGGAGTTCAGTGTTTCATAATTTTTAATTATTCTTTTGCAAACATATAATACTGTTATCTCAGTGATGTTGTAATCTTGTTACTTATATTAATGAAGAAAGACTGCATTTGATCCAAACTTGTATTATGAGTATTTCTTAGTAGAGACTTCTGGCGACTCTGGGCTTGGTCAAGAGAAGTTCTACTTCTTCTTGTGTTATAATATTTTTACTTAGTCTTTATTGATTGTTAATGTTCAGTTGATATCATTTTTCTTATTGTGAAGATTGACGATTCTGATTCATATTGTTGTTCATTTAGATTCAGACTTAGCTGTGTGATATATCTGAGTAACACTTTGATTGGATTGGTTATGTTAGTTTCAGTAGTAGATTGTTGTTCATCCTGACTGATGTTACCATAGATCTTAGAGATAGAATTAATCGATTTCCATGATTTGATTACATAGATCAATTGCTACTTAGAGATCATTTACCGCTATATGTTTGTGTGTTATTCAACTATCATTTTTCGTTCAATTGAGATTGCCATTCAATTAGGATTTTTTGTTCAATTACGATTTGCTATAGATTAACATTGTTATTCAGTTGTTATAGTTCCCTTGCATGATTGAGTGAGTTAGTCTTAATTCTATTTCAAGGATGCCAAGCATGATTCTTTGCATTCACATTCAGATTCATTTAATTTCGGAATAAGTTAAACAAAATTGTAGAGTGTGTTGAGATTTCTTTCAGAGTTATTTATTCCTTAGTTATTTCTTTCATAATTGTGTGGATTGAGATGAAGAGATAGTTATTAGTGATTGCAACAATTTTGTTGAAAATAATACTGAGAGGGGGGGTGAATCAGTATTATCTAGCAATTAATAAATCTTCCTTATTTCATCTTTGAATTATTTTTGCATGTCAGTACCATAAAATAATGAGCATGAACAAAGAAAACAGATAGTCACACCAAAGAACACAAGATGTAAGGTGGAAACCCAATGTGGGTGAAAACCACCTGCTGCAATATGTCTCTATCTTCTTTCAAATTAGATACTCCTTTTACAATGATTTTGTACTGGTGCAGTCCTTTACCAGTACGCAGGATGCAAACTGCAGAGAGCTACAACTCTCTCTCGTTTTCCAGTCTTCTCCTGGAAGGGAGCTACAACCCCCTACTTCTTTTCATAAAGCATCAAATGATCATCAAGTACATAACAGTTACAGTCCACTACAGTTATCAGATAAGTAATAGCAGAACTAACCCAGAACACCTTATCAACAGAGAAATTCAATCAATAGAACATCTTAAGACAGAGACGCAGTTTTCCCTTCTGTGGCCTGCGACCAGACGCAACTAACCTTCTGCTCCCCTGCATCCACACGCAGCGATCCTTCTGCTGCACTGCGTGCCCACGCACTGTTCCTTCAACTGCACTGCGTCCTATTGTTGCAGGGACGCACCCAAAAACATTATAGCGCCGCGTCCTGTTGCTGCAAGGACGCACCCGAAGACACTATCGCGCCGCGTCCTGTTGCTTCAGGGACGCACCTGAAACTTGGTCGCCCTGCGTCCCCACGCAGATCTCCTCCTACTACACTGCGTCCCGGATGCACCTGAACTTCGTCTACCCTGCGTCCCCACGCAGGTATCCTCCTACTGCACTGCGTCCCGGCGCACTTTCCTTTCACTGTACCTGCGTCCTTTCGGGAATGAATGATTTCAAGACTTTAAGTGTAACCCAAACAGTCAGATCTACAGATCTGATCTTGCGCCAAAGAGATCTCGGTCCTTCAGTAGATTCGCCTTTTAGATCTAGACCAGATCTCACCTCATAAGATATTCAACCAAAGACATCCAAATCCAAATGATCTCCTTTGCTTTATATAGGCAAGCTCTTCCTCAAAACGTGGAACAATACCACGAGCGGACACCATAATAACACAATACCGTCGGCTAGATACCAAGAGTAAAACACAAGAAACCCCCACGTGAGCTTTTCTCTGCCTTGAAATGTGTGCACTGGGTGGACGCACCTCCTGAATGGCTGGCCTGCGTCTCTGGACGCGGCTCCTGCATGGTGTACCTGCGGGTACGCACCTTCTGAACTGATTTCCTGCGTCCTTCTTAATTTTTCAATAAATTGAGAGCCTTGTCATGGGAGTTGCCATCAAGTACAACATCTGTAACATATAGCCATACCAGAAAACATAATGCCAACAATCTCCCCCTTTGGACTTGATGGCAACCTCACAAACTTTGCTTCATTCTCCCCCTTTGACATCAAGGGCAAAGGGTATGCTCCACCTAAGCTCATGCTCCTCCTGAAAAAGGAACCAGATCTGCAACACAGAACCATAATCCATCATGAAAGAGATAGAGACATATTGCAGCTATTTCCAAGATCTCCTTCTAACCATCCTCCATAATGCCAACAATGCATTATATGCTCCCCCTGAACCTGTAACATCAATCAGAAAAGGTTCAACAATAAGATGATGCATCAACAACCCCCAGCTTTTTCCTGAGGTATTCAAAAGTGTCCCTGGGCAATGGTTTGGTGAGAATATCAGCAACTTGTTCCTTAGAAGGAACATACTCCAACTTGACCTTCTGTTCAAGCACTTGTTCCCGGAGAAAATGATACTTGATTGGTATGTGCTTGGTTTTTGAATGCATAACCAGATTCTTTGAGATGTTGATTGCACTTGTGTTATCACATAAGATGGGGATAGGTGGTGTACAAGTGATTTGAAAATCCTGCAAAGTTTGCATCATCCAAAGGAGTTGGGTGCAACAAGATGTAGCAGCAACATATTCCGCTTCAGCTGTAGACAAGGCAATCGAACTATGTTTCTTGCTGAACCAAGATACTAGTCTGGAACCCATAAAGAACGCACCACCACTTGTGCTTTTCCTGTCATCCACGCTTCCGGCCCAATCTGCATCTGTATAAGCATGAAGTGTAAGATCTGTATCTCTAGGATACCATAAGCCATAATTTTGAGTCCCTTGAAGATATTTGAAAATTCTCTTCACTGCCTGAAGATGAGTCTCCTTCGGATTTGCCTGAAATCTTCCAACTATTCCAACTGCATGCATGATGTCCGGTCAGGTACCTATCAAATATAGTAAACTTCCAATCATAGATCTGTAGGTTGGTTGATGTACTGCTGCAGATTCATCATTTGCACTGAGACTACATCCTGTGACCATGGGTGTACATACTGGTTTTGCATCTTCCATGCCATATTTCTTCAAAATCTGTTTGAGATACTTGGTTTGAGATAAAAAGATTCCTCCTTTTTGTTGGATTTGCAAACCAAGGAAATATGTCAGTTCTCCTAGCAAGGACATTTCAAATTCTTTCTGCATGACCGAGGCAAAGCTTTGACTCATAGCTTCTTCATTGCTGCCAAAAATAATGCCATCTACATACACAACAAGTATTAGCAATTTGTCATTTTCAACTTTTATATAAAGATTGCTATCTGCTGAACCTTTTGAAAAACCTTGTTGATGAAGATATTTGTCCAAACGGTAGTACCAAGCCCTTGGAGCTTGTTTGAGACCATAGAGAGCCTTTTTCAATCTGCATACAAGATTTGGATCATTTCCAAGAATGAACCCATCTGGCTGTTCAATGTACACTTCTTCTTCCAAGTCTCCATTTAGAAAGGTTGATTTCACGTCCATTTGAAATACTTTGAAGTTTTGAAAACTTGAGAGAGCAAGGAACATTCGGATGGCCTCAAGTCTTGCAACAGGAGCAAAGGTTTCTTCAAAGTCTATTCCTTCTTGCTGCGCATACCCTTTACAAACAAGTCTGGCTTTGTTTCTAATTACTTCTCCATTTTCATTCAATTTATTTTTGAAGACCCATTTTGTTCCGATAAAATTCTTATCCTTTGGTCTAGGAACAAGCTCCCAAGTGTTGTTCTTTTCGATTTGCTCAAGTTCTTCATCCATTGCTTTCATCCAACATTCATCTTTGCATGCTTCTTTCACATTTTGTGGTTCAGTAGAGGAGAGTAATGCCAAATAGCTTGAGGCTTCTGCAACTGTTCTTCTTGTTTGTACGCCTGCTTCTTTCTGCCCCACAATCTGAGATTCTGGATGATTCTTCTGAACATATCTGGATGGAGTCTTTTCTTCTATTCTTGTTTGCTCCTCTGGCTCTTCTTGAGGTTCTTCTTCTTCATCATTCTGTCTTTGAGGGTAGCCTTCATCTTCTTCGATGTCTTCATGATGGACTTGCCTAGGAATGTATCCCTTCTCATCAACTACTACATCAATGTTGTCAATAATTCTGCCAAGTCTTTTATTGTAGCACTTGTATGCTTTGCTATATGGAGAGTAACCAAGAAGAATTCCTTCATCTGCCCTAGGTTCAAGTTTGCCAAGCTGCTCATCAGTATTCTTGATATAGCATTTTCTCCCAAAGATTTTGAAGTGCTTTACCGAAGGAGTCCTGCCACTCCAAAGCTCATGAGGAGTTTGAGTGCTGTTCACCCGGACATTTGTCTTGTTGAGAATAACAACCGCAGCATGTGCAGCTTCACCCCAGAAAGTTGCGGGAGTTCCTGATTCATCAAGCATAGCACGAGCCATTTGTTGGATTGTTCTGTTCATTCTTTCAACAACTCCATTTTGCTGAGGAGTTCTAGCTGTAGAGAATTCTCTCCTTATCCCATGTTCATCACAGAAATCGAAAAATTCATTTGAAGTAAATTCCCCACCTCTATCAGATCTGAGGCACTTAATTTTGTGACCTGATTGATTTTCAACCAAGGCTTTGAAGGATTTGAATTTTTCGAATGCTTCATCTTTGTGCTTCATAAGTCCTAACCAGACAAACCTGGAGAAATCGTCAATGAATAATATCAAGTATTCTTCTCCTCGAGGTGTTCTTTTCCTGAAAGGACCGCATGTATCTGTATGTACTAGCTCAAGAGGCATGCTAGCTGATCCTTCTTTCTCTGGAAAGTTAGTTCTGGTTTGTTTTCCAAACTGACATGATTTGCATATGGTGTTGTCAGGAATTTTGATATCTGGAAGATCGCGAACTGCCTGATATTTGCATGCTTTCCTTATTTGTGAGAAGCTTAGATGTCCCAACCTTCGATGCCATAACCAGTGCTCTTCATCCTTGCTCAGATAGCATTGTTGTTGTCCTTCTTCAAATATGTACAGATTATTTGGAGTTCTTTTGCCTTTGAGTATTGTTTTACCTGTATCAAGATCACGAACAAGAGATCCATTCGATCTGAAAATAACCTCGGTTCTTTGATCACACATCTGGCTGACACTTAGAAGATTATGCTTCAATCCATCAACATACAAAACATTTCCAGCTTTGACCTTTTGTTTTAACTGAGCAATGCCTTTTCCTTTTATAGTTGCAGGAGTATCATTTCCAAAAGAGACTTTCTTTCCCTTTTCTAGAGCAGAATAAGATTCAAGTTTTTCTTTATCACCTGTCATATGCTTCGAACATCCACTGTCAATGTACCATAGATTTTCCTGTCCCTCTGCATAAAATGCTATTCCACATCTTTCTGTTTGAGGTTCCTTTATTCTCCATGTTTTGGTGCTTGAGGCTTGCTCCTTTTTCTGCTGAAACCTGCTCCTGCATTCAGATTCTTCATGACCAAAGTTATTGCAAATAGAACATTCGACTTCATTTTCAAGAACCGAAAAGTTGTTATAGGTCCTTTTTGTAATCCCTGTCATACTTTTTTGTTTTTGAGCTTCCCTAGTCATGATTGTTTTATATGCAACACATTGAGCTGCTTTGTGACCAAAGTTATGGCAAGAAAAGCATTGTCCATTGAAGAAACTTCTGCGGTTATCAAATCTACCGACCAAATGATTGTAATTTCTATTGTCATCCATCCTTGAACCAAATTGAGAAGATTTTACCTGTGGCTGGTTGTAGCTTTTGTTCACCCTTAAGATGGATTGCCCCTGATAGTTTCTGTTTGTAATTCGTCCCTGCTTTACCTGATGATCTTCATTTTGCTTTTGCTCATTTCTTCTTGCTGCATCAAGATAACTCTTTGAGGTGGATGCTTGAGAGGCTTCTCCATTGTAGCCCAGACCTGTCTTGTTTAGAGGAGATCGCTGCACATTGATAATCTCATCCAAAGTTTCAGATCCTTTGACAAACTTGAGATTAATAGCTTTTTTTTTCTCAATCTCTTTTCTAAGACCAACAATTTCACCTTCTAATTTTTTCAAGATGTTTTTCCTTTTCATCAATTTGAAATTGTAGAGTATCAATGATCATGTTCTTTTCTTCTATACATCTCTTGAGTCTAGTAATTTCATCATAAAGGTTATCCACATCTACAGCATCCATATAATCATCATCTTCAAATGCCATTAACAACTTATATTCATTACCTTGTTCATCTCCTTCATAGCTTGTGACAATTTTGTCCCATATTTCTTTTGCGGATTTGTAGTGCATTACCTTCATGAATTCCGTTTGGGATATACATCCTAACAGAGTACTGACTGCTTTTGCATTTGTTTCATACTTCTTTTTCTTAGCTGGATCTGTAGGAGTAGCTGAAGGAAAAGTATAGCCTGTTTCTACAATGTCCCAAACTTCTGTACCGAGAGATTGAAGATATGCAGTAACTCTTACCTTCCAATAATTGAAGTTTGTCCCATCAAAAACTGGTGGCTTGATTGATGCTTCTCTCTCGTAGTTGCTCATGATGAACGATCTACCTTCAAGCGATCAAGCTTTTCTGAAGGACCTGCTCTGATACCAATTGTTGAAAATAATACTGAGAGGGGGGGTGAATCAGTATTATCTAGCAATTAATAAATCTTCCTTATTTGATCTTTGAATTATTTTTGCATGTCAGTACCATAAAATAATGAGCATGAACAAAGAAAATAGATAGTCACACCAAAGAACACAAGATGTAAGGTGGAAACCCAATGTGGGTGAAAACCACCTGCTGCAATATGTCTCTATCTTCTTTCAAATTAGATACTCCTTTTACAATGATTTTGTACTGGTGCAGTCCTTTACCAGTACACAGGCTGCAACCTGCAGAGAGCTACAACTCTCTCTCGTTTTCCAGTCTTCTCCTGGAAGGGAGCTACAACCCCCTACTTCTTTTCATAAAGAATCAAATGATTATCAAGTACATAACAGTTACAGTCCACTACAGTTATCAGATCAGTAATAACAGAACTAACCCAGAACACCTTATCAACAGAGAAATTCAATCAATAGAACATCTTAAGACAGAGACGCAGTTTTCCCTTCTGTGGCCTGCGACCAGACGCAGCTAACCTTCTGCTCCCCTGCGTCCACACGCAGCGATCCTTCTGCTGTGCTGTGTGCCCACGCACTGTTCCTTCAACTGCACTGTGTTCTATTGTTGCAGGGACGCACCCAAAAACACTATAGCGCCGCGTCCTGTTGCTGCAAGGACGCACCCGAAGACACTATCGCGCCGCGTCCTGTTGCTTCAGGGACGCACCTGAACCTTGGTCGCCCTGCGTCCCCACGCAGATCTCATCCTACTGCACTGCGTCCCAGACGCACCTGAACTTCGTCTACCCTGCGTCCCCACGCAGGTATCCTCCTACTGCACTGCGTCCCGGCGCACTTTCCTTTCACTGTACCTGCGTCCTTTCGGGAGTGAATGATTTCAAGACTTTAAGTGTAACCCAAACAGTCAGATCTACAGATCTGATCTTGCGCCAAAGAGATCTCGGTCCTTCAGTAGATTTGCCTTTTAGATCTATACCAGATCTCACCTCATAAGATATTCAACCAAAGACATCCAAATCCAAATGATCTCCTTTGCTTTATATAGGCAAGATCTTCCTCAAAACATGGAACAATACCACGAGCCGACACCATAATAACACAATACCGTCGGCTAGATACCAAGAGTAAAACACAAGAAACCCCCACGTGAGCTTTTCTCTGCCTTGAAATGTGTGCACTGGGTGGACGCACCTCCTGAATGGCTAGCCTGCGTCTCTGGACGCGGCTCCTGCATGGTTTACCTGCGGGTACGCACCTTCTGAACTGATTTCCTGCGTCCTTCTTAATTTTTCAATAAATTGAGAGCCTTGTCATGGGATTTGCCATCAAGTACAACATCTGTAACATATAGCCATACCAGAAAACATAATGCCAACAAATTTACCATTAGATAACCTCTGAATTCACTGCATATATTGTGCTGACACTCTTGAGATAAAAAGAATTACCTTGGGTTGACAATTAATGTAGCAATTAATATTGCCTGTAAAAAGACATCCTAGTTACCAACACCCCCTACCCATAGCTATGATTTGTTCCTCCATGAACAATATCTATTCTTTTGTTTAGAAAGTGTCCGCCGGGAGCTCAACCATGAGATAGAAGATTTGATGCAGTTTGTGCGCATCTTGAGATGCCACAATATTCTGGATCAACACTTGATGCGAGAACTCTATATGCATGAATAATTTTTGGGCAATGACCAGTCATTTAACCCAATGCCATACGTGGGAGACATTCAATTGAGAGACTTTACCTCCTACATAGTTAATTAGGTTAAATGGAAGAAGGCTTTTGACACATTCGAAGAGAATGAAGCAGACAGGCCACTTGTCCATTAGATGGAGAATTGTCAGTCTGTGAACTTTTATAACAAAACCAAAACCCTCTTATGGATTGAGGGATAGAAAGAATAGACGGTGGAAACCCAGAAAAGGTGCATTGACATATGCACAAAAAAAAAATTTACTTGTCAAGAGGAGGCCCAGGACAGCTGCCAGAAACGGTGTACACTATCATCATCAGCCATCAAGATACATGAACCTTTTGGGGCCCCCAATTTTGCTCGGGCTCTAAACAGGGTACCTCATTATATTGCATGCATGTGGCTTCGTCGGATCCGATCGATGGGTTTGAGGTTCTGATTCCCCATTATATGGCTTCCAACTGATCAATATACTCCACCTTAAGAGGTAGGCAAGGATTGGTGAAAGGAATTCATCCAAATAGATGGATATAAGCCTATGAGGATAGAAATGACTAAAAAATACAATCTCACACAGCTTCATGTTGATAATCACAACTCCAACCCTGATTTGCGTAGGCGATGGGTTGCATAAGGACATGCAGAAAGACTAGTTGGGGGAGATGTTGGTGGCTAAATTTGCATGTTTTTACCCACCTTTTTACCTTTTTTCCTATATCCATTTTACACCATCGTTGGTCAATTTACATTCTAAACTGCACATGTATACCTCTTGTCATGTCGTTATGAATCATTAATCAATGTAGCATAGTCATAGGGGATTATCTCCTAAGTGGCTTGCTAATTAAATTATTCTTGAAAATTTGGAGGAAATATGATCAAGACCGTGGTTATATAATGGTGACAATCCATCTGACAACACTATCTCAAGACATCCGTTGAAACGGTGGATCAATCTTTTAATTAATAAACTACTATCTTTATATTCTGTTTCACTTAATAAACCACTATGTAATTGTAGGCAGAGAGCTACCGTAATTCTGGGAGTTGTTAGTGTTAACAAATTGTATAAGTAGAGTTACGGGGTTGTGAAAGGCAACAGTTAATAATACAAGGAACTATGTTATCTTTGAGTTTGTAACATCATACGTGTATTACCCATTTTGATTAATGAAATTATGATCTTCTTAATATTTCATGGATTCTTGATCTCACCACAGCCATGATCAGGGAGTTGGGCCCACTCTCTAAACCAGGTGCTATTGGATAGATGTGTTCATAGGTTTATTTCAATTAATTTATTTATCGTTGTGAATGCTTATTAGTGTGTTGCTCAGAGTCTGATTGTTGTTACTCTTGTTGTTGTCACAATCATTACTATTGGTACTCTTATTTGTTGGTACAATTATCACTTGATGTTACACATTGTTAAGTGTATAGTCGAATAATAAGTACTAGGTAGGGGAACTGTGGTCTGCACATACTTTGCATGATAGCCTTGAAATGACTCGTAGAGCCTTGGGTTGAAAATTAATGCAGAACTGGGTGAATTGCATGATTCATATTTGAAAACCACCAAAACATTCGAAAATAAATTGTCATAATGCGACAATGTGACATTGCAACAATGTAGGTCATATTGAGACTTTTTGTCACAATGTGAAAATCTTTGTCACATTATGATGTTTATCACATTGCAATACTATAAACACTATATTATAAACTATATATTATAAGCTCAATATCATAAACCCTATATATTAGACCCTAATATAAACCCTATATTATAGACCCGAATATAATTAAATCCTAATATTAAACCTTAATATAAAAAAACCTATATTATAAATCCAAATATTAAACCCAATATTATAAAACCTAATTATAAACCCAAATATATTAAACCCAACATTATAAACAATATATCATAAAACCAGTATAAACATTACATTGACAAAGGACAACTTTGAGTAACTTTTGACTTTTGTTAACTCCTAATATTATAAACCCTAATACAAACCCTAATATTAAACTCTATATTATAAACCCTAATATGGTTGAGTTACATTGATAGAGGACAACTATTAGTGACTTTTTCATTTTGTTAAATATGATAAATGTAGAGCTGACCAAGTTTGATCATGGTCAACTGTTTAATCATGGACTAAATGGTTAGTTTTGTTTAGCTATGCTTGACTAATGTTGTTGACTATGTTTTCCTATTAAAAATAATCTATAATACTAAGAAGCGATTTTGTTTGATTGAAGTTGAAGAGTGTTGAGTGTTAAAGCAAGTCAAAACATTGTCAAACATAGTCAATCGCATTAATTAATTTGGTTAAGTAATTTTGTAATGTCGCATTGCAACGTTGGATAAACTACAATGTAATACAACATTGCGATAATGTTTGTCAGAAAGCAAGAATGTTTTTCACAATGCAATAATGTTTGTCTCATTGTGTTGCTCGAAAAAATATTCTCATAATGCGATAGTGTAACATTGCAACAATGTGTGTCACATTGCAACCTTTGTCACATTGCAATGTTATAAACCCTAATATTAAAACCAACATTAAAAACCTAAAATTATAAACCCAAATATTAGAAGACCAATATTATAGGCCATAATATGGTTAAGTTACTTTAATAAAGGACAACTATGAGTGACTTGATTTTTATTAAATATGGTAAACTTAGGGCTGACAAAGTGTGATCATGGTCAACTATTTAAACATTGAATACAAAGCTTAACCTTTTTCGATTATGTTTCACTAATATGATTGACCACATTTGACAATTACTATTAATCAATGATATTAATAGGTTATTTTGTTTAACCAAAGTTGAAGAGTGTTTAGTGTCAAACATAGTCAAACATTGGTGTACATTGTCAAGCATATTATTAAATGTGGTTAACTAATTTTGTAATAGTGCATTGTGACATTGGATAAATTGCAATTTACTATAAATTGTGATCATGTTTGTCACATTGTGATGCTCGATAAATTGTTATCACAATGCAACAATGTTTGTTACATTGCAATGTTTGTCACGTGGTTTGACCAAGTTTGCCATGGGTGAACATGGTTTAACTAATTTGACCATGGTTGACCATAGTTTTCTATGATTGATATGACATAGGATAAATTGTGATCATGTTTGCCACATTGTGATGCTCGATAAATTGTTATCACAATGCAACAATGTTTGTTACATTGCAATGTTTGTCACGTGATTTGACCAAGTTTGCCATGGGTGAACATGGTTTAACTAATTTGACCATGGTTGACCATAGTTTTCTATGATTGATATAGTTGTCTATATTGATAATGGAAGGCTACATTTAAGCATGCTTAACCATGGTGACCTAGGTTGACCATATTTGACCATATAAAAAAGGTTGGCCATGTTGAGTATGGGTTGACCATGGTTTTTAAATGTTGATTATGGTGAATATGATTGACGAAATATGACCATGATTGACCATGGTTGACCTACGTTTCCCATGGATGAAAATGACTAATCATGGTTGATGAATGTCATCCATGCTCATCATCATGACTGACTATGGTTAACCTTAGCCATCCACTTTATGCTTCCATTGTCAATTGTGGTCATCTCGTATGCCTGTAGTAAGTTCACTATGGTTCACTATAGGTCATTTACGGATAGTCCATGATGCCATGGTAAGTTTGGTTCACCATGGTAGTCATGTTGACTATTGTTGACTATGATGCCCATTTTGACTATAGTTGGCCATATCAGTAATAGTCAACCATAGTCAACATGTTCTAATGAATAGGTTTATTTATAGTTAAGACATTATAAATGTGTATATTCATATATTATTAATATGTCATTAATTTTATACTAAACTATTATTAATGTTATTTTAAGGTCATAGTTATGTTAGTAAAGTTTTATATATGTCTTAATATTTATATTAATTCATAATTAAATACTAATAATATGTCAAATATTAATTATTTTTAGGTATTGTATTAATAAACTAACCATTAATACCCCGGATGCGGGTGGCAAGGTTAGTGTAAATGCCCAAGCAAGCGAGGAGGGCAGCTGGCGGCCTGGAGTCTGCGATGATTAATTGCATGGCAGAGCATTTAAGTCACTTAATTCCTCACTTGGCTCACAGCAGGCGGGGTTTGTTTATCAAGATGGTCAATAGGTTCAGCAAGGCAGTTCTCAGGAATTCGACATTCCTTTGGCAGTGTTCAGGAATTCGACATTCCTCTGGCAATTACGCTCCTGAGAGATTTGTTACGCGTGCTCCTGAGGCAGAGTGGCGCATTTGGAAACCTCCCTGGTTCCATAGACGCAGACTCTTGGCCAATTTCATCACCTGGTTCACGACGAACAAGCTTTGCATCTGGTATGTTCACTATCTGGTTTTTTGGTTTCTTTATGGCATAGTTCACGTCTCTGCTTGTGGGTCGGTCGATTATCTTCAATTTGGACCAAGATTTGAAGGTTTAAGGATAGAGCTAGTAGTTCCGAGTCTTAATTGTGTCCAATCCTCCGGAAACTGGTATATTTGGTGTTTGCTGTGCTTTCGCACCCATAATCTGGTCTGCCCCCTTGCAATAGCTCCCCGACAGTGTGGAATTCCCCGAAGAGGTAGCAATTATGGTGGTCGTGGGGGTAACAGGGGTAGAGGAGAACCCATTCCTCCCTGTATAGTCCTGCTCGCCTCCAAATCTCCGTCATCCCTTCTTCTGAACATTCTGGTCCTTCTCTGCACAGTTCCCTTCACTCTTGTCGGTTCAAATTCAAAAGCAAATTGCACAAGCCCACCATTTCTGCCCTGCTCACTGTTATTTTTTCCGAGGAAGAAGAGGATTCCTCAAGCTCAGAGGAATACATCAGGGACAGTCCACTCTCTCATAGCCCCAGTAATTCTCATGAAAATGAAGCCGGTGACATTCTTAATGCCCCAGACCCGCTTCGGACTGAAGAGCAACGCGAGGATTCGCCCCTGCATTCAATCTCTGCTAATGATGATATCATTCCTTGCGTTCCAGCGTCCTCCTCAGGCAATATGCTACACATGACGTCTCTGCCGGAGCGAGCAGAACAGGATAAAGAGGAGAACATGGGGGTCGAATGGGTCAGTTCCACCGGCCGCGACATGGATGCGGATGAAGACATGCCACCTCAGGCTTAAGCGTTCAATCTCAACAAGAAGTCTCAGAATGAAGGTTTTGTTTGAACTTGCGCACAGTGGTTTTTCTCCAGTTTCTTCACTATGGCTCACTACTATCTTCCAGCTTATAGGAGTTTTTTTCTAATGTTTTGTAATAGTCTCAGAATTGTTGTATGGCGGGAAAAGTAGGATGTTCTATTTTGGGGTTATTGTCTTTTGAAAACTGCCTTATGGATTGTAATCAGATATTTCAGTGTTGTATGCAGCAGATTTTGTGATAGAGGGCTGGCTGTTGCCCCCTCAGAGGTCCATACCTCTCTGTAAACATTTTTACCTTTTTTATATAATAGATAGACTTTACTTAGAAAAAAAAATAAACTAACCATTAATAAATTAATGTTTTAATTACCTTATTAATGTATTAATTAATATCTCAATTAATTAAATTGTATTTAATTAATATATTAATATTATTAATGTAATTAATGCTATTAAAATTATTTATAGTGTATTCAGTTTATTAATGTAACATCGTCAATATTATTAACTTTATAAATATAATGTAACAAACAAAGTTCATATACTCAAAGGAATGCTCTAATAACAACGTAATGAATAAAGATACATGGTAAATATATTTATATAAGAAATATGTGAAATATGTAAGTATCCATGATAGGATAAATATATTTGTATAAGAAATGTATAGAAGATATGAGATGATTACAAATGAGGGTGAGTACATTCTTATATACCTAGGTAGGTACCCCTTCACAAACACTCATGTCCTTACAGACATGGCTCTTCAATACGAATTACTAATTAATTAACCATTATTTATGACTATTACTATATATATTATTTTTATATATATTTTATTCATAACATATAAAAAATAATATTAACTCTAATATTATTATATTTATAATAGTTTCCTAATTCTTAATAAGAATTTTGAGTAAATCATATACCAAAGAATTTGAAAAAGTTGCCTAGCCACAATCAACTGCAATTTCTTAATTTTTAAGAAAAAATTGAGTAAAATCAATAAAATAATATACAAAAAAAAATAAAAGTTTCAGAATACTATGAGTAAAAACTAAAATCAAAATGATTAGGGGAACATCCTCTCCAAGAATACACAAATACAAATGATAAGGCATGACAAACGATCATATAAGCAACTCATCCCAAAATTTCTTACCGAAGGAGCCTTTCAAAACCACTACTGTCTATGCTCGATTCTGCAAGGACAACAACATTTTTTTATAAGGAAACAGTCCTACCTCGCCTCTATACTCATATCAATTAACTACATATATTATATTACTGAATAAGCTATATGTTCAAAAGGCTCTAAGACACCAAACTCAAAGGCAATGAATAATTTGATTTACAAGATCCTTAATTGTTCACATACCTATTATCCCTTACAATTGTATAGCTTATCTACGTTTTTCATACTATCCTGTTTGATTGAGAAGGATGTGTTGTACTCATCTCCTCTTAATTATAAACATGCGAAACCGAGGTTTTGAATGTGAGGCACCATAAATATATATCTCATCCACTCTATTATTAAAATGATTAAATATTAATATTTCTTCAATGAATAGAAGCATCAATCTACCCACTTACATAATACTGCTACCAAAACCTAAATTTAATGACATAAATGTTTAACTTTTCATAGTGATTAAAATGAATGAAAGTTTTTGAATAATATATTTTGTAGCACCGACAATTAGCGGCATTTATGAAATCTATAAATATCCTCACTATTGTTGTTTAATTCTTACATATTACATAATAAAAAATGGTTCCACTCCATTCATGATAACATAACGGAATATCAATAGTAGAACCAAAATGATTACTTAAAACAACACTTATCGATCATATTTTCAACCAAATTTTGATGAAATTAGTAAGGAAGTCATATTATCACTGTTGGCTAACTTGGATAATATTGAAAGAAAGGAAGCTATTGAAAATTCACACTATCATATTTATTGGGAAATATATTAATGTCACCCGATTTTATATTGTGAGAGTGTAAGCAGAACAACAATAATACTTTGCTTGTTGTGTCGAGGTGGTCATTTTTATTCATGTCTTTCAAAAATGAACATCTCGAACTTCTTAGAGATATCGAATGCTCCTTGAATGGGATACACAGTGATCTATTTTTTTCATCGTCATTTGTAACTTGTAGGGCTCCAACTTGGTCCTGGAGGAGAAAGAGTGATGATGCCTGGATTAGTGTGCCTCTTCAATCCTAATGTCATGTCTAGTTGTGGGCATTTCAGATAAAATCTTATCACCACTTTCCATTCGATATCCATGCAAGCCTCGATCATTGTATCAATTCCAATACCATTTCCTCTAATATTATCCCCGACATCTTGTGTGCCAAACCCATTAAGGATTTGTTGTATTTCTCCATAACCTCCCTACAAATACACAACTCAATGTTGAATTCATATGAAACAAACATGAAATCAATATATATGGCCATTCAGGGGATGGAGGAGGGTACCTCTAGCCATTGGGGTAAATAGGTCCCCTACTGTAATTACGTTGGTGAAGGGGATAAGAGAGGTAAATGCATATTTCTCTAATCCTGAACGTTTAAATGGTCTTCGAGGTGGCTAATCACCACAAATCATTCGCACTTTCCACTTTCCTCCACGTGATCAAATTATTAAAATATATATTGGTAGCTAACTGCTTCTAGGAACATGTAGACCTATATCTTGTTGTGTGAGGACGAATAAACGAAGGTCGTCTGGAATGAAACAAATCATCGTTTCAAATTTATTACTAAAATATTTATGAAATTCTTTTCTAATGAGTAACATGAAAAGGGTGATTGGAATCATAGCCCTCAAAGGGTTTATACGACTAAAAATATTATGTCAAGATGAAATCATGTCCATTCATAAAAATAAAATAAAAAAAAAAAAAAAAACTATCATATATGTTCTAAAATGGATACACTATCAACTTAATAATTGGGACTATGTCAAAAAATTGATTACGCTAGAAGGTGTATCTATTTTGGAACACGCTTGATACATTTTCCTTTTAAATGGCTATGATTTCATTTCACTGGAATATTCTTCGTCATATAAGGGTATGGAGGGATGAGATTTCAACCTCATCTATATGTTACACTTTTATTTATTAATTTTTAAATTCACTCTACTCCACTCTCTTTACTCTATGTGGTGGTGTATAGATTTTGGACCATTCCCAATCCTTTCAATCGAACCTTGTTCATAAGAATTGAAATCAAATCCTAAAATTGAACCATATTGGCAAGAATTGAAATCACCTATCATTCCAATCAGACCCTGTTCATAAGAACCTTGTTAAAATTTAACCTTATTCATGAGTCCCAACGAAAAAGAAATCTAACAGAAACATTGCTAAGCACAAAGCTGATATTCAAGTTGTGCCACTCAAAGGAGGAGTAGTCACATCCCATCACAATCAAGGTGATGATGCATCTACAATGGCTTGTAAATAATCAATTTATGATGGAGAGGCAAAGGAGGAAAAAACACAATTCACATAAAACATGTCAGTTTCTACTCAATTACTCTATTAATCACAAACTTGATTCACATAAACATCCACCAAGTTGTGGCTCGTCTCTCATCTTGCTTCATACTTTGCACAATGGCCCAAACATAGTGATATAAATACCAGAATTACTGAATATTGAATCATGCTATCTCTAACTAGACTTGACTTCTCTCTAGCTAACTGCTTCATCAAAACTTGAATACACTCGAATTAACTTAAGCCTTCATGCATCACTCGACTTGGATCTTTCTAGATCCACGTGATGGAGTAATTACTATTTCTATTAATGGCTCTTAATTATGATCATATTACTCAAACTTAACTTAATCATATATGTAACTTAAACATGTATGTTGGTCTATGTCTCGGCTAGACTTACAATGATTCAACTATGCCTACTATGCTTACAATACAAAATTGACTCAAAAACATGTTATAATGTTGGATTTTCTTTCTCATTTATTCCAAATTATATACCCTTGTAACTGCTTCATTCTTAGCTATGCTTTCTTGTTGTTATTAGTCCCTCTTAATTATGATCATATTACTCAACCTTAACTTAATCATATATGTAACTTAAACATGTATGTTGGTCTATGTCTCAGCTAGACTTACAATGATTCAACTATGCCTACTATGCTTACAATACAAAATTGACTCAAAAACATGTTATAATGTTGGATTTTCTTTTTCATTTATTCCAAATTATATACCCTTGTAACTGCTTCATTCTTAGCTATGCTTTCTTGTTGTAGGCTCCATATTGTTCACTTCTTCTTGTTGTAATTCTTATTTGAATTCTCTTGTATTTGTTTTGATCATTTCTTCTACAAATTCCTCTTCAAAGATTCGTTCACTCATGGACTTTTTCTAGAACTCTTCATCTTCAAACTGTGAACTTTCTTCTCCTTTATGCACTTCATATTCTTGATCTTCTTTCTGTCATACTTGTTGATGGCAATATTTTCTCTCTTCTTCACCCCATTGTTGGAAGGTTATTTCAATTCTTCTTCTTTGTCTTCAAAAACTTCCATGTCGTTTTCTACATCTTTTTCTTCATCTTCTCTTTCAACTATAATTGTAACTGGTATGTTGTTATGATTACCTGCAAACCCAAACTCAATGTTAAAAACATATTCATTATGTTTGTAGTGAGAATTTTCTCTTCTTCCTCTTATTCCTCTACCTCTTCAACTATATTAAGACTATCTTCCATGATTATAGAGTTAGTGGATATTCTCTCTTGAATCACTTTATCCTCTTCCTGATCGTCGGCTATTGCTAGATCACACATTGCTTCATGAGTAGTTCCAACGTTTTCTTCATAACTTGCTGCTACAATGCCAACTTCAACCTTGAACTCTTCATCAAACATGGTACTTTCTATATTGCTAGAATGACTCCATGTTTCAAAAAATAGACCACAAATATCATTAAAATAAATTTCATCCACTCTATGGTGGTATATTCAAACATGCATGTGCTCAGTACCAATTTCAACTTCATCAAATTCATCAACTGCTATTGAATTCACCAATTCACATTTCACTTTGTAGTCATAATCCACTACGGGGGCTTCACTCAATGAACCTATAAGATAGCATGTGCATTCGTGGCATACTAAACAATACCCTTAATTTGAATACATATTGGAAAATACCTATAAAAATCACTTTATTTAACCTGCTACTAATACGAACCCGTTACACCTTCCTAATTTAAAATACCCTACTTTCACTAGATATTATAGGTATCCATTTTTTCATTAACATTTTTTTTAGCCCTTTATATTTTTACATTAAATTTGAGCTCCATTTTAAAAAGGAACATATAACATCATTTACCCCCTATTATAACTCAATATATTATGTCATTTTTTTTCAATGTATATACCCCAATATGAATGCATGTGGTATGGTATTGGTCCCCTAGTGAAGCCCCTGTGTCAGCCACATGTGTCTCATTATAGTGGGATTCACCATCATCTTCACCATCCACGTTACTGTAGGTTTTAACCCTGTACATAAATTACCTGTAGACAAATCCTAAAAACAGAAAATAAACAATGACGAGAATATAAAACATATACACAGATATTTTCCCATGGATTCCAAAATCGAGACTACCAGATTGATTTTTCATTATGTTCCTTTCAATGTTACAGTACATATATGTACATGCTGAAGAATTCATAAACCCCAACCGATTAATCCTGGATTATAACATAATTGTAGTTCCGTTGACTGGATCTACAAATTACCATGGGCAAAAAACCATCATGCCCAAAACCATGTGCAAAACCCATGCATAAAACCATAGGGAGATTTGGCACACATATAGGGTCTAAAAGAAAATTCCTAGGGCTTCGCTGAAACCCCTCGACAAGGAGGGATGTGCCCCCCTTGTGATCCCACTATTGCACCTTCTGTAATGGACTGGGGGGGCTAATCCCCTGCACATGTGACTAGTCATGGAAAGAATATAACACACACCCAACAATTACAAAGGAGTTCTTGAGCATCTATATTATCTTTCTCTCCTTCACACACATAGGCTTCAAATTCTCTCTTTGCAATATTTTCTGTCTTCTTCATCAATATATACGCTTGCATAATGGGTTTCACTTTTACAGTCTTCACAACTATCATCCAAATCTAAGTGGGATTCTCCAAGCTTTGTTGTCCTCAGATAGTCTTGCTCATTTATTCTCAGATCTGTAACTCACTTCTCTATTGATTCTTCAACATACTATGACATAACCTTTTGTGATGCTGAATCATTCGGACTTAGCGAACAATGTGATAGTATGTGCACGTGTTGTAGCTAAAATGAGATGAATTTCATTGACCTGAGTGGACAAAGTCAGTTTTAGTAGAGAGGGTTGGACCTCTCGAAATTGATATTTACTTCATTATTGTAATAACTAGAATATTGTATTATTTTTAGGCTAAGAGATAATTTGTTAGTATAGGTGTGTAACAGAGCTTGAAAATACAGATTTAATTGTTAGATTGA
Organism: Pinus tabuliformis; assembly: GCA_031772625.1. NCBI lineage: Eukaryota > Viridiplantae > Streptophyta > Pinopsida > Pinales > Pinaceae > Pinus > Pinus tabuliformis. The sequence continues at coordinate 44,438,676 of CM062817.1, read as the reverse complement.
TTAAAATATGGATCAAGTTGTTAATGCAGTTAGGATAGGATTCGATTCATAAAAGAGAAAAAGAATGTAATGATAAGATTAGATGATTGAGAACATAGGATGTAAGCGAGAGTTTGAGTGACAAAGATAGGGTTTGAGATTGAACAGAGATCAAACAAACTATTGTAATCGAGCCAAGTGGGCCAAGACTCTATATTTTACATGTTGTTGAATAAAGGATTAAGTGTGGTGTTACGTGTTAATCCTAGTGCATAAGTTCATTTGTATCTGTGTATCAGCATTCTAGACTTAATTGGGTATTTTCTCTGTTTATAACACTTTATTTATAAATCACGGTCAATTAGTGTTAAGGGCTAATATTGTGGTTAAGCACTAAAACCTTTCCTTAAAGCACCTTTATTAAAATTATGCATTAGGCATGTGGGTTGTATTTGATAAGCGAGAAGCGGTATCTTGCGTGCTAGAAAGGAGTTAAATTGTATTGTTCCAAGTCCGTGAAATTAACCTTAGTAGATGACACGTAGCTGAGGAAAACCACTCTTCTCGCGCGCTCTCGATTTGATATCGACCGTGCAAGAATCTGTGCTAGATTGCGCGACCACTGTTCGATTGGATGGAAGAGTTCGACAGTGGAGATCGTCTGGGTAGTTTGCAAGCAGACAATGTGATATTCATTGGATCTAGAGAGGTGAGATCAACGGTGTTTATTAAAGCACACATTCTGAGGAAAGGTCAAGGTGGGACAGACGGGGATTGGTTAGGACAAGTGGGACCCTTAGAAGGAAAACACAAGTAAAGAACCTGTTTGTGCGCAGCTGATTGGTTATAAAGTTAACCATTAGTCTAATAAAATACTACCACCTCATTGTTTGTCAACCTCCTGCATCATTTTGGTATCAAAGCCTAGAGATTAAGTTTTGCTACAACAAACATGCCATCGAGGAGAGGCGTTGGCATAGGTCGGGGAAGACTTGTAGCAAATGCAGTTCTGCTAGATGAGATTCAGTGTCTGCGTACAAGGATGGAGACAATGGAGATTTCTCAGAGGAGAGCAAGTGATGGATGAGATTCCGGTGCGATAGAAGAATATTTTGAGGAGGAAGATGATGTTGAAAGTGAAGCTGCCAAAGTTCTCAAGGTGTTGGCTAAAGCAAGTGGAAGACCAAATATGGAAATACCTTTGTATGATGGGAATCTCAATGTAGAAGAGTTGATGGACTGGACCAGTTCATTAGACAAGTATTTTGACTATGAGGACGAGGTTGATGACAAAAAGAAGATGAAATTTGTAGTTACCAGATTGAAGGGTCATGCAGCTACCTAGTGGGATGAACTACAAACATCTAGAGCAAGAAAGGGGAAGTCCAAGATCAAACAATGGGATAAAATGGTAGGTAAATTGAAAGCTAAATTTATGCCAAAATATTATGAGTTAAATCTTTTCAGACAATTACAGAATTTGAGGCAAAAAGGAATGACTGTCAAAGAATATATATATAAGAGTTTTATGAGTTGAATATTAGAGCAGGACATGCAAAGGATGATGAAGAGAAGGTATCCAAGTATATCAATGGCTTGAGATATCACATACAAGATGAAATCAGCTTGCTGAGTCTAAAGACAATTGAAGATGCCTATGAAGTAGCTTTGAAGGCAGAAGAGAAGATGCTGAGGAAGAAAAATCAAAGGAACGAAGGAAAGAGTTTAGAAAGAGGTAGAGGAACTACTAGACCAACATTTCAACACCATCAGAGTGAAGTAGGAAGTTCAAGTAGTAGAACACCACAGAGAGGAGACTTTAATAGAGGAAGATTTGCACCCAGAGGAAGAGGCCGAGGAAGAGAAATTTGGTGTTATACATGTGGAGAATGGGGACATGGATCATGGGACTATCCTCATAATAAAGCAACAAATCAGAGAAATGTGAATGTGGCTAAGGCAAGGGAAGAAAAACCTCAAATTGCAGACAAGGAATAATCACCCGAAGTAGGAGATTCCTTGTTGTTGAAAAGGGTATTGATTAAGGCAGAGAAAGAGATAGGAGAACTAGCTCAAAGAAAGAGTTTATTCAGAACTAAATGCAAGTCCAAGGGAAAATGCTGCAAAGTGATAATTGATAGTGGAATCACTGATAACCTTGTTTCTACAGAAATGGTGGACAAGTTAGGACTAGTGAAAATAACACACCATATTCCTTACAAAGTATCATGGTTGCAAAAAGGACATTGACTTATTGTGACAGAACAATGCAAGGTAGAGATCCAGATTGGTACTTATAAGGATGTGATATTGTGTGATGCAATGCCAATGGATGTATGCCATGTGTTGCTGGAAAGACTTTGGCAGTTTGATCAGAAAGCTATTCATAATGGGAGAAGAAATACTTACACTTTTGAGAAGGATGGAAATAAACATACATTGCTACCATTAAAGGATGAAGTAGGAAAATAAACACTTGGAAACAGTGTTATGCTGATAAGTGGGAAAGAATTGTTGAAAGAAGTCAAGAAGGATGAACATATGCATTTTTCTTTCATAAGGAGACCTAAGGTAATTTTAACTTCCACAAACTTAGATGATTTCCCTGAAGAAATCAAAACTCTATTGAATGATTTTGTTGATATTATTGTGGATGAGCTACCAAATGCACTACCACCAATTAGAAGTATTAGTCATCATATTGATCTAATACCTAGAGCAAGTTTGCCAAAAAAAGAAGCATATAGACTAACTCCTCAAGAGAATGCAGAAGCTGGAAGACAAGTGCAAGAACTGATGGATAAGGGATTGATCAGAGAGAGTCTTAGTCCATGTGTTGTACCAACAGTACTCAGTCCAAAGAAAGGTGGTGAATGGCGTATGTGTACAGATTCCAGAGCCATAAACAAGATTACAATCAGGTATAGATTTCCTTTACCACGCATGGATGATTTGATGGATTGTTTAAGTGGGTCAAGGTATTTACTAAGATAAATCTGAAAAAGTGGATATCATCAAATAAGGATTAGAGAGGGAGATGAATGGAAGACTGCATTTAAAACAAATAGTGGTTTGTATGAGTGGCTAGTGATGCATTTTGGACTCACTAATGCACCTAGTACATTCACGAGATTAATGACTGAAGTATTGAAGGAATATGAAGGAAAGTTTGTCATAGTTTTCAGTAGAAGAAAAGAAGAACACATGGAGCATCTTAAGTTGGTTTTAATAACTTTGAAGAAACAGAAACTACTGATAAATCTGAAGAAATGTAGTTTCGTGAAAGAAGAATTAATCTATTTGGGATTTGTAGTTTCTAAAGAAGGTTTAAAAATGGATCGAGAGAAGGTCCAAGCAATTTGGAACTGGCCTAATTCAAGAAACATATTTGAGGTAAGAAACTTTCATGGTCTTGCAAGCTTTTGTAGACAATTTATCAGAAGTTTTAGTCAAATTTGTGTACCAATTATTGAAACAATCAAAGAGACTAGTCATCCATTGAAGTGGACAGAAGTAGTAGACAGAAATTTTAAGTTACTGAAGAAGGAAATTACAGAGAAAGAAGTTTTAGCTTTACCTTATTTTGGAAAACTATTTCAAGTTGAAACTGATGCTAGTGGAGTTGCAATTGGAGCAGTTTTGAGTCAGGAATAGAGACCAATAGCTTACTTTAGTGAGAAACTAAATGAAGTTAAGAAGAAGTATTCTTCTTCTGATAAAGAATTTTATGCTATTGTGCAAGCTTTAAAAAAATGGAGACATTATTTGCTACCAAAAGAGTTTGTATTGTATTCTGACAATCATGCATTACAGTTCATAAAAAACTAGCCAAAATTGAACCAGAAACATGCCAAGTGGGTAGAGTTTTTACAAAATTTTACTTTTGTGATAAAACACACAAGTGGTAAGTTGAACAAAGTTGTTAATGCTTTGAGCAGGGTAAATTTCGTTGTGCTAGAATTAAAAGTTGGTGTTGTAGGATTTGAAGAAATGGTTGATAGGTATAAAGATGATGCAGAATTCAAAGATATTCATGCAGTTGTACAAAATCCAATAGTTCATAACAGAAGTCAGTGGTTAGATTATCTTATCCAAAAAGGTTTATTGTTTAAAGGTAACAAATTGTGCATTCCCAAATGTTCTATGAGGGAAAACATAATCAAGGAGAAACGTAGTGAAGGATTATTTGGTCACTTTGGACAAGACAAAAGATTTTCTCAGGTAAATGCCTTTTACTATTGGCGTCGAAAGATGCAAAGAGATGTTAAGAGATTTGTTGAGAAGTGTTGGATATGTCAGCATGCTAAAGGGAGAAGCCAAAATACAGGATTGTACCAGGCATTGCCAATACCAGACCGAGCATGGGATGCAGTTAGTATGGATTTTGTTTTGGGGTTACCTAAAACTCAAAGAGGGAATGATTCCATTTATGTTGTGGTAGATAGACTTTCCAAAATGGCATATTTCATTGCATATAAAAGGACTATTGATGCAATACATATTGCTAATCTGTTTCTTTCAGAAGTTGTAAGGTTACATGGATTGCCTATAAGTATTGTGTCTGATAGTGATACAAAGTTTGTTCGGAATTTCTGGAGAACTCTTTGGAAGAAACTAGGTGCCAACCTTAGTTTCAGTTTAGCATATCACCCTCAAACAGATGGACAAACCGAAGTGGTAAACAGAAGCTTTGGGAACATATTGAGAATTTTAGTGTATAACAATCCTAAGCAGTGGGATTTAGCACTTGCTCAAGCTGCGTTTGCCTATAATGACACTCCAAACCGAATTACTGGAATGAGTCCATTTCAGATTGTTTTTGGAATGAACCCAAGAGGTGTGTATGAACTCATAGATTTGGGTAAATAGGAGACAAGAAGTGCAAAAGCTGAAGAGTTTGTAGAGCAGATGCAGAGACTACAAGAAGATGTGAAAGATAGATTGCAGGTGTTATCACTCAAAATTTTCTCAAGGTTAAAGAAATAAATTTCTGAGGTAACAAAAAACCAATCTTTTAGGCTTAGGCTCTAGCCAACCTAAGTCTAGAGAGGGCTCTCTGTTTATGATTTAACTTTGTTTTTTATGGGATTTTAGGCTAGTTCTTAGTGCTCATGGGATTTTTATTTTGAAATTGAAGTTGCGTGGTGGAATTCTAGGAACAGATGGATAAAGCTAGTTTCTTCAAGCCATTGGGCTATGGAGTCAAGAAAAGGATAGCCTAACTAGACCAGATCACTAAAGGGAGTGTTCACAGGGCAGGCAAGCAAAGCAAAAGGAAAATCTTCAGGTTCAATGGATGAGATAGTCCTAACCAGGGTGAAAGGGAAATGAAGAATCCTTAGACCGGGATCAAGATGAAGAGCAGGAAGTGATCATGAGAAAAGGGCAACTAAGAATCCTTTACTATAGATCGAGGGGGAAACTACGGAAGTAAGGGAGAATTTAAGAATTCCCTAACTAAGATAGTTTAGCAGAAAACATTAAGAATGTAAACAGTCAAGACAGAGTACATTAAAGAAAGTTCTGAAATATCATTCCTAGTTTACCATTCGGATTTCATAGAAACAAATATGATTATTAATAAACATAAAGAAAATCAATAATACACATGAGAGAAAATACTTATTTTATTTCTGCTTTACACAAGAATCCTGTGAAATGTCTTCACTTTATTCCTTGATCCAGCAAGCCAATCCAGTATTGATACAATAGCACTTTAACTTGAGAGAAAAATTCTATAGAAATGTCTTTGAATCCACACAAAATACTTCAAATGAAGAAGTATTTATACAAATTCTAAACTGAAATATCTTGAAAAAATATCAAGACTATTTTTACAAATATCTCATACTATTTTACATTAATAGAACTTAAATAAAGGACACAAAAAAGTAATGAATCTATTTGGCACTATATTTATGGATTGAGGGTGAAAAAGAAGATAAATTCGAATTTGATAGCAACTCCTAATTGATGATGAGGCATCCAAGTCACTAACTGGATCCTTTCTTTGTGCATTCTGCCCCAGCAATTCTACAAGATTAAGGTCCATTGATACCTTTTGATATCTCAATCCGAAATAGATATGTAAAAAGTGAAAGAGTTTATTGTATATAAGTATTTTTTTGAGATAAACCTCTCTTAGTTTCCCAAAAGCCAACACCATCTATTCACAATATTCTCTGCAAAACGATGTCGAAAACAGGACTTTGCACAGTCCGAAAAATAGGCTGTGAGGACATGCACTTATCTCACTTTTGGTAATACCTATGTAAAACGTGAGATAGGTTTTTGTAGATTAGCTTTTGAGGAACAAAAAACTCCTCCATTTTCTCAAAATTCATCTTGTATTGGCCGAACTAATTTCTTAAAAGCTATGGCTTAAACAGGGAATTTCTGAAGAATGTACCATTTCTGCTCTAATTTCATCTTTTAACCTTAAATTTCTTTTAACTGTTTTTCACTTTTACTTTGGAAAAACTTCATTGTTTCTGTTGAAAGTGCTTTCATCTCTATCTAATCCTTACTGCCTCCATGTTTACTTTTACTGTTCACTTTTACTGCTCTGTTTTTTCATCCATCTACACTTTGACATGAATTTGTATGCTTTGTAACTGTCTTCCCCATTGTTGTCTTGATACTTGCTGCTTTACTTGACTTGGTCTTCAATATGATACTCTTTAACCCTGATACAGTTTGGCTATTCTTTACTGTGTCCTTTTACCTTCACTGTATATTTTAGGTTTTTACTGTCTATTTCAACAGTAAATCATTTAATTTCATGTTTCCTCTGCTTGTCTTTTAATTGTATGTTTATTTTCCATCTCTGTTTGAATAGATTTTATAATAATCTCATAGTAAACAGGTCTTATGAGTAGTATTAAGACTGTTTATCCAAGGCTGCAGTCTTTTGATCGCCTGTAAAATAAAACAAACTGTTAGGAAAACGTTGGGTTGATAGGGAGGGTCCTTAATGGCTTTATCGAGCTTTATACGTCTATGGAGTGAGTCCAAAGTGATTTCAGGAGGTAAACCATGCTTGAATTGGTTAGTAGAGGCTTCAGGTGGCGCAGAAGGGTTACACAGGGTTTTACTGCATAAACAGGTGAAAACGAGCAAAACTGGGGTTTTTGTGTTTATGCGCAAAAGTCAACTTTTGGCCGGTAAGGTGAAGAATGTCTATTTTGGCTTGTGGCGAACTGGCGGTAAGTGGTCTTCTTCGCACCACTTTTTGGCGCTGGGTGGTTTTCGGAGGAGGCTGCCCGATTCCATTCATTGAGCACCACGTTGCATTAGGGGCCCAACAGAAAACAACACATTTCAGGTGGGTAATGTTCAGGTTTCGGTCCCTTTCGAAATCAACACGGGCCATCGGATGTGGAGGGGGGAGATCATGTGGTGATCGGTCAATGATGTTGCACGAAAGGTAATAAGGGGGCCCGACGGGCATTAAAACATGGTGGTTTCAATTTAATTTGGGATTAAGGTGAAGGTTAATGTATCGGGTGGGATTTTATTGGTGGGTTAACTTTATTAATCACAAATCGATTAATTACATTAATTTGTCGAGGTTTGGATAATATAAAGTTTACATTTCAAACTTCGGGATAGGGATATTAAATATTAAATGGATTAAATATATACGGGAAAAGGGAAATTTCAGGAATTAATAAATATAATTAAAATTAGAAGTTAATATGAACATTGCGGAAAATGGATTAGCGCTAAGTATAATGTGTATTTGAAACTTATTTTCTTTTCACATAAAAACATTATGACTTAGGCTTAAAGTATATTTCAAGGGTTTTTTAGGAAAAAGGGTTCACATGGGAGTAATTGCTTTCCCTTAGGAAAATAGAGTTTTAACCTTAGGAAAAAGGGGTTTTATTAGGGGAATGAGGGGAAGTGAAGAGGGGTAAATGTTCATGAGGGTATTTTAGTACTTAAGATCTATCAGTCATTAGTCCGAGGGTCCGGTCCCTCGAGAAGTCAGAGAAATGTTCTGAGCCCCTTTGACTTAAGATTTTGGGTACTTCAATCTTATTGTGGGAAATTAGTTAAGTAAAGAGTGAAGTGAATGAGGGAAGTTAATTAATTTCCTTTGTAAGTTTTACACATTCTCAATTTCCCATTTACATTTGGAACTTTCATGATGAGAATGATTAATATGCTTTTTTGTGTAACAATCATCATAATTTCTGCAACCTTTCTTCTACTTACCCATCTACTCACCCTACCAATTTTACTTCTCTTTATGAGGGTGCAATTAAGCTGGAAAACCCTTATCAAAACATTTCTATTTTCTTTTACAATATTATTCTAACTAAGTCTAACCTTATTACATCCAAGGGCTCAAATTAAACAGTTGAGCTCCTTTTATTCACTCTACCTAATCTAATCGTCTGCCAAGATTACACTGTTTGGTCAGATCTTTATTCTCTATTTATAAACATGAAATTGAAAACATGAAATAGCCAAGCTTAAACATTTTGATTATCATGGATTGTGGCAAAGATTACAAGTTGCACACAATCATTTATTCTGCATAAAAGTAACTAGGAGTAGCATTTTGACTTGCTCACTTTCATGGTCTTTTTTTTTCTTGGGGTTCATATTTTTTTTATCTTTTTTGATCTTTTTATTATATTTTTTTCCTTTGATTTTTCTTTTAGGACATACCCTCTTTACATTTTTTAATTTTTTTTAATGTGGAAAACATTTGCAAAAAAACAAAGGTATGTACATATTATAGGTTTAATCTCAGCCATTCAAAAATTATGACTCCTATTGGTATAGGAACCTAACAGTAGGAAAGCAGTGGAAAATACAAACACAGAGTTTATATGAAGAGGAGAGAAAAGGAATTCCAAGTGGGAGATCTAGTGATGGTATACTTGAGAAAAGAAAGATTTCCTATTGGGACTTACAATAAACTAAAGATGAAAAATATAGGACCATGTAGAATTGTGTGGAAGTTTTCAACTAATACTTATGAGATTGAATTGCGAGAAGGAATTGGAATATCACCTATTTGCAATGTTGCAGATTTGTATCCATACAAGGAGATAGAGTTAGAGCTACAGAAGGAACCTGCAAGAGATGAAGTTCAAACTTTAAATTGGGAAGAACAAATGTGAAAGACCATTAAGAAAGAGGTGGAAGTTGTTTTGGAGAAAAGAGTATCCAAAATGACCAAAGGACATGTTTATTTTCAGTATCTAGTCAAATGGAAGGGACATATAGTGGAGGATGCTAGTTGGTTGACAACAGCAGAGTTGTAGAAGTATGGAGTAAACCCTGAAAGACTGAGGGATGATTCTTTTCTTCCCCGGGAGTCTGATGCAGGAGCATCCGGACTTAGCCAACAATGTGATTGTATGTTCACATGTTGTGGCTAAAATGAGATGAATTTCATTGACCTGAGTGGTCAAAGTCAGTTTTAGTAGAGAGGGTTGGACCTCTCGAAAATGATCTTTACTTCATTATTGTAATAATTATAATATTGTATTATTTTTAGGCTAAGAGATAATTTGTTAGCATAGGTGTGTAACAGAGCTTGAGAATAGAGATTTAATTGTTAGATTGATTAAAATAGGGATTGAGATGTTAATGCAGTTAGGATAGGATTCGATTCATAAAAGAGAAAAAGAATGTAATGATAAGATTAGATGATTGAGAATAGAGGGTATAAGCGAGAGCTTGAGTGACAGAGACAGGGTTTCAGATTGAACAGAGGTCAAACAAACTGTTGTAATGGAGACAAAAGGGCCAAGACCCTGTAATTTACATTTTGTTGAAGAAAGGATTAAGTGTGGTGTTGTGTGTTAATCCTAGTGCAGAAGTTCATTCATATCTGTGTCTCGGCGTTCTGGACTTAATCAGGTATTTTCTCTATTTATAACACTTTATTTATAAATCATGGTCAATTAGTGTTTAGGGCTAATATTGTGGTTAAGCACTAGAACCTTTCCTTAAAGCACATTTATTAAAATTATGCATTAAGCACGTGGGTTGTATTTGATAAGCGGGAAGCGGTATCTCGTGCGCCAAAAAGGAGGTAAATGGTATTGTTCAAAGTCCATGCGATTAACCTTAGCGGTCGACAAGTAGCTGAGGAAAACCACTTTTATCGTGCGCTCTAGATTTGATATCGACCATGCAAGAATCCACGTGAGATTGTGTGATCAACATTCAATTGGATGGGAGACTTCAATGGTGAAGATCGTCTGGCTAGTTTGTGAGCGAATGACACGATATCAGTTGGATCTGGAGAGGTAAGATCAATGGTGTGGATTAAAGTGCTCATTCTGAGGAAAAGTCAAGGTGGGACCGATGGGGATTGGTCAAGATAAGCGAGACCCTTAGAAGACAAACACATGTAAATAACATGTTTGCGCATAGCTGATTGGTTATAAAGTTAACAATTATTCTAATAAAAGACTACCACCTCATTGTTCGTCAATCTCCTGCGTCATTTTGTTGCATATCACTTTCTTTTGTACCAAATTCTGCTTCTAGGATCTTCCATGCTTCCTGGGAAGATGTAAATTTTTATACCTTTCACAAAAATATCTTATTTAATTCTTGTTTTATAGAATCCAATACTAAAGCATTGCATATTTCAACATATGGGTTATTAGACTGATACTCAATCAACTCTTTATATCGATGAAAAGTTTTCATTCTAATAACCCAAAAATCAAAAGTTTTACTAGTAAATTTTGGAAATGTTACCAGATCCATCATGATCCATTCATCGTTGAATTGTTTTTTTTCATCTTCTTGTATTTCAAATTCCTCAGCAGTTGTGAGAACCTATATGATTTCTTCAAATACTCTGGGTCTTCCTTTTGATTCATTTTATTAATTTTCTTCAGTCTTGCTTTGTTACCCATGTTTTTTGTCTTTCTTTTGTCTTTTCGCTTCTTTCCTTCTTTCAATATTGCCCCCCGAAAAATATTTTTTTTAATATGCACCCCTATAAGGAAAAATCTTCACGAAATTCATGTATACTTATCATAAATAGGGATTTTTATCAACCCAAAACATTGTTATGTTTGACAAAATAGAAATTTTTTTATAGATTGACACATGGTTCTATTCTCAATATCATGGTGGAACTTCAGACCACTCACAACCATTGGCGACTATTTCCAAGAATGGTTCTCTTCTACAAATCACAACAATCTAAACAACACGAACCTTTTTTTTGTATTTCAACAATCAATTTATAAAATCTCACAAAAATATATATTTTAAAGTACTATTTTCAATAAATAAAACCCTTCATACGATGCATTAAAAAAAAACAACAACTATATCTCTGTTGGGCTCCAGAATTGACACATTTTCTTACTCTATTTCCTTATCCTTTCATTAGTTTTCTGAGTCTTTCATGAATATAATATGGTAATTTGTGTGTTGAGAACTTTAGAAAGTAGTTAATAAAGTAGTTCACTATTTTATTCCCACAATCAATTGATTGGACCATGAAAAGATGAGTTACACTTACAATTCAAAATGATAGTTGACACGGATGCTGATAAGTAAATGTTGTTCCCTGGATAGCTAGATAAGTAGATGTTGTTCCTTGGATAGCTAGATGAGCAAAGATTAATGATCATCATGGAAATACCAGCTGTGAACGAGATTTTTTCCATCTATTTCGAGGGAACTTAAGATATTTTGTAACTCAAATTGAGCATCTTGAAAATCTTTAGATTCTTAGGATCACTCCTTATTTTTAATTATAGACTTGGTTGTAATTATAAAAGCAAGGAATAAAGCCTCGGTGAAAAAAATACTTTTACTATTATTCTCATGCTTATGCTCTGAAGTTTTACAAACATTATAATATTGTTGTTGATTAATATGATGGAGAGTTACACAATTTAGTTTTAATTCTTGCACTGATTTCACTCTAAGGCGGTTGACTTCTAGTTACTTTGGGCCCAATCCTAGAGTGTCTACTTACCTCTTTTTATAGTTAAATTTACATTTTATCATTTTCTTTCGTGTTGTGAATTATTCTATTTCCTTCGAGAATTGATCGTTGATTACTGAATTGATCATTGTAGCGATAATTTCTCTATCAGTTTGAGTAAATATTATTAGGATTAGATCTCTGATAGTTGATTTCCTAAAGTGTTATTCATTCTGTTATTTCCTATGATTGATAGCGAATTGTTAAGAGCTAGGTATGATATTTCCTTCAACAGATTTCGTTCAAGTCAAGTGTGTTGTTTCTTTCCTATAGCTAGAGTTTCCTAGGAAACAACGTCTGCTTAACATAGTTGTTTTTAGAAGTTTTAATGTTTCGATTATCTTGAAGAAGATTTTTGATTGTTGTGAATTCATGAAGTTGTCTGTAAAGTGTTCTTTTAAGAAATTATAGTTATTTATGTTGGTTTCATGCATGTAGCTTTCAATAGGGCTAGACAAAATAAGTTACATAAACACTATTCTATTCACATACAGTATGGATAGCATTGAAACAACTAGATGAGTTTCGGGTTGACAATTTAATGTTTAAAGGTATGTTGATCTTTTTAAAGAGAAACTAAATAACTCAACAATCTCCAATACCTTTAATAAAAACCTTTTAAAAAATCTTTATAATCTTTTAGAAATCTTAATATTTCCAACCTTTAATAATAATTTATAATCTTTCCTCTTAATAAAGCCCTTCTAAAAAAGCTAACACTTTTATAAGTAAAGAACTATAGAAAGCACTCATATATTTCACACAAAGGAGTATGCATCAACACACACACACACACAAATTACATTCATCCATTACTCTATAATATAGATTTTGTGAGATCTAACTCATTCTTAATTTAGAAGGAAAGTTTGAGAGAATTTCTCAACCATCACCAACAACTCATAAACTAACATTACAGATATAGAATATAAGCATTAACTCTGAGTGCCCCTCTTAATGCTTACATTACATAAACTTATTGAAACCACCCATAAACAACAAAATACACAATCATTATTTAAATGGTTTACAACTTATCAGTATAGGCTCAATCAAATTGTGTCACAACCCTCGTAAAGATGTAATCGACAAGTTCGATACACCAGTTTGACTCCTGAACTCCCAAATCAAGGACCTCCGGAAGTCAATTACTAAACAACGTCCCAAGGTGTCATATAACCTCATTAGAAGACCACTCCCACATCTTCAACAAATGAGGGATCCTTCCCTAGATCCACAACTACCATACTATCTCGACAACCATCCATGTTGAGCTTTTTCACTAAACTTTAGTTGTTGTAGAAGAGTTTGAGAGGTTCAAATTCGATTGAATTCATCATCAAAATTCAATGAATATTCATCTTTGGCTATATTTGTTGATTCTGTCCCTTTTAATAGATCACCGACACGACTTTTTCAATTCCACACTCTATGCCCAATTTTCCTCCTGCAATAGTAGCATTCAAGTTCACTTTTAATTTCATTTTTCTCGTTTTTGTAGACAATGCATTTTCTATTTGAGATTGTCTCCTCTAGTTTTAGTCTCTTTTCCTTTGCCAAAAGTGTTCCAATTGTCTCATCCAAATTTTGTGAAGACATTTGACTCAAAGTGAAGACAACATTACTATAACTTGAAGGAAAACTATTTAGTAATATTGCTTTAGAATCTTCATCCTCCACCATGGCACCAACTTCAGTTAATTGTCTTAAAATAGACATTAAATTATTTACATGACTCGACATAGATGTCTCCTCATTCATTTTAAGTATAAATAATTGCAACTTTATGTAAAATTTTACATTTGTAGATTTTACACCAAATCGTTGAGTCAATTGTTCCCATATTCCTTAGATGGTTTAGTGAGATCTACAAGATGTAATTGTGAATCTGAAAGAGCGAGTCCAATAATGAACTTAGCTTTGTCATCTCTATTTTTCCATTCAAGTAATTGTTTGGCATTTGTAAGTGCCACCTCTAAATACTTCACTATGCCCACAATTTTTTCTTCATTAATTGCATTTTTATTTTTACTTTCCAAGAGGGAAAATTTAAGCCACTAATATTTTCTTAACCCATGAATTCCATGACTAAAGAAAAAATTCCAAACCATAGAGAGGATACCTTTTTTGTTTTTAAATTGAGTTTCCCATCTAAATGTGAAAATGATTGAAGTTAAATGATGGACATTTGATAATTTCAATCACCAAGCCCTCGAATTATCACAACTTCTTTCAAAATCTCCATAGAAAATTTCCGTGCTTGATCCATGCTCTTTCCACCTGAAGAGTCTCCACCGATGGATCCACGATCACCAGAAGTAAAGCAGAATGAAAGAACTTCAGACTCGTCTCAATGAATCTAAAAAAACGTTATTGTTGCTCCACGCTGGTCATCAAGCAGGCTGCCGCTAGCACCGTTTGGAAAAGCTTTAAACACTATATTATAAAAATAATCTTTCTTTTAGCAAACAACAAGCAAACATTTACAATAATAATTTTAAGATTTAACCTTTAACAACTGCTATTGCACATGCATCACTATGCATACAACAGGCAGTGGCTCTTCAAATCCTTTCAGCTCGCAGTCACTTCACCCAATGCAACGACTCTCTCTGATTTGTATCTTGTGCAACGACTCTCTCACAGAACAACCTCAACAACAGTTTAAATAAACACAGATCCAACCTTGTGCTTTGATACCAAGTAAAGAATGATAGAATGTGTTGGATACCTATACTAATAGGTTTCATATTTCATGATTGGCAAGAGAAAGGCCAAATATGCTCTGCTTTGGTATCCCAAAGATCCCATATTTCCTAGAAAGCAAGAAGTGGGTAAAGTGTTTCAAGTATTGAGGACCTTATTTCAATTTTGTGGATGATTCAACAGTCTAATCTGGATCATGCCATGTGTTCAATTTTGAGTTATAGAATAGAGAAAGAAGTCTGTCCAAACTGTTTAATCTTGGCAGACAAGTAGTTTAGGTAGAGAAGCAAAGGTTCCCAACAGCTTAATCTGGGACCTTGGAAGAGATAAGGGTAGAAGTAGATAGAAAAGAAAAAAGAAAAAGCCAAAGAAAAGAAAAGGCAAGTAAGGGTTTGCAAGTCCAAATGCACCCTCTATGGAGAAACAAAAAATGCTAGGGAAATAGCTGGGTAGGCAGTTGTGGTTGCAGAAAGGGTATTTTCACCATTACACATATGTCAACAGGTGTTTTGCCAAGGCAAAATCTATCAATAGAAAAAGTGGTTAATTCCATAATATTACAGCAAGGAGCATGACTAACTTCCCTCTTCCCCTTTATTCCATTACTAACACTCCCTTTCTTTCAGCAGAGATTTATGAAGAGAGATCATGGTTTTATGGTGGTTCTAGTTCATTCAGAATCCACATTTCTTGTCTAAGATCTTTTCATTTTGATCTACTCTCAAAACCAAGTCAATTTCAGATAAACTCAGTAAAATCCCTTTCATTTGCTCCCTTCATTCATATTAACCTCTAATTTTACTATATAGCTCCCCTATTTTACCCCTTCCCCTAATAATACTAACACTAAGGTGTATAAAGCCCCAAATCTTATATATACTCCCTCCCCTTGGCATTATAGCCATATGGTCTTCAAAAGGGACCAAAGTGACATCTGGTCACTTTGGTGAACCTGTCCCATCCCATTCCCCCTTGCTGCAAGTCAAACTGCTCCTCAAACCACCATTTGCATTGGAAAACCCTTACAAAACCCTATTCCGCCTTCAAATCCTTTGAAAAAATTACCAAAGTTAAAAAACCCGCCTCTGGCGCATTTCCAAAGGGTTAGCGCATTATTGGTTAAATGAAAAAACATTCGAAAAACCAATAAAAAACCCATAAAACCTAAAGTTCCCCGCCCGCATATAACCCGAGCACCTCCATACTCCGCCCACCGTTGGATCAAGGCCCGAAGATCTGACGATCCACGTCAATATCGGAGCGGCTCCCACTGCTGTCCTTTACCGCCCGAGATGCTGACGTTGCGTCACGTCAGGGCCTCTCCACGCGTCAATCACTGAGGTATCTCGGAGCCGGGCCTAACAACTTCCGCGCCGTACCCAAACCGCCCCGAGAAACTGTAGCGGTTAGCTTTAACCGTAACCGCTACGGTCCTAACTGCCACCTATTTTCCGTTAATTCATCGCCACGTCGCGTCCGCTCGTACTCACCTCTGCCATTCGTCCACCTGTCCGCTGACGTGGTTGCCACCTCATCGCCCCTTGGACCAATAATTTACTGCCACGTCACCCGATGACGTCAGCTGACGTCACCTCACCGTGACCCACCAATGACGTCATGCTGACGTCATCACGAAAAAGCGCCAAAATGGTAAAAAACCCATATTTACCCAAAAAAGCCGTGTTTTTTCCCACTTTCACTCCTGTCGCTATTGTTCTCCCTGCATGACCGTTTACGTTCGAATTTCCGCCAACCTGTTGATTTAACCCGGGCGACCTCCTCAGCAGCAAACGTGCACACCTGCTCGACCTCTGCTCGCCAATTTACAGGTATTTACAGTTGTCTTGCCCTCCATACAACTGTTATCGAACTTTAATTTGCTCAGAAGGATAAAGGCACCTCAAAAACTATATTTACACCGCCCATTTCCCTCTGCAAGTCCACATTTGCCACTGTGAAGTCGAAAAACACCAGCCGAGCCATAATTCCGGTAAATTCACCCAAAAACAATACTCACTGTGTATTCTCGGAAAATTCCTTGTTGGTCTCAATTTACCCGCAAAAAGAGGACATAGTCAGACCTTAAGAGAAGCTCTGCTCCTAAAAAACAAACAGTATTTCAATTGCTGTTGAGTAAATTCCCCTCTGGTGTCCAAAATACAAACTGTCTTTACAGAGAATCACCTCTATTCTGTGTTGCTTCCATTTTGACTATTCACCTACAATTGTTGCACTTTGAAGAACTATGGAGACTCCTATTGCTCTAAATATCAAGCCCCTCAATGCTCCTCACCAGGAATTAGCATGGAAACCCCTGGGAGACATGGATTACCAAATGCTGGACTGGTTCCCTATGGGAACCAAATACAATATCCAGATGATGAATGAGTTAAAAGCCCAGCACCTGAGTGGGGCAGACATCTTGGGAATTTGGGACTCAAATTTACCCATCTACAACCTTCCCCAAGTAAATCCTATGCCAGAACTCATCTACAGCTGCCAGGAATGTTATGACCCAAGCCAAAGAGCTGTCATCAGCCCCACAGGCTCAATCCTGTTCCAGATTACCCCAGAAAGTATAAATGAAATGCTGCACTTCCAAACTGCCAAGCAATTGACTCCCCTCTTTATGCAGAATTTGATAAACAAAGGGACCAAGCTGTCAAATGACCAAATCATTAAAATCAATCAGTTGTTTGTAAGACCAGGCTCTGAATCAGTCAGAACCCCTCCTATTGGGTATCACTACTTGAATGATTTGGGCAGGATGTTAGTGGATTTAATCAGTTATGTCCTAGGATTCAGGGGGATAGAGGATGTGGATGATAGCCTAATGGCAATGCTGTCTTTATTCTCTCCTGGTAAACCCCCAGCTGTACATTATGACTATGCAACCTACATTGCAGATAAAATCCATGAGCAGTTTATGAACTTGAAGAGGGAAAGACTATTCAGGTATACTTCATATATATACCATCTATTCTTGTTCTATCAGCCAGCCACCTTCTCTGTTCCTTTGAAACCACTCAATGCCCAGGGAATTCCAAGGTCAGTTGTGTTCTGGACTTCTGTTTTTCATCATACCTCTGTATCACCTTACACATACACTGAGTTCATTGACTTATTCATCTATCCAGTCATGACAGTATTGCATGGTACTCCTCCTCCTAGACTAACTGATGACATGAGGAGAATTCTCCATTTGAATAAGTCCTACAGCATTGGTAATTGGTACTTCTACCAAAACCACACAGTCATCAGGATATATGGCTGTGAGTTGAACCCATTTAGGTTGCCAAGGTATGTCCCCATGAGGCTCTTTGCCTTGGAATATTTCAGACAGTTTGGGAACTCAGACTATCTTCATTTTCAGAGCAACAACAAGAAGTCACAGTTGAAGGTAAGGAACCAGCTGGGTCCTTTCCTATATAACAAGAAAGAAGAGGGATGGAAAGAGGCAAACACTATTCTGGAAGGCCTCAGACTGCAAACCAGCTTTGAATGGATACCCTATGACCCCAATCATGCTATCTCCCTCAGGAGGATTAGATACAAATTGGGTAGCTATGCACACAAGAGACAACCCAAGATTGAACAGTATGCCAATGCATCAAATTGGGAGGAGGGTACCCTAGAGGAGGAAATTACTAATGAAGAGTTACTTGAGAGAGAGGCTAGAAATATGCAAAAGGAAGCTGACTTGGAAACTTGTGGACAGGTGCCCCTCTCCTACAAAAAGCAACTTGGAGCAGCTGCTACATCATCAACAGCACAGCAGCAAACTGCCGAGAAAGCACCACAGACAGCAGGCAGAGATAAAGGGAAGCAGGTGGAACAGCCACCTCCATTGACAGAAGAACAAGTGGACACATTGCTACAGCAGCAAGAAGAGATGGAGCAGCAGGAATTCGGGCAGCAACAGGAAGAGGAACAGTTTAGTGAACAGCAGCCCTTGCAGCAAGAAAAAGTGACTGATCCTCCAAGCTCCACTGAGCAACAGGCTCAGACAGTGGTGCCTCCTAGATCAGAAACCACTGTTGATACCTCGGTCCTCCAAACCCCACAAAAGGAGGACTTCACCAGGAAAAGGGATAGAGAGACTCCCCTGACTTCATCCATTAATCGGGGAGAGAAAAGACAAAGACTAAATGACTCCCAAGAGGATGACATAGTAGTGAGGCAAGCAATGGGCATGGGCCCACCCAGTGGAGAAGTTTCAGCCAGTTCATCTCAGCATGAACATGATAGAACTATAAGAGGAGAGGTCAGCTCCTCCAGCCAGCACAGAGAGGGACAGTCAAGCATCAAGCAGCAATTTATTGACATTAAGAGGAGGAGTGATCCTATTAAAATACGGCTGTACGATCATTTGCTGAACCTGGCTCCTACAAATCAGCAAAGACTCATGTCTGCCTTTGATGTAAGTGAAGGCAAGATGATCATGAGTCACTTCATGCCCACAACACTGCATCCTCAATCTACCTCGGATTACCTAAGAACCAACATGGAGGTGCTGGCCAAAGACATACACCCTATGGATAAGATTGAATTACATAAACAAACTGGTGAAATGGTGTATGCCTCCTTGGCAGGTGAGACATTGGAGAACTACAAATTGAAGAGCAGCCTTGATAATACAGCCTCTCAGCTGGAATTGGAGAGAGCATCATCACAAGCCAAGGACAACCGGATCAAGTCCTTGGAAGAGGTAATTATCGAAATAGGACATGATCCTAAAGATGTTAAGGGTATCCAAGAACTCCTGAAGATAAGGGATGCAGACATGGCGGCTTTAAGAAAGAAAATCAAGCTCCCAGCTACCATCCATCCACAAACAGATGAGGTTGCCCAGCAAAGGCAGGAAAAGGATACTACAGACCTGCTGGTATCCCTGTACAAGGAGCTGGTTCGAACTCAAGACCAGCTAGGACAATCAGAAGCTGCAAAGGCAGCACTACAAACAGCAATGAAGCAAAGAGAAGAGGGCCAACCCTCCCAGCCTCCTCCTGTGATAATTAATCTTGAGGAAGTCCCTCCAACAACTACTCCTCCTCCTCAGCAAACGGGAACTACAGCACCATCTACAGCAACGACTACACCAACACCAGGACAGACTCCCAGTCTGGATATGCAGAAGCTACAAGCTGAGATCCAAATTCTTGAATCCCAAATGAAAGAGCTTGATGAAGTCAAGAAGACTTTGGCCAAGGTGAATGAAAAATTTGACAAAAGCAAGCAGAATGAAGCAACAAAGGAGAGAGAGATAAAAGCTCTAAAAAAGAGAATAGTTGAACTAGAAAAAGAGCTTGCACTAGAGAAGGTAACAGCAGAACTAAAGGCAGTCCTCTGGAGTAACATCGGTCGATCCATCACCAATCAGTGGCAGTACATTGAGACTATGGATGAGCAAATAGCACTCATCACCAAGGCAAACAAGGAAATACACAGAGCAAGAGCAAGCCTTGGCCACATGCCAGATGCTGCCAGCAGAATGGTCAATGTTTTAAATAACAAAACTAGCTCTCAACTAGCTGCCATGGGAATTACTAACAGGACTGAAACAATCTCAGTAGTTAAACGAGTCCTGACACTAAGAAGCCTAGTTGGAACACTGGAGAGGAGAACACAGGACATGCAGACTGAAATCAACAAATTCCTGGACAGATTCCTGGCATTACAGAACAGAGGCCTCCCCAGCATTTTAAGCAGTGTAGGAAGACTGCTCACCCTAGAAAATTACAACAAAAGGATTGATGCCTATGCGGTAGCACAAATTGCAAAACAGCCCAGTACCTCATCAGACACAGGGCCAGCATCGGGGCAGAATCTGTATGATAGGGTGGATAATCTGTTTTTTATTATGAATGAAATTGATCATCTGTTTGATACACCACCGAATTTCTTTAAGTATACTGAGGCAGATGAGACTATGGGGGCAATCATAAGACACCAATTGCCCACACAGGAAGAGTGGAGGAATCTGACACAGGTAATCTTATCAGGTCCGAACCCGTGAGGTTGGTTTTTTCTCCAGCACATGAGCAGTCATACGCAGGCACAATTTTGATGAATAAAATCTACAAGGAAGAGGCAGAAGCTGAGCCAACTCAGCAGAGCTATTCTCTCACCACTGCAGCAGTCACAATCATAGGTGACAAACACAGCATACAGCGCACAAGCCATAAAGTCGGGTTCTCCAGCATTCAATCAAAATATCTCAACCGACTCAGCAGATCCCAAAGGCCAAAATATCTTCTGACAGAACATTAAAGCGCCTTTATTTTGTATTCAATGCTGTAATAAATTTCTGATGATAATATCTCAAAGTTGGTAAGAACATTAAGTCTGAGATAACTCAGGACTCAGATATTTTTGTAAACAATCGCAAGTATATATCGGCCCCTCACAGAAGTTTAAGGGGTGGTTGTTGTAATTTTCCTTTGAAGAGCTCTCACTTGCTGTAAAAATTCTCAGAGAAATAATACAAAGGGAGAACGGAATTTCCAAAGCGTGGTGTATTTGGTGCGTTGTGATGAATGGTGAATGTTGCAGGATTCCAGAGTGTTTCATAAAACAATAAGTTTTCTCAAATCTCTGTATTACATGTTTTTTCGAGTCTTTTGTTCTCTTCTATTGTTCAGATGTTTTACACTTAATAGCGAAGTAGAAGAATGGTTCCAGGACTTAATCCATGATTACCCTGAACTCAAACTGAGCTATTATCCATGTTTTCCTCAGATACAGTAACAGAAGTGTAATTCTTAGTTGCTGCACTTTGAAACTATATCTTTCGCTGTGATAGACATTCCCAGGGATTCAAGTTTGCCCCTGTGACATCTGTCTTTTCTCATAACCAGTTTGGTGGAAACAGTTAAAAATGAGTGAAAATTCTTGAATGCTTTCATTGTTTGTCTTACCTGTTTCCTGTTATTAATCAAAATTTGTTCTATGAAGCATCCAAATGGCCCTGTAAGTTTCACCGGTTCATCTCAAAGTTTCTAGACACCTACAGCCACAGACTCCATTGCCCAATGATACTTGACTCTCTGAATATTACATCACAAGGGATCTGAAGGAAATTCTTCAACCAAAACATAAACAAAACCTGTGCATAATAGCTAGCCTAAAACCCTATCATAAACAGTTACAAATCATAAAGAGAGAGCCCTCTCTGATCACAGTTTGGCTAGAAACAGTGATCCAAAGATTGGTTAGTGGTTACCCCGGCCGTATTCCCTTGGGAGTCATAGGGAACAACCTGGGTGTTAACATAATTGGCGACTCCACTGGGGACTTAAGATTTTTTCAATTACTACCTATCTTCCAAAGCTACCATCAAGCCTGAAACTAGCCAAGAGGCCTTAGGACTGTTTCTGCAAACACAGGGACAGCTTTAGGGAAGAGCTAGCTAGGGAATCTTCATCCTAGCTTTGAAACATATATAGTCATTCCAGAATTCTTACCTAGTCCTTATACATATATAACCTCCTGTATAAAGTTCTAAAAGAACACGTAGAAGCTGGCTCCCAAAAGAAACCCAAGGCACACTAGGGCAAACCCTGACCCTGATCAACCCATCATTGTTGATAACCCAAATATCATTCCAAAGAACATAAGGAGACAGCAAAAGCAGGAGAAGCCTGCTGATTCAGATATAAGTTCAGACCAACCTATCCTCATTCCTACTCCTTGCAAAGTCCTTTTTCGGTCCACCCCTAGTTCCCCTAGTTCATCATCAACACCTCAAAGCCCTCCTCTCCCATCTTCACCATCTGCACATACTCTTTCAACCAGTTTCCCGCTTGTTACCCATCCTATTAACCCTGTTACACCTGTAATCCCAGCTGTCCCATTTGTTCCTATTAACCCTATAAACCCCATAAACATGGCTAACAGATATGCACCTCTGCAGATACCAGCCAATGCACCGGCTCTACCTCAAGACTACCAAACCAAAATCTCATTTTTTGACTCCCAGGGCCCTTTGACAGCTGTCCAGCATGCTAAGAAGATGCAAGACTACTTTGAGACCTATGAAATAGATGATGACAGTGTCAGGATGAGAATTTTTGTTCAAAGCTTAACCGGGGATGTTAGAACTTGGTTTAGATCCCTGAATGCAAATTCCATTGCAACCCCTGAGATCCTCTACCAAGAGTTTACCAACAGATGGGAGAAGAAGAAAGATCCTCTACACATACTCGGTGAATATAACACTATCAAAAGAGGTCCCCAAGAAACAGTCTTGGAATATTGTGCTAGGTTTAACAATGTATATAATGCTATCCCCCAGAACTTAAGGCCCCCTCCTGATTTGGCCCTGTATAACTTCCCTGACGGTTTTGACTCTGATATGGCCTATCAGCTGAAAGAAAGAGATCCTCCAACCCTTGCAGAAGCTCAAAGAGTTGCAGTCACTGTAGAGGCCAACCTAATTGCCAAGAGAAACAGGGCAAAGCTGGAAAAGAAGGCTGGTTTCAGAGAAGAGCCCTCAGGCTTTGATCAAAAGTTGGATGCAATACTAAACAGCATGAAGAGACTGGGTGAAAGAGTGGAATCAGTTGAAAGAAAGTCATCATGGGAGGCACCACAAAGCAATCCTCCTAGAAACCCAAATTTTAGGAGAACGCAGAACCCAAACATAGGAAAAACAAGTGCTGACCAAGACATTAGACCCCCTTTTCAAGAAAACTATGCAGAAACTTCCTCAGCCAATCAGCTCAATGAAGATCCTGAAATCAACTTAATGGGTCTGGACGGTAAAAGCCATGTTTTCTTAACACAAGAAGACCATGAGGAGGATGAAAGCAAAACATTCCAAACGAAATCAGGAGAATCCTTTGACTTTAAACAAGGATATGATACTGCTGTCTATGAAGTCCATAAACAATACAAACTAAGGAGTAGGACTGTAAATGTAAATCAGCCCGAGAAGATAAAGGAGAAACAACAATCTAAAGAAACCTTAGTCACTGAACCTGATGACAAAACAAACTTGCCCACAAAAGAAGTAGTGGTTGAGGAAGTCACTGAATTACTGTCCCCACTACAACAGCCCACGGCAACCTCATCCTCCCACCCAAATCCGAACATTACCCCTCAAGACATGGGTATGAGGTGCAGGTTCCAAAATCAAGATGAAATCCAACAAGAAGATTTAATGAACAGAGAAAGGACTGCTATCCGTGACTCTAAAATCCAAGTTGACAAACCCTTTGACCTAGGAGCAGAGATTGGCAAGTTAAAGATAGCAATTCCCCTTTCAGAGCTAGCCAAGCATGACATATATAAGCAACAGATCAAAAAATCCCTTCAGCTCACCAACAGCAAAGATGATGTAAATGTGCTAGATGACACTCCAGAATTACTGTTTGGCCCAGAGGTAGATGGAAAAACAGTAGTCACAGGGGTTTTACCTTTTTATGTTAGCCTGCATGTTCATGATAAAATACTGCATAATGCAATGTTTGACTCAGGTGCCTCTCACAACCTTATGCCAAAAGCTGTCATGGAAAGATTAAACTTGGATATAACAAGACCATACAAAGACCTGTTTTCTTTTGATTCTAGTCAAGTCAAATGTTTGGGCCTAATAAAAGATTTATGTGTGTCCCTGGTTCAATTTCCCAACAAAACCATACTAATGGATGTTGTAGTTGCTGATATCCCACCCAAATACGGGATGCTCTTATCAAGATCATGGGGAGCCAAACTCCAAGGCTCCCTGCAATTAGATATGTCATATGCAACCATCTCTGTATTTGGGCAACCAAAAAGACTTTATAGGGAAACACTCATGAAGTATATGGTCAGCAGTGAAGAAAAGCCTCAAAATTTTCCAATATATGCTGTCCATTCGGACATAGATTCCTTCATCCTCTTCCATGACAGCGCAAGCCTCTCGAACAATGACATTAAGACCGAAACACTCATACAAGAACAAAACATTGATCAAACAAGTAGCACCTGCCAAATTTCAATCAGCCCAACAATACACATGAACCCTC
This sequence comes from Pinus tabuliformis, assembly GCA_031772625.1. NCBI lineage: Eukaryota > Viridiplantae > Streptophyta > Pinopsida > Pinales > Pinaceae > Pinus > Pinus tabuliformis. Next base: position 44,414,001 of record CM062817.1, on the reverse strand, counting down.
CTCTAGTTGTCAAAGATTATCAAACAAATGATGAAATTATCCTAGGAAACAAATGGGAAAAGAAACCCCAACTCATGCTCACATTGCCATCCCATGAACAGAATTTTAAATCTCCTATTCAGCAAGACATTCTGTGGGCCCTAGAATTTGATGGCTCAGTTAACAAGTTAGGGGCAGGAGCTGGAGTATGGATACATAACAAAGAGAAAGGCTATGCAGAAGGCAGGGCTTACAGATTGAAGTTTAGATGCACTAACAACATAGCAGAATATGAAGCTCTGTTGTTGGGCCTAAAGCTAGCAAAATCACTACAGGCTCCTAAACTCTCCATCATGGGAGACTCTGATCTAGTGATTCAACAAGTGAAAGGAAATTTTGTTACCAATGACAAAAGATTGAGGTCCTATAGGTCTGCTGTAATTGAAATACTAGAGACCTTCTCCGAGTTTGTTATCACAAAAATTCCAAGGGGCCACAATCTCCATGCACACAGCTTGGCAACATTTGCCAGCACCTTCAAATTCCCATTAGAACCCAACAATTGTTTCACGGCAGAGGTCAAATATAGGCCTTCTATTCCAAACAATGTCAAAGAGTGGCAAGTATTTGAGAATGACATGCAAATAAACAACTTTTTAACCTTGCAACAAGAGTTCACAGGATTAAATATTGACCTTGAGACAGCAAGTCAATCACAAATGCTTGAGACAGCAAGTCAATCACAAATATTTGATGGAGCAAGTCCATCACAATTACAGTTTCAACAGTCTGCCCACCCAATGTCACCTAGAACAGCCAAACAATTACTCAGTCCAACCATTTTCAACAAAGAAAACATTCAGCAAATTCACCAAATTGACTGTGAAGAGGTGAGCAACGCTGAAGATGAAATCATACAACTCAAAGACAATCTCCTTCCAGCAGGCCTTACCCCACTAGAGGACATTTTTGACTCAAATGATGTCCCCAGGAAACCAAAGATGCAGCCATTAGATGCAACAATTGAAGAATGTAACATTGGTACCACTGACAAGCCTAAAATAATAAAGCTATCTGCTGCTTTGCCCCCTGATCAAAAACCCAAATATATTGATCTCTTTAAAGAGTTCCAAGATGTCTTTGCTTGGGGTTATCAGGATCTAAAGTCATACGATACCTCTGTTATCCAGCATACCATTCCCCTCAAGCCTAATCAAAAACCATTCAAACAGAAATTGAGAAGAATCAATCCTGTGCTCCTTCCTCCCATTGAAAAAGAATTACAGAAAATGTTCAAAGCTGGTATCATAGCACCAATCAGGTTTTCTGAGTGGATTTCAAATTTGGTCCCTACAAGAAAGAAAACTGGTGAGATTAGACTTTGTGTAGACTTAAGGAATTTGAACCAAGTGTCACTCAAAGACAACTACCCCTTACCCAAAATGGATCACATTCTTCAAAGAGTAGTAGGAGCTTCAAGGATATCATTGCTGGATGGTTTCTCAGGTTTCAATCAAATCCTGGTACACCCTGATGATCAAGACAAAACTGCATTTACTACCCCATGGGGCACTTTCAAGTATGTGAAAATGCCCTTTGGATTGAAAAATGCAGGGGCAACATTTCAGAGAGCAATGGACATTGCTTTTGCAAAAGAGATTCATGACTTCTTGGTCATTTACTTAGATGATCTAACACCCTTTTCAAAATCTGACCAAGAACACTTGAAACATTTAAGACAGATCTTCATAACATGCAGGAAATATGGTATTTCCTTAAACCCCAAGAAGTCATTATTTGGCTTGGAAGAAGGGAAACTTCTAGGGCATATTATTTCAAAAAATGGCATAAGAATTGATCCAGATAGGATACAAGCTATCCTACAAATGCCTCACCCAAGAAATGTCAAGGAGCTGCAAGGATTCTTAGGAAAAATCAACTTTTTAAGAAGGTTTATCCCAAATTTAGCAGAATTAATCAGATTACTAAACAATATGCTAAAGAAAGATTCAAAGGTCAAATGGACTGTTGAAGCAAAACAAGCTTTCGAAAGTATAAAATTGGCCTTGACTCAAACCCCAGTGTTAACTAATCCTCAGTTTGACAGAGACTTTATTATTTTCTCATTTGCCTCCCAACATACTATTGCTGCTGTATTATTGCAGAAAGATGACCAAGGGAATGAAAAGCCCATTGCTTTTTTCAGCAGAGCTCTTAGAGATGCCCCCCTAAAGTATCAAATAATGGAAAAACAAGCCTATGCTTTGATCAAGGCTATTAAAGACTTTAGGATTTACATCCTTTACTCCCATGTTGTGGCTTATGTACCAAGTCCTATTGTCAAAGACATTCTCACCCAAGAAAACTTAGAGGGCAGGAGAGGAAAATGGATTGCCAATATACTAGAATTTGACATTGAAATAAAGCCTACAAAGCTGATAAAAGGACAAGGTTTGGCCAAGTTAATGACAGAAGCAAATTTCCAAGCCTTAGACATTAACCAACTGGACAGTGAAACAGAGCTGGCGACTCCAAAGATCAATGTAGCCTTTGAACAATCTCCTTGGTACTCTGATATCTGTTATGTGTTACAAAACCTGTGTGCTCCCCCAGGACTGTCCAGAACTAAGTGTAGGTTCCTAAAAATGAAAACATCTAGATTTTGTGTGATGGATGAAAATCTACTGTGGAAAAACCATGAAGGTATTTTGCTGCACTGTCTAATAGAGAATGAAACTAACAATATCATGCAAGACTTCCATGCTGGAGACTGTGGTGGACATTTGTACTGGAAGTCCACTGTGGACAAGATATTGAGGGCTGGTTATTACTGGCCTACTATGTTCTCTGATGTTAAGAAATTTACAGCCTCATGCCACAAATGCCAACTGTTTGAAGGCAAAAGACAGTTGCTGCCACTTCCTTTGAAGCCCATTGCAACAGAGAGACCTTTCCAACAATGGGGCTTGGATTTCATTGGGGAAATTCATCCCTCATCTTCAGGGCAACACAGATGGATTCTAACAGCAACAGACTACTTCACCAAGTGGATTGAAGCTGCCCCATGCAGACAAGCAAATGATTCAGTAATCATTCAGTTTTTGGAAAACAATATACTGGCTAGATTTGGCTGCCCAGACAAGATAATAACAGACAATGCTGCTGCCTTCAGATCCAAGAAGATGGTGAACTTCTGCCATAAATTTCACATTACTTTGGGCCATTCTACAGCTTACTATCCTCAAGGAAATGGCCTTGCTGAATCATCAAACAAAAGTTTGATAAATATCATAAAGAAAGTGCTGGAAGAGAACAAAAAGAACTGGCATAAGAAACTAGTAAATGCTTTATGGGCAGACAGACTAACAACTAAAAGATCAATTGGGACCAGCCCATATGAGTTAGTCTATGGATTAGAGGCCAGATTTCCTTCATCACTAGGAGTGCCGGTTATGAAACTTCTGCAAGAAAGCCAAGCAGAGCCAAATGACATGCAAAGAAGGATTAACCAGATAATTTGTTTACAGCAGACCAGAGAACAAGTTTTCAGCAGAGTGCAGATACTACAAGAGAAACTGAAAAGGGCTTTTGATAGAAGAACCAAAGCAGAAGATTTCAATATGGGGGACAAAGTTTTAAAGTGGGATGCAAGAAGAGAAGAGAAAGGGAAACATGGAAAGTTTGACTCTTTATGGAAAGGACCATTTGCTGTCCAAGCAGTACAAGGTAACAACACTTATTTCCTCAAAAGTCTTACTGAAACTGACTTGGATGAAGGTCCTGTTAATGGCAGGATGCTGAAGCACTACTTTGACTATTCCCCATGAGTAGAACCTAAGGATTCTTTGTATATATACAGATGTACATATTGTTTTCTGTTTTAGATTGTAAAAAGCAGTTTTCCCAAGTGATTTACCAAGCAGTCAAAGGCAAATAGAATCAGAGGTCTTCCAAAAGAGAAACACACTATTTTGACACATTCATGCAGCAGATTTGAAAGACAAAGATGGGCAGTCAAGGAACAAGGCAATCTGACCTGCTGTTCTTGGTCTTTCAAAAGAAAAACCATCCCCATGTGGAGCCACTGTTGGATACCTATACTAATAGGTTTCATATTTCATGATTGGCAAGAGAAAGGCCAAATATGCTCTGCTTTGGTATCCCAAAGATCCCATATTTCCTAGAAAGCAAGAAGTGGGTAAAGTGTTTCAAGTATTGAGGACCTTATTTCAATTTTGTGGATGATTCAACAGTCTAATCTGGATCATGCCATGTGTTCAATTTTGAGTTATAGAATAGAGAAAGAAGTCTGTCCAAACTGTTTAATCTTGGCAGACAAGTAGTTTAGGTAGAGAAGCAAAGGTTCCCAACAGCTTAATCTGGGACCTTGGAAGAGATAAGGGTAGAAGTAGATAGAAAAGAAAAAAGAAAAAGCCAAAGAAAAGAAAAGGCAAGTAAGGGTTTGCAAGTCCAAATGCACCCTCTATGGAGAAACAAAAAATGCTAGGGAAATAGCTGGGTAGGCAGTTGTGGTTGCAGAAAGGGTATTTTCACCATTACACATATGTCAACAGGTGTTTTGCCAAGGCAAAATCTATCAATAGAAAAAGTGGTTAATTCCATAATATTACAGCAAGGAGCATGACTAACTTCCCTCTTCCCCTTTATTCCATTACTAACACTCCCTTTCTTTCAGCAGAGATTTATGAAGAGAGATCATGGTTTTATGGTGGTTCTAGTTCATTCAGAATCCACATTTCTTGTCTAAGATCTTTTCATTTTGATCTACTCTCAAAACCAAGTCAATTTCAGATAAACTCAGTAAAATCCCTTTCATTTGCTCCCTTCATTCATATTAACCTCTAATTTTACTATATAGCTCCCCTATTTTACCCCTTCCCCTAATAATACTAACACTAAGGTGTATAAAGCCCCAAATCTTATATATACTCCCTCCCCTTGGCATTATAGCCATATGGTCTTCAAAAGGGACCAAAGTGACATCTGGTCACTTTGGTGAACCTGTCCCATCCCATTCCCCCTTGCTGCAAGTCAAACTGCTCCTCAAACCACCATTTGCATTGGAAAACCCTTACAAAACCCTATTCCGCCTTCAAATCCTTTGAAAAAATTACCAAAGTTAAAAAACCCGCCTCTGGCGCATTTCCAAAGGGTTAGCGCATTATTGGTTAAATGAAAAAACATTCGAAAAACCAATAAAAAACCCATAAAACCTAAAGTTCCCCGCCCGCATATAACCCGAGCACCTCCATACTCCGCCCACCGTTGGATCAAGGCCCGAAGATCTGACGATCCACGTCAATATCGGAGCGGCTCCCACTGCTGTCCTTTACCGCCCGAGATGCTGACGTTGCGTCACGTCAGGGCCTCTCCACGCGTCAATCACTGAGGTATCTCGGAGCCGGGCCTGACAACTTCCGCGCCGTACCCAAACCGCCCCGAGAAACTGTAGCGGTTAGCTTTAACCGTAACCGCTACGGTCCTAACTGCCACCTATTTTCCGTTAATTCATCGCCACGTCGCGTCCGCTCGTACTCACCTCTGCCATTCGTCCACCTGTCCGCTGACGTGGTTGCCACCTCATCGCCCCTTGGACCAATAATTTACTGCCACGTCACCCGACGACGTCAGCTGACGTCACCTCACCGTGACCCACCAATGACGTCATGCTGACGTCATCACGAAAAAGCGCCAAAATGGTAAAAAACCCATATTTACCCAAAAAAGCCGTGTTTTTTCCCACTTTCGCTCCTGTCGCTATTGTTCTCCCTGCATGACCGTTTACGTTCGAATTTCCGCCAACCTGTTGATTTAACCCGGGCGACCTCCTCAGCAGCAAACGTGCACACCTGCTCGACCTCTGCTCGCCAATTTACAGGTATTTACAGTTGTCTTGCCCTCCATACAACTGTTATCGAACTTTAATTTGCTCAGAAGGATAAAGGCACCTCAAAAACTATATTTACACCACCCATTTCCCTCTGCAAGTCCACATTTGCCACTGTGAAGTCGAAAAACACCAGCCGAGCCATAATTCCGGTAAATTCACCCAAAAACAATACTCACTGTGTATTCTCGGAAATTCCTTGTTGGTCTCAATTTACCCGCAAAAAGAGGACATAGTCAGACCTTAAGAGAAGCTCTGCTCCTAAAAAACAAACAGTATTTCAATTGTTGTTGAGTAAATTCCCCTCTGGTGTCCAAAATACAAACTGTCTTTACAGAGAATCACCTCTATTCTGTGTTGCTTCCATTTTGACTATTCACCTACAATTGTTGCACTTTGAAGAACTATGGAGACTCCTATTGCTCTAAATATCAAGCCCCTCAATGCTCCTCACCAGGAATTAGCATGGAAACCCCTGGGAGACATGGATTACCAAATGCTGGACTGGTTCCCTATGGGAACCAAATACAATATCCAGATGATGAATGAGTTAAAAGCCCAGCACCTGAGTGGGGCAGACATCTTGGGAATTTGGGACTCAAATTTACCCATCTACAACCTTCCCCAAGTAAATCCTATGCCAGAACTCATCTACAGCTGCCAGGAATGTTATGACCCAAGCCAAAGAGCTGTCATCAGCCCCACAGGCTCAATCCTGTTCCAGATTACCCCAGAAAGTATAAATGAAATGCTGCACTTCCAAACTGCCAAGCAATTGACTCCCCTCTTTATGCAGAATTTGATAAACAAAGGGACCAAGCTGTCAAATGACCAAATCATTAAAATCAATCAGTTGTTTGTAAGACCAGGCTCTGAATCAGTCAGAACCCCTCCTATTGGGTATCACTACTTGAATGATTTGGGCAGGATGTTAGTGGATTTAATCAGTTATGTCCTAGGATTCAGGGGGATAGAGGATGTGGATGATAGCCTAATGGCAATGCTGTCTTTATTCTCTCCTGGTAAACCCCCAGCTGTACATTATGACTATGCAACCTACATTGCAGATAAAATCCATGAGCAGTTTATGAACTTGAAGAGGGAAAGACTATTCAGGTATACTTCATATATATACCATCTATTCTTGTTCTATCAGCCAGCCACCTTCTCTGTTCCTTTGAAACCACTCAATGCCCAGGGAATTCCAAGGTCAGTTGTGTTCTGGACTTCTGTTTTTCATCATACCTCTGTATCACCTTACACATACACTGAGTTCATTGACTTATTCATCTATCCAGTCATGACAGTATTGCATGGTACTCCTCCTCCTAGACTAACTGATGACATGAGGAGAATTCTCCATTTGAATAAGTCCTACAGCATTGGTAATTGGTACTTCTACCAAAACCACACAGTCATCAGGATATATGGCTGTGAGTTGAACCCATTTAGGTTGCCAAGGTATGTCCCCATGAGGCTCTTTGCCTTGGAATATTTCAGACAGTTTGGGAACTCAGACTATCTTCATTTTCAGAGCAACAACAAGAAGTCACAGTTGAAGGTAAGGAACCAGCTGGGTCCTTTCCTATATAACAAGAAAGAAGAGGGATGGAAAGAGGCAAACACTATTCTGGAAGGCCTCAGACTGCAAACCAGCTTTGAATGGATACCCTATGACCCCAATCATGCTATCTCCCTCAGGAGGATTAGATACAAATTGGGTAGCTATGCACACAAGAGACAACCCGAGATTGAACAGTATGCCAATGCATCAAATTGGGAGGAGGGTACCCTAGAGGAGGAAATTACTAATGAAGAGTTACTTGAGAGAGAGGCTAGAAATATGCAAAAGGAAGCTGACTTGGAAACTTGTGGACAGGTGCCCCTCTCCTACAAAAAGCAACTTGGAGCAGCTGCTACATCATCAACAGCACAGCAGCAAACTGCCGAGAAAGCACCACAGACAGCAAGCAGAGATAAAGGGAAGCAGGTGGAACAGCCACCTCCATTGACAGAAGAACAAGTGGACACATTGCTACAGCAGCAAGAAGAGATGGAGCAGCAGGAATTCGGGCAGCAACAGGAAGAGGAACAGTTTAGTGAACAACAGCCTTTGCAGCAAGAAAAAGTGACTGATCCTCCAAGCTCCACTGAGCAACAGGCTCAGACAGTGGTGCCTCCTAGAGCAGAAACCACTGTTGATACCTCGGTCCTCCAAACCCCACAAAAGGAGGACTTCACCAGGAAAAGGGATAGAGAGACTCCCCTGACTTCATCCATTAATCGGGGAGAGAAAAGACAAAGACTAAATGACTCCCAAGAGGATGACATAGCAGTGAGGCAAGCAATGGGCATGGGCCCACCCAGTGGAGAAGTTTCAGCCAGTTCATCTCAGCATGAACATGATAGAACTATAAGAGGAGAGGTCAGCTCCTCCGGCCAGCACAGAGAGGGACAGTCAAGCATCAAGCAGCAATTTATTGACATTAAGAGGAGGAGTGATCCTATTAAAATATGGCTGTACGATCATTTGCTGAACCTGGCTCCTACAAATCAGCAAAGACTCATGTCTGCCTTTGATGTAAGTGAAGGCAAGATGATCATGAGTCACTTCATGCCCACAACACTGCATCCTCAATCTACCTCGGATTACCTAAGAACCAACATGGAGGTGCTGGCCAAAGACATACACCCTATGGATAAGATTGAATTACATAAACAAACTGGTGAAATGGTGTATGCCTCCTTGGCAGGTGAGACATTGGAGAACTACAAATTGAAGAGCAGCCTTGATAATACAGCCTCTCAGCTGGAATTGGAGAGAGCATCATCACAAGCCAAGGACAACCGGATCAAGTCCTTGGAAGAGGTAATTATCGAAATAGGACATGATCCTAAAGATGTTAAGGGTATCCAAGAACTCCTGAAGATAAGGGATGCAGACATGGCAGCTTTAAGAAAGAAAATCAAGCTCCCAGCTACCATCCATCCACAAACAGATGAGGTTGCCCAGCAAAGGCAGGAAAAGGATACTACAAACCTGCTGGTATCCCTGTACAAGGAGCTGGTTCGAACTCAAGACCAGCTAGGACAATCAGAAGCTGCAAAGGCAGCACTACAAACAGCAATGAAGCAAAGAGAAGAGGGCCAACCCTCCCAGCCTCCTCCTGTGATAATTAATCTTGAGGAAGTCCCTCCAACAACTACTCCTCCTCCTCAGCAAACGGGAACTACAGCACCATCTACAGCAACGACTACACCAACACCAGGACAGACTCCCAGTCTGGATATGCAGAAGCTACAAGCTGAGATCCAAATTCTTGAATCCCAAATGAAAGAGCTTGATGAAGTCAAGAAGACTTTGGCCAAGGTGAATGAAAAATTTGACAAAAGCAAGCAGAATGAAGCAACAAAGGAGAGAGAGATAAAAGCTCTAAAAAAGAGAATAGTTGAACTAGAAAAAGAGCTTGCACTAGAGAAGGTAACAGCAGAACTAAAGGCAGTCCTCTGGAGTAACATCGGTCGATCCATCACCAATCAGTGGCAGTACATTGAGACTATGGATGAGCAAATAGCACTCATCACCAAGGCAAACAAGGAAATACACAGAGCAAGAGCAAGCCTTGGCCACATGCCAGATGCTGCCAGCAGAATGGTCAATGTTTTAAATAACAAAACTAGCTCTCAACTAGCTGCCATGGGAATTACTAACAGGACTGAAACAATCTCAGTAGTTAAACGAGTCCTGACACTAAGAAGCCTAGTTGGAACACTGGAGAGGAGAACACAGGACATGCAGACTGAAATCAACAAATTCCTGGACAGATTCCTGGCATTACAGAACAGAGGCCTCCCCAGCATTTTAAGCAGTGTAGGAAGACTGCTCACCCTAGAAAATTACAACAAAAGGATTGATGCCTATGCGGTAGCACAAATTGCAAAACAGCCCAGTACCTCATCAGACACAGGGCCAGCATCGGGGCAGAATCTGTATGATAGGGTGGATAATCTGTTTTTTATTATGAATGAAATTGATCATCTGTTTGATACACCACCGAATTTCTTTAAGTATACTGAGGCAGATGAGACTATGGGGGCAATCATAAGACACCAATTGCCCACACAGGAAGAGTGGAGGAATCTGACACAGGTAATCTTATCAGGTCCGAACCCGTGAGGTTGGTTTTTTCTCCAGCACATGAGCAGTCATACGCAGGCACAATTTTGATGAATAAAATCTACAAGGAAGAGGCAGAAGCTGAGCCAACTCAGCAGAGCTATTCTCTCACCACTGCAGCAGTCACAATCATAGGTGACAAACACAGCATACAGCGCACAAGCCATAAAGTCGGGTTCTCCAGCATTCAATCAAAATATCTCAACCGACTCAGCAGATCCCAAAGGCCAAAATATCTTCTGACAGAACATTAAAGCGCCTTTATTTTGTATTCAATGCTGTAATAAATTTCTGATGATAATATCTCAAAGTTGGTAAGAACATTAAGTCTGAGATAACTCAGGACTCAGATATTTTTGTAAACAATCGCAAGTATATATCGGCCCCTCACAGAAGTTTAAGGGGTGGTTGTTGTAATTTTCCTTTGAAGAGCTCTCACTTGCTGTAAAAATTCTCAGAGAAATAATACAAAGGGAGAATGGAATTTCCAAAGCGTGGTGTATTTGGTGCGTTGTGATGAATGGTGAATGTTGCAGGATTCCAGAGTGTTTCATAAAACAATAAGTTTTCTCAAATCTCTGTATTACATGTTTTTTCGAGTCTTTTGTTCTCTTCTATTGTTCAGATGTTTTACACTTAATAGCGAAGTAGAAGAATGGTTCCAGGACTTAATCCATGATTACCCTGAACTCAAACTGAGCTATTATCCATGTTTTCCTCAGATACAGTAACAGAAGTGTAATTCTTAGTTGCTGCACTTTGAAACTATATCTTTCGCTGTGATAGACATTACCAGGGATTCAAGTTTGCCCCTGTGACATCTGTCTTTTCTCATAACCAGTTTGGTGGAAACAGTTAAAAATGAGTGAAAATTCTTGAATGCTTTCATTGTTTGTCTTACCTGTTTCCTGTTATTAATCAAAATTTGTTCTATGAAGCATCCAAATGGCCCTGTAAGTTTCACCGGTTCATCTCAAAGTTTCTAGACACCTACAGCCACAGACTCCATTGCCCAATGATACTTGACTCTCTGAATATTACATCACAAGGGATCTGAAGGAAATTCTTCAACCAAAACATAAACAAAACCTGTGCATAATAGCTAGCCTAAAACCCTATCATAAACAGTTACAAATCATAAAGAGAGAGCCCTCTCTGATCACAGTTTGGCTAGAAACAGTGATCCAAAGATTGGTTAGTGGTTACCCCGGCCGTATTCCCTTGGGAGTCATAGGGAACAACTTGGGTGTTAACAGAATGCACTCATATATTTCACACAAAGGTGTATAAGTCAACACAAACACACATTACATTCAACCATTACTCTATAATATAAGTTTGTGAGATCTAACTTATTCTTAATTTAAAAAAAAAATAAAAAAAATTCTTAACCATCACCAACAACTCATAGACTAACATTACAGATATATAATATAAACATTAACTCCAAATTTATATATAACACTTTAATACCATCCAAAAAAGTAACATATATGCTTAAAAAAAACCTACATAACTTTTGAATAAAATATCTCCCAAACCTCTAATAAAAAGTTTTTAAAAACTCTTTATAATCCTTTTTTAAACCTTTAATACTTCTTTTTCTACCCTCTTAATAAAGCCCTTTAAAAAAAATTAACACTTTTATATATAACACTTTAATACATCCCAAAATAAAAATAACATAGGCCTAAAAAAAACCCCACGTGACTTTTGAATAAGATATCTCTCAAACATAAAGACCCTTTCAAAACTTTAATAGACCTCAAATCTTTAATAGACCTTTAGAATCCAATAACATGGGCCTTAAAAAAAACCCACGTGACTTTTAATAAGATATCTCTCAAACATCAAGGCCCTTTTAAAACTCTACCCTATAGAATCCAATTATTTTTTCAAAAACTTTAAAAACTTACCCCACACTATTAAAACTCAGTTTCAAATATTTTTTTGTTTAGCATTTAACTTTGCGGCACTGGATTTTTTAAATATTTAAATGTGTGGATGCACTTTTCTACAGTGAGTGAGCACCTGCAAAAGTGTCAAGCCAAAATTCATTCAGGATTTTAGAAACTTTTGCAAGCCAAAATTCATTCAGGATTTTAGATCTTTCTAGATCTTCAGGATTTTAGATCTTTTTACATTATTATTAATGGCGAGCACAATAATCTCCTTCCAACACGAGTCAGGTGTGTTTCGAATTCGAGATCTTTGGCTCTGATACCACTTGTTGGAGTCATGATTGCAGTTACACCAAAACCCGAAGGTGTTAATAAACAGACACATCGCTAATGTTAAGCACATGCCACGAAACACACAGATGCGTTAACCTTCTACACTGCCATTAACAAAGAACCAACACAAATAATCACCAAAAATCACTGATTAGTGAGTTTTTGCAATTTGCAAATCGTTGCAGGTCTCGTTCTTTAGCGTGTGCAACAATAGTACCCAGAATCCTTTTATGTCCACTAGGTAGTCTTTCTATGTCCACTACGTAGTCTTTCGTAGAAAGTTATTTTGGAATGGGGACTCCAAAGAAGATTATTTGTTTGACCATTTTGTGGCCAAGATTATCCCGGAAACGTTATCACTGTATCGTATTAACTTTCTACAAACTCCATGACTTACACAGTGTGAGTGCACATCACCCATCAATCAGTGATTAAATTTGGTTAAATTCGAATGGCTGGTCTTATTTTTAATTAGAAGGGTATAAGTTCATGTAATCTTTTCATAATGATAAGCTTTTTAAAAAAATACACTTCTAAGTTATAACAATGTATTATCTTTACATTTTATATTTAATCAAATTTGATGAATCTATCTTAAGAATATGTTTTAAAAACTTAAATGACCACATAAGTATGTTTATTCTTTATCATAGACACTTTTGATTTCTACCTATTGTTTTTCATGTGCTTTTGAGACTTATTTGATATATAAGACTTTTTTAGTATAATCAAAATTGAACATCCAATTTAATCAGATTTCGTACAAAAATGTTGATTTATTTTTAAGAGGTAGAATTTTTTTTAGCATAATCAAAATTGAATATCCAAATTAATTAGAGATCTTATTGAAAAATGTTAATAAATTTGAAATTACAAACCTTCGATAACTTTTTTTTATTAAATTTCATCACAAATATATCAACATATTTCATTTGTAACTATAAAGTAAAGATTTAAATTTGAAAACAAAAATTAGGTTTTTCATTGATGTACAGGTAAAATTTAGTTGTTGAGATCACATGTTTTTGGATGCCCTAGGAATTTTTTACGTCTTTGACTTGATCTGTGGCATCAAATGCATACATTTAAATTGACGTTTTGGTGATTTGGGTTGGATTTCACTCGTTGGAATAGAGTAATGCCTAACTTGTTCTGTGGCATTGACTAGATACATTTAAAATGAATTTATGGTGATTTGGGCTAGATTTGGCTTGTTGTTTTTTGGTGATTTGGGTTGGATTTGGCTCGCTGGAATAGAGAAATGTCTGACTTGATTTGTGGCATCGACCACATACATTTAAACCAAATTTCTGGTGATTTGGGCTAGATTTGGCTCATTGTTTTTGGGTGATTTGGCTTGCTGGAATAGAGCAATGCATGACTTGATCTGTGGTATCGACCACATACATTTAAACCAATTTTCTAGTGAGTTTGGCTAGATTTGACTTGCTGTTTTTTTGGTAAGTTTCATTGGATTTGGCTGGCTGGAATAGAGCAATACCTAACTTGATCTATGGCATCAACCACATACATTTAAACCAATTTACTAGTGATGAGCTAGATTTGGCTCATTGGAATAGAGCAATGACTTGTCTGAAAAAAGGACCTTTTATTCCCTATTTATCCATCATGTAAAGCTAAGAAGATACCACATTTAAGTTGTTGTTGTAAACTATACAAAGTTCCATACCTACTCCATCTAAACAAAGGGCGAGCAAATTAAAAAAATGGCATGGTGTGAGTGATTGAAGGACACACCTTGTTAATCATACCTCTCACCTAATATGTGTTATTCTTGACGACAATGCGATGCAACACGCGAAGACCAAAAGCCTGGAGAGTTCGTTTGTGGAGTTCCTTGGTGCCTAGGAGCCTCCTCAGAAGAGTTATATACATGCATGAACTCCATGCAATGGGAGCGGCCAGCTTGGTGCCTCTATACAAAAACATTACCATCCCTCTTATGATATTCTTCTCCTACGCTCAATAATTTCTTCTCTTATTCTCAACAATGATGGAAACATTTTTTAGTAAATTAATTTTTTATGCCTTCCACATATCCTCCTGCATGTTTGAGGTACAATGTTACACTGTCATGAACGACTTCCATGATGAGAGTTTTGTCCTTGTAAGAATATTCACCTGAGGTATATAACTCTGCAATTGCCTCATCAAATTCCTGTTTTGCAAGATTACAGACTCTTTTTAGCAAATTCAAAATCTCACAGTAAAACATAGAGAAGTTAAGAGTCAATCCTTTCCTAATAAGATGTGTTGGATCTAGATTTACTGCAACAATACCTCGCATAGACTTGTAAGCAATCAAAGTGTTCTCAATGGCCTCCTTTCTCTCAGCGGCCTCCTTCCTCTCAATGCCTTTCTTCAACTCCGTAAGGTATTGATGGTAATCACACTTCATCTTGAGATATAAGACCTTAGCCTCGGGCGCAGTGGAAGAAGGGATGATATGGGAGTTGAGGAGGTGGAGAATCCCTTCAAAAATCTTGGAAAGCTCTACTTCCAACTTGGCCTTATATTCCCTGATGACGACCGCATTCTCATCATTTCCCCTACTCTCCTCCTTCTTCTCAATGGAGGAGATGATCCTCCATCAGGCCTTGCAAACATCGATCATGTTCTTATAAGCAATAGATAGCAAGTTGTGGTCCTCCACTGTGAGCTCCTCCACCTCCATGCCTTTGGTCACTTTCTCCACAAACTCCACCATCTCCTAATAGTGCTCTGCCTGCTCATCCAACTTTGCAATGTATAAATTCTCCTCCCGCAATGAATCCACCATCATCAATTCCGCCACTTTTGCACAAATCTTAAGAACCTAAATTCACCTTTAGATCATCATGAAATGGCCACTGCAATGAAGAAACACACTAAAATTGCATAACTAAGAACTATGACTGGATTTTCTGTGAAAGAAACAACACTAGACAATGAAGAGAAGTACAGGGGAAGTCGTTGAACAGTCATAGGAATTAATTACAAAATCATATGACTTCGAATTAATTGTCGAAACTGACAGTTGAAATGATTGTTGAATGAATTTAACTTGTCTTCTAAGTAACTACCGGAACCGATCGTTCAAACAATGGTTGCATACAATTTTAGGAATGACATAAATGCAAGTGCAACCAAAGGTCCAATGTCCAAAAATATCTAGAAATTTATTCGATCGGTAGCAGCCCTTCAACGGACGTTTCCTCATATTATTTAGATTTTTTAAAAACCAGTTAGAAATAAAAACCTGCATTTTTTTTTACAGACAATTTTAACATCGCCCTTCTCAGATGTGCTAGACCCCTCTGGACAGGATATGACATGTTCAATTTTGAGCAATGGCTGCAATGGGTACGGTGTTGTTCGCTAAGGCCACAATATCTTGCGTGGATGATGAAATTTGCATGAAACTTTGGTGAATTTTTTTTAAGAAATCTAGTCTTGGGAGTGTTTGAATCATTTATTTGATGGTGGAAATGGATTCAGCACCATCAAGAACTCTTAGGGCATCCAATTATCTGGAATCTGTGATTGCGGACATAAGTGTCCTCCCTAGGTCCGGTGGACTGACCAAGAACAACAAAAACTAAGGACTATAATGTATTCCTTAAAGTAAATGGACAAAGGGATGAAGCCTACCTGGAATCTATCACAAGCTTCGTTTCTCTCTTGGTTTGTACGCTCCAATCCTAGCTCTGATCACTTTAATTAGAAGTTTCACAATCAAACAATAGAAGTCAAAGATCTATGACATCTATGTAGCATAATCCAATCACTTCATTCAATAGATCAACATGGTATTTAAATACATGAAATCATAACATCACGTATAGGAAAATAGTGTACTCCTTGTATTAATAGAAATGGAGAGAGTTACAACCAACTATAGAGTTGATCTTGTAGAAGAGCTCCTCCAAGTTGACTTGTCCTTCCATGTCACAAAGTATGCCTATATGTCACCCTAATGCATGGAATAATGACTCACAACATCAGCATGAGGGTAGAATCTATATCCAAAAGGCAACCCCTAGCTTGTGGATGGTAGTGGATATTGTTATGGCCTAAATCTACCTCAGGCTAAGAAAGGTAGGTCTAGGGTAACATCAAACCACGCTTAACCTGGTAGCTAGCCCTACCAGGTCGAGAGAGGGCTCTCTCCTTGTAAATCTCAGGAAAATATAGAAAATGAGACTTGAGATGACTGATGTAAAGACTAATTTTAGGCTAGGTATATGCTCAGACAAGTTTGATTGAGTTTTATATTGGTTGCTAGATCAAAAGTGAAAGGCAGTTTTGGGTCCGGGGAATGGACTCAATCTTGCAGAGGTTTCTGTGGGGCGAGATAGGAAAATGCTTTAGTACTTTGAAATTAATTGAAATGGAGAGTCTTAAGACTGATGAGGAGTTGAAGAGGACATGAAAGTGTCATGAGTCCTCTTCAAACTATTGAAAACATGTAAAACCAAATAAACCTTAAAGTAGAGCACTGCAACATCAATGAATTCCACCTTTATACTTGATTCATTTAGTTAAGCTGAAAAGAGAGAGATGATGGCACACATAAACACATGATAAACTTGAATCACAGAAGGAAAAACAATACTAAGTCACCTTGCCACAAGAATCCCACAAAATGCTGCAAACCCTAGTTTATTTCCTTGCCAAACTGTAGAGATGAATGTACAACAATGCTCAAAGCATTCACAAGAATCCAACCTTTACAAATGACTGAAAAAACACATGATATAGACCTCCAAACCACCTGTGCTATCCATCACGGGTCGAATCCATGAGAAGAGGGGTGGTTTCAACCATATCTAATCTAGGAACACAAAAATAGGTAGTGGAACAACTTGCCTCTAAAACCTAGGAAACTGATTCATTCAACTTTAAACCACCTACAACTTATGTATCTACCTTATCACGCCAATTTTCATCATTTTTACATCATAGTATATCAATTTACATCATTTTAGCTCATGGATTTGACCATAAGAGAGAAAAAGTCAAACTAGAAGAAAACTAGGCGAAAAACATAGTTTTTTTAGCAAAATTGGCACTTTTTCATCCTGTGTGTAGTGCCACTTTTTCTGTTCATAGCACTTTTTCCTAGCTGAATTTGGAGGCCTTCCCCTTCACCACATTTGCTACACGTGGGCTTGTTGGAAAGGCTTGTCTCTATAATTTCTAGGACAAGTGGAATTTTTGAATTTGGTGTCCATTTACCCCTCCAAAAATCAGTTCTCCCAACACTGCTTCCTGTGTGACCAAAAAGTGGCAGAAAGGGCATTTTTGAGGTGTTTTTGACCCTTTTGGAGGCCCAAAACTTGTCAAAATTTCCTAGTAATTTCTGGGCATGCATAATTTTTCATGATAAATCCAAAAAGGTAATTTTTTCCTCCAGAGAAGGTCCCTATCAAAAGCAAGCACGAGGTGGCGCTACACACCTGTCGGAAGAACCTGTTTTTTCCTTGAAAAATTCAAAATTGCAAAACATTTTGTCAAATTTCTTGAAATTTGTCATGAGCGATTTTCATCAAGTACTATGTTGGGCCAATGAAGCTTTAGCCAAGATCTTGAGCTTATCTTGCTCTTTCTTGCTCCTCAAAGTCTTCCTCAACTTCGCTTTTAGGCTCCTTATCCTTGTTTTGCAAATCTTGTTTCGTGCCAAATAGTGATAATCCACGTGTCGTAACATCTTTTTCTCCTTGTTGGATTTCTCAAGTAGCTTCTCCAAGTGCATATTTTCCCTCTCTAGCCAAGATTCCCGGTCAGCATCAATCTCCTACTCAAGCAGTGTCAATTTGACTTTCCTCCTTTTTGTTGCTTGCTTGTTTTCCCTTATGGTTTGTAGCTGCATGATTGTCTTATTATCCTCCAACTGCTTGTTCCATTGCTCAAGGTAATTTATGATCCACTTAGCTCTTTCAAGGTTAAGATATAAGTCATGGATGTCAACTTGTTGTTCTTTGATGATCTCCTTGAGGTTTGAGCTTTGGAAGCCCAAATTAGTATCCTCATCCTGAATCAAAATGAAATTTCTCTCCTGACCTTCAGAAGGCCCTTCATCATGCAATGGTTGTTTCCCTTTATCCTGTACCTGCTTTGCTGAAGAAGAAGGCAAAGCCCCTTTCACCCCGGGTGAAGATAGCATTTGCCTATGGTCTGATGAAGGAAACGAGACCCCTTCCACCCCAGGTGGAGATAGTACTCGTTTGGCAGCTGCAAATAATCTCCTTGTGCCTTTTTCATAAGTGACAAATACTGGCACACCTGTAGTTTGAGTCTCATGAACCTCTTGCTGATTTGAAGGCCCTCCTTCCTCTTGAAATACTGATGGGGTCACTTGAGGGCTTTTGAAAACCTCATGTGAAATGAAAGCATCCCATGAAACATTCAACAAGCTCAGCTGATGCAAAACAACAATCTTGATCAATGAAAAGTGATAAATGCTATTGAACTGTTGATGGAGAGGTTTTCTTTGCATCAATGTAGCTATTTTCTCAATATTTCTACATATGAAATAGGGGAGGTTCATCATCCTCACTCTAGTGAAATGCATCAATAATCTAACATGATAAGTGTACAAGCGAGAAAATCTCCCTTCACAGCTGAAGTATTTGATAATGAGCTTCATGAGTGGAGCATAAGTGTCCTGTAGGTATTTGAAAGGAAAGACCCTACTGATTTGCTTTTGATAACTAGCCTTGATATAAGGCTCATAATGCTCTTTGCCCACAAGCTGTCCTTTGTTCCACTGTTCACCCACATTTGGAATACCTATTGCTTCAGCTATAGTTTTAGGTGTTAAAGTGAAGGAAACACCTGCTAAGTTCACCTAGCCATTTTGAAGATGAAGGACAAATAGTCTAGCAAGTTCATGGTGGTATTTCACCCTTTCCACCATCTCACAAAATTGGTAGCAAGACTGATGTTTGAAACATGTTACTGCAAGGGGACAAGACAATAACTCTATGCATGTGGTGGGCTCCTCCCGGATGTGTTTTCTTCCTTTATGTGGTTTTCTTGGTGCATGAATATCTTGGGAGGAATCACTCATAGTTTCCTCATCCCTTTCATAAGCTGAATCTGTTTCCATATTTGCCACTGTATGGTGTAAAATGATGAGTATGAAGAGATTTTATTTCAAGAATAGGTGACTACTGTTTGATGAGTGGGACTGATGAGTGGGATTGATGAGTGGAGGATTTTGATGTTGGCTGTAGGGTTATTAGGGAGTGATATGGTTTTGGGAATGAGGATTAGGGTTTGGGGAATAGTGGGAATTAGGTGTTAGGGTTTTAGGGTTTGGGGATAGAGGGTAGGATGAGTGTAAATGAGAGAGGGAAAGGGAAATAAAAATTAGGGAAATTCAGTGGAGAGGGATGGGATATGGGAGAATTATGTAGGGGAGTAAAAACAACAAGAATGACAAATTACAAAACCCTAGACAGTTTTGCAATGCAACTGTGCAGCAAACTAGGGTTTGATTTTTCACCTATCAAAACACCATCAAGGGGGATAAAATGTTTTGCAATGGCAAAATGGGAGGTTTTACTTACTTGAGGAATGATATTTGCAAGATTTTGGAGCTTGAGAAGGTCGTTTGAATGAAATTTTGGCTTGGCAGACTGGTGCACCGCGCCAACACCCAAGTGCACCGTGCTAGTTCAACATTGTATGCAAATTCTGTGCCTGGTGCGCCGTGCCAATACCCAGGTGCGCTGCGCCAAGGGAAATTTCAAAGTTTTTTTGCAATTTCTCTCCTTTCGCCTCAAAAACGTGATTTTCTCTTGTTCTCTCTCTCTTTTAGCACAAATGAAGTCTACAACACAAGGAGCACTTTATATACCTTTTGACTTTAATTTTTCATTTAGAAAACCCACTTTCTAAAGTTTTCTTTTTCACTTTGTTCTTTAAAAACTTTGTTTTGCAGTTTGGCTCTCTTTTTGACATTTGATGGACTAATGCTTGGATTTTCTTATCTCTTTTGCAAGAGTTGGAGTGCAAGAGTTTTTCAAGGTGACCCAAGGCTGCAGTTCTGAACTTATTACATATAGGAAAATTAAAATTACATGAAATTTTTATACATAGAACATAAAACTCTGTTTTTCCTCAAAACAGGGTTTTGAGGAAAAATCAATTACTGAGTATATCGCTATTGAAATTTTGATGCTGAGACCTTATTAGACCTCCTCATGTGCCTACTGACCATTATTGAGCTTTTACATGACTATGGTGACAAACCTTAGACCTAATGAGACCTAAAATCCTAAAAATGGCTTTTGCAAATGTACAGACAAAAGATGACTGTAAATGACTTGAACTTGTGAAAATAGGCCAGTCGGTAAAAACCATGAGGGAAATGTGATAATATGCCACTACCATCAGATGATCCATGATCCTAATGGAATGCAGCTGATCGGATGAGACCCCTAGAATGCATGCAAAAAGAGAATTTTGATCATTGATGGAGGGATGAATATACTGACACCAACAGATATATTGAAGAGGATGGTAGGTTAGGATGAGCTCAAGAGATAAGGGGTGAAATATCCAAAGTAGGATAGAATACAATTCACGAATTTCATCTGAGGTGAATGGTTATGGAAAATCCTGCAAACTTCTGGAAAAGGAAGTTTCAAGATTATTTTTATTTTTCGCGAATTTCTAGAATCAACGCACCCCTAACAAGGGGAAACCTGATCATGATCAACATAAGTCCAAAGAAGGCCAAACTATTGATGAACGTAGTGTCTCAAGGCAACATGGTGTGTTGGGCCTTAAAATCACTGAAATGAAGCATTTAAGGGCATAAATTTAGGGATTAGGGAGAGTCATGCTTAAGGCATTATGAAATGATGATGAAAAGGGGTAAAAGTATGTTGATTGATCCAGTTAACAAGCTTATTGACCATATGTGACAAAATGGCCTATAGCAGATTTCCCCCTAAAGCACAAAGTTAAAAATAGCAACTGATGAGTGAAGTTCTTTACTTTGTGACAAGTCGGGATCAAGGAAAATCAATGAGATAATTATCTATTACAATACATTTATATCATGATATCTCTGCTGAGGGAGGCATATCCATGCTCAACATATAAGCTAACATTACATGTACAATGATCAAAATACACGTCAACTGATGACAAAGGGTGGACCAATGATTGGATGATTGTCTGTATGATCATGGCCATCATACCTGGTGATTTTGTATTAATCCTGAAATTGTAGCCCAGATGGTTGGAACTATATTCGGGGTATTCTATCTCTTTCACATGATCATCCAATGTACAAGTCTAACCATGTGAATCAATGAGTTGGAGTTGAACATGGTAAACACCATTTGATTATTGGCTAATGATGTAAGTTGTTAACTGATGCGAGAGAAACCACCAATGATGTTAATGTCTATCAAGGTACTACAATACAATTCATATGGTGTGAATGAATGAGTTGAAGTAAAACACCACGCAGAATATGTCGTTCAAAGTCCAATGATGTAAACCTATCGTCAAGAGCAAGGAAACTTGCCATTGATGTATGCAAGCACCAAGGTACTGAAGGGTGAGTTTCTAAGTCGACATCCTGGATAATGAGTTGATGTCGACAAGAAGCGACTCGTCAAAAGAGGGCCTTGATGTACCCCTCATCAACGACACGAAACAAGTATCATGTTTTGAGAAAGAATGATGATGATATGGAACTGGATCAAGAATGAAATACATGGAATGAAGGCTTAAGATTATTGTAGCAAATATCAAATGAATGACTTCTCTTGAACACACTGGCAACACTAAATAGAGTTGGCAGCATTGACCCAAAACTAAAAATGGAGGCTTTGAAAAGGTATGATGAACCAAAAGACAAGCATATTTCCCAAACCAATATCCATGGAGATGAAGTGAAGAGTGTCATGTTCAAGAGAGGCTCACTGCCACTAATAAGTCGAGTACCCCATTTCCCCAATTTCCCCAACCATTGTTGGTAAGTACCTATTTATTTTTGACAAGATTAAGGAGGATAACATATGCTCAATTTTTAAGTCCATCCTTCAGATGAATCCCTCCGAGTATATTTAACAAACCCTAAGAAGAAGTGGCTTGGTCTTGTCATGGTTGATGAGTCCATCATTGTTTGATGTTTTAACAATTCCATTGAAGGTCAAACTCAATGTTTTTTTCATGTTTAGAGAGTTTGAAAAGAGGTGAAAAAGAAATTTCCAAATGTTCCTTCTCGTAAATAGTCTCTTGAGGCCGAAAAGGTAAAAAATGATACTCAGGAGAACCTCTTAGCCATGTTCAACTAAGATATTCCTTTTTCATAGTTAGTTCATCTCAATCTAGAAAAAGGGTTAAACTTATACTATGTAGACATATTTTCATTTACTTCAATGAATTCGAAAAGGCAAATGTTTGACAATATTTTCATATTTTGGGAGTCTGAAAAGAGTTGAAAGAGGATTCCAAGGGGTTCCTTTTTCATGAGTTTACAGAGCCCGAAAAAGTGATAAAAGTATGTTCTTCGGTTAAAATTATTTGTTCAAAACACGACAAAATCCATGAAACAATTGTCAACCTACTCAGAACAACAACAAAAGATTAAAAATACTTGTTTCATGATAAAATTGAATCATAACTAGGTCAAAACATCAAATATGAATAAAATAATGGAAAAAGTGGCCATAAGTAATCAAAATGACATCTCATTTTTACCATTTCACATTTACCTTCTAATGTTATAGTTCTAATTAATTTGTGCCCTCCATATTTTGCAGTTGATTGTGATCAATCTAGTGGATCATTTCAAGCGTTGTCACTTCCAGGTAAGAGCTAAAACCTTTCTCTTTCATTTCATGGTTCCATTTTGTGATTTCATGCATATTTTTTGGGTTTTTGAGGGTCCTAAGGCTCAAATATTTTTCCCCTGGATCAACACACCCTCCTAAAGTCGAAAGGAGCATTGGTCCTAGTCAAAATGTACTAGAGCATTGTCTCCCTTTTAGGGGGTGTGTTGGGGCACAATTATGTAATGTATTATGCTAGTTCCCTTCAAAATTTGTCAAGTTATTTTCATGGAATTGATCCTAATGATTCTCCTTATGATGTTTCAAGACTTCATTGGAACAAAATGGCCTTACTATGGAGGGAAAGAGAACATGAAGAAGATGATATGAATGCAGCAAATCAACCTGCTACCATTCAGGAGCTAAAATTTGCGAGTTACTGAAATTATTTTGGCTTCCTGGTATGAGGCAACAAATGGAGTTTCTAGAGTATCTCATTAATTCAAGTTAAGAGCACATATGCTCGAGATAAAGGTAGAGGACATATATTTTATGACTGGTTTATCTATGAGAGGTTTCCAGGTCTCCTTCTTAGGTGGTAGAAGGGGTGGACAAATAGTCAAGCACAATATTGCCACTCAATCTATACCTCGAGCCTAGCCAATTAGGGATGGAAAAATAACATAAAATATGTGACCCAATTTCCTTTAAGAATGATCCCAGTCATTATTTCCAGATTTGGAAGCTCTACACTTCATGTAGTCAATAGGTAATACATGCAATATGCCCTATAATGCATGGAGCTATTAATTTTCAATTGGAGCAAGGGAGTGTTGGTCAACATGAAAGAATAATTGACTAATGTAAGAGGTGGAAGATTGAAATATTTTTGCTATGGTTCAATCTTGATCTCATTTTCCTTAGAATGGATTCCATTGCTATAGCCTCAACATATTACACTTGATGGCACTGATTTGAGAGTTTCACAGATGAGGAGGTGGATAGATATTATGTCCCGACATGCAAGTCCATCAGCGATCATTTTCTCACAAGCCTTCATTAGAAGGCTACATAGACAATTCATTATGATAGGTGATTATCGATATGCAGGGATGGATTTTCATGGAGACTCTAAGCTCATGCTTCCTAAGGGTGAGTAGTGGAGTGCTATGGGTACGACATTTCAACCATTTTTATATTTTAAGTTTTACAATTTTGTGTGTGTTTTTAAATGTATCCCAAATTAAGCTATTGATTTTTTCATGTAGATATTGGACCTATTTGACCTATAGGTGCTTCATATCTCCATCGTGCCAGAGATTCCATAACAGGCAGTAGCACCATTACATTTTAATGCAATAGGACGAGATGTAGTACAAGATCTTAATGTATCTGAGACCGCACCACATGGAGGGGCTAACACATGGGATATATGAAACCACAGTCAACCAACTTCCTATTCAACTTTAGCAACACATTATTGGAGTGCTAAATCATATTGGTTGGCTACTGCGCAAGATAGATCGTGTAGTGGAATGTTATTATGAGCACTATGGTTAATCTATTAGGCAATTTTAGCCATATTTGCATGTAGTTTTTGACATGATAGGTCATGTGGCCATATGTGTCTCGAACACAAATTTTGTAAAACCAAACCTTTATATATAAAACTATCTTCAGTGTTTATTAAGTTCCTATTATTACTTTAAATGGATGTGATATGTATTGAAATCTATTTACATATGTCTCAAATCTCTATCTAACACACGATTAGCTAGCATATCTGTCAATTTGTTTAGATTTCTAAAGATGTGTTGATATTGGATGAAATCAAAGTGTCTTTCTAGAAGGAGAACCCTAGAGAACATGCAAATAATAGTTAAACTTCTAACTGAGTGGACAATAGATAATTGTAGTACTACAAGTTGTGAGTCAAGTCTGATGACTAAATGGTGGATACCATGTGAAATAACATCAGACAAAAGCTTGACCATTGCACTATACTCAACGATGTTATGGGTAGTGTGGTCGATACAAATCCCTCATAGACTCACTAACTCTCCATTTGGAGCAAAGATAACCCATGTTCCAGAAGGTAGGTTATGAGTACTACGATTAGAACCATCATAAACAACATATCATTCAGAGGATACCAACATCTGCAACCCAAATGTAAATGAGATCAACATAATCCATAGGAATATCTGAAGAGACACACCACAAACAAACTCAACACACCTATATATAGTATGTACACAGTGCACTATGCAAGCAATCAAGCATAGTATTTTTTAAGGTAGAACCCATTTCTAGGTTGTGCTAGTGGAACTCCATCAAAATCAACTAGCTTATAGGCCCCTTTAACAAGGACATTATTGGGAATGTATGGACCTATCTACATGGGTTGGAACTTTCTTGATCCTAATTTATGAGATTCTTGGTCGTATAGAAGGACAAGATCTCCTTCTGAGAAGACACGAGGCTTGAAACTTTTGTCATATTGTGCCTTGAAACTTTTCTTATAGACTTCATTAGCCATAGTGACATCTCACCAAGTCTCATCTAAGTGCATCAGATGTAATAGACGTTGCTCTTCTACGGAAGTGGTAGGAATAAGTTCTACAACAAGTTTAAGTGGTGAAATTTCACATTCAACCGAAAGGATAACTTCCCGTTGACAGTGTTGGACCCACCAACATGTCAGAGGATCTCCCTAGTAAGAAGTCCCAATTAGACCTCAGACCGTTTGGTGTAGGAGTCCCATCAGTGGGTCGTACGGTAATGCCTTGACCACGGTTTTTCACAAAGGCAAGTAAGTTGTGCTTGTTGGTAGCAAGGGTGTGACAACTGCAGTAAGTGAAGGAAGGTGCATGAGAGGTTCTAACACACTCACAGTGAGGTGAGTGTACCCCTTTGAAACCTATAATAGTATGCAGATTGGAAGGGAACACACGAGCAAATATGCATCACAACATGGAAGGCAAGTTAGCGAACAATCCAAAGTGATGGTTAAACCAACAACACATTTCAGAAAGATTCATACATAATTAAACAGAATAGTCTATACATGCATGCGTAAGAAAACAAATACATATGCTATTTAGAGTAAACAAGATAGCTGGAATAAAATACAATATATGCATGAAACATGTTGCCTCTTTTATATTAAGAAGTGTAAGTTCTAGTCATACAATACATCCATGTACAACCACTAGTTCCGATAGCGGAACGTTACAGCCACAACCGCTTGCTCCTCCAAAGAGATATACTAGCTCTACATAGTGGAGAAGCCAAGGCACGTTACAATACTATCCAAGCTCTCTCAAAGATAGTCTTATGGGAAGCTTGGGTGACCAAAAGCCTTTACAATGAGTTATGTGGGACTATTTATAGCAAAGGGTGGGGTGACCCTTGACATTCCACTTTGTGACAGTTCATCTACCCTTATGACTCTTCATCTACTTTGGGACTCTTACATCTAACTATCGACACTTGAAATTACACTTGACAAGACATTGCATTACAATGCACATGCACCCATGTGAGACAAAATGACTTGGGCAAGCCATGCAAGACATCGCTATGAATTAGACAACTATTTGAAGACCAACTCTTTGACATCCTCAGGGTGGTCAACAGTAGTGAACTAATGCCAAGATCGGTAGTCTGCGATGGTGTTTGTGTACTCTAAGGTGACATATTTTTGCAACCTAACTCTTGCCTCCATAGCATCCGGGTACACTACTTGGGCTCCTATGTACAACTTTTTTTATAGCATGCGCATCATTGTCTTCAGCACAGCCGGACCAACAACATACTTGTGTATGGCATCTGCACTAATCGACAAGTCTGGGCTAGTGGCTATGCGGATCAATTCGTCAAAGTACGAGTCAAGCTCTACTCGAACTTGTGCCTTTTTCTTCACTTGGGTAAGAGTCACAATAGATGGGATGGCATCTACGAGCACAACAACATCCATACTCTTGAATACACATGCATGGGAAGTCTATAGAAAAGTGATGAGCTGTGGGAGCTCTTCATAGTTCTGGATTTGACTCCAGATGCATGGCTTCAGCTTGACTACTCTAGGCTTCATCATCATCATCGTCGTTCTCTTTTATCACATCGTCGCTGCCATCCATTGAGACGATTGCCTTATTCATGGTACCAAACATGGAATACAATGCCCGTGTGACTACGTCAAGGGACAATGCTTCATCCACTATTGCCTTCTTCAATTCTGCTCGGGTGGATGCTGTAACCAATTCTCATCCCTACTTGGCTCTCTATATCTCCTTCACCATTCGCTCGTTTTCAGCTATCAAAAAGTGAACACTCGAGCTAGTGGATTCGGAATATGATCTGGTAGCATCAACCAATGCTGTTGGATGTTTTCACATGTTAGACATGATCACTCATTCCTCAAACTGTGCAAGAGATGTATGATCTTCCGAAGTTGACACTCTACGAGATTGAACAACTCTATGTTGAGACTTCTCGAATGAGATGTTGTGTATCTCTCCTTTTGGCTAATCTCCAAGGATATCATTGTCTCCTTGCTGTCTTGGGACTTGCTCGTCTTGTGGATGCGGTGAAGTGTAATATTCCTAATTAGCTATGGCTAATTGGAATATTTGATTTTGTTCGATTTTTTCCTTCTATAGTTATTTGTAAATAAAAAGTGAGGAAGGGGGAACAAAACTCACTTTAGAATAAAAATTCACTTCCTAGGTAGCACAATGTTGTGACTTAAGGGGGAACTAAGGGGGCCAAAGGGGGATGCATAAATGGGGCCCACGCAGACACATGGAGGGACTGCGCAGGAGGGAAGGAACACATGGCAAGAAGGGGATCACACAGGAGAAAGTGAGCCTAGGAATTGTGAGAGGCAGAGGCTATAAAATAGAGAGGAACCCCCTCATTTGGGATCATTCTGGTTATGAGCATTTGTGACAGTCATTTCGACTTAGAGCACACTGGCTGTTTAGCTAGTCTGCAGCACTGTTTAGTGCAATGAGTGTCTCCGTTTGGAGATCTCACCCTTAGCCCCGGGGAACTTTGAGTGCCTGCTCGAGCAAGGTATTTCCATTGGCATTCCAGTAGTAGATTCATCAGCATTTCAGTAGCAGTTTCATCAGCGTCTTTGAGGAACTACGCAGAACCCCCAAGCGGGGTGATTTTCGGGGGTTGGCCATTTTAGAAAATATTTCTGGGTTTTTCTGGGTTTTTTAGTAGAGTCTAATTCCAGAGTTTCAACATTTTCTAAGGAGGGGAGCAGCCCCAAATCCTCATTCGATTTCCAGCAGCAGCAATAGCACGACAGTTTCCCAGCAACTGGGACGTAGATCAGTGTGAGGACATTCCAGGAAATATTTCTGGGTTTTTCTGGGTTTCTTGAGTAGAGCCCGAATCCAGAGTTTTAGCTTTTTCTGAGGAGGGGGCAGCCCCAAATCATCATTTGTTTTCTAGCAATAACAGCAACACAACAACATCATCCACACAGAGAGGCCATTCTTGTTATTCTGAGAGTATTTCTTCAATTGCCTTGTGCAAGTCAAGGCATCATCTGCCTAATCACCTCTTGTACTCATTTATTTCTCAGTATAATAAAATGGCTTAGCATTTCCCGTTGCATTTCTTGTGTATCTCTTTATGGTTTATTTGATATATATAGTATCATTATTACTTGTATCTCTATGATCATTCTCGACTATTATACCACTTGTGTGTTTCTATTATACTCTTAGACAGAGTCTGGAAAGGGCCAGGTAGCCTCCGGATCTTGTCCTCTTTTTAGAGGCGACATATCTGGTAAATTCCCTCCCAGTCCATCTCTGGTTGGGGTTTGCTTGTGTTTGGGGTATATTCTTGATATGGGATATTACATGAAGCTGGTGGGTCGACCTCTTGGTGGTGAGGCATGAGGTTGATGTCTTGCTCTAACTCTTGTCGCTCCATATTCGTATCCATTTGTTCAAGCGCTTACTCTATCTCCTTAGCAAAGTCTTGCTCCTGCGATGGTTCACCCTTTTTGCCTGATGCTGTTGTAGATCTAACCCAGAAATATATGATAACAGAAATAAACCCAAGAATAACAAGATAGAAATAGATAGAAATGCTTCTTTATTGATATCAAACCCTTAGGGTAGGGCAACACCATAAATTCACTCCTTAAGGAAGGAGAACACTCCACAAGCCATATGCCTGTTCATACAATAATCCTTCTCTATCTCCCATGTGGAGTCTCAAGCCTCTATATAGGCCTCATACATACAATACCATGGGTCATTACCATGGTTCCCTCATACCATCAACTAATACCATGGGCCCATTACATTATTATTAACTACTTGTGGTCCCTTACATGACATGGGTTAACCACCTTATTTATTACTATGGCCCATCCCATTATTACATTATTACCTTGGGTACCTCCCTTGTTACCCCATATTATCCCCCCTAGGTATATAACATTCCACCTCCCTAAGCATGTTTCGTCCTCGAAACATGGGAAGAACACAAATAATAAGATCTACTCAAAAGAGTAGTCCACTGATACCATGCACATGCATCTAGCCATCCAAGAGAAAGGTGAACCCTCGATCTCGCTGGTGCCTCGCTCGCTTGAGATGGAAGTTGACCATGGCAGCTCTTCTGTGTTGATGTGTAGTAGGTGGATCTAGGCTCGTTGCTATCCATCATACGGGGGTTGTCGTCCTTGTGGCTAGTTGGTTGCCATCTTGTTGGTTGTTTTCTTGCGGGGTGATGTGGGTGATGATATGTTGAAGTTTTAACCCACGGTGTCTTTTTCTTTAATTCACCCTGCTGTGGTGCTTGTTGTCGTGGCTTCTTTTCTAATATGACTTCAACCACTGAACCCTCATCAGATGTGTCAGCACCTGTTACCTTTTCGGCTTCAGCCTCTGTTTGTGTTTGATTGTCGACCATCAACTGCTCATCATCTGATATGTCAGTCACTTGAACATCTTCTACTTCAGCCTCCATGTGCTCTACCTGTTTATGGATGGAAATATCCTGTAATGTAATTTTCTTCTTTTTATACCATAGCTTCAGGAATTTCTTTTGCACATTAATATTGATAGTACCCACGGATTCCATCCAAGGATATCCCAAAACAACATCCATATTATCCATCTCTGAAGCATAAAAGTCACCATGCAACACATATTTATCCATAGAAATCTTCAAATCCTTGTACACTTGAACATCCTCATTATCAACCTGTGTATGTTCAATTTGTTTTGCTGGGACTTGCAATTTTTTTGCCAAATTAACACTGATAAAATTATGTTTACAACTAGGATTGATAGAAACAATGATCTTCTCTTTCTGAAGCAATCTATGAATCTGCAATAAGGATATACCAGTAGGAATTAACCCCTTATGTGTCTCATTCTCCTTTTTCCTAGCCCGAAACCATTTGTCCAAAAAGACTTTTTCAAATTCGGCATCTGAAATTTTGTTCAACCAGTCGTAGTTAAGTAATAAATTCCATTTTTGAGCCTCACCTCTCATATTAGACAGCATTTGAAACTTCCAAAATGTCCCACATGTTGTCCCATATGTGGACTTGTATCTTTGTATGAATTCTTCAATAGTAGGACCATCATCTTTTCCTGTAAAATATAGAACCTTGCTAGAAGCCATGAATGGTTTGGAAAAAAATTCACTTACTTGGCGAAAATTTGAAAATGTCACAGTTTCGTCAATATTGCTCAGAATCTCTATTATAACCTATTTTTGGAAATGGAACAACCATTCTGCATCTTCCCATGTGATAGAAATCCTGATTCAGACACTGGAATTTCAGATCTGCGCTACTACTCTCCCGCCGTCACCCAAAATTTCTGAAAAAAGAGCTGATTTTAAAGCAGCGATATCTCCCTCATCCAGACTCCGATTCAATTGATATTTTTTTTGAAATTAAGTGTTTTTTCACAAAGCTTCTAGATCTACAGTTAGATTTTGCAGATCTTCCACCAGGACATCCAGATCTGTGCCGCAAACTCGCTGCCCTGAAAAATTCTCTGCAACCCCACTGATTTTTAAATCAGCGATATCTCCTGCATCCGGACTCCTATTCAACCGATTTTTTTTGAAATTGGGTAATTTTTCTCAAACAATTCAGATCTACAATTAGATTTTGTAGATCTTGCACCAGGACGTCTAGATCTGCTCCGCAAACTCGCTGCCCTGAAAATTGTCTGCAACCCCACTGATTTTTAAATCAGCGATATCTCCTTCATCCAGACTTCGATTCAACTGATTTTTTTTTTTGAATTCGACTATTTTTGCACAAAGAATCCAGATCTATAATTATATTTTATAGATCTTGCACCAAAATGTACAGATCTGACCTGCAAAGTCACCGCCCCTAAAACCCTTCAAAAAAAAAATAAAAAAAAATAAAAAAATTTCTCCACTGTTTGCCCAAGAAAGCGCTCTGATACCAATTGTTGTAGATCTAACCCAGAAATATTATAGATCTGATATGAAAATATAAGATAATGCAAATAAACCCAGAAATAATATGAAATGATTCTTTATTGATATCAAACCCTTAGGGTAGGGCAACACCATACATTCACTCCTTAAGAAAGGAGAACACTCCACAAGCCATATGCCTGTTCATACAATAATCCTTCTCTATCTACCATGTGGAGTCTCTAGCCTTTATATAGGCCTCACACATACAATACCATGGGTCATTACCATGGTTCCTTCATACCATCAACTAATACCATGGGCCCATTACATTATTATTAACTACTTGTGGTCCCTTACATGACATGGGTTAACCACCTTATTTATTACTATGGCCCATCCCATTATTACATTATTACCTTGGGTACCTCCCTTGGTACCCCATATTATCCCCCCTAGGTATATAACAGATGCCAACTATTTTGATGAGTCCACTACCTATATGGGCATTGTTTCATCCGTCTGCACAAGTCAAGCCCCCTATTGTACCTATTCTTGTTGCACTTCCTTCTCTTGTCTACACATCTCTTATTCCTTTTGGAGTCGCTCCTTCGACTCATACAACTCCTTCCTTGTTTCCTCCATTCTTCATTTCTCTCTTTGCCTTTGCGTGTTTCAATTGTCACGTTGTTGCCTCTTTGCCCCTATAGCCATAACTGCTTTCTCCACAAGTGGATCTACTCAGAACTTGCAGCAGTCCTCTTCCTCCATGCAATCGACAATCTAGCTCTTGCCCTTATCGTGCACTGGCATGTTCATCTCTATTGTTAGTGTTGCTTCTGTTGCTCTCGAGGATGCTGCTTCATGTTTCTTTACTAACCATTCCACAACGAAGATGACCGGTTCTTTGACTATGGAGGATTTGTAATAATATCTACATGGGTCCTCCTCTGCCCAATGACATGCCCCGTGGATCCAGTTGAACTATACTCTCGCGCAGTGATCTTTCATAAGACAATGTGGGTCATACAGATTGTCACTTTAGAGGTCGAATGGATACTTCTTCATCTGTTCTAATTCGACATCGCATGCTTGAAACTAAGTATCTCGTATAACCTGATTTGTAATGGAAGAGCGGGCTAAGGTGCCCTCTACTTCCGCTGCAGCCTAGTTGCCAATCTTGCCAAGATGTGATATGCTACTTCTTGCATGATGAGTATGTCCAAGGAAAGCTTCGATAGAACATCTGGAGGCTTATCCATGTTGTACATTTGTATGAAGGTGCTGAACTAGTGAGGCATACCAATCAGTTATGTCTATCAGTGCCTCCATTTTTGCCTTCAACATGTAGGGTGGATCCTGTTCGAATATCATCTTGTAAATTGGGGTGAAAAAAATATCGGACAACCGTGTGATAACTCCTCTGAAGCTACATTTAGAAAACATCTTACAATAAGTGTTCACAGTAGTCTCCACTAGTGTCCATGCCCACTTCAAGCCCGGGAATTCTTGTCAGGCACAGATTGCATCCAAGATGTATGATCCAAATGGATCCGAGAATGCTCTCTAAGTCTTCATAAACTCTTTAAAAATCGTGCCAAGGATCAAAATATTTTAAAAAGATCAAAGTATTCGCAAGAGGAACACCCTTAGCATGACAGAGAAACACTATCAGGAGGCCCAAGACCCATGAAAATAGAGAAAATGGAGCTATTGGAGGCAGAACAGCAAAATACATAATAGCCGTCAAATCTAGCTGATCAATGGTCGAGATCCGATCAGTGGATCGCTATCAGTAGTGGCTATTGGCGCTTATCAGCGGAACCCACTTAAGAATTGTGATGGCGAACAACGATATCGGTGCTTAACACACATATATGGCGACAGCGATTGGCGGAGTTAATATGGATTGTCGATCAAGTGCGTAGATCGACAGCCCGTATTACGTCACATGATCATTATCGGGGCATTACAAGAGCGCTTATAACGGCCCGGGGTTATTACGATGAGCGATTGCGATATCGCAATCAGAGCGACCCGATGAACCAGACCCGATGGGTAGTTTGGCGATAACGTATATATTTTGAAGTATGGTATGTGGGATTTTACAGTGCTTTTATATGTTCTCGCAGTTTCGTTTGTCAAACGAAAAGTGAAGAGGGAAGAGCCGATGCGATAAGCGACAACGACCAATAGGCAGACCCGATAGAGGAATGAATCATATTTAAGGACTTTTAAAGTCCGATATATTGAGTTTTGGCAGACTTTCTCTGTTAAAACACATTTTGCCTGTGTTTAACAGAGCGCAGCTGTTTCAGGAGTTTCAAAGGCTCGAGGCACTCTAGCATTACAAAATGGGTGGCCACCTCCTCTCTAGGCATTAAACAATGATTGTGTCACATTGAGAGAGGGATTCGAAGTGAACAGAGGCCGGGGAGACCGAGAGACGGGAACATGAAATGAACAGGAAATGCAGTTTTTGCTATAAAGCCATAGAAAGAGAGCACAAGAGGGGGAGGCAGTATTGTAGGCAAATGCCGAGACAGAGTTAGCACAGAGACATAGAGCATTGAGGGAGTCTGTGTACTCATAGAGAACTTGAGAGGTTCAAGTAAGCTCTTGTTATTGTATTCTGTTGTGTGTGAGGCTCAAATAGAGCTCACTATTGTAAAAAGAACTCTGCTTGAAGACATAATAGAGAGGCCACCACTAAAGGCTGGACTAGGAGATGTAGCCTAGGAGTATTCGGTGAACTCCTCATTAAATTTGTTGTGCTATGTGTTGTCTATTATGTTTTGTTTACTGCTTCATTGCCTATGCATTTCGCAATCTTATCGATCCATTGCATAAATGACATAGAGTAATCCATGCACATAAGTCTGTAATACTTTATTATTGTCTTAGATCTCATTATCAGATCAAGTGGTATCAGAGCTTTAGGTTGTTAAGGTTATACAAGCTTGTGTTGGACCATTAGTGAATGATAACTAGGTAAAAGCTTAAATTAGGAGAAGGAGAACTAGTTGAAACTAACCCAGAAATGGGTAGAGTCTATCCTAAGAGGAAAATGATAAAAGAAATCCCCTTGGAATCAGACCCTCAGTTCATGGACAGTTTCATGACCATGAGATCCATGGTTGAAGAAATGTATAGAGAATTTAAGAAAAGTCGAAGTGAAGATTCTTCAACTTCAAAATAAGACAAAGGAACAGAAGAATCTCTTGTAGATGGAAATTCTGAAGGCAAAGGGAAATGAAAAGAGGTTCCTCTATCCACACCTCTTGGTAGCCCTGAAAATACAAAGAAGAAGATATCTTTGATTAAATTAGATGTTAAATTTGATTTGCCAATATATGATGGAGAGTTAAATGCAGAGCAGCTAGATAACTGGATTAGATAGATTGACGTGTATTGCAAGGTGCAGAGCATTGATTCAGACAGGAATAAAATTCAATTGGCCAGCCTACGCCTTGGAGGAATTACCTTGGTATGGTGGGAAGGCAGGACACAAGCTGACTTGAAGGAGCATGGTAAAACTCTTTTTGTCTGGAGTGAATTTGTTTCTGCAATTAAAAAACAATTCTATCCACTAGCTTATATGTAGCAAACTATGATGAGTTGGAAAACTCTTCGCCAATTAAAAGGGAAAAGTGTACAAAGCTACACCCAAGAATTTAGGAAAAGAGCTTTGATTCTAGGCATTTCTTTAGACTCGCCTAAAACTTTGCTGAAGTATGTAGGTGGTCTACATAGTTATTTGAGGCACACCATTCTCATGTTTAACCCTACTAGCATATATGAGGTATCTGTTCAGGCTACCCATCTAGAGGCTAGAGGCAAGAATGTGAACCCAGAGATTGGGGGATCATCAAAACCCACTGCAAGCAAGAAAAAGGAAAAGAGGAAGTTGAAATGGAAAGAGAGGAAGGCCAATGCTATACAAAAGGCCAAACCTTCATGCACTCGCTACAAGAAGGATGGACATGATGATGAACATTGATGGTCTTTGCATCCAGAGTTGAAACCCAAGAAGTTCGATGGCAAGAAGAAGAAGGCTGCTACTGTTGTTCAGAGAGATTTGTGGTCAGACTTAGGTGATGAAACAACCATCACAGCCATAGGTATACAAGGTAAAAATTATGAACCATCTACTAGTAATTCTACCCAAACTATTGATAGTGAAGAAAATGAGAGAAGAAGACATGAGCTTCTTCATATTAGAGTTATTTCCAAGCATCAAAAGATTAATACTTTGTTTGATAGTGGCTCACAAGTAAACTTAATTTTTGAAGCAATTTTAAAGAAGCTGGAATTACTCACCACACCTCATAAGAAGCCATATCCATTGGGTTCGTTATGTGATAAAGCAAAGCTACAAGTGACTAGACAATGTAAACTTAGGTTTGCCATTGGTTCAACATTTGTAGATGAGGTTGAGTTAGATGTAATTCCCTTGGATATATGTCGAATTTTTTTAGGAAGTCCTTACTTGTATGATAGAAAAGCCATTTTCTATAGAGCTGAAAATAAGTATCAACTTGTTAAATATGGAATAGAATATACTGTAAGAGCTCACAGAATCAAAAATAATTATACTCTCATAAACTCAGGGCAGATGAAAAGGATTGTAAATTCATGCAAACAATTTTTACTGATGGTTGTAAAGGAAAAGAAACTCGATAAAACCAATGTATTCGAAGGTTGTGATGCTAAACAACAAGCTGATTTAGAAAAAGTTGTTTCAGAATATGATATCTTATTTCAAGAACCTAAAGGTCTGCCACCCAAAAGGGAAATTGTACATGATATTAATTTGCAGCAAGATGCTCCATTGCCTAACATCGGAATGTATAGGTTATCCGCTTTAGAGAATGCAGAAATCAAGAAGCAGGTACAGGAGCTACTCGAGAAAGGGTTCATAAGACAAAGCACATCGCCATGCAGATCCCCAATAGTGTTGGTGAGAAAGAAGGATGGTTCGTGGAGGATGTGCATTGATTACCGAGCACTGAATAAAATAACGATCAAGAATCATTATCGCCTTCCTTGAATTGATGATCTATTGGATCAACTGAAAGAGGCTGTTTATTTTTCCAAGTTGGACATACGTAGTGCTTACGATCAGGTCAGAGTAGCAGAGAAAGATGCATGGAAGACTGCTTTCAAAACAAAGCAAGGGTTGTATGAATCGCTTAGTTATTCCTTTTGGCTTAACTAATGCTCCTACCAGTTTCATGAGAGTAATGAATGATGTACTCAAGCCTTTTATTGATGATTTTGTAATTGTATATCTAGATGACATTCTTGTATTCAGTAAAACATGGGAATGACATTTGAAGCATCTAAAGTAGACTCTAGATGTGTTGAATAAAAGAAAATATTTATGTTAAATTATCAAAGTGTCAGTTTGGTAAAACATCTTTGAATTATTTGGGTCATATTGTAGGGGGTGGCGAACTGAAGGTAGATCCCTCTAAGGTTGTAGTCATTGTAAACTGGCCTAAACCCAAGTCTGCTATAGGAGTTAGAAGCTTCCTAGGGGCAAAACAATATTGGAGAAAGTTTATTGCTAACTTTTCCTTAATTGCAGCTCCCTTGCATGCTTTGACGGGATTTAACAAGGTGTTTTAGTGGGGAGGCAAACAGCAGAAAGCCTTTGACACTTTGAAAGAAAAAATTAGTACAACACCAGTACTAGCATTGCCAAATCTTCAACAACCTTTTGAGATCAAAACA
The DNA here is from genome assembly GCA_031772625.1 of Pinus tabuliformis. Lineage (NCBI taxonomy): Eukaryota > Viridiplantae > Streptophyta > Pinopsida > Pinales > Pinaceae > Pinus > Pinus tabuliformis. The sequence goes on along the minus strand of CM062817.1, from coordinate 44,376,723 downwards.
AATGTCAGTGATTATGCCATGGGAGCAGTGTTGATTCATTCATGGTAAACCCATATGCTACCATTCTGAGACTTTTAATTCCAGAGTAGTTAATTATCCTACATATGATAAAGCACTGTATGCATTAGTTCATAGAGTGAAGAAGTGGAAACATTACTTAATGGGCAAAGAAACAATAATACACACCGATCATCAGCGACTTCAGTACTTGAACTCACAAACTAAACTGCAGCAGTCAAGACACTATAGATGGATGGGTTTCCTACAACAGTTTCATTTAGTCATCAGATATAAAAAGGGCATACACAATAAAGTTGCAGATATGTTGTCCAAACCAATCATAAATGCATCTACTATACTTAAGCATAACGCAATAATGCATGAAAGCTACATTGAACAATATGTTGACGATATAGACTTTAAATATGTATATGCAGCTTTAAGTAATGGCAAAAAGGTAGAAGAATTGGATTGCTATATTAAGGACTGACTCTTATATCATTTGGGAAAGCTATGCATTCCATATATAGAGAGAATTAACATAATTAGGGAGGCACATAGTTCCCTGATATCAGGGCATTTTGGTGTAAGTAAGATAGTTGCACAGCTACAAAGATACTTCTATTGGCCAAAAATGAATGAAACAATTTCTAGATATGTAAGAGGGTGTACCATGTGTGCTAAAAGCAAGCCCAGCAATAGGAAACTAGGCTTGTACACTCCACTGCCAATTCCTTCCCGTCCTTGGGAAAGTGTTTCCATGGACTTTGTTGGGGGATTGCCAAAATCTAGAAAGAGACATGACTATCTATATGTTATTGTGGATAGGTTCAGCAAAACGTGTATTTTAATACCTTGCAATAAGAAAATTACAGCTGAACAAACAACGAAATTGTTCTTTCAGCATGTCTAGGTGCATTTTGGGTTACCCACTTCCATAGTATCTAATTCAGACTCCCGATTTGTTGGGAAGTTTTGTTCAAGTCTATGGGAATTAATGGACACCAGACTGAATAAAAGCACAACCTTTCATCCATAGACAGATGGCCAAACAGAGGTAGTCAATAGGACAATGATCCATTTGCTCAGGGGTTATTGTAGCAAGAATCCCAAGCTTTGGGATGAACACTTATGTTATGTGCAACATGCTTACAATCGTTCTAAACATTCTTCTATAAAGAGATCTCCTTTTGAGACTTGTTTTGGTTTCATACCAAGGTCTCCCTTGGATTTCGTCTTTGAAAAAGACATAGCAGTTGCTAGACATAGTGATGTGAACAAAGCAACCAGATTCATTGAACAGATCCAAGAAATTCACTAGGCAATGCAGGAACAGTTGAAAAAGAGCCAAGCCAAATACAGGCAAGGCATGATAAACATCGGGTGGAGCACAGCTTCTAAGTTGGCAATCAAGTCTGGCTGTATATCAGCAAGGACATAATGCAAGGTGAAGGAAATAATCTGAAGCCAATAAGGTATGGGCCTTTTAAGGTACTTGAGAAAATTGATGAGAATGCTTTCCACCTTGATCTACCAGGATACATGCACATCTATTCAGTAGTAAATGCATAAAATTTAAGACTATTTGAACCTTCTTTAATTGAAGATCCTGAAGAGCAAAGTCAATTACCTTCCATTGAAGATCTGTTTCCTGAAAACCTTAATGAGCTGCAGGAAGATATAGTTCTAGATAGGAAGGTGAGGACTACACGCAGTGGGGACGTGGAGTACCTTAGAATTGGACTCAAAGGTTCAAAACCCAGCAGTGCCAAATGGATAGAGATTGGTCAAGTGAGGCAGCTGTATCCTCACTTAAATGATGCTTGAAAACCAACTTTTGGTGGTCAAAAAGCCTTTTTCATTGGGAAGGTGTGATCCAAATGGATCTGAGAATGCTCTCTAAGTCTTCATAAACTTTTTAAAAATCGTGCCAAAGATCAAAATCTTTTAAAAATATCAAAGTATTCGCAAGAGGAACACCCTTAGCATGACAAAGAAACACTATCGGGAAGCCCAAAACTCGTGAAAACATAGAAAATGGAGCTAACGGAGGCAGGAACAACAAAATACATAGTAGATGTTAGATTTGGCCGATCAACAGTCCAGATTCGATCGACGGATCACTATCGGTGGTGGGTATCAGCACTTATCGATAGAACCCAGTTAAGAATTGCGATGGCGAACAACGATATCGGTGCTTAACACATATATATGGTGACGGAGATTGGCAGAGTTAATATGGACCGTCAATCAAGCGCGCAGATCGACAACCCATATTACGTCGCAGGATCACTATCGGGGGATTGCAAGAGCACTTATAACAGCCCAGGGGGTATTGTGCTGAGTGATTGTGATATTGCAATCAGAGCGACCCAATGAACCAGACCCGACGGGCAATTAGGTGATAACGTATATATTTTGAAGTCCTGTTTGCGGGATTTTATAGTGTTTTTATATGTTCTCGCAGTTTCGTTTGTCAAACAAAAAGCGAAGAGGGAAGAGCTGATGCGATAAGCGACAACGACTAATAGGCAGACGCAATAGAGAAATGAATCATATTTAAGGACTTTTAAAGTATGATATATTAAGTTTTGGCAGACTTTCTCTATTAAAACACATTTTCCCTATGTTTAATAGAGCGCGACTGTTTCAGGAGTTTCAAAGGCTTGAGGCACTCTGGCCTTACAGAATGGGTGGCCACCTCCTCTCTAGGCATCAAACAATGATTGTATCATGCTGAGAGAGGGATTCGAAGTGGACAGAGGCCGAGGAGACTGAGAGATGGGAACATGAAATGAACAGGTAGCGCAGTTTTGGCTACAAAGCCACAGATAGAGAGCACAACAGGGGGAGGCAGTATTGCAGGAAAATGCCAAGATAGAGTTAGCACAGAGACAGAGAGCATTGAGAGAGTCTGTGTACTCATAAAGAACTTGAGAGGTTCAAGTAAGCTCTTGTTATTGTATTCTGTTGCACATGAGGCTCAAATAGAGCTCACTTTTGTAAAAAGAACTCTGCTTGAAGACATAATAGAGAGGCCACCACTAAAGGCTGGACTAGGAGAGGTAGCCCAAGAGTATTGGGTGAACTCCTCATTAAATTTGTTGTGTTATGTGTTGTCTATTATGTTTTTTTTACTGCTTCATTGCCTGTTCATTTCGAAATCTTATCGATCCATTGCATAAAATGACATAGACTAATCCATGCACATAAGTCTGTAATACCTTATTATTTTCTTAGATATCATTATCAGATTAATGTAAGGAGAAATGTAGATCTCTACTTGCATACCTTTGGGAAGTTGTTGAGCCCTTGCTACCTGTTCCTTCAACTAATGATCCAACATGCCAGATCAGTTGCATACTTTTCCTTCTCTCGCTAGTTTGTCTAACATGATCACTCAACTCTGTGGGAAGGTTTCGGGGCTTTCTTGTCCATACAATCAACATACAAAAATGACCAAGTATTGATACACCTTCCGTAGTATCTTCGCCTTGTAGATATGGTTGGGTGTCATCCTAATTTTAGCTAGCTCCTTTACCCAGTTCTACAAAATGTCTCTAGAGTTGGAATTGCCACTAGGTAAGCTGAAGGGTGTCTCCATGATGATCACGGGCTTGGACATCTGATACATCTCATCATAATCATGTGCCCTAAAGGTAGCAATCTCTGTCCCGCCGACACTGCTCAATGTCATCACCTTGGGATCAGTGTGCGAGACGATCCAATGTATCATGTATGCGCATGGGAACGTGGGGTATCTACATGTAATCTGATACAAGCCAAACTTGTGAATGTTCACATATACTTGGCGGTCTTTGAGGTCTTCCCCAAATGTGCCTGCAAATGCATCATTGACCTCTTTCCATTTCAACTGGATGTCCTTGGCTACAATCAGCTTGGTGTCTATAGGGATCAGCAGACTTGTAGACACTCGTTGAACTACTGCTGCAGTTCCACTTCTATTTGTGTCCTTTATCCTGTTCTCTTGGAGGCCATTGATCCTGAAATGATAAGAGGCGAACGAACACATGCAAGATCTGGAGACAAAGTGACATGCATGACAAGAAATTGGTCAGTGAAAACCAAAGCAAACTTGAGGAATGACATGCAACATACCCGGGGATTGACTGGCGAGGATTGCGCAATCTCTTCTGGGAGGTTGGCTAACTCGCTACCAGAACTGCACAAAAGGCAGTCTGAGCTGTCTGGGATGCTGACTAACTGCTGGAATTGCGTAATGCACAATCCAGGCTTGCTCACTGGCTACTGGAATAGTGCAATGCACAATTTGAGCTGGCAATGGTTGCAGGCTCAGTGACTGCATTACGCAATTTTCTAGGCCAACAGTCACTGTCCCTCAAAATTGCGCAAAGCAAGCCTGGAGGACAGTCACTGGAAAAAAATGTGCATTTCCTGAGGGGAAGACAAAACATTCCTTCTCAGGATTGCGCAGTGATGTCTTGGTGAGGCTGAGTCCAAACCAAGGTTGCCCAGACGCGCCGATGAGTAACTGAAAGAAAATGTGAAAGTGAATGCATGGCGATACTTAGTGTAAGCAGGAGTGAATGATCATGCATGTAAACAATTAATGAAAGATTCAAAAAATGGAACAACATGCAAGTGGGTGAAGCAAGTGGCCGAGTCGGCGACTGTTTGTGTAAAACAGTTTCATGCATGCGACAATAGTGAGATGCTAACGAAAACTGAAACAATGCTAGTACAAGCTAGTATGCATGTAAACAATATCAAGCATTCACATAAATCAAGAAAATAGCACTCAAAAAAGTCAACACACAAAAAATGACATAAATGCTGCGAAAGACATGTTAAGACCACTTACCCGCGAGTAGCTGAGCTGGATGTGTCGAAGAGTTGGATGTGCTGTGGGATGTCAGAGCTCTAAGATTGATGTTAAGAAATGAGCTCTAAAGGGCTGAATAAATAAGTTTGAAGCTCATGATGCACATGCCACAAATCTAGGAAAAAGAAACACTTGGAGAAAAGATTCTAAAGCAATCTTTGCATGTAACATCCAACTGCTAAAAATATATCCCTAAAATATATGGATGCATTTTGCATGTAGCTTTTTCTATTCCAGAAAAAAGCAAGCCATGTATGCAGGTCAAGTTTTCCTAGTCCTTGGTGGAACCGGTCAACTCAACTACACATGCAACAGTCTGCTCAGCTGGGAGGAAAAAATGCACATTTCTGGGAGGGAGCTGGGTTGGCTGCCCAGAAGATTTGTGCAAGTTTTGGGCAAAGTAGATGACTGTTTCCCAAGATTGTGCAATTCCTAGGTTGAGCAGCCCTATTGGGAGGAATTGCACAATTTTCTCTGTGAGGCTTGACTGGCAAATATGCCCAATTCTAGAGCTCAGTAGGCTGCCAAACAAAATTGTGCAATTTCTGGAAGGAAGGCTAGTTTCCCTCAAGAATTGCGAAATTTATTGAGGGAGTTGCTCAACCTGCAGCTAGACCAAGTCCATAGAAACATCCTATGAGGGGAATGCAACAAGCTTTGATGGAAAGGCTATCATTTCGCAAGAAAATCACTTAAGCTTGTGTACTTGAAGAAGCAAGACATGTTGTTTTAAAAGGTTGGTAGGGAGGCTCCAAAATGAAGCTAAGGAAAAAATTTGGAGGGTGGTTGTAGCCACTACAACACTTGGTGACACACTAGTAGAACTCTAGCTCTCTGAATGGACCTTGTTCGTGAAAATAAAGTCTAACACCTCTGGAAGTATTGTTCAATTTTCTGTTCGTCTTGGGTTCCACACTAGATTAATTATAAGATGTAGTGTCTACCAAGCTCTTAGGCGATTGACGCACATTCCAAGCAAATTCAACATAGTTTTTTCGATTGGGGTTGAGGGGTATATTGGTTCACAATCAGTATACTCGTTAGAATCTTAGTTTCATCTCTGATATTGCTCCATTGCCAGCAGGCCTGGACAGTACCCTGGCAGAGGCACATAGGAACACAAGCATCACTCCACTACCAGTGAGCCTGGTCAGTACCCCGGGAGAGTTACTTGCATCACCTCTCTGCGCAGGAAGCCTTTCTCCTCTTTCACCTTATTCATTTTTCATTTTTTCATTTTTCACTTTTCATTTTTTCAATTTTTTTTAGAACTGTGCATAACATGTATTCATTTTAGAGCTGGAAGAGGTATCTTGACTTATTGAGAGCAGAAGAGGTTGTTCCTTCAAAGAAGTAGTTTATTGTATACCTCTCATGTGTCTGTTAATGTTTTCCCCCTCACATTACTCTACTTGACTGAGCTGAGAAGGGTTAACCCAAAAACAACCGACTAGAGTAGGTGACACTAGTTAGCGTGCAAGCATTGTTTTTTCACCAAGGCTCACTTTGAACAATACGTATTTTCCATCAACGTATCATGGACTAAAGGTAACAAGTTTTTCATACAGAGGCAAGATGACAGATAACCAAGTAGTGGTAGCTACACAAGGTCTCTTGGACTTTAGCCAGCTTGTTTCAAGAGTCATACATGGTTTCATGTGAAACTAACCTATGAAAAAAGCAAGCAAACAAACAACAAAGAAAACCAGAAGCAGAAGCAAATGCAAAGTGAGTAAGCAAACAAGCAGGCAAACAAACAAGAAAAGTGAGTAAGAAAACATGTAGGCAAACAAACAAGAAAAGCAAGTAAGCAAACAAACATGTGAGCAAACAAAATGAAAGAAAAAACTACTCCTACTCATAAGATAATGATGCATGGGCCTAATCACATCAAGTGATATTTCCAAAGTAGCCACCAATGCATTGGTTGACCCTTGTTGGTGAAGGCTTGGTCTGCAAGGAACCCGGGTGTGCAAACCAGGAAACAAGAAAGATATAACAATGAAGACAAACACACTTCATGTTTGAAAGCATCCACAGGACATAACTGAGTGCAAGTACATGACATGTGGTCCATGGACTTGTCACGTGTTGCACGACACAACATGAAGCTTTGAAGCATACGCATACTCCTGACTGTGACATGAAAGAAAACGAAAGAAACAAAGACAACTTGCACCGTTGTTATAGCTCCAAATCTCACTCTTATGGTTTGTGATGCTGCACTCATGGCCTAGGGCAACCCCTCCTTCCAAACCTGGTCCAAAAAATTTAAAAAACAATGCTTTTCCCTTATACGCGACATTGCCCTGAGTTAAACGCGTGTATACGTGGGTAGGCATATACCCAACCCACGTATATGTATTAAAACACTTAAAAATATATAAAACTCCTTAATTTTGGGCGGAGATCGCAGGTTTTACCTGGTGATCACCTGTTAGTGCCCATGGCCCAACTGTTCCCAACCAACTCCCAACTAAAAAACTACTTTGGGAGAGGTATAAAAAGACCTCAATGGGAAGGCCTAAGGGAGGAGAGAAGAGAGAGAAAGGTTATGATGATGAGATTTTTCCCTGACCAGGTCTGAAGATCCTTGTGCCTCCTACACTTCCCCCATTTGTACAGGAAACCTTTGTTTCCTTGTGTGTTGATGTTCATCCACTACTTGTGACATCATGGAGTAAGTCATGGAAGGAGTTTTGTTAAAGGCTTGAGGCTGGACGAATCTGGAAGAAAGCTTTGCTTGGAGCCTGCGAAAGGTGACTCAGGTGAAATTATTCCTTTTTTGTACTTTATTTGTCTATAATAAAAGAAACACATGTCTTGGTTCCTGATATAAATCTTCTTTATGTTTATGATATTCATGTTGGAATTCATATGTGAATGGTTGTTTAAATTTCATAACTAACTACCTTTCTTTATAACATGAAGATGGTTTCTTTATAAGGTTTTGTCCATATACTGTTGTGTTCTCCGGAATTGGTTGTTTTGCAGGACAAAGGAGCAAGAGGAACTTGAAGAAGGGTTTGGACCCTAAAGGACCTTCTCAAACGTAGGACCTAAGGTACGCCCCCTTATCATAGAATTTGCTTATAATAGCGTAATGGTTGTGTGAATGTGTGTTTCTCTATATAGACAACTTTCAGTCTGCTAGGGTTTCAACCGAAAAGCCCTAGGGGAACATTTCCCTTAACAGAATTGGCAACTCTGTTGGGGACAACATTGTTGTTGTTCCTAGTTTGGGTGTTTTCAAGCCAATCAGGGCTCAGCTGCCTGCTTGCTTACTGTTGTTGTGTGGTTTGTTCTTGAATTCTAAGTTTTGCGATTTTCTTCAGTTTGTTTTTTTATTTTTCTTGAAATCTTTTATATATGTTGTTTTTCTTAGTTACAGAAGCGTATATACGCATGTTTCCTTAAGTAGACCCGCGTATACGCAGGTTTCCTTAGGCACAGTTGCATATACACGCAATATGTACATAAGTACAGTCGCGTACATCTTGCAATTTTCAATATTTTTAAATCTTTTTGTCTATGAAGGTCTGTCTGGTGGTTTGATTCAGTCTTGAACAGTCACTTTCCAGTATCAGTTGTTAGTTTTACAACAAGCATCTTGTTCCAAATTCTCTCTGGTTGTAAGGAGTATTGGTCTTGCTTTTGTTGTTGCAAGCGTCATCGTTTTTTGCTTAAGCACGCAAAATTTCTTGCTAGGAATCTTGGCTGCTCTGATTTATCAGAGCAGGAAGATTGATCTCAATCTTTGTGTTAAATCTTTCTTTTGGTGAATTTTTGTTTGCTTGACAAAACCGCTTTTTGTGACCATCCACTTCTTTGTTTCATGAAAGTTGTTGATTGATACTTTCTTGAAATTTGTCTTTTTTATCTTTTTGGTCTTTGTTGCCAAAGCTTTCATTGCTGCTTTTGATTGTTACGAGCATCTTTAAACACATTTCTTTTTGTTGAGTTTTCATCCATTGTGTGGTGTCAACTTACAAAAGTGTTTGTTGCCTATTCTTCAATCACAAAGTTTCAGTCTTGTTGAGAGCATTTTTGAAAAGACTCTTTTGTTGTTGCTTTTGAAGAAAACTTTTTGAAAAAACTTAGTTTTGCTTTCTTGAACTTGGTTTTGATTTGGTTTCCTTTTAGTGAATGAAAGTGCTTTTGTTTGTCTTGGAACTTGTTTTTAGTGTTTAGACGAAATGAATGGTAGCATCTCATATTCCATCTAAGCATTTTAAGTGGAAAAATAAAATTGATAAGCAAGCAACTTTCATTTCATGATTTTAGAGTAGTTTTGAATCTTGCATCAGCATATATTTGTTGCATTAGGATAGATTTGCATATCTTTTTAGGCATCCATAGCTTTGTTAACTTTTGTGAGTGTGAAGCATGAATTAAAGAAAGGAAAAGAAAATTTGTTTTATTAGAAGTTCCTCTGAACCCTGTAGAAATTGCTTTTCATCGAAAAACGAAAACAAGTGCATGTGCATGTAGTTTGGTTTTTATTAATTTCTTTTGCATCAAAACAACACTAGTTTCACTTCCGTTCATCCCGTGACTTAAAGAACAGCCTATTTTAAAATCAAGTGCTAATTAAAATTCACTAAAACATTTTTTTTAAGTTAGATACACCAACAAGTTTTAAGATTTTAGGGCCTTTGATTAGGCGAGTGGAGATTTAACTCTCTAAGGCCATTTAAACTGTCAAACATAGGAGTCTGAATAGTGAGTGAAAATCCAATAGCGTTAGGAAGACCAGGAAAGCTCTGAATCTGGGAGTTAAGCACGAGAGTCTGTGAAGACAGGGAAGAGAGATACCCCCTCTCCTACTTGTCTGAACTTACCTCATGACTGTTCCACTTGGCTTCTGCGACGAGTTGGTATCCATAGTTGCTACTCTTAGGGATCTACACAGGTGGCTGCAGAGGGGAATCCCGTGGCACTTGAGGTTGACGTTGCATCACTGTCAACGGTACTACTGGAGGGCACCCTTGCAAAGCTTGGGGGCTTGCACCGATGCAGGCTGTTGTTAGGAGGTCAGCGTAACTTCCTATGTTACCTTCGTTGATAGGACTAGGCCCTCATCATCCCAGACTATCTTCGGAAGGCCCCTTAATTCACTTTCTTGTATTTTGGTGTCCGGTCCTAATCACCTGGAGCAGAAATACTTGGAAGTTGTTTGACTAGCTGTTATCTTTAGGGAATTTATAGTGTGTGCTCTGTGCACTTAGTTGGACTAGCTTTCAATTTTTGAGTCTTTAGTTAGATCTTAACAAAAAATTCAAAGTGGCTGACCAATCACCCAGACGGTCTCGAAGACTTCATGGTCTTTCACCACCAAGTTTAGAGCCTTCTCCTAGAAGGCGCAGAGGTAATACTGCTGGTGGGTTTCGTCCCATGGCAGTTGACGCGTCGGGGATTGATCCTCCTCTCGGGGGCATTAGAGTTCAAGCAAGGCCTGGCACTTCCGCAGAACAAGAGAGGAACACTCCAATTCTTTCTCGAGTTCTCTTTCAAGCAGAGAATAACATAGAGGTAGAAGAACTCTCAGAGTCGTTAGCGGCTTCGAATTCTCCCCTACCATCTAGCCATCCGGACATATTACAATACGTTGGGACTCCGACGCATAGACCGTCAAGTCCAGGTTACGCTACGCGCTTACCATCGATGACCACTATTGGAAGCATGGCTTCTACTACAAGTGCTACAACTATACAGACTCCAGCATCGGTACAAGGGGGAGGAATGATTTCCATCTCTTCTGCTTCTTTGTTTGGATCTTTTGCTAGCACATCTTTAGTTGGGTCTACCTCCATTCCGTCCACGAGTGGAAATTCCCAAACCAATGCTTTTGGTTCTGGATTCTTCCCATTTGGCACCCATTCACAGGGTATTCCATCAGTTCCGTTTAGTGCCGCCACGTCCATGATGGGTGGATCGACTTCATTCCAGGGTTTTCCTTTCGGAAGTGGTCATATACCACATTCCAACCCGACGATAGGATCCATGCCTTTTTCTTCTATAGGACAAAGCAACAATCCTTTCCAAGGTTGGACTAACCCTGGGGTTAGTGGCGCGGGAACTGGGAATCTATTTTTCGGCCAACAAGGGAATAGGCCGTACTCCACAGTTAGTTCGTTTCAAAGTATTCCTCCCTTAGCTTCAGCTTGGAATCCGTATCAGGGGTTATCAACTCCTTATAATCCTTTAGGAGGAAACTTTGCTGGTTATAGAGGCTTCATGGCTGGAGTTGTTCAAACTCCAAATTTTGCTGGATCACAAACCTTGCCTTTTGGTTTAGCCGGTTCTGCTGGTTACTTCGGGCAGCCTGGTGCCTTCCAAAATCCAAGCTAATATTTTCAGAACTTTGGGAGCTCCGCCCAGTCTGGGTGGAATGCCCAAGGTCCTCCTAGGCTTCCGTTTCTGGTAACTTTGAACTTGCCAAATCTCACTAAGTTAACAAACGATCCAATCAAGTACAATCCGGCCTAGCCTCCGGTCCCATCCAAACTCCCTTCAGAGATTCCAAAATTCGAAGGGAAGAGCGGTGAAGACCTAGGCGACCATGTAACCACATTCCATTTGTGGTGCTCATCGAACTCCCTTATCGATGACTCGATTAGGTTGATACTTTTTCAATGCACCTTGATTGGTAATGCGGCCAAATGGTATATAGAGTTGTCAGGGGGCAGATTTACATCTTTCACTCACTTAGCTAATATTTTCTTAAAGCATTTCCAGTTGCCTGTCCGTTATGATGCCGGAACTGAACTTCTGGCCACTTTTTGTCAGGATAAGGCAACTCACATTTCTGACCATATTCAGGAATGGAGATGGAGAAAGAGGCTCATTAAAGCCGAAATCCCTCTGGAGTACTGTCTCGAATGGTTTTTGAAATCGTTACAACCCGAGATCTCTAAGGATGTCTCCATTTCTGGAGTCTATTCTGAGGAGCAAGCCATTTTTAGGGCCCAGCAATTAGAATTCATCTACTCTCAGTCTGCGATCCTACAAAAATACTTGCCAGATGCTCCTGGGTCTATGGTTGACATAGCCAAGTCGAAGCCAGGACCCCACGCAGATGGTATCGTTGGGTCAATAGACACAAATGCGGTGTACTTGTTGAACCAATTGCAGCAGTTGTCTTACAAACTGCTTCTAACAACCAAGTCACATGGTCTAATCCTCCATCTTCCCAAACATCTTCAATTAATGCCGTCCAATATGATAACCCCAAAGGAAATCAAAATTCCAATGGGAAAAAGAAAGGACGAGGTAAGAAAAAGAACCAGGATGGGAAGGCTGACGCAAATAAATCCGACAATAATGCTGGTAGTGGTAGAAATGAGTCTAGAAGGAAAGTCAAGTTTCCATGCAAGTTGTGCAGTGGAGACCATTTAACTCACCTCTGCCCCAATATTGAAGACACTCAGTACTTTTTAGGGCAGCAAGGGACTTCTAGTTCTCAGCCTGTGTTAACCAACCCTTTCCCCAAGGGCAGCAACTTCTTGCTGGCGTGAGTTCAAACCCTGGAACCTTTGCAGGGGTGTTACAGGGAAAAGTGTCTATTTAGAACTACTCTATCCCACTAAGGTGTGACAGCTACCTTAGAAACAAACAGAGAAAAACTACTTTTGTATTTCCTCTATGAATTATAGATAGAGAGGAATAGAAATAACCACCTGTGTCTTGCGCTAATCCTTTGATCCAATCCCTCTCTTCTTTGATGGTCTCCAGCTACCTGCTCCCTTGCATGCCCAGCTTCACAAAGTACCTGTAAGATCACAGAAGCAGAGCACTATACAAAGACATGGATCTATATTCATAAATAACTTAGGATCAGATTTAAGTTAACCATACAAATGTAACTAGCATCAATGATACAAAAGCATGGAGGAAAACTCAAATAGTTTTTATTGATAAACAAGAAAAGATCCAGGAGGAGTTACAACCAGTGGTTCCGACCCAGCATCAACCTCCCAGCAAAGAAGCCCCTCTTCACCTCAAACAAAGCATAAATCACCCAACAATCTGATGTTTGTCTCTAGAAACCAATAGCAATTCCTTACAATATGCAAAATTCCAGCCTCTGGATCTCTAGGATGAGGGATCCATATATAGATATGTGTAAGGAGGATGAGTCAGGTTGTGATTTGATTAGTGTCTTCTCTCTGTCAGTTCTTGCTTCCACTTGGAGACTAAGGGCCTCTTACTCATCCTTGGTCGAATTCAGTGAGGCAAGTGTCATAGGAGAAGATTATGGAAGCTTCCATTGCCTCTCCACCTCGCGGAATGACACTGCCATTTGTCATTTCTCGCCCATCGCACCCTACAGAAGGGAGTTTTGAAATGCAACACACCCTCACAGTGTATTTAGGTGCAATGCAACGCACTTAGCCAGTGGAGCAGCTAAAACGATCCTGTTTTGACCAATTCTGAGTAGTTTTTGGTGGAGAACTTCTGGGAGAAGCAGTAATCTGTTGGCCTTGTTGCTTTAGGGGTTAGAACAACACTTTTAGGGACTTAGGAGCCCTTGGTTTATGGACATTTCATGCTTGGTGTTGTAGGGCACAAAAATGTCTATAACAAGGGGGCAACCAGGAAAGGGAAAAATCATCAAATGTTTTCATGATGGGTTCTAACGTCCATTTGGCTACTCAGTCACGTGATTACGGTGAAGCCGAAACTTCCAAGGACAAGACTTCTCCCGAAAATACCGACCTTCATATTGAGCGACCCCCTGTCGAGACTATACCACGGATACCGAAAGGTTCCGCTAAATGCGCGACTATTAATCCTAATGCTAGGGTCGCCCATAATTACTCCATTATTGAGGATCTGGCTCAGAGTCCGTGTGCCATGTCCGCTATAAAGGTTGTCCAGTCATGTCCAGCTCAACGAAGTGCTTTACTTTCCGCGATTGGGGCAGTCGATCCAACTAACTCTTTAGTGCTCACTTTTGACATGTTAAATGTCAAAAAGCGACTCCCTCATCATATGGCTTTCCAAATAAAGTCTACATACTGGAAAATCAACATTTTTCGTACCGTTATCGATGAAGGAGCTTCCACGTGCGTCATGTCGATGTCATGTTGGAAGGATATTGGATCGCCTTCAGCTGTTCCTTCACCTACCGTCTTGACTGCATTTGATGGTCATTCTCATAAGCCGCATGGGATTATCCCGGCCTTTCCTATATGTGTTGGGGGGAAGGTCGTCAATATTGAAGTAGAAGTCATAGATGCTAACCTAGAATACAATATCCTCTTAGCAAGGAACTGGGTATACGAAATGGACGCCATTGTTTCGACTCTGTTTCGTGTCATTTGCTTTCCTCATGAGGGGAAAATCGTTAAGGTTGATCAATTGGATTATTGTCCAGTCGATCCTCAAGCAAGCTCTGACTCTACTGTTCCTTTAGTGGATAACCCTCGTCCACCTACTGAGAATTTAGGAGTAGGGATGTATTCCTCATTGATGGGTACCTTTGATCTTCCCTCTCCTTTCGCTAGAATCAATGTTGTTTCATCATCTAAGGAGTCTCCTTGAGAAGAGTTCTTCCGAACTCATTATTTTTCAGACCCTTGGACCTTGCCTTCACCGACAACCACATTAGTTGAAGGACAAGTAAATGGAACAACATTCCCTATATCTGCAGCTGAGCTTAGATATCAGTCTATCGTCAACTCTGCAAACGACCACTCTACTCCTTTTTCCAAAGAGGAGTTAGATGGTGATGTGGCCTCGGCCTAGAGCCTTGATTCTACCTCTGCCTTGGACTGCTTAGATTCAGTTTTACCTTCTGAAGAAGCAATCCTCGAAGCAGTGATAGGTATAGATCGACCTTGGGAAGACTTACACCATCATTCATACTTTCTTCCTCCATTGCAGGAAGTAGAATCTAGATTCTCCGAGCTCTTTAAAAGTGATGTTTGTACGGTGTCAAATCCTTTGGCTCCAGCACAAGTTCTTACTGAAGGTAATATGTCGGTGATTTCAAAAATGATACCTATAAACATCTCTAGGTACCCTAACGTGATCGAGAATCTCTTCATCGGAATTGAATGTTCCCCTGAAGAAATACAAATTTACGCCGACCTTTTCAAGGAATTTCGAGATGTATTTTCTTGGTCTTATGAAGAAATGCTTGGCATTGACCCATTTATAGTTCAACTTGAGATCAAGACATATGAGAATGCGAAACCGGTTCGTCAAAGGCTTCGACCGATTAACCCTAGGAAAGTAGCAACTACCAAAGCTGAAGTTGAGAAGCTGCTAAAAGCGGGTTTCATATGCCCTGTTCCTCTTACTGATTGGGTTTCTAATCCAGTCCCTGTGGATAAAAAGCAAGGAACAATCCGAGTATGCATCGATTTTAGGGACCTAAACAAGGCTTGTCCGGAAGATAATTACCCCACGCCATTCATTGATCAGATTATCAACGAGTGTGCGGGTAATGTGATTTTTTCCTTCATGGATGGTTTTTTTGGTTATAATCAAATCTCTATCCATCCTGAAGATCAACATAAGACAGCCTTTATATGTCCCTGGGGTACCTTTGCATATAGAAAGATGCCTTTTGGTCTTAAAAATGCTGGAGCCACTTTTCAGTGGGCCATGTCATATGCTTTCCACGACATCAAACATGTCATTGAAGCATACTTGGAAGATCTCGTTGCTCGTTCTCGGAAGAGAACTGATCACCCTAGTCATCTTCGAATGGTTTTTCAGCGATGTAGTTTTTATAAAATCCGGTTGAATCCCAACAAGTGTGTTTTTGCGGTTACGTCCGGTCGGTTGTTAGGGTTCATTGTGTCAAATGAAGGGATTCGGGTTGATCCCTTCAAGGTTGAGGCAATAGTTTAGTTGCCTCCCCCGTCCTTAATTCGACAACTTCAAAGTCTTCAAGGGAAGGCTAATTTCTTAATACGGTTTATAGCAAACTATGCCGAGATCACTAAAGGGTTCATGCATTTGCTACGGAAAGGAGTTCCATTTGTGTGGGATGACTTTGCGTAGCGGTCGTTCGATGCTTTGAAAAAGGCATTAGTCTCTGCCCCGCTTTTGAGTCCACCAGATTATGGTAGAGACTTCCTTTTATATCTCGGTGCAGCAGAATCAACCATTGGTATGGTTCTCGTTCAGGAGGATGATGCTCTCACCGAGTATGTGATTTATTATTTGAGCCAAGGCTTAATAGGTCCTGAACTTCTCTATTCTCCAGTTTAGAAGTTGGCCTTGGCAGCTGTCCATGCTATCCAGTGGCTCTGTCATTATATCTTGCTACGCAAAACTTTTGTATTAGCGGTGGTCAATCCATTTCAATTTGTCCTCAATAGGCAAGTGATTGGGGGCAAATATAATCGATGGATAGTCATTTTGCAAGAATTTGATCTTCAGTTCTTGTCTGCCAAGTCTAAGAAATCCATTGTTTTCGCTGAGCTAATTTCTGAGCTGCCTTGTGGAGAGGATACTGTTTATGAGGAAAGTTTTCCCGACGAACATTTATTCCTCATCTCTTCACTCGACCCTTGGTATGGAGATATCATTGTCTATCTCCAGACTTCGAAGTTTCCCTCTAGTTTCTCCAAGGATGAACGTCGAAAATTATGTCACCTGGCTAAAAATTATGTTATCATTGGTGACACATTATACCGTTGAGGGGTTGATTCAATCCTTCGGCACTGTTTAACCTTAGAGGAAGCAGAGTCAGTGCTAAATGACTGCCACAGTGGAGCTTTTGGTGGTCATCTATCAGCGCTTGCTACAACCCAGAGCATCTTACGTGCCGGATATTTTTGGCCTTCACTCTTTAAAGACTGTGTGGAAGCGATCAAACAATATCACCCCTGTCAAATTTTTACTTGGAAGATGTGCATGCATCCAGCTCCTCTTTTTCCTGTTGTCACCGTCGGTCCCTTTACTAAGTGGGGTATTGACTTTACAACTTGTAATCCGCCTTCAGCGGCGAATCACAGGTACATTATCGTGGCTGTAGACTACTTTACGAAGTGGGCCGAGGCCATGCCCACTTATAAAAATGATAGTGACACAGCAGTGTTGTTCCTTTTTAATCAGGTTATCTCAAGATTCAGTATCCTGAGAGAGATTGTCACTGATCATGGCAGTCATTTCCAGAATCAACTGATGTCTGAATTGGCCCTCAAATTGGGTTTCCTCCAGGAGCATTCGTCTCCTTATTATCCTCAGGCCAATGGATAGGTCGAGGCAGTCAATAAAACTCTTAAGACGATCCTCCAACAGACAATCGATAAAAACCGGTCCAATTTGCACGTTATGTTGTCTTCGGCTCTTTGGGCATACCGGACCTCCGTAAAGACTACTGCTAGTTTTACACCTTTTCAGTTGGTTTATGGGATGGAATCTATCTTTCCAGTCAAATGTGAAATTCCATCTCTTAAGATAGTTGTTGAGCTACTTCCAGAGACTTCGAGTCTCGAAGAGCGCCTCCTTCACTTGGAACATCTCGATGAGCAGCGTCGAGATGCCACCACTATGAATGAGGCTCATAAGAAAAGGGTTAAAACGCAGTATGATAAAACTGTCCGTCCTCGAGTCTTTTCTGAAGGTGACCTTGTCTTGGTCTATGACCAAGATAAAGACACCTTGGGGGCAGGCAAGTTTAAGCCTATGTGGTACAGTCCTTTCATTATTAAACGAGTTTTAGAAAAAGGGTCGTATGAGTTAATCGATTTTGAGGGAAACAAGCTGGCAGAGCCCCGAAACGGGCTCTACCTAAAGAAGTACTTTGCTTAAGTAGGAGTTAGGCAATGGCCTCTTTGTATATTATGTATATTTGTACATATATCATCGAGAGTTTTTGATATCAACACTTTTTGGTCTACTGTGGCAGGTGTTGATGGATGACTTGGTCTATTTTGGATTCGTCGATGGTGCTAGTCGGCACACTCAGAATCTCGCTTCCGTAGCTTGGGTACTTTATTATCCAACTGGTCAATTGATGGTATCAAGAGGTGTATGCATCGGTCTCGCTTCAAACAATATGGATGAGTATACTACCGTTATTAAGTTACTATTTAAGGCAATTTCTCACGAGATCAACTCATTAGTAGTTTATCTCGATTCTCAATTGATAATGTCACAGTTAAACAACATTTATCGGGTAAGGTATCCATGTTTATATCGCCAATATTTGAGGGTGAGGTTGCTGCAAAGGTCATTTACTTATATTAATTATTTGCACATTCCAAGATCTCATAATTGGTTAGCTGATTCTATCGCTAATCAAACATTACACTGGCACATCAATCATTCATCACAATAAAATCAAGCATCAAAAAGTCAAACTATATATATATATATATATATATCACAAAGTGTCTCGAGTGTACATATGTTTGTCAAAAAAATATACAAAATTGGGACTCAAATGCCCATAATCATGTCCAGCATATCTAATGCCCTGGCTCAGGATGAGTGGCTAAGTAGGTAACTATCGCATTGGCCACACGCTGAAAAGTGCGAACCCAGTCACATGGCATGCCAACCACATGACGCTGCATATCCTCAGGAAGGTCCTCTATGGCATCCATCGGTACTCGGCAACTCAGTCTCGCCAAGTGTTACTGGACGTTACGTAGAGTTTGTTCTGTATCAGCAGCTGCCTCTTCGGCTCCTCGGCCGTGCCGTCCATGCCGCGGGAACCCATCTGGTCGTACCGGCCCAATATCTGGAACATGATCATCATATTAGTCATTTGAATCCCATCAAAAATATTTTTCAAAATTCATCATTATATTTGAAAAATCCAAAAAATCATAAAATCAAAAATTCTTACCAATGTCGCCCCATGCTACGTTCGGTGGTAATGCTAGATTAGGATCTCCTCGGAAATCCAACCCAGCATAGGGGTAGTCATCTACGGCGATGATCTGCTGATCCCACCAGGTGAAGAAGTCATCACAAAATGTAGTCCGTGGGACCTCCCGACCCCCTAGACATTTCATCAGGTCAGCCCACCGGCCCATGCGTGGATCTCGTGGGGTGCTGATGGAAACTTCTACCCTAGGGCAGAGTGCAGGGACCTTCTTGAAAAAGAAAGAACACGGGATAGTTCCATATCCAAATTTTTTGGTCTATCCCCTCTTGATGGAAGTGAGTTGGTTCTTCGTGTTGGCCAGAAGAGGAGTACACCAGTCAAATACAATGGTGAGACAGTCAACTGCAAAACTCATGGTTAGCCGTGATGCCTGATGCAGAGAGGTCGATCCGTTCACTCGAGCTATGGTGAACAGGATTATCCTCAGTGATAAACTCGCCACGTGTGTGATGGAAATCTGGCTCCCAACCTTCTTGCGATGTCTCAGGCAATATATCTGTATGTAGTCCTTGATCGTGAGACTGCTCTATGTCCTGCCCCGGGAACGTACTACCTCTCCCCTTCGGGAAAGGCCCGTGATGAAATAGATATCCTCCAGTTCTATCCTCAATGGCATCTGGTCAATCATAAAGGCATCCTCCTCGACATCCCAATAATCAATGAGCATCTCAAGCAGACGTGTGTTTGCTTTCATATTCGACAATTTGAAGAATTTAAGCAAACCACATCCCCGTAGGGCTTCCAAAGCATCAGGATTGTTCATGACTTCATTATCCATCGCTGCATGCTCTCTTTCTAGCCAGGTGATTGACATTATGAGAAAAAAATGATTTTCAACCGTTATTTTTTTGGTTAAAAATGTTCGCGACATATACGCGGGTCCCTGTGCACACAGTCACATATAGGGACCGCGTGTATGCAAGTTTCATATTACCAACCCGTGTGTACGCGGGTTTCATATTACCAACCTGCGTATATGCCGCGGTGAAATTTTTGGCAAAAAATTGAACAGTGAAACATCAATTAAAAATCTTAAAACTAGTCACAATCAATTGCAAGCTAAGTATAAGAGATACCTGGAGGTTTTTGAAGAATTTGAATGGTTGAATTTGGTGTATGGAAAGTTTGCTCCTTTTGCTCCAACTCTTTGCTCTCAAAATCAAATGGTGAAAATGGTGAGTCCAAAATCCCTTTTATAGGTTTTGAAAATGCAAAATTTTTTCAAAATTTTATTTTGTTTGGCCTCATGTCACTTTTAACTTGGGAGCTTGGAATGTTGAGAATGGTTTGTTTTTCAGGACATTTTGGACGTTTTTCAACAATTTCGAGACGGTTCCATGACTGCTGACCCGTCATGGCAGGTATCATTTTCTCACTGGCATATAGGTTAGGGACACCATTTTTCTGTTGCATTATGCATACTAGCCTCCATTTGCCAATACATCTGCCATAGGGTCGACCCCATCGTGTTATGGTTCGTAAGCCATCTTCACTCGCCGATTCTTTAAATCATGACACGATGGTAGAGCCATCCTTTACATGGGCATCGTAGTTAGCACCTCACTGACATTTTTTGCCCATGCTGCTCCGATTTGAGTAGGCTCGGGAGTCCTCTGTAGTCCCGCCATGACTTATGCGTTGAAGACTCATTCCTCTTAGCTTCTTCGCTTCGTTCTGGCCTTATACCCTAGAGGCTCCTTTGTGTTGAGTTGTACTACTGCATTGCATGTTGACCACTTACACCTTTTGGCCTAGAGCTGGCTTCACTTGGACTCAAGTTTAAGCCAACTTTTGACCATAACGACTGCAAAATCAACCTTGCATACCTTTGACTTCTGCAACTTGACACACCTTAACCCATGGAAGGAACGCATCTTTGAGTGTCACTGACCAGTTTTCACCTCCCTGCATTGAGCATAAGAACGTTCCATTCCCAGGAACTAGATCATTTGTCACGTGGCATTCCAACCACATGACGCTGCATATCCTCAGGAAGGTCCTCTATGGCAGCCATCGGTACTCAGCAACTCAGTCTCGCCAAGTGTCGATGCACGTTATGTAGAGTTCGTTCTGTATCAGCAGCCGCCTCTTCGGCTCCTCGGTCGCGCCGTCCATGCCGTGGGAACCCATCTGGTCGTACTGGCCCAATATCTGGAACATGATCATTATATTAGTTATTTGAATCCCATAAAAAATATTTTTCAAAATTCATCATTATATTTGAAAAATCCAAAAAATCATAAAATCAAAAATTCTTACCAATGTCGCCCCATGCTGCATTCGGTGGTAATGCTAGATCAGGATCTTCTTGGAAATCCAACCCAGCATAGGGGTAGTCATCTACGGTTATGATCTGCTAATCCCACCAGGTTAAGAAGTCATCGTCAAATGTAGTCTGTGGGACCTCCCACCCCCTAGATGTTTCATCAGGTTAGCCCACCGGCCCATGCGTGGATCTCGTGGGGTGCTGATGGAAACTGCTACCCTAGGGCGGAGTGCGAGGACCTTCTCAAAAAAGAAAGAACACGGGATAGTTCCATATCCAAAGTTTTTGGTCTGTCCCCTCTTGATGGAAGTGAGCTGGTTCTTCATGTTGGCTAGAAGAGGAGTACACCAGTCAAATACAGTGGTGAGACAGTCAACTGCAACACTCATGGTTAGCCGTGATGCCTGATGCAGAGAGGCCGATCCGTTCACTCGAGCTATGGTGAACAGGATTATCCTCAGTGATAAACTCGCCACGTGTGTGATGGAAATCTGGCTCCCAACCTTCTTGGGATGTCTCGGGAAATATATCTATATGTAGTCCTCAATCGTGAGACTGCTCCGTGCCCTACCCTAGGAATGTACTACCTCTCCCCTTCGAGAAAGGCCCGTGATGAAATAGATATCCTCCACTTCTATCCCAAGTGGCTTCTGGTCAATCATAAAGGCATCCTCCTCGACATCCCAATAATCAATGAGCATCTCAAGCAGATGTGTGTTTGCTTTCATATTCGGCAGTTTGACGAATTTAAGCAAACCACATCCCCGTAGGGCTTCCAAAGCATCAGGATCATTCATGACTTCATTATCCAACGCTGCATGCTCTCTTTCTTGCCAAGTGACCGACATTCTGAGCAAAAAATGATTTTCAACCATTATTTTTTTGGTTAAAAATGTTCGCGGCGTATACACGGGTCCCTGTGCACACAGTCACGTATAGGGCCCGCGTGTACGCGGGTTTCATATTACCAACCCACGTATATGCCGCGGTGAAATTTTTGGCAAAAAATTGAACGGTGAAACATCAATTAAAAATCTTAAAACTAGTCACAATCAATTGCAAGCTAAGTATAAGAGTTACCTGCAGGTTTTTGAAGAATTTGAATGGTTGAATTTGGCGTACGGAAAGTTTGCTCCTTTTGCTCCAACTCTTTGCTCTCAAACTCAAATGGTGAAAATGGTGAGTCCAAAATCCCTTTTATAGGTTTTGAAAATGCAAAATTTTTTCAAAATTTTATTTTGTTTGGCCTCATGTGACTTTTGACTTGGGAGCTTGGAATGTCAAGAATGGTTTGTTTTTCAGGACATTTTGGACA
The DNA here is from genome assembly GCA_031772625.1 of Pinus tabuliformis. Classification (NCBI taxonomy): domain Eukaryota; kingdom Viridiplantae; phylum Streptophyta; class Pinopsida; order Pinales; family Pinaceae; genus Pinus; species Pinus tabuliformis. The sequence goes on along the minus strand of CM062817.1, from coordinate 44,354,420 downwards.
TTTTTCAACAGTTTCGAGATGGTTCCATGACTGTTGACCCGTCATGGCAGGTATCATTTTCTCACTGGCATATATGTTAGGGACACCATTTTTCCATTGCATTATGCATACTAGCCTCCATTTGCCGATACATCTGCCATAGGGTCAACCTCATCGTGTTATGGTTCATAAGCCATCTTCACTCACCGATTTTTTAAATCATGACACGATGGTAGAGCCATCCTTTACATGGGTATTGTAGTTAGCACCTCACTGACATTTGTTGCCCATGCTGCTCCAATTTGAGTAGGCTCGGGAGTCCTCTATAGTCCCGCCATGACTTATGTGTTGAAGAATCATTCCTCTTAGCTTCTTCGCTTTGTTCTGGCCTTATACCCTAGAGGCTCCTTTGTGCTGAGTTGTACTACTGCATTGCATGTTGACCACTTGCACCTTTTGGCCTAGAGCCGGCTTCACTTGGACTCGTGTTTAAGCCAACTTTTGACCATAACGACTGCAAAATCAACCTTGCATACCTTTGACTTCTACAGCTTGACACACCTTGACCCGTGGAAGGAACGCACCTTTGAGTGTCACTGACCAGTTTTCACCTCCCTGCATTGAGCATAGGAATGTTCCATTCCCAGGAAATAGATCATTTGTTTCACCAACACTCGTTCTTTCCACTATACCATAGCATTCTTTTATTCTTTTTCAAAGCTTAACAGAAAAAGAAAAAAAAATTAAATATTCCAAAAAAGAGCGGGAACGGGACAGTATTTCCATTTATTGTTGGCAGCTAGAGTCAGTCGTGTCACCCTTGAACAAATCACTCAAAGCAAAGTCTCCTCCATTTGGACGGGATTTAGTTTGACTTAAGTATGTCGTAACCTTGTTATTGAGTCAGTTCTCCCCCGATTGGCTATCTCTTCCAATCATATGGACGGTTCGTTCGTGCCTCCTGCATGACAAACTTATACAGAGTCATCATATGATGCCACATAGTCACATTGAGTCATGATTTTGTTCAAGGGAAGTTAGCCTAAGTCGGCCTCTTTGCGGTGTCTCTTGACTCATTTTTCAGTCGGCCATCCCTGGTTGTCAGTACCATGTCTATCATCACATCAGCTATATTGGTCCTTTACTCGTGTCGGTTTGAGAAAGTCTCCATTGACTTATTTCTGGCAGGTCTTGTCCTTATTGACGACGACACCTTGCTCTGAGGACAAGCCTAGAGCTGCACCCTGGCCCTATTTCCATATTGATAGGTCACCTTGTGCTCAACATCATTCAGTATCATGGGTCTTTGACTAATTGGCTTCCCTTGTGTTCGACATCAGCTTACATTATCACACATTGGGATTCATGCAGTACCTTGGTTTCCATTTGACCCTATTGGTGGATACCTCACCTCTGTGTCAGCTTCCATTATTGGTTGGTTCAAATGGTTTTTGTTGTGCACTAGCCACATCTTGTGTACGCCGGAAATGTACTTCGGTTGGGTTACTACATCTCTTTCGTCGGATTCCTTCCACATTATTGGCCTACAGGTTACACTCGCGCTAGATTGATGAAGGATGCCTTAATGCCTTCCTTCTAGCGGATCTTTCCCTATCGACTCTGACTCATTGCTCTGGGGCAAAGATCTAGAGTCCATTTGGCAGTACCTTGGGGTTTACAGTCATTAGTGGTAGTTCCTTCGCTATCAACAGGGGAAATCATCATTGTCTCATGATCGATAGATTCTTACAGGCGTTCAACTTCAGCTCATCTATTCACACTTGTTATATTGTACTGGGTACCTTGACGCTCATTATCATTATCAGTGAGTAGTCTCGCGCTTGTTAATGGTATACATCAATGACCAGTAATCAAACGATTTCTCACATGGTCAACTTCAAATCATTTATTCCCATGGTCTAGAAATGTACCATGGCGGTCGGTGAAGACCTTAGGTTGTCTCAGCATTCATTAGTTCACTTGACAGTTGCTCCTGTTGCTGCTATTTGATACCACTCCACCTTATATGTTGCAGCTAGTCATGGCGACATTCTATATGCTAGCATCTGGGTTTGCAGTGTAGTACCATCCTATTCCATCATGTTCAGTTGATACCTTTCGGGATCAGTCTTTGATATCAATGATCCATTGCATCTTTCAGCATCATTGACAGTCTTATATGCGATATTCATACATGTACTTGTTCAATCATGATCAGATGATCCATTATGTATTTTCCAGTCATTTATACATGTATACTTAGTGGATCTGCTTGTACTTGATATGCGGACATGCTTTACTTTTTCTGAGCATGGGTATGCCCGCCTCAGACAGTGTTTCTTTCTGATCTCCTTTTGTAGCTTGGCAGGCTAGATTCTGGTGAAGTCCTCCTCGGTTTTTGACAGATTTCCTTTCCATGTACTTGCTTAATACATTTCGCCCATCATGTACCCCTTCTGACCTCATATATTAGGGGGCATCTATTATAGCTCCAAATCTCACTCTTATGGTTTGTGATGCTGCACTCATGGCCTAGGGTAACCCCTCCTTCCAGACCTGGTCCAAAAAATTTAAAAAATGGTGTTTTTCCCTTATACACGACATTACCCTGAGTTAAACGTCTGTATACGTGGGTAGGAATATACCCAACCCGCGTATATGTATTAAAACACTTAAAAAAATATAAAAATTCTTAATTTCGGGCGGAGATCATGGGTTTTACCTGATGATCACCTGTTAGTGCGTGTGGCCCAACTGTTCCCAACCAACTCCCAACTAAAAAACTGCTTTGGGAGAGGTATAAAAAGACCTCAATGGGAAGGCCTAAGGGAGGAGAGAAGAGAGAGAAAGGTTATTATGCTGAGATTTTTCCTTGACCAGGTTTGAAGATCCTTGTGCCTCCTACACTTTCCCCATTTGTACAGGAAACCTTTGTTTCCTTGTGTGTGGATGTTCATCCACTACTTGTGACATCATGGAGTAAGTCATGGAAGGATTTTTGTTAAATGCTTGAGGCTGGACAAATCTGGAAGAAAGCTTTGCTTGGAGCCTACGAAAGGTGACTCAGGTGAAATTATTGCTTTTCTGTACTTTATTTGTCTATAATAAAAGAAACACATGTTTTGGTTCCTGATATAAATCTTCTTTATGTTTATGATATTCATGATGGAATTCATATGTGAATGGTTGTTTAAATTTCATAACTAACTACCTTTCTTTACAACATGAAGATGGTTTCTTTATAAGGTTTTGTCCATAGACTATTGTGTTCACCGGAATTGGTTGTTTTGCAAGACAAAGGAGCAAGAGGAACTTGAAGAAGGGTTTGGACCCTAAAGGACCTTCTCAAACGTATGACCTAAGGTACGCCCCCTTATCATAGAATTTTCTTATAATAGCGTAATGGCTGTGTGAATGTGTGTTTCTCTGTATAGACAACTTTCAGTCTGCTAGGGTTTCAACCCAAAAGCCCTAGGGGAACATTTCCCTTAACAACCGTGCACGTGTGCTTGCAATGTAAAATTCCTCCAATGCATGAGCGATGGGATCATGCAATTCAGGTGGAGGAAGCATGATCTGTATGCGAGATTGATATTCAATTCAGACAGATGAGTGATGAGGAGCCTCGAGTGATTGAACAATTTCTTGATCGGAAGTGAAACCAACCTCAGGACAACGACGACCTAACATAACCATCAGCTCGGGCTGAAGTGCCTTGATAGTCTGGGGGGTTTCTACTTCATCTTCAGATAGATCTTCATAAACCGGTGGCTTTGAAAAATCAATTATGATAGAATCATGATCTGATCGAATATGGATCATGACAGCCATGATCAAAAAAATCAATGATTTCATCGACATCCTCATGAATTGATGAACCAAATAGAGGGGTATATAAGAAGCGAACAAATTCATCCTCTATGTTTATGGAAAAGGTAGATGAAAGATCAACTGGATTTTTAATAAATAAATAAATCATCCTGTCCTTTGTCATATGATGGACTGACATCCGGTGTGTCCTTCGAGTGATGAACAATTGGTGCGTCCGTAGATGAAGATACATATGCGAAATCATGGATGGCAGGTTCACCAAAGATGTGAGGAAAGAATGAAGGGGGCTCAAACATAAGGGATTCATCCTTCACCAAGTGTTGATGTTCAAGCTCCCAGTCATACTCTTCATTAATGATAGCATATGTTGGTTATGCAACACCAACTCCGTCGATGGCTTGATCCTCATTCACAACAAGTGTAGAGTCTAAAATGGAAGAACACAAGACAATATCATCTCGAGGAACAAACGAGTATGAAGACAGAGGTTGTGGTATAAAATGCATATGACAACTCAATGGACTCACAACCAAATTTGCGTGAAAATAACGCTGAGTTTTGTTGGGAGGATATGACAATTGAAAAAATGTGTGAGCATGATCTCCTGCATCACTCTGTAGTGGTGGAGTGGTTTGATGAGGGGGTGGTGGACAGTCACTTGTGATAGTGACCGTTTCTGTTTGTGATTGAACACCTCTGTCACCGAAGAATGGTGAGCAAGGCTTGAGTTCAAAATTCTTCTTGGGATGGGCATATTTCTTAAGGTAATACTCGAATTTGTCCCAAAGATAGAAAAATTTAATTTGGCTCTTTAGATCTTGAAACTGTAAATCACAGAAGCGCTGCAAAAAATCCATATGCAATTCATAGAGACCCTTCTGTTGTTGTAACATTTTTTGGTCAAGCTGTTCTTGATCAAAATGATAGAAAGTGTCTTCAATGAGATCAAAGAAGTGCTCAAGTGAGTGAAAGCTGCACAACCATCGATGTGTAGATTCGCCAGGTGTGTATGCAAGAAATAGACTGGCTTGTTCGTCATAACATCCATCTTCCTCGTGAAGCATGGAAAGGAAGTCATGTAAGAAATCAAGCCATGCCACTTCACCTTCACCATAATATGTGTATGTGGAAAAGAGATCTAAAACCTCCTTGTGATGCTAATATATTCGACATGCAAAAAACATCGTTGAGGGAGGAGAGTGCAAGACTCCATGATAGATATGCAAAGGTTCAAAACATGATTAGAGGACACATCTTTCCATCTGGCCCTCCTTCTAGCACCAGAAATGTTGACGGTGTTGGACCTGCCAACATGTCAGGGAATCTCCCTAGTAAGAAGTCCTAATTAGACCTCAAACCGTTTGGTGTAGGAGTCCCAACAGTGGGTCATACGGTAATGCCTTAACGAAGGTTTTACATAGAGACAAGTAAGATGTCCCTGTTGGTAGCAGGGGTGTGACAACTATAGTAAGTTAAGGAAGGTGCATGAGAGGTTCTAACACACTTAGGGTGAGGTGAGTGCGCCCCTTGGAAACCTGTAATAATACATGGCTTGGAAGAGAACACATGAGCAAAGATGCATCAAAACATCGAAGGAAAGCTAGCGAGCAATCCAAAGTGATGGTTAAACCAACAACACATTTCAGAAAGATTCATACATACTTATATAGAATAGTCCATACATGCATGCGTAAGAAAATAAATACATATCTTATTTAGAGTAAACAAGATAGCTGGAATACAATACAACATATGCATGAAATGTGTTGGCTCTGTTATATTAAGAAGTGTAAGTTCCAGTAAAACAATACATCCATGTCTGACCACTAGTTCCGATAGCAGAACATTACAGCCACAACCTCCTTCTCCTCCAAAGAGATATACTATCTCTGTGCAGTGGAGAAGACAAGGCACGTTACAATACTATCCAAACTCTCTCTAAGATAGTCTTATCAAAAGCTTGGCTGACCAAAAGCCTTTACAATGAATTATGATGGATTATTTATAGCAAAGGGTGGCGTGACCCTTTACATTTCCCTTTGTGACAGTTCATCTACCCTCATGACTCTTCATCTACTCTATGAATGTTACATCCAAATATCAACACTTGAACTTACACTTGACAAGACGTTGCATTAGAATGCACATGTACCCATGTTAGACAAAATGGTTTGAGCAAGCCATGCAAGATATCACTATGACTTGGACAACTGTTGTAATACCAACTCTTCGACATCCTCATAATGGTCAACAGTAGCGAACTTATGCCAAGATCGGTAGTTCACGATGGTTTTCGTGTACTCTAAGGTGACATCTTTTAGGAGCTTGACTCTTGCCTCCATAACATCCGGGTACACTACTTTGGCTCCTCTTTCCAACTCGACTGATAGCATGCACATCATTGTCCTCAGCATGGCCAGACCAGCAACATACTTGTGCATGGTGTTTACATTGATAGACAAGTCTGGGCTGCTGGCTATGCGCATCAACTCGTGAAAGTATGAGTCAAGCTCTAGTTGGACCTATGCCATTGTCTTCACCTGGCTGAGAGTCCAATAGATGGGATCGCATGTGCGTGCAAAAAAACCTCCATACTCTTGAATACACATGCATGGGAAGCCTGTAGACTACTGATGAGCCACGAGAGCTCCTCATAGTTCCAGATCTGACTTCGAACGCGTGCCTTCAGATTGATCGCTCTAGGCTTCATCATCTTAAGCAAGTAAATTAGGGATCCCTTGTATCTCATCATCCATGTTTTCATGTAATCAACAGTAGCATGTATGTTTGACAAGATACATGCTCTTCTAGCACATCGTTGCTGCCATCCGTTGAGATGAATGACTGCCTTATGTACGGTAACAAACATGGAATACAACGCCGGCATGACTGTGTCAAGGGACAATACTTCATCCACTATTGCCTTCTTCAATTCTGCTTGGGTGGATACTGTAACCAATTCTCCTCCCTACTTGGCCATCTATATCTCCTTCGCCATTCTCTCATTCTCAACTATCAGAAAGTGAACACTTGAGCTAGTGGCTTCAGCATATGCTCTGGTATCATAGGCCAATTTTGCTAGATGTTTGTGCACGTCAAACATGATCACTCATTCCTCGAAGTACGTAGGATATGTATGATCTTCTGGAGTTGATACTCTACGAGGTTGCACGACTCTATGTTGAGACTCGTCGAATGAGATGTTGTGTATCTCTCCTTTCGGTTGATCTCCAAGGATCTCAGTGTCTCCTTGGTCGCTTGGGACTCGCTCATCTTCTGGATGTGGTGAAGTTGGCGGTTCGACCTCTTGGTGGTTAGGCATGAGGTCAATGTCTTGCTCTAACTCCTCCCACTCCATATCCATATCCATCTATTCAAGTGCTCTCTCTATCTCGTGAACGAAGTCCTGCTCCTGCAATGGTTCACCCTGTTTGCTTGATGCCAGCTATTCTGATGAGTCCACTACTTATACAGACACTGTTTCATCTGTCTACACAAGTCACGCCCCTCGTTGTACCTATTCTTGCTCTGTTTCCTTCTCCTGCCTGTGTAGCTCCTATTCCTTCTGGAGTTGCTCCTTCCACTCATGGCACTCCTTCTCTGTTTCCTCCATTCTCTGTTTATCTCTCTGCCTTTGTGCATTTCGCTTGTTGCATTTTTGGCTCTTTGCCTCTATAGCCATATCTGGTTTCTCCACAAGTGAATTTTCTCAGAACTTGTAGCTTTTCTCTTCCTCCATGTGATCAACAACCTTCCTCTTACCCTTTTCATGAACTCGTATGTTCACCTCTAATGCTGCTTCTTCTTTCGGTGCTCTTTGGGATGTTGCTTCACATTGCTTCACTAACCATTCCACAACGAAGATGACAGGTTATTTGAGTGTGGAGGATTTGTAATAATATCTCCATGGGTCCTCCTCTGCCTAATGACATGCCTCGTGGATCCAGTTGAACTGTACTCTCACATAATGATCTTTCACAAGACAATGCAGGTCATACAAATTGTAACTTCAGAGGTGAAATGGATAATTCTTCATATGTTCTGCTTCGACATCTGCATGCTTGAAACTCTGTATCTCGTTTAACCCGATCCGCAACAGAAGAGCGAGCCAAGGTGCCTTCTTCTTCTACTGCTGCCTAGCTTTCAATCCTGCCGAGATGTGATATGCTACTTTGTGCATGATGAGTATGTCGATGGAAAAATTTGGTAGAACATGCTCAGGCTTCTCCGCGTTGTACATCTATATGAAGGTGTCGAACAGTGAGGCATACGAATCAGATATGTCTATCAGTGCCTCCATTGTTGCCTTCGACATGAAGGGTGGATCTTGTTCAAATATCATCTTGTAAACCGGGGTGAAAAAATGATTGGACAGCCGTGTGATAACTCCTCTGAAGCTGCATTCAGACAACATCTTACAATAAGTGTTCACAACAGTCTTCGTTGGTGTCCATGCCCACTTCAAGCCTGGGAACTCCTGTCGGGCCCAAATTGCATCCAATATGTAGGCGGACATGTAGATCTATGATTCCGTACCTTTGGAGGGTTATCAAGCCCTTATTACCTGTGTAAGTTTTAACCCTGTATAGAAATTACCTACATACGAATTCTAAAACACAGAAAATAAACAATGCGAGAGAATAACACATAAAACACATATACATAGAGCTTTTCCCCTTGATCCCAAAATTGAGACTACTAGTTTGATTTTCCATTACATTCCTTTCAGTGTTACAATACATATTTATACATGCCGAAGCATTCAATACCATCGACCAAAAACCATTGTGTCCAAAACCATGTGCAAAAACCATACACAAAACCATAGGTAGGATTTCCTCACCTAATATAGGGTCCAAAAAAAATTTCCCCCGGGGCGGTGCCCGACGCCCCGTAGAGTGGGGCTACCCGCCCCCCTCAAACCCCCTGTGACCCCCCCATTGCGCAATTAGCGCAACGAAAGGGGGGCTCCGACCCCCCTCTAACCCCATAGTTAACTACGTGGGCTAGTCATGGAAAGAATATAACACAACGCAACATTCTCTCACTTGTTGTTTTCTTTCCATAGGGGGCCATAGGAGAGCTTAGTCATTTATCCAACCCTGAAATGCCCATTGTTTCTCTACACCAAGAGAACTTCTCTGATCTCATAGATTTTTTCAATGCATCTGTAGTATTCTTAAAAGTGCCCACCTTTACTAACAAAACCTTTTTGTCTTCTATCATATCCCTCACAAAGTGATACGAAACAATAATGTGCTTTGTCTTTGAATGGTAAGCAGGTTTCTTTTCCAATAAAATTGCACTTTGGCTATCACAGCCTGTCCTTATAGCTCCATGTACTAACGCCATACTTGAATACAATCTTCGAAGCCAAACTGCTTCCTTGCTTACATGAGTTGCTGCCATGTATTCTACCTCTGTAGTTGATAGTGCCACTGCAGATTGTTTCTTACTCATCCAACTAACTTTACCTCCAAATAGGTTAAACATATACCCACTTGTAGATCTTCTTTGATCCAGATCTCCAGCCTAGTCCACATCAACAAAGCCACGAATATGCAAAGATCTGTCCAATCCTAGTCTTCCTTGGTAGCACAAACCATAATCACTAGTGCCACGCAAATACTTAAAAACCTGCTTCACTGCTTCACTGTTGTCCAATGCTCCTTCCCTGGTTTTGACATAAGCCTACTCAATACTCCCACTCCATGTGCCATGTTTGGTCTAGTACAGACCATCGCATACATTAGGCTACCGACTGCACTTGCATATGAAACACGGGACATATCCTCTTCCTCTTCTTGTGTCTTGGGACACTGTTCAGCAGATAAATTTACACCTACAAGAATAGGAACCTTCGTTGGTTTACTATCCTACATATTAAACCTCTATGTATTGTCTTGACATAACTCCTCTGGTTTAACCAGAGCTTCCTCTTTTCCCAATCTCTTTTAATTTCCATGCCCAAAATATAGTTTGCAGCACCAAGATCTTTCATGTCAAATTTGGAGGACAATTGGGTCTTCAAATCCTGGATAATTTTTTTGTGATTTCCAAACAGCAACATATCATCCACATACAAGACAAGATAAATAACACAGTCACCAATTAATTTAAAATACACACAGTGATCTCCCTTGCTTCTGGTGAAGCCAAGTCCCTGTATAAATGTATCAAATTTCTGATACAACATCCTTGGTGACTATTTTAACCCATACAGAGGCTTCTTTAACTTGCATACCAGTTCTTTCTTACCCTTCACTGCAAAGCCTTCAGGTTACTTCATGTAGATCTACTCTTCCAGATCCCCGTGAAGAAATGTTGTCTTCACATCCATCTGTTCTACCTCAAAATCAAAAGCAACAGCAACAAAATAAATTAATCTAATAGAAGCTACCTTGGCAACAGGAGAAACAATATCACCAAAATCAATTCCTGACACATGGGAATAACCTTTTGCTACCAACCGAGCTTTGTATTTCTCCACCTTTCATTCTGCATTTGTGTTCTTCTTGAATACCCATTTGCTGCCAATGGGTTTCCTTCTAGCAGGCAACTCCACCAGATCCCAAGCCTCATTTTTGCGCAAAGATGCCATTTCATCAACCATGGCCTCTTTACATTGTTTTCCATCTTCTGAATCTACTGCTTCCTTCACAGTTCTGGGATCATCATCAGTAAATAGATAAAGAAAAATTTGAACAGAAAGCAGATGGACTATACCTTTCTGGCTGACTTCTTTCTCGAACTAATCTTCTCACACCCAGAGTTTGTTGCTCTTCATCTTCTGATTCCTCCTCTGTTGTAGAGTCGGATTCTTCCTCCATAAGCTCAAACTCTATCTTCTCAGGTTCCTTTGGTTGGACTTCATGTTTAATAACATCTTTCACCTCTCTGAACACCACATCTCATCTTTACACAACCTTCCTTGTTACTGGGTTCCAAAGCTTATAACCCTTTAAACCATCCTTATACCCAATAAAGATGCAATTTTCAGATTTACTATCCAACTTGGTTCTTTTCTCCTTTGGAACATGTAGATATTCATCACATGCAAATACCCTCAGATGTGAAAGAGAGGGTTTCTTACCAGTCCATACCTTTTTTGGAATCTTATCCTCCAATGCTGATGAAGGTGATTTGTTGACCAGGTAACATGCTATCTCCACCACCTTTGCCCAGAATTCCTATCCTAACTCGACACCACTGAGCATGCTTCTTTCCCTTTCCATCAATGTCTTATTCATTTTTTCTGCAACTCCATTTTGCTAAGGTGTGTATGGAGTAGTCTTCTGCCATGATATACCACACTTCTTACAGAATTCTTAAAATTCCTTGCTGTAAAACTCTCCAACGTTATCTGACCTCAACACCTTTATCTTCTTCTTTGTCTAGTTTTCCACCAGAGCCTTGATTCTTTAAACCTATCAAAGACATCATATTTTTTCTTAAGGAAATATATCCATGTATTCCTTGAGAAGTCATCTATAAATGATACGCAGTACATAGACTTACCCAGTGATGGAACCTTCATAGGTCCAAACACATCATTGTGCACAAACTCTAATATCTTTTTCACCCTCTTACCACCAGTGGGGAAACTCACCCAATTTTGCTTCCCATATACACAATTTTCACAGAAATCAAAATCCAGAGAGTGATTACTCATACCTCCTACCATACCTTTACCATGAAGTATTCAAAGGCCCTTCTCTACAATATGTCTAAGCCTTTGATGTCACAACATGGTCTTCTCTCTAGAGACCACTAGATTTTCTGCTCCACTTTCAGGAACCACAGAACTATTGCACCCATCAACAACAGTGATACCTTGCATCTTGTACAAAGTTCCAATCTGAACTCCCCAAATCAATACCAATGCTCCCCGAACCATCTTTCAGGTATCCTTCTCGAACACAGTTTTTACACCTACATCATCTAGCTTGCTTACAGAAGCTAGATTTTTGGCCAATGCAGGAATATGCAGAACACTCGGAAGTGTTCTAACCCTTCCACCTTGCAACTTCAACTTTAATTTTTGTGACCAACAATTCTAGCCTTCCTGTCATCCCCCAAGAAGACATCACCGCCATCATATTTCTCATACTCGTAGAACCACTCTCTATGGCGAGTGAAGTGAAAGGATGCACCTGAGTCAATCAACCATGCCTCATGTTCTACATGTGTACTTGAAGAGGCCAAGTACACATCCCCACCTTCATCTGAGGTGGTTTTTGCCTGTGTATAAGGAGAATCATCAGATCCCTTTCCTTTGTTAGGAGCTTTAGATTTACAGTCCCTTTTGTAGTGCCCTTCCTTTTCACATTTACAGCACACCACCTTCACAAGTTTTCCTAGAGATTTAGATCTCCCTCTAGAATTATATTTCCCACTCGATGACTTATTTTTGTTTCTGTTCTAGGACCATCCTCGTACAGAAAAGGAATCACCATTCTAGTTCTCCATATTTTTCCATATCATCTCCTCCGTTATCAAGGATGACACTATTTCATCAAACTGCAAGGCAGTTTCATTGCTACCTATTACAATAACTGGACTATCCCACAAATTTGGTAGAGAACACAAAAAACTGATGCACTTATCTTCATCTGAAATTTTGATATCAACAGATGATAACTGACTTACCACAGTATTAAATGCGTTCAGATGTTCTATCACCAAGTCTCCATCTTTCATCCTCTGGTTATACAACTTTTTCTATAGGAACAATTTATTCACCAGAGACATATATTGGTACAATGTCCCTAACTTGTCCCACAAAGCCTTCATTGTAGCTTCCCCTGATACATTCAACAATACTGAATCTAAGACACACAACCATATTGTGCTATTTGCCTTCTGATCCAACTTATTCCATTCTTCATTGGACACTCCCGTTGGTTTAGTACCTAGATCTACCGCGATCCACTGATCTCTATCCACCAACAGATCCTCCATCTTGAGTTTCCATAAATCAAAACTCTGACCATTAAATTTCTCGATCTCTATCTTTCCACTACTCACCATCTTCTTTCACCACTAGAATCGATCTTGTAGATCTCCCACTGAATAAGGTCTACCATAGGCCCAAGTGAAACCCCTCAGTAATAAAGGTGTCCCCTTGAAGCCAAAATAACTCTAATACCAAATGTAGGCTTTAACACTGTACATAAATTACCTGCATATGAATTCTAAAACATAGAAAATGAACAATGCGAGAGCATAACACATAAAACACATATACCAGCTTGATTATTCTTTATGTTCCTTTCAATGTTAAATTACATATTTATGCATGCCGAAGCATCTAATACCATGGACCGAAAACCATTGCATCCAAAACCATGGACTGAAAACCATCACGTCCAAAACCATGTGTGAAAACCATGCACAAACCATAGGTAGGTCCGCTCAACCTAATATAGGGTCCAAAAAAAATTTCCCTAGGGCCCTGCCCCGCACCCCGTAGAGAGGGGCTACTCAAACCCTTTGTGAACCCCCCGTTGCGTAATCGACACAATGAAGGGGGGGCTCCACCCCCCCTCTAACCCCCTGGTTAACTACATGGGCTAGTCGTGGAAAGAATATAACACAACCCAACAATCTGTTCCTTCAGCTGATGAGCCAACATGCCAAACAAGTTGCATACTTTGCCTTCTCTGGCCAGCTGGTCCAACGCGATCACCCAACTCTATGGGAAGGTTTTTTTGTTATCTTGGCCATACAGTCAACACACAAAGATGACCAATTATTGATATGCCTTCCACAGTATCTTCATCTTATAGATCTGGTTGGGTGTCATCCTAAATTTAGCCAACTCCTTTACCTAGTTCTTCAAAATGTCTCTGGAGTTGGCAATGCTATTAGGTAGATTGAAGGGTGTCTCCATGATGATCACGAGCTCTAACATCTGATACATCTCATCATAATCCTATGCCTTCGAGGTAGCAATCTTCGTCCTACTGGCACTGCTTAATGTCACCGTGCGAGACGATCCAATGTATTATGTTCATGCACGGGAAAGAGGGGTATCTACATGCAATCTAGTACAAGCTAGACTTGTGAATGTTCACATATACTTAGCAGTCTTCGAGGTCTTTCCCAAATGTGCCTGCAAATGCATTATTGACCTCTTGCCATTTCATCTTTATGTCCTTGTCTACAATTAGCTTGGTGTCTTCATAGATCGGAAGATGTAGAGACTCGCTCCACTTCCGCACTAGTTGCACTTCCATCAATGTCCTTTGATCTTTCTCTCTTGGAGACCATTGATCCTGAACTGATAAGTGGCGGATGAACACCTACAAGATATGGAGACAAAGTGACATGCATGGCAAGAAATCTACCAGCAAAGACCAAAGAAAACTTGAGGAACAACATTCAACAAACCTGGGAATTTACTGGAAGGGATTGCGCAATCTCTTCTGGGAGGATGGTTAACTAGCTGCCAGAACTGTGCAAGAGGTAGTCTGGTCTATTTGGGAGGCTGAATAACTTCTGAATTGTGTAATGTGCAATCTAGGTTGGGTGACTCATTGTTGGAATTGCACAATTTCAGTTGGAAATGGTTGTAGGCTCAGTGACTGCATTGCAATTTTCTGGGCCAACAATCACTGTCCCTCAGAATTGCGCAAAGAAATCCTGGAGGATAGCCATTGAGTAGAAATGTGCATTTTCTTAGGGGAAGACAAAGCCTTCCTTCTCAGGATTGTGTAATGATGTCTTGGTGAGGAAGAGTCTAGGCGAGGGCTGCCTAGACCCACCGATGGGAAACTGAAAGGAAATGTGAAAGTGAATGCATGGCGATACTCAGTGTAAGCAGGAGTTAATCACCATGCGTGCAAACAGTGAATGAAAGATTCAGAAAATGGAACAACATGCATGTGGGTGAATCCATTTGCCGAATCGACTACTATTTCTGCAAAATAGTTTCATGCATGCGACAACAATGAGATGCTAAAGAAACTTAAATGGTGTTAGTACAAGCTAGTATGCATGTAAACAATAGCAAGCATTCACATAAATCAAGAAAATAGCATTCACACAAGAGAAAATAAAAAAAGCCACAAAAATGTTGCAAAAGACAAGTTAAGTTCACTTACCTGTAAGTAGCTGAGTTGGATGTGTTAAAGTGTCGTGGATGTGTTGTGGGATGTTAGAGCTCCAAGATCGATGTGAAGAAATGAGCTCTAAAGTGTCAAATAAATAAGTTTGAAGCTCATGACGCGCATGCCACAAATCTAGGAAAAAGCGACACTTAGAGGAAAGATTCTAAAACGATCTTTGCATGTAACCTCCAGCTGCTCAAAATAGCTCCCTAAAATCTAGGGATTTTTTTTTGCATGTAGATTTTTCTATTCTGAGAAAAGGCAGGCCATGTATGCAAGTCAAGTTTTCTTAGTCCTAGGTGCAACCGGTCAACTCAACTACACATGCAAGAGTCTTCTCAGCTGGGAGGAAAAAGTGAGCATTTCTGGGAGGGACCTGGGCTAGCTGCCCAGAAGATTTGCGCAATTTTTGGGTAGAGCAACTGACTACTGCCCAAGATTGTGCAATTGTTGGGTTGAGAATCCCTACTAGGAGGAATTGCACAATTTTCTCTGTGAGGCTTGACTAGCAAATTTGTGCAATTTTGGCGCTTAGTAGGTTTCCAGACATAATTGCACAATTTCTGGAGGGAATGTTGGTTTCCCTCAAGAATTGTGCAATTTCTTGAGGGATCTTCTTAGCCTACAGCTAGACCAAGTCTAGAGGAACAACCCATAAGGGGAATGCAACAAGCTTTGATGGACAGGCTATCATTCTGCAAGAAAATCACTGAAGCTTGTGTACTTGATGTAGCAAGACATGGTGTTGTGAAAGGTTGGTAGGGAGGCTCCAAAAAGAAGCTAAGGAAAAATTTTGGAGGGTGGTTGTAGCCACTACAACACTTCCATACCATAAACTAATTGAAATAGTATAAATATGGTAGCATTCTTAATGGAGGTTCAGGATGCCCACAAGGCCGCAAAAAGAAGCCAATTCTAGTAAATTTTATGGACACCTATCATACATTGAATCATCATTTTGAGAATTTTAATTGTCATGCGGAAAGAGTCAATTTTGTAGACAAAACCGACCTCCCTAGAAGCTAAGGCTTTCTAGTGACAAACAAGACAATTAAACACTACCTTTCTCTAAATATGCATTTAGAATACAAGTAATCAGGTGTTTATAACATACCTTTAGTCCAACGCTTTGTAGTAGTCTAGCCTCGCCAATCCGGATGAGCTCCTCCTTCTCTTCGAAACCTGCATTCACTAACAAGCAAAAGATTACATAGCACCTGAATAACTCATAAAATGAAACATATTCATCATACAGACCAAGGAGTATATGAAACAAATCATGTACAACAATCTGTTGAGAAAAATGATCTTAATTGTATTAAGTGGAAACAAAAGAAACCATTACAACCTGAGCCTTGGTGTTGTGCAGGTCCCTCCTAGGGTCCAGCAAGAGTTCTCCTTTACTTTGATCAGCTCACCCACTTCCAAATGAAGCTAAGAAAGGATGGGAATCTCTCCTCTCAAGCTCTATAAGGGAGTCCTAATTCCAGCAGCATCTACCCTTAGGAATTTTCAGCTTTCAACCTCCCCTCCCTCTGGCCCAATGCCTGTATTTATAGTGCTTTAGAGGAAGTTAATCAGGTCCACCATCAGTGGGATAAGCCCCTCTTTGAATGGGATAGCTCCCCTCTTGATGGGATAAGTTCCTCTTTCATAGGGATACATGAACCATCTGGAGGCACTCAATACACGTCAAACAAACTTCTAGAATGCTCTAAAATCGACCACAAGTAACTTTTTTGAAGTAAAACTCACACCTTTTGACCTTTACAGGCGTACGCACCCACCCCTTTACAGACAAAGCGTACAAGTACGCATGGAATGTGAACTTGAGGTGCGTACACGCAGGTAAGGCTAAGAGAAACTGCGTACCCAGAGTTATATAGATTTTTAAAGACTTTCTCTCTTTCTTGGAGTTTGACATGAAGAGCAGAGGTATAAAACTTGCCAAGGGGGATAGTATGACAGTTGATGGAGCCATACTAACTGCAAATAGTCATGGTGACAAATTCTAGTGTAACGGATTGCCCCCTAAAGTGCGAAGCCTGTAGTAGATTAGGGTTTCATATCATCTAGGAAGGGTGAAGTACTTTATCATTTCAAGGATTATCTTGTGGAGAGCCCAGTTGGAACCTGCAAATATTCAACAAAAAATACATATATGAGATCATATCATCGCTGAGGTAGGCATTCCCATACTCAGATTGAAAACTTTAACTAACAAACTAACTACTGCTCTGATATAGGAATGATTTCGCAATACATCATAATCATAGACTCTTGTAGACACAGTATGGACGCAGCCATCTGTTTATGATTAGTCTACTGTATAATGAATACAAAACTCCTTGCAGCCTGGATGGTGGAAACTAGATCCAAGGTCTTCATTTCTACTTCCCGAAAAGGTACGATTCTATCCATGCGAATAAATGAGTTGATGTCGAACATGGTAGAAACCACTTGATTACCAGTCGATGATGTAAACTGTTAACAAGTGTGAGAGAGACCACCAGTGATGTCAATGGTTCTCAAAGTACCCAGTACAATCCATGAGATGTGAATGAATGAGTTGATTTTGAACATTTCACGGAATCCTTCGATCGAAAGTCAATGATGTAAATCGTCGTCAAAGGCGAGAAACCTGCCATTGATGCATGTAGATTTTAAGGTACTGACAATTTCTTGGTCATGTTTCTAGATAATGTGCTGATGTCGATAGAAAGTGACCCGTTGCAGGCAAGCCTACAACACGAAATCATAGATCAAGTTGAAGAAATGTAGCTGTAAGGACTGACTTAGGGATGGTCGAGATGGATGACAGGTATTTTGCAGATGAATGGTTTATTTGCAGTGACCTCTTGAACACATAACGGCACGACAGATGGCTTGGTGACAATTGACCCAAAGTTAATACCCGGAACCAGTTGAAGATTTTCAAAGTGGTTTGATCAACTGTTAGGCAAAGGATTTCCCAACCCAGGTGAATGAAAAGTGTCGTGTTCAAGAGTGGTGATAAAGCTTCTTCTAAGACAAAAGATAACAAATAGGCTCATTTTTCTCTCTTTTCCCCCACCATTTCTGGCAAGTACCTCTTTATTTTTTACAAGCTTGAGGAGGATAACATATGCTTGATTATAAGCTCATCTTTCGGATGAGTCCAACTTAGTTTAGATTCGAACCCTAAGAAGGAGCGGTCCGTTCCTGTTTGTAATCGAACAGGTCCTTTACTGTGAAATTTTAACGAGTCCAGTATAGGAGAAACTCGTCGTTTTTCAATTTTAGAGAGTCTGAAAAAACTTAAGAAGACTCCAGGGTTGAACTTTTTCGTAAATTTGTGTCTCCCAAGCCCGAAAAAGTATAAAATAATACTTGAGAGAACCGCTCGATCTTTTACGACCAAGGAGTACTTTCATAGTTAGTGTCTTTCACCTGAAAAGTAAAAAGCGATCAAGGACACGTCGTTTTATTTCCAGTATCGAATTTGAAACGACAAAAATCCGGCAATCTTTTCCTATTTTTACGGTCAGAAAAGGGCTATAAGGGGACCGTCTTTTAATTCCGTTTTAACGAGTGTAAAAGAAACGCTCGACGATCTTTTCATATTTTGAGAGTCTGAAAAGGGCTTAAAAGAGAACTCCAAGGTTTCACTTTTTGGTAAGTTTTAACGAGTTCGAAAAAATGATAAAAATGTACTCATGGTTTTCACTTTTTCGTAAGTTTTAATGAGTTCGAAAAAATGATAAAAATGTACTCATATGACCGACTTTCAATTTTATTTACGAGCAAGAAAAGATGGAAAGAACTCGGCATTTTCATTTGTTTTACGAGAGTGAAAGATAGCAAAATAATCTCGAGATTTTCATGAGTTTAACGACTCTTGAAAATAACTGAAATTGACTCGAGATAGGTTTCATTTTTACAAAAGCTTGAAACAGAGAAAAAGTATGCTTCAAAGTAGTTTCATTTTTACGCAAGCTTGAAACAGAGAGGAAATTGTGCTTGATGCCCCCTTAGCGTAACTGTTAGAGCGCATGCCCCCCCAGCTTCATTTCATTCAACTAAGTACAATCTGGATGGAATGAAGGTTTAGTTACGAGATCATTTGAAAGACCCGACCTAAAACTGTAAGAAAATTATGCAAAAAACTGAAATAACTAACCTAAATTAACATTTATGAGGTCTAGCCAAACTCTCGACTCAAAACTGAAGGAGGATTTGTTTCATTTTTTAACGAGCTTAACACATGAAAAGAACTATGCTCGGGTTCGGTTTCATGTTTACACAAGCTTGAAACGAAAAACTATGCTTGTTATAAGTTCACATGCCCCCAACATAATGACGCAAAACAAGGTACATGCCCCCCAAGCTTCATTGCATTCAATGAGGTGGATGGAATGAAGCTTTACTTTCAAGATCTTGGAAGGAGTTGTTTCATTTTTTAGTGAGGTTGACACAAGAAAAGAACTATCCTCAAAACCCTTCTTTCATTTTTTAAACGAGCTTGACACAAGATAACGAACTATGCTCATGACTACTCTCTACAATCTACCTAATAAAAAACTCTACTCTAAAAACGTTGATTCATTTTTTAACGAGCTTGACACAAGATAAGGAACTATGCTCTAAAATCCTTGATTCATTTTTTAACGAGCTTGACACAAGACAAGGAACTATGCTCTAAAATCCTTGATTCATTTTTTAACGAGCTTGACACAAGACAAGGAACTATGCTCTAAAATCCTTGATTCATTTTTTAACGAGCTTGACACAAGACAAGGAACTATGCTCTAAAATCCTTGTTTCATTTTTTAATGAGCTTGACGCAAGACAAGGAACTATGCTCATGACTACTCTCTACAATCTACCTACATATCCTAAAATCTACCTGATTCATTTTTAATGAGGTTGACTCAGTAAAAGAACTATCCTCATGCTAGCCTGTGTCATTTTTTAACGAGGTTGATACAGGAAAAAACTATCCTCGTACACATTGATTCATTTTTTAACGAGGTTGACACAGTAAAAGGAACTTTCCTCGTGACCAACTGATTCATTTTTTAACGAGGTTGACACAGTAAAAGGAACTTTCCTCGAACTCCTTGTTTCATTTTTTAATGAGGTTGATACAAGAAAAAACTATCCTCGCTCCCACTGATCATGGCTTCCAACTGGAAGAAAGACATGTCAATGGACACACCTTGATCATGGCTTCCAAGAGGTCTTCATCAGAAGGAAGAATACTTCTCTGGAAGGAACACATGTCAAGGGACTCAAAAGGGATAAGAACATCGTGTTCAAGTAATCCCATAGAGTTTTCCATGTCAATTACCGGATCTAAATCAAAGGAAGATGAGCAAACAGTGAGAGGCTCACTTACATCGGTAACTGAAAACATGGGACCAATTGCCACATAATTAACCCGTGGCAGGGTAGATACCACTTTAGAATCAGGAACATTTAGGGGTGTCATATTATTGGTAGTTGAGACAAGACTAGGGAACGAAAGATGGTATACAGTCACAATACTGCCATTGTGAGGGAAAGACATCACGCGAAAGAGTGTCGATACGACAGCTTTCATTGCATAAACATAGTCTCGCCCAAGGAGTAAATTGAAATCCAAGGGACCTCGAACTACCATAAGATCAATACAGACAGTTTTACCTTCCAAGGTAATAGAAAACTTAGGAAGGATCCGTAAAGGTTCACTAATGGTTCTGTTAAAATCTTTCAGATTCTGCGTAATAGGCGCAAGCTGAGGGGAACCCAAAGCTTTCCAAACAATTGAGGATAATATACTAACAGAAGCACCTTCATCTACCTGTGTACGATGTATGTCCCTACCACCAGCCTTGACAATGATTTGGAAAGGGATGGAGGAATGAAGACGAGATTCTATCAATCTATTCCAATCAAAGGAAAATACCTCAGTACTTGGAGGGGGTTCTGTAGAAACAGGTGAAATGCCCCCCGGCATAGAAGAATCTGATGTAACAAGAAGAACCTGAGCGGTATGAAGTTCACTCTCTAAAGGGAAAGTGGGATCGACCGAATGTGAAATTGAATCGACCACTTGATCAACTAATGGATCATCAACCTGAGTGACATGAGTTTCACTCTCCAATGGAAGAGTGTGATCGACTGTACTTGAAATTAGATCAATCACTCCGTCAGTTGACGGTAGGTTAGGAGAAAGTTTACGGTAACCAGTTGGAAATTCTTGTTGTGGAACAGTAAGGTTTTCCAACAATGTTGAGGCTTCATCCATGTGAGGGAAAATGTGAGTTTGATGACTCCCTTTGCATAACTTACAAGGAAACCTAACTTTACCCTTTTTCCCAGGAACCTGATTATCACTGGTTGATGGATCAATGGAAAGTTGATGAGATTTTTCTGACCATACTTCCAAGACCTTTGGAATACCAGGACAATTGACAAGGAAGTGGTCACCCTTACAAAGCCTGCAAGGGTATTTGGGTTTACGATGCATGTTGGAGTTTTCCTCAACACAACTAACACTTACAGTCGTGGTTGGTTGGTTGACTTCTTTCTTATCTTGATTCTTCTTCTTCCCTTTCTTCTTCTTCTTAGACACCTGGTTACTAGCATCAAGGCTTTTACCAAGCGAAGAGGAAGAAATGGAGGAAGAAAAATTAGGCGAAGAAGGTAAAGGGTCAACAGAAGGTTGGTGATGTTGAGATGGTGAACTCTGTTGAGGTGAAGCATTCGGTTGAGGTGGAACAACTGGAGTACTTTGGGCCAACGAAGTTGAAAATAACTATATCGGTAATCCTATTGTAAATCCAGGTAATGACAAAGTAGCCATATAAGGAGGACCAACATTTCCAAAGTAAGGAAAAGTACTAGGATTCTCGTTAGGAGGGGTTCCTAGGTTGGTAAATTCCGGAAAATTTGCCATTATATTCAACTTCAGTGAATTTTATTAACAATTTAAAACTAAAATTAACAATTCACAATTCACACCTAACAATTAAAATTCACAATTCACACCTATGGTCTCTAAAAGTAAAAACAAACAAATTAACATGCACTATCAAATCTAGGAGTCAAACCACACACAAACAGTAACTTTCTGGACCGAAAACACTAGTTGGTGATGAAATCCAACATCGCAGAATTCAGTACAGAAATGGCGGGTGGAACAGTTACCCCGGAAACTTGCTTAATGAATATACTGGACCAAGTTCCTCCACTTTAACCATCTCGAGTGAAGTGAACCCCCCAGAAAATCCAAGTGAGTCTAGCCGACGTCTGCTCCAGGTACAGTGGGATCTTCCCTCCACCGTCACCTTGGGTAGAACCCTAAAGATAATAGTCACTAAGGTCACCAACAGTAACAATTATACCTGGGGGAACAGTCTACGATCCGATAGCACGCAAGGGCAGAGTAACAAGCTCAATCCCCTTGCCGGCTCCTTGAAAATAATCCAAGGTTTACCGACAAGTGACCCCAGGCTCCTCGACAATAATCCGAGGTTTACCGTTTGTAGTACGTGCGTATCTGGCGTCATTCCCAATGAAGGAGGATTCATCCCCTCACTTGTTCGGACACGATCTCGTGCTTCTCCTTTAAGAGGAGCTTTCCCAGAGCATAAATGTAACAGTTGGATTTATCCTACCACAAGATGAGCTACTTGTTTGGTTTTGCTGTCTTGGAGAGTTAATTACTCTCCTACTCCAAGACACTAGCCTGATCTATATTGGTGTTTCAGAGCCCTAGAAATGTAAAAATTACTAGATGAATTTTAATTAAGCGCTGTGTTATTTAGGTTGTTATTACTCAAATGGGTAAATGGATATGAAACCAATGGTGTTATGACCCGACTCAAAACTGAATGCAATCGAATATGATAATGTAATCCTTTCAATTCGATGAATCCTAACTAAAGTAAGGAGAGAGTCTCCATTCACTTCCAACAATGCAAAAAATTGATCACTAAGAGAAAATATAACAAATTCTCTAATGCACTAATTTCATCAAGAAAAACTAATGCAAATCAATTCCAAACCATTTTTTTTTATTTTTTATTTTTGTGTAAATTCAAATCAAAGAAAGCTGATCTAAATCTACGATTGGTTCTTCAAAATGTAAACTATGCAATTGTAATCTATGCACAATTCACTTGAAAAGTATGCAAATGTAATCTATGCACATTTTTCATTCATATTCTGAAAATGAGAATTCTAATTATGCAAATGTGATCTATGCAAGAGAATTCTCAAACACAAGATGATTCTAATGTAATCTAAGAACCAATCAAGTGCAAGTCGAGAAAATTGGGTGAGAGTTCCAAAGATCAAAAAATAAAAACACTCAAAGGCGATTAACACTCATACACAATTTAGCCCCCCCTGGCGAATGAGGGGGAATTTTTTTTTGCAAAAACAAAAGCAAAAAGATGCAAAATTGTGAAAAGACTGAGACAAACCTCCAAGTAATGACCAAAGGAAATCAAATTAAGAATTTCTCAAAAAAGAGACTCAAAACACCCAATTGATAAAAGCTTAAAGCAGGAATGCCAATAAAATTAGCCAAGATGAAAGCTTCTGACAGGTGAATAGTGGATCTGGGCAGCAAAAATAAGCTATAAACAAAATCTAATAGGAGAAAAAGGAAAAAATGGAAATTTTCTAAGCTTTTGACAGGGGTACGCAGGCAGCCTATTTGCCCAGGTGCAACCGCGCTCTGTGTACACAGCAAAAGTGCGTATAGGTACGCACTGTGCTTAACGCAGAGGGTGTGTACTGCTCTCAAAATCAAGAAAAATAAAATCTAACTTAACCCTAAGCTATTCCACCCAAATTCACAGTCAATCAGCCAAAAACCAGAAAGAAATCGACTTTTCTCAAATCAAAGTATCAATCAAAAGAGAAATCAATCAAATCCATGGATTCCCCAGTGGAGTCACCATTTTGTCATGCGGAAAGAGTCAATTTTGCGGACAAAACCGACCTCCCTAGAAGCTAAGGCTTTCTAGTGACAAACAAGACAATTAAACACTACCTTTCTCTAAATATGCATTTAGAATACAAGTAATCAGGTGTTTATAACATACCTTTAGTCCAACGCTTTGTAGTAGTCCAGCCTCGCCGATCCGGATGAGCTCCTCCTTCTCTTCGAAACCTGCATTCGCTAACAAGCAAAAGATTACATAGCACCTGAATAACTCATAAAATAAAACATATTCATCATACAGACCAAGGAGTATATGAAACAAATCATGTATAACAATCTGTTGAGAAAAATGAGCTTAATTGTATTAAGTGGAAACAAAAGAAACCATTACAACCTTAGCCTTGGTGTTGTGCAGGTCCCTCCTAGGGTTCAGCAAGAGTTCTCCTTTACTTTGATCAGCTCACCCACTTCCAAATGAAGCTAAGAAAGGATGGGAATCTCTCCTCTCAAGCTCTATAAGGGAGTCCTAATTCCAGCAGCATCTACCCTTAGGAATGTTCAGCTTTCAACCTCCCCTCCCTCTGGCCCAATGCATGTATTTATAGTGCTTTAGAGGAAGTTAATCAGGTCCACCATCAATGGGACAAGCCCCTCTTTGAATGGGATAGCTCCCCTCTTGATGGGATAAGTTCCTCTTTCATAGGGATACATGAACCATCTGGAGGCGCTCAATACACGTCAAACAAACTTCTAGAATGCTCTAGAATCGACCACAAGTAACTTTTTTGAAGTAAAACTCGCGCCTTTTGACCTTTACAGGGGTACGCACCCACCCCTTTACAGACAGAGCGTACAAGTACGCATGGAATGTGAACTTGAGGTGCGTACACGCAGGTAAGGCTAAGAGAAACTGCGTACCCAGAGTTATATAGATTTTTAAAGACTTTCTCTCTTTCTTGGAGTTTGACATGAAGAGCAAAGGTATAAGACTTGCCAAGGGAGATAGTATGACAGTTGATGGAGCCATACTAACTGCAAATAGTCATGGTGACAAATTTTAGTGTAACATTAATAATAACCTCAACTTTCCCGTTAGCTTGAGGGTAGTAGGAAGTGGAACTTTCATGAGAAAGTCCCATCTTGGCAGCTCGTTTAGAAATCATGTGATTGTGAAAGTGTTTCCCATGGTACGTAACTATGGCTTGCGGAACACCAAACTGTACGATGGCATGGTTAAAGAAAAAATATGTAATTGTTTTGCTAGTATTTTTATGTGTCATTACCATGGCCCATTTAGTAAAGTAATCAACTGCAACAATAATATACCCATGCCCCCTACCTGAGTGAGGGTTACATGTCATGAAATTGATACCCCATTTCGCAAAAGGACCTACCGTGATAACAAGATGCATAGGAGCATGAGTCTTACGATCATAAATCTGACATGCGTGACACTTATGGACATCGAGAATGCAATCACAAAATATAGTGGGCCAAAAGTAACTAGCATTTAGGATGTTATGTGCAGTGGCATAACTAGACAAATGACTGCCAAATGCCCCTGAGTGGAATTCATTGAGAAATTTTTCAGCCTCCTCATGGGTGAGGCACCTTTTAAACATCATATCGATACCATAATGATAAAGGGTGTCACCGATGATGATGCAATTCTTGGCCTGGTATTGAATACGTCATTGTTCATAGTAAGAGGTATCAGACTAGAAAGTCTAGGTTTGGAGATATATAAGAATGTATCCATACCATGGGTCAGATGATGAGATCAGAAACAACGACTCATCTAGGATGGACTTTTTAGATGTTGATTCAGAATTGGCAGAGGGAAGGTGGCAAATAAGCTCAACAAAAACTAAGAATTTATTGGATTTGGACTTGAGAAATTGCAAATCAAACTCCTGCAAGATGACAATCCATTTGGAGTATTTTCCACCCAATAGTTTATGTGACAAAATATATGTCATACGGTTTCAATCCGAAACAACTGTATTTTTCTGGAGTAATATATAATGATGAAACCTTTGGACAACCACCAAAGTTAACTTTTATACATGGGTGTACTTGATTTCGATATCGTAATATATCGGATGTCCAATCCCTACATCTTCTTCCTGGACTAATACCATTTCTATGGTAGTAATTGTAGCAGTGAGATACAAGAAATAATTGCACTAGTAATCAATGGGGTATAATGGAGATGCCTGAATCAACACATCTTTCAAGGGATCAAACGCCTGTTGAGAAAATGTTGTCCCAATGGAAGGGAACCCCTTTCTTAAGTAAGCAAGTGAATCTTTTGGTCAACTCAGCGTAATTAGGAACAAACGTCCGAAGAAAGTTAGCTTTCCCCTGGAGTCTTTGAATTTGAATGAGGGAAGGAGCAGGAAAATCGATGATTGCCTAAACTTTCAAAGGATTGATAGGAATTCCATGTTTTGAAATGACAAAAAAAAGAAGTTGGATAGATCTAACACAGAACACACATTTGTGAGGATTAGGTCGAATATTATAATGTCTACATTGTGAAACGATGGCCCTAAGATGCATCGGGTGATTAACCCAATGTTTAGAATGAGTAGGTAGATCATCCAAATAAGGTTGCACGATATGTTTGATGTCATGGAAGGCGTAATCCATCACCCTATGAAATTTAGCCCCAACATTATTTAATCCAAAAGGAAGTTTCCAGTATGAAAATGTGCCCCAAGGATAAATGAATGTAGTCTTCTATTGATCTGCCATGAGAATGTTGATTTTATTATAGCCAGAGAAACTATTCATAAAAGAATATATCTCACAATCGGCACAATCATCACCAATCTGTTCGATGAATGGGATTGGGTAATTTTCCTTTGGACAAGAACGATTTATATCTCGATAATCGACGGATACATGGATTGTTCCTTATTTCTTCATGAGAGGAACAACAATTGACACCCAATTGGGCAAAGGATCTGGGTAGATGAAACCAAAACGTAGAATTTTCTCAACTTCAACTTTAATCGTGGTAGCCTTCTTGGGATGGATTGGACAGAGGCGCTTCCCGAATGGTTTAACATCAGGAGAGGTTTTAATTTCATGCACCACTATATTTGGATCGATACCTAGCATCTCCTCATAAGACCAGGAAAATATATCTCAAAATTCCTGGAATAAGTCCTTATAGGTCTTAATCTCATCCGGAAAGAAATACACACCAAAATGTAGATTCTTGATAATACCAGGTTTAATTGAGATATCAAGAGGTATCGTCTCTTCAATATTTGACAAGTTATTTTCAGAATCGACTTCGTGAATTGAAATGGAATTCGTATGAAACTCACTGATATTGGGTTGATATAGGTCACGAAGATTATTCTCAACAGAATCTGGGAAAAAGGAACGATGGTGATGATTGTCCCATGACGTGACTTCTGGAATCATGATCTCCATGACACTCTCATCAGTAGGGAATGTGCGAGAGAAAAGATCAAAAGACATGCCATAATCCAATGAACGATCAATCCAATTGATCAAAGAAGTAAGATTAGAATAAGTCACACAAGTAGAATAAATGGCTTCATAATCAAGCTCCATAGGGCTTAATGACATTCGATTGTCAAAAATGTTGATGTTAGTTTCACTTAGAACAATCCAAGGATCGTTTGGAAGAGTAGAATATGATATCATATTGATACAGGAAACCAAAGGAGAGTTTTTAGGAAGCGAAAACAAAGGAAGCAAAAAGGATCCCATGAGAGAGGAATCCTTAAGCAGTCCAACCCCGACATGCTTAAAAGGGTGTAGAGTTTCCCCTACAATAGGGACACTTTCTGTAACTTGAGAATTGGACGCGAAAAAGGTGAGTTGATCAATGGCTATGATCCAACCCTTATGAAGAATGGTGATCATCCAGAAATAAGTTGAAACGACAGCATCCATAGTGTAAACTTGTGTGACCCAATAGAACGTTTTAATCAAGTGGTTTGTCAATAAATTCAACTTCTATGGATACATATTTACCTCTTAATTCTACTTGCAAAGAGTTCACAATACCATAAGGTTTATATGTTCATCTGTCAAAAGACTTCAAGGTGGTTGGTGACTGACTCAATTGAGGAGAACCAATCGCCATCCAGTAGGATGAAAATATAATGCAGGTTGAATCTCCTTCATCTACAATAGAACAATGGATGTTCTTACTGCAGAGGAAAACCTAGATCATAAAAGAAAATTAAGTTGGAAGTCGAGGTGAATATTTCTCATGATTGAAAATGACTAGGTTAGAATCCAAAGGATCAATAAATCCGGTAGTAGAAAGAAAAGCCATTTTTTGGGCCGGACAGTTTTGCAACACCTCGAGCATGGACATAGATGATGGAGACTGAGCCACATCCTCAACTACGTTATAATTTTGAATAGGTCGTGCACAAGGGTTGAAAGAATATTTATGGATAATGCCCTTCGGAGGCTTAATGGTTAACTCTGTAGGAATTGTAGGTGGAGTAGAACTTGATGGAGATGAATTCGAACTAGTAGGTTGATCATTAGCCTAATCGTTATTATGATTAAAATTACCGTAGTATTTACTTTGAGTGGCCACCATAATATCATATATAGGCTTTGTGGAGGAAAGAATTAAAACTGAGTTAGAGGAAGTAGGGTCCCAAGAAAGCATGTGAGTCTCCTGATTGGGAAAAACCGGTCAACACAGTGGGAGAAGTATAATATTTCATAAATGGGTTCACTTCCGCCCGGTGAGGACAGTCACAAGTGAAGTGCTCCTTGTTACAGATCAAACATGGATGGTGAGCCTTCCTTTTCTCATTAGAGGACTGATTAGATTGTTTATCCTACATAGGATAATATTTATTCTTGTTGCCTTTAACTTTCTTCTTACTTCCTAGTTGTTGCTTATATTTACCTTTATTGAGTTGAACGATATTAATCTCAGAAGGAGAAGTTGTAGGAGGATTGGATGGAGGGTTTTGGGCAGCCATAAGAGTAGTACCATATGTTTTACTGTCATACTATGAATTGGAAGAACCAATCATGACATCGGCAGCATGCGATTCTTTACCAAGAAGCTGGGTAACAATGTTTGAGGGTCTCAGAGCATTTGGTATTTTGTCATAAAGCATGCTAGATTAGGTATAAATGAGATCTAAATAATAGGCATGAGAAATCAATTGCACTTCACACACAACTCCACCCTTAGCTACATCTTTTGTAATTGGTGGCAACAGAAATTTAATGAACCACTATGCTAACAATTGATCGGGATTATAAGATTTAACCCACCAACGACGATGTTGCCACTCATGAATATGATTGGAAATGTGAGTAGCATTATTTTTTTTAAGTTTTTCAAAAGTTCCATTCCTGTCTCATATTGTATGGGTAATTGGAAATGTGTTAGGAATGTAGTGGCTAGGGAACTGAAGTTGTTGAATGAAGCTCTAGGTAATTCAATATACCATTTAGTTGTGGAACCTATAAACGTATGTTGGAAAATACGTAATAGAATGAACTCATCATTTAGGGAGATTGAAGAACACCACAGATAATAAGTCATCACATGCATGGATGAGTCTTCTCCAGGATTCCCATTGAATTTTGGGATATCAAAAGGAAATTTGGTAGGAATTAACAACCAGAAAGGAGAATGAGAAATAGGATCATTTGCGAGCCGAGTTATATCTGGGAATTAAAGAGTTTCCACAAAAGGTAACTTCCTATTAAAATCTGGAGGAGGATACCCTGAATATGATGGAATATCCTGGGCAACAGGAATATATGTTCCATAATAAGGAGGGTTTTGAAAAAGAGGAACCTAGGTACCAGGATAGGGAGGATTCTGATAACCAGTATATGCATATCCTTGTTGTCGAGATCCAAGATAAACTTGCAAATACTGGAGTGACTAGGTTTTTATTTGTTGGCCTTGATAAGGCACTTGAGGGATACCTTGAAAAGGCTCATACTATTGTCCCATGGGATTTTGCATCATTCCAACATAAGGCAGAGTCAGTGGAGCTTGTGCCATACCATATGCAGTTTGTCCTACTGGTATTTGAGGAATACCTTGTCCAAGTGGTTGATACTGTGAGGTACCTTGTAGAGGTTGAGTATGTGGGACCTAAGATGTACTAGACACCATTGGAATAGATTGAGTCATAGCGATATCATGTAAAGGTTGGTTCACATTGATTTGAACTTGATGAGGTATGGATTGAGTGGTAAGAATTTGGGATGCATATGGTATAGGTTGAGGATGTATAGATGTACTCACAACCGACCCAGGTTGGACAAGAAAAGTAGGATACCAAACATTAGTAGTCAAACTAGGATAAGAAGGATTCAAATAAGGCCGAGCACTAATATGTGGCACACCAACGATACATTTCCCTCCTGCACAAGGAGGAGGTGATGATGGAAGAAAATTCCCACCAGATGAAGGGTACCTAACATAAGGAGAATTGGGTTGTTGAAGTTGTGAACTAATATAAGGACCATCATATTTTTCGACTATAGGTGTAACTAGAGGAGAAGGAGTAGACTCTATAGTGATCATTAGAGAAGTGCCAGACGAAATTCCCGAAATAGATGTCATGGGATAGGTCCAAGGACTGGATGTCGCACCAGAGAAGGTACCATACAATGATTGATAACCAGATGGGACGGATGGGCCACCATACAGATGTGTCTCTAGTGATTTTGTAAACATGAATGGAGAAGCAACAATGGTTGCCTCAACCAAAGTGGTAGGCTAGGAAACCATAGCGAATTCAGTTATGGTTAACAGTCCCAAATGTGATTGTTCTAAAAAACTCAGGGGTGAACTGAAAGGAAGAGAATCCAATAAAGGAGGTTGATATGGAGTCTAAAGAGGAGGAAGAGGATAAGTTTGATAAATATGAAGCCCTCTCAAATGAAAAGGAGAAGAGGGATGAGGTTCTTCCTGTAGGATCTCTTCAATACTCACAAGACCAGGTGGAAGAGGTTCACCGTTAGGTCCAAGATATATAGTTGGCAGTTGTGTTTGAGACAAAGGAAGAGAAAGGGAAGGTATTGAAGTAACAGGTGAAGATGGCTTAAGTACCTTAAGTTGAAAAACCTTAGATAATAAACTATCTGATTCAGTAAAGTTAGGTTCAATAAACTTAGGTAAGAAAGGTTCAGGTTCTTTTGTTTCAATTGTGTCTGATTCACTAGGAAGATAATATGTAATCTCGGGCTAAGAGATTAAAAGGAAGGATGATTCTGGTGGATCAATTTCACGAGGAGGACTAGAAGTAGTTCCTGAAGTCCAGGATTCAGTAGTTTGTGTTTTCTTATGCTTTTGATGATGGTCAGGAGTTTCCTCTAAGGGAAGAGGAGGCTTATTTTTCATTCTACATGAACGACAAGGAATAGGTGTTTTTTCTTCCATGTTGGATAACAAATTTTAACAATTAACAAAAAAATAAATCAACAAATGGGTAAACTAGGCATAAACGTTTACGAAGAAACCGTGAAATGCAATATACACCTTGGAGAACTAAGCAATTAACGTACATGCAAACAATCTCCCCGAATGTTATGATCGATGTATCACGGTATACAAGGCAACCAACTTGGTTACCTATGGCGAGAATAACAACTGGTGGAATTCAAAAATATACTCGATGGTACATGGAAGTGCAGTCAGTAGTAGTTTCGTCTAATACATAAGCATTCAATGAGAGGATTTCCATATACTTATCATGCGTGGAGTTCCATCCAATATACCCAAAGGTACGCAAAGTATGATCTGATACACTTACATACGTGGAACGGGATATCACCCCAGAATACAATGCTGACAAACAATGACAAATCCTACGTTTGTGTTATTGTTACAATTTCTCCTTAGGTTGATTCAATTTATTTTATTATTTATCTTCAATTAAGTTTTAGTTTTAGGGCTTTCTATGAGTTTCACTTGAATTCCCAAAGATGCAAGCTAGCATGAAGTAACAAAATATTTCACTTTTAATGAAAATCTATCTAAAGGAGGGAAGAGACAAAGAGTATGAAGCATACAAAATGCAACAAACAATATGCAAAGTGCAATTCCCTTTCAATACAATCGTTCCAAAACTAATGCACACAAAAAACTGTATATGCCAATGCAAAGAGATTTTTCTTTTCAATTCCACTTAATTTTCAAATATAATGAAAACTAAGATGCATGTCTAATCATTGATAAAAGCAAACTTTTTAGAATGATGACCAGAACACGATTCATTCAAGCACTCAATGATCAAACAAATCAATTCGCTTAATTACCTAGTGATAAGAACAAAGGAAAATCTATACAAATCCTTATTGAAGGCACCCCAAACCAAAAGCAAACCAAATGGAGGTTTCTAAGTGACCATAAGACACTCATAGACTCAAGGAAGAGCAATTGTAACAATGCTAAACAGAGAGAAAATTAGACAAGAACAGATTTGTGCATGAACAGGAACCAACACATGTGTTGAAAGGGCAGTAGTGCTCTACCACGCAGACACAAAGAAGGCACCATAGAGTTGCAATGCTCTGTCACTAGACCAAAGGGAGCATTGATTAGGGGATGCAAGGTTTCAACACAAATATTGCAATTGAAACTCAATGAAATGTCTTCCTAGGTATATTATTAATTGAGTAAGACAGTGAAGGTCCGAAGAGGAGGAAAATCAAGGGCTAAGGACAAGGAAACCACCAAGGGAATACATTGTTCCCTAGTGGAGTTGACAATTTTTTATATGGAATCTATTACTACGGACATAAGTGTCTTCCCTAGGTCTGGTGGATTGACCTAGAAAAACAGAAAACAAGGACTATAATGTCTTCCTTAAAGTAAATGGACAATGGGATGAATCATACCTGGAATCTGTCACAAGCTTTGTTCCTCTCTTGGCTTATACGCTCCAATCCTAGCTCTAATCACTTTAATTAGAACTTGCACAATCAGACAACACAAGTCAAAGATCTATGACATCTATGTAGCATAATACAATCACTTCATTCAATAGATCAACATGGTATTTAAATACATGAAATCATAACATCACATATAGGAAAACAATGTACTCCTTGTATTAATAGAAATGGAGAGAGTTACAACCAACTATAGAGTTGATGTTGTATAAGGGTTCCTCCAAGTTGACTTTACCTTCCTTGTCACAAAGTGTACATCTATGTCACCCTAATGCATGGAATAATGACTCTCACAACAACAACATGAGGGTAGAATCTATCTCCAAAAGAAAATGCCTAGCTTGATGATCAGAGTGAATATATAAAAGAGGATGGTATGTTAGGAATTCTTATCCATTTACCAATCTAGGCTTGAGATCCACTCTTGATGGGAGGATAAGCTCAAGAGATAAGGGGTGAAGTCTCCAAAGTACAATATGATAGGATTCAAGACTTTCATCCAAGGTAAATGGTTATAAAAACTCTTGGAAACTTCTAAAAGTGGAAGCTTCGAGATTCTTTTTATTTTTCTTGAATTTGTAGAATCAATGCACCCCCAACAAGGGGCAACCTGTTGGTGATCAACGCAAGTCCAGTGAGGGCCAACCTACTAGTGAATGCAATCTCTCCAAGAAACATGGTGCGTTGGGCCTTAATATCACTGAAATGAAACAACTAAAGGAAGAAATTCAAAGATTAGGGAGAGTCATGATTAAGGCTCTGTGAAATGATGATGACAAGAGGTAAAATTATGTTGATTGATCTAGTTAATAGACCTATTGACCAGATGTGACAAAATGGCCTATAACACACCCAGAATCCCGAAGCTTGACAATTGTAACCAAGATTTCCAAAAATTTATGTTGGATTTTTTCAAAATCCTACTAGAATTTCTATTATTTTCCAAAGGAAATTGTGGCTGTTAGAAAATTATATATTACGGAGCAATGGAACACATAAAATATTGTAGAAATATAAAACACAGAAAACGTACAAAACAAGAGAGACACAGATATACGTGGTTCACCCAGTTTGGGCTACGTCCACCCCGAACAGCCAGTCCTTCCTTTCTATTATCTAGCAAAATGAAGACACACAACCTACAGCAAATCCGATGTAATATCCTTTGTTTTCTCTCACAGTCTCACCTCTCTGTTTCTCGCTCACACAATACACATCTATTTCACAGCCTCAAAAATACAATACCCTCATACAAAGAGAGGGGTTGCCTTCTAGGGCAAAAAACCCTAAACTAAACATAAGTTCTACCGTTAGATCATCCGCCTAATGAACAGCCCAGATTGACTAGAAATTACTATACTTTTACAAGGCAATTTTACATTTGTTTTTAGCTTTGGGGGTGCTGCCCCCAAGCGCCTGCCGGGGGACCGCTGGCCCCCAGACCCCCCAGCCTGGGGGGATTGGCCCCCCAGGACCCCCACGGGGGGGACAAGTCCCCCCTGCACCCCCCCGCGTGGAGGGGTGTACAAACTTCCTGGGGTATACATCTGGCTGAAACAAAGACCTCTGAACAATCATGCTCCACACACAACAATCTCCCACTTGGAGAATGATTGTAGAAACTCCACCGTTGCTTCATTTGCTGGACAATGACTCCTCTTTGGACCTGGCTATTTCTCATCTTCATCGTCATCCTTGAAGACCAATTGAAACTAAGCATATTCTCAGTTTCTCCCTGGTTACAACTTTTGTTAGCATATCTGCAGGATTCTGGCTAGTGTGTATCTTCTCCAGCTTCAACTCTCCATCTTCTAACACTGATCATATGAAATGGTACTTGAGCTGTATGTGTTTAGTCCTAGAATGAAATGCTGAGTTGTTTGCAAGATGAATGGCACTTTGGCTATCACTGTATAACGTGCCCATATCATGCTCCTTACCCAATTCACCCATAAACCTTTGTAACCAAATCATTTCTTTACTAGCCTCTGTAGCAGCAACATACTCTGCTTCTGTTGTTGAAAGTGCAACAACACTTTGGATTTTTGAAACCCAACTGACAGCTGTTACTCCAACAATAAATACATATCCTGTAGTGCTCCTCCTGTTATCTCTGTCACCTGCCATATCTGCATCATAATATCCCTGTGGAGAAATGTTTGAACCACCAAAGCATAATGCTTGATTTGTGGTACCTTTCAAATATCTGAGAATCCATTTAACTGCCATCCAATGTTCCTTTCCTGGATTGTTCATGTACCTGCTTACAACTCCCACTGCATGTGCAATATCAGGCCTTGTAGATCTTCTAACACCACTTTCAGGTGTTTGGGGTGCCTGTTGCTGTTGTGGTGGTTGCTGTTGTTGATTATTATTATTTTCAGGCACCTTTACCTTTTCAGTGATTTCATCAAGAACTGCGTATTCCTTGTTTTCCTTTTCCTGTTTCTTTTCCTGCAACTGATTCTTATACAAGACCTTTTCATTGAATATTACATCTATGCTCCTAATGATTTTGTGATTTTTGTAATCATATAAGCAATAACCAAAATCATTAACACCATATCCAATAAAGGTACATTTCTTTGACTTTGCCTCAAGCTTTGTTCTATTTTCTTTATCAATATGGACAAAGGCCTCACAACCAAAAGGCTTTAAAAAAGAGTAGTTTACCTTTTTACCTGTCCATGCTTCCTCCGGAACACCACCATCCAAGGAACTTGAAGGCCCTCTGTTTATTAGATAAACAGCAGTATCTACAGCATCTGCCCAAAACTGTAAAGGCAATCCTGCATGCAATCTCATGCACCTTGCACGCTCCATGATTGTTCTGTTCATCCTTTCTGACACACCATTTTCTTGTGGTGTTCTTGGAACTGTCTTCTCTCTGCGAATTCCATGTTCTGAACAGTACCTATCAAACTCTTTGCTGCAATATTCACCTCCATTGTCTGATCTAAGACACTTCAATTTCTTTCCTGTCTCAATCTCAACCAAAGCTTTCCATTTCTTGAAAGTATCAAATACATCAGATTTATTCTTAATACAATAAATCCAAGTTTTTCTAGTTGCATCATCAATAAAAGTAACATAATAACAAGAGCCACCGAGAGATGATACCTGAGCAGGTCCCCATATATCTGTATGCACAAGCTCTAATTTTTCATTCTTCTTTTCTTTCCCAACTCTGAGAAATCTGACTCTCTTCTGTTTTCCATAAATGCAATTCTCATAGAAGTCCAAATCAACATTCTTCAAACCCGGCAACAAATTCCTTGAGTAAAATCTTCATCCCCTTTTCACTCATGTGTCCGAGCCTATGATGCCATAATGCTGCATCTGCTCCTTTGGAAGTTAAAGCATTAACAGAGTTAGAAATACCATTGCATAAATACAATGTACCAACTTTTTCGCCTTTTGCTATTACCAGGGCTCCTTTGGTGACCTTCCAAGCTTTATCTGTGAAAGTTGCACACAACCTTCACCGCCTAGCTACCCTGTTGAAATCAGATTTTTTGTTAGATCTGGAACATGCCTTACTTCCTTTAGTAGCCATTGGTTTCCATTCTGTTGTTTTACAAGAACCTTACCCATTCCAATAATTTTACAGGGTTTATCATCACCCAAATGAACTTTTCCAAAATCTCCTTGAACATAGTCATGAAAGTATTTCTTATTAGGTGTGGCATGGAATGAGGCCCCTGAATCTACCACCCAGGAATCAGTAATATTTTCGAAAGAAAGAATCAAAGCATCTTGTAACACCTCACCTGTCACATTTGCTTCGTGATTGCTTTCTTTCTGTGCATCTCCTTCTTTTCCCTTCCGAGATCTACAGTCTTTCTTTAGGTGTCCTTTCTTTCCACATTTCCAGCACACTATCCCGATCTGGACTTGGATCTGCCTTTCCTTGATTTACTGCGATATCTTGAGCTCTTTCCTCTTTCCATTTTTCTTCCTCTAGACTCTGCACTCAAAGCATTTCCCGATGTCTCACCGGAGCTTTTCCGTCGCATTTCCTCGCTAAGGATAGCGCCGACAACATCATCAAACTTTAAAGTACTAGATCCAGAAACAGAGTTACTAATGGCCATTACCAAACCATTCCAACTTTCTGGTAATGAGCACAAGAATAACAGAGCTCTAACTTCATCATCAAAGTTTACCCCTACAGAACTTAACTGACTTGTAACTGTATTAAAATCATTTAAATGGTTTGCAACAGATCCACCTTCTGACATATTCATATTAAATAACCGTTTCATAAGAAATACCTTGTTTGAGGCCGAGGGTCTTTCATATAGTTTTGACAACGTCTGCATCAAACCCTCCGTTGTGGTTTCCTTCGAAATGTTGAAGGCGGCTGACGCAGCAAGGCACAACCGTATTGTTCCGAGTGCCTTTCTATCGAGAAGGTTCCATTCTTCGTCTTTCATACCTGTCGGCATCTTTGTTTTTTCCACCCAATGGTAGGTATATATCTTTCTGATATAGATAATCTTCCATCTGCATCTTCCACAGCGAGAAGTTTTGGCCGTTAAATTTCTCATCCCTAAACTTACCATCTTCCGCCATTGCTCCCACTCGAACCAGGAACCCTTCTTTCCTGCGAGTTTATCAGCCAAATAGACCTTCGGCTTTGATACCAGTTGTTAGAAAATTATATATTACGGAGCAATGGAACACATAAAATATTGCAGAAATATAAAACACAGAAAATGCACAAAACAAGAGAGACACAGATATACGTGGTTCACCAAGTTTGGGCTACGTCCACCCCGAACAACCAGTCCTTCCTTTCTATTATCCAGCAAAATGAAGAGACACAACCTACAGCAAATCCGCTGTAATATCCTTTGTTTTCTCTCACAGTCTCACCTCTCTGTTTCTCGCTCACAGAATACACATCTATTTCACGGCCTCAAAAATACAGTACCCTCATACAAAGGGAGGGGTTGCCTTCTAGGGCAAAAAACCCTAAACTAAACATAAGTTCTACCGTCAGATCATCCGCCTAATGAACGGCCCAGATTGACTAGAAATTACTATACTTTTACAAGGCAATTTTACATTTATTTTTAGCTTCGGGGGCGCTGCCCCCGAGCGCCTGCCGGGGGACCGCTGGCCCCCGGACCCCCCAGCCGGGGGGGATCGCCCCCCTCGGACCCCCGCAGGGGGGACAAGTCCCCCTCGCACCCCCCCGCGTGGAGGGGTGTACAAACTTCCTGGGGTATTCATCCGGCTGAAACAAAGACCTCTAAGCAATCATGCTCCACACACAACAGTGGCCTCATTAGACAACTAGATGAGGTGAGTCAGTATGCCAAAAAGTTTTATTTGGTAGTTTGGACTTTGTTGACATGTTAATTTTGCTTAAGATTGGCATGTTGATCGGTTAAAAATTTAGATTTGAATTATGTAGTTTAATAGTTATAATATATTAAAAGTTTTTACTTGAGATTAAATTAATTTATATGTTCAAAAATGTAATTAAAAATTTGATAATTATATATTTTTCATTATATTAGAGTAATTTTTTATGGAGAACAATTCAATTGAGATTACCACATTATGAAGTATTATGTAAATCATGAGATTCAAAGTTCAAAGCCGTTGTGGGTTAAATCAAAGAGAAAAAGAAGAATTAATCTATAACTTAAAAGTGGTCAACCTCGAGGATTTGCTCAATTGGTCCTGTTGCTAAAGCACCTTGCCGTAGGGAGGTCATGAGGTCAATTCTCCTCGATGCCCTATGGGTTAGGCTCTCATTAGTCTAGTTGGTTGAATGTTATCCCTTTAGGTGGATTCGTTCGAATTTTATTAAAAAATCTTTATAAATTTTTTTTCATAATATTAATTAGTTAATATACAAAAGCAATTTTGTCAAAAATAGTGTTTAAGTTTGAATTAATTAATCATAAAAAATAATTAATTAATTAAAAAGTCTTTATAAGTTTTTTTTTCATAACACTAATCAATTAAATACGCAAGCAATTTGGTGTCACATAGTGTTTAAGTGTGACTTTTTGGAAAGTTTTCGGTTATATTTCCGTTCTAATTTGTCTACAAACTGACATGGATTTACTGAAATTTGTTCTAATTTGTCTAGATTCCGATAGGGATTTATTGAAATCACAAGTTTGATAGGTAAACTCTTCAAAATAGAAGCGATCCAGGGTTTTTCAGTTTTTGAGGGTGCTAAATCCATATATGCAGTGAAAAAACCAATTTAAACAACACAAAACAATATTTGGCCATAATTTTTTTCACCAAATTCCGACTAGAATCCACAAAAACTCTAAAAAATCACCCTCAAAGACTACTCCTTTAAATCATATCGTGACATTTGTAGTCATCCCAACCCAAATATCTTGGATATTTGGAGGTTTTTAGTGACTGATTTTGAGTATTTTCCTATATTCCAGTAAAAAGGCGAAGATTCATGATGATGATCAGACTGCTCTAGTTGGTTTTATAGAAGTTTCTGATATCAAGACTTTTGGGCACTTCTCCGAATATCCGATATTTAACCCATTAGAAGGTTGCAGATTACAAGTACCTCGGAATTGACTCCAACAAAAATCTAATTTGGAATGGTTGTAGAAAGAAAAGAACTTTCGGGGGTTGGAAAGCATTTTATGCTTTTCAAAATAGGTGCAGAGAGGCAGAGTTATGGGACTGGAATACCACTCAAACTCTTTTTGGGATTCTAGTTATTCTGGTGATTCTCTATGGTTGTGAACTGTGGGCTAGCAGTACCTCCGACATGCAGTGGAGACAAATTGAGAAAATTCAGAAGGGTTTGATTACAAACAAATTTAAGATTAAAAGTACAGTTCCTTATGATATCTTGTTAAGTGAAACAGGGACTGCTCCTATTGAAGCAATTGCTATGGTGAGAGTCATAAGGTATTTAAAAAAAATTTAGCAAATGGAAGAGGGTAGATGCCCTAAGGTTTTCTTTAATGATAGATTGTGCAATAGCAAAAAAACTTGGATGCAGCAAAATAATAAATGGTTTAGTAAATTGGGTATTTTCTTGAACACATGTCCCATAAACAGTAAAGAGATAAAAGCTTTTATTATGGAAAAGTTCCATAAACATACTTGGGATAAGGAGCTAGGAAGAAATAAAAATTACTATATTGAAGTGTTTAATCCCACTCATAATCATCAACCAAAAGCATACATAGAGGCCAATATCTCTTGGAGAGCCAAAATTCTTATTGCTCAATGAAGGACTAATTCCCATCAACTCTGTTGTGAAACAAGGCGCTGGAAAATGCCAAAGGAAGTATGGGAGGAAAAGGTATGCATCTTTTGTTCTTCTGGAAAAGTGGAAACAGAAAAACATTTCATTTTAGAATGTGAGGCCTTCAAAGACAACAAGGAAAGTTATGCAGATACACTGGCAGCTAACTCTTGGAATAATCTATTTAGCGAGCGGTTTGTCGAGAAGCTGGAAGCATTTATTGTGAAGCTTCACAGAAAAATGGCTGAATACATCAATTAGATGAAGAAGCAATCTGTCCCATAGGGTATCTTTAGCCTTGTGGACGTTAAAATATTTTTTTCCGCGTAGTCTAACAAGGCAGAGGAGTTGCCCGGAAAGTTATGGAAATTCTGGTCATATTTAGAGAAAATCCGGCAAAGATTTTTGTAAATCCAAGTTATAGTTGTTAAACTTCAAAATTTTAGGTGTCCTAGACATTTTTGATAGTGATGAATCCATTTCCACCATCAAAAACACGATTCAAACGCTGCCTCTACAGGATTTTTTGAAATTCTTTTGTCCAGATTCCAGCCACTTTTGGCTATCCAAACAATTCCTCCACCTCGTTAGACGACTCCATATTTTTTTTCTTTTTTTTTTTTCAATTTATTTATTAAGAAATTCAAATCAACAAAAGGTCATCGACGTTGGACAAAAACATGTGAAGTCGTCAATTGATAAACCCCAAAAGTCTTGGATGTGTGGAGATTGATTTTTTTTTATTGTGGAGTGATTTAGAGTATTTTCCTATATTCCAGTGCAAAGGCCAAATTTCGTGATTATGACCCAACGACCTAGTGACGTCGTCATATTATGCTACCGAAAGGAAGTCAGTTTTATAGGAATGTCTAAAGTTAACATCTTTGGGCACTTCTCCCACGTATTGTAAATTAACCCGTTATAAAGTTAAATCAATTTATGTATTAAAAAATGTCATTAACAAAAATTGATAATTTTAATGTAGGAGTTATTTAGTCAAATTTTATTCATTTGAAATGTGTCGTAGACAAAAGTATTATAATGATGTTCTTTTTATTTAACATGCAATCATCATCTGATTCTAATGAACCACACTCATTGTCTCGAAACACGTGGTAGACAAAAATATTATAATGTGACATCGGCCCAAAAAATCTTCTCAAAAATTTCAATATAGTGTAATATTTTTGATATTTCACACAATTTTATTAGAGATTCATTAAAATTGTAAATTTGAACATTAAAATTGTAAATTTGAATCATATATATAATCGAATTACAGCGATATAATTTGTAAAATTAATCAATTTATGTAATTAATAAAATTTTACAATCTCATAGTTAAATTAACGTAACTAATATTTTAAGATTAACGTTGGTGGTGAAGCGAAAAGATTTTAATCGAAATATTGAGGACCATAAACTAATATTCAGGTTGATGTTGGTACCGCAATAAATAGAGTTGTTTGAGAGAAATAGTGAGCATGAATTAAAATTAGGGCATTCCATGGGGTCGGGCTGTATTGCCTACCCTATAAACTTGTAAATATCGCTGGTCCAAAAAATACGTTTAATTCATAGAATATAAGTCTGACGGATAAAAATTACGCGTTTGATTTCATGGAATAAAAATTACACATCTGCAATACTTTGTACCGAAAAGAACTGTCATGCTTATATACGTGGAAATTACACTGGTATTCACATATTACAGACTTTAGCAAATACATTATACTGCCTGATGTTTAAAGCTTCCAATGTTTTTGTGATTTTTTTTTCTTAGAACACAGATCCCATAGCTGCTTCCATCTGCTGCTGCTGCAAGGCATCATTTCAGAAACTTTATTGCAGCTTGCAACGCATCAAACGGCTGCACAAACAAACTGAATCAGTCACTCCGTCTTCCAAAATGAAAAACAGAGTTGAATCATGCAATGTGTAATATGTGCAAGATTCATTATGCAACAAGTCACTCAAGATATTCTAAAAGTGATATTCAAGGGTTGGTCAATAATCTGTTAAAGGAGTTTTAGGAATTTAAGGAATTTAATTTATGTGTGGTAAAAGATTTGAAAAAAGATTTTCAGTAAAAAGTAAAAACAAAAAAGCATTTCATTTTGAGATGTCATGTTTTCAAAGACTACAGGAAAGTTATGTAGATACTCTGGCAGCTAGCTCTTGGGATAATCTATTTAGCCACGGGGTTTGTCTAGAAGCTTGGAGCATCTATTGTGAGCTTCATAAAAAAAGACCAAATACATCAACCAGATGAAAAAGCAATCTATCCCATAGACTATATTTATCGTGAGGCTTCATAAGAAAAAAGACCCAATACAGACTTCATAA
Source organism: Pinus tabuliformis (assembly GCA_031772625.1). Lineage (NCBI taxonomy): Eukaryota > Viridiplantae > Streptophyta > Pinopsida > Pinales > Pinaceae > Pinus > Pinus tabuliformis. The sequence goes on along the minus strand of CM062817.1, from coordinate 44,312,044 downwards.
GAAAAAGACCAAATACATCAACCAAATGAAAAAAAAAATCTATCCCATAAACTATCCTTAACCTTTCTTTTCTTTCTTTCTTTCCATATCTCTTCAGAAACTTTGAAAATATTTTTTTAGATTAAATTCAAATACTAGCTAAACGTGAAGCTGCATATCAAACAGAAATAGTAATAATTCACAGCCATGCTCGAGGCAAAGAGATATTTATCATGGTGGCGCTAATAAAAACTAACCATTTCAAACAATCGAACTTTAGAGAAGCTACTATCTAATAATCGAAAAGTTACAAGCTTGTAAAGAACTAAGATATTTTTAGCTTGCCTGCGCTCCTCTTCGACAGAATTACTGCGGTTGCTAGACCCCGAAGATATGTAGTTGGGAAAAGGAATCTGGTCTGTTTCGATACGATTCAAGTCCTCTAACAGAATCTCATAATGCTTTTTCACTTCCTGTGGGGTTTTCCCACCAACCATAGCAGCCACATTGTGCCAACGGTCAGGAGTGTCTTTGTCATAGATAGCCAACGCATTCTCAAACACTTTGTTTTGCTGCGAAGTCCACTTTGTTGCAGTATCGCTGGAAGAAGCCGATTGACTACCCATATTTCTTTCTCTCTGGAACCGACGCCTTCAAGGACAAAGTTCAAACGCAAAGTTTAAGGTATGTTTACCAACCTTTCAATCATAGTATGTAACAAACCAACGAACAAACTTAATAAACACGCCAAATTATACTCTAAAATCCAATAGAATTATAGAAAACAACGAAAATCCCCAAATGTTTGAGATGCTACCTGAGCACATAGATAGGTGGGGAGTTTCTAGAGAATTCTACCAAAACGTAGAACCCAATGAGCAACTTCAATATAAACATCTAACTAAAGGAACCAATGTACCAAATTGTATTAAAAGCACATTAAAATTCTTAAAAACATACTAAACTCAATAGCAAATTTTAGAAATGAAGACTAAAGCATCGTACCCACTTCCTCCAAATGATCTGCTAGGCAGTAAAATGAAAAACAGCGGGATTATAAGGAAAAAAACTGTATGAAATACAGGGCTGTGAGAGGACGGGACACACGATGGGCTCAGAGGGGCATTCCAATTGACGTTTTCTTTCAAGGGGCGAGGAATGCAGTTTGCCTTGGATACCACGACCTGGTGTGTTCTTATAAACAGTGAGGCAGTTGTCGAATATCTGATACTGTACTCGAATGAATGAGTAACTCGTCTTAGTGTATACAAACCACACGATGAAGTCTGCATCGAGAAGAATGTCGCTTTCAAGAATCAGAATCAGAAGAATGTCACTTTCAACAATCCTAATCCACCAACGTGATTCTCTCTGAGCTGCAGATTAACACAATAAAGAAACAGAACACTAAATATTTATGGTGTTATTGACTTATTAATCAGCCTGGCTATATATGTCTACAATTGGGAAATGTAGTTGAGCATTAATAGGTCAATAGCATAGTAAATGTTGATTGACAAAAGAAAATATTGTTTACAATTAAATTTAAGTAAAAAGGTTAAATTTAATAGTGAGTATATATAGTGCAGAACATTAATGGATCAATAACACAGTAAATATTGATTAAAAGAGAAAACAACATTTACACTCACACTCAAGTCAAAGGCTATGTATATCAGTTTGTCTATTAACCGGTTAAAACATTCGTTATTTTTAATAAATTATAACTGTGATGAAGTTTTGCCAATTTGTAAGCGGGCTTAAAGGTGGAGATTCCATGTCTCTCTACTACTAACACAACTTTGATGGATGGTTTCCTTTGTTTATGTGGTCACTTCATTCGAGATTGTATTCTTTGGGCATCGAGTCGATATTGGTATATTTGTTATTGAATGAAAGGTAAATGAATAAAAAATCAGATTCTTAAAGTGAAGTGTGGATCTCCTGGCCCAGGTTCAGAATCTATTATCTATTAATAAAGAATAGTTTTATATTGTAAATCTAATAAACATTTTATTTTATTTTATTTTATTTTTATCAATCGAGCAGCCCAAACCGAATTTCCAACCAGACAGGAGATCAGTGTGAGAATCATTTATGCCTTGGACAGTCACACTATCTTACGTTACAGTTACCTCAATCTGCTGCAAATTTATCGACACTGTTTTTGTTGTTCTCAGAAATCAATTCGTTTTTGGTGGTGCTTGGTCGAAACTCTTAGAACATCTGGTAAAACCCATTTTAGAGCTACAGCACAGCTCAACCAACAAATGGATGTCTTCGTCAAACCTTGTGGATTCTTCATTGTAGAAGGCAATTGATAATATGTTTGTATTTACTAGTTTAGCAGGCCTGACAAGGATTTAAGTAATCTGCTTATAAAAAAAAAAAAAAAAAACTAATGATATATCTTTAAATTTTATATATGTATATAGATGTTGTTGAGGATACAAACCATTACATTATTATAGAGAAATATTTATTATGAATTTAACAGTGTTATACAGGAAAATTACATCAAGATAGTGAAAAAATAATATTTTTCTCAATTGAATTAAAGTTAAATATATTGTGGTCAACCTAAAAAGACATTATTTATCAACTTTGTAGAATTAAACTATCCACATTATTATAGAGAAATATTTATTATGAATTTAACAGTGTTATACAGGAAAATTACACCAAGATAGTGGAAAAGTAATTTTTTTCTCAATTGAATTAAAGTTAAATATATTGTGGTCAACCTAAAAAGACATGATTTATCAAAACTTTGTAGAATTAAACTATCAATTTGCAGATATTTTATATGTGAATATAAGTTAGCTGGAAATTCCTTGTTGCATATAGAAACATTCCATGTTGATATTAAATATTAGCAGACAGATAGGATTAAATAGCTACTTTGTCGCTGTAGTTAATGTATATGCGGTCGAAAACTTTACAGAATTATACTTGATAATTTAGAACTTAGAACTAAATGTGGTAATAAAAGGTAACTCGAGAATGATTAGAATATTCCAAGTTGAGAAAATATCGCTGACTGATATAACTAGGAATATTTTTGTAGAAATAGCTTTTGCAATGAATTAGTGGATAAGAAGGCTTGATGTTGTTGGACATAATGGAATATCTTTTTTATTAATTTGTTAATCTTAAAATTGAATTTAATTGAAAATATTATTTAAATTTAATATTACATTTTTTTATAACTTTATCAATTTGATATTCATTAATAAAAGAGTAATTGATATTCATTAATAAAAGAGGATTACTTTATGATGGTATCCAAACCATACTTTGTTGCAAAAGACAAAGATAGGGTAGTAATTTTTTCTTCACTACATCATACAAAGTTTGACCATTTTTAACAAGACAAGACAACATCAAAAAGAACAAAAATGTTCTAACCATATCCCTTGCTATCAAGAGCCAAAGGCAAATTCAATACACCATAGCAATCATTTTTCCATTAACTATTCGGTAGATATAAGTGTTATCAACAAGCATATCCTTTACAACCGAGAGACAGAGACATCTCCAATACACCATAACATTCATATTACCATGAACCATTTGGGAAGTGGAAGTATTACCAATGAATATTCAGCCAAAGTACCATGTATGGCAAGAAATAGTTGTAACACACATAAAATATAAGGCACTATACGACATGCCAAATTCGCGCCAACAACAAGAAGTGCAACCATCCCATAGACAACATGTGCACACACCAGGCTCCAATCACTGATGAGCATGTTGAAATCAAAGCCATTCTAGGATTTCATGCACATAGAAAACCTAGGAATGAAACACAGTGGTGTTGTAACATACAAATTTCATAAAAATTTGAATTATAACAATCATCTGCATAACACCAACTAGTAGGGTATATGAGATGTAAATCCTACTCACACCAAAAATATTAATATCTAGGAATGGCACAAAAACAACGTCATACCCAACAAATTCCACCTTGTAAGAAACAAGAAATACATCTACAACGTTGTAACAAGGTTTTCAAAATGGTGGCAAAAAACTTGTGACAAATTTCTAATCTTGATTAGATGAAATGATAGTGAGGTCCTGAGCAGTATCAACCAGTGGATCAATAGGATCTCTAGGGAGGTCTGTAAGAACACTAGAATATGAATTTGACACCAGAAAGCTTTCGACCTGAGCCAGTCTAGAATCCACATTATCTAGACAAAATCTTTGATTTCGTAACACAATTGAAGAATGTTCCAACTGAGTCATAATAGAAAGGTTGAATTATTTGGAACCCAAATTTACCATTTGCACCCCTCCTGCTCATCATTCTATGATGAGGAGGCATGAGAACTATGGAAAGTGAGCAATGAAGACAACTACGAGAACCTCGACTTGGGGGACAAGAAAACATACATATCATCGACCCTTGAACCCCTGATTAAAAGACTAACAAATAATCCCGCAATTGTCACACTAGACGACAAAATTCAAGTAAATTGCTCAATTCAATACAACACAGAGACAAAACCCCAAATTCCCTAGAGCCATGACAAACCGTGAAAGTTCCCAATACCTAGATTAACAACTAGGGTGATTTCGGCTTCCACAACAAATAACATCCTTAACAAGGTGGGAACCATAATAAATAAAATGAATTGCACTATAAATAATTGTAAGAAGCCCTAGTAAAAAAACTCAAAGTATTCTAGGAACATAAACCACATACAACCAAAGAAATCCCTTTTGATATACCACACTTTGACAATCATAGTGATAATCTTCCCAAATTCAAACACGTGTTATAACCGAACGAGGTTATCAATAAACAAAATAAATGTTGTAGAAGGAGATGAAATACCTCAACACTCGCTATTAGACTATTCATAAAGAATGGAATTGAAGGTATGGATGCAAGCTCAACATTGAAACCAATCTTTGCAACATGCAAAAGTGAAACCAAGAGAAGCAACCTCAAATAAGACTAGGTGAAGGAGGTTGAGGATGAATCCTCAACTCTACTCCCATTCTACAAGTACCTTCGCCACCCCATAGCCTTTACTCTTTATTTATACTATAACACCCTCATCCCATATCAACCCAAGTGACGGATGAGTTGAGGTAAAGATGTGACGAGAAGTTACTATGATATGATTTTACCTCCTAAGTCACCTTAGGGAAGTGAAACTGATGGAAACACACCATACATACCTTCCACATCAGTAATAGGACTCTTAGGAACCCTCCCAACCTCTCAAGTAACCAGCCCCTAGGTTCAACTGATATTTTAGACCATTAAACTCCCAGAATCTCCCTTGATATGGGAATGCATGCGTCTAAGAGGCTCTGAATGCTCCCACAACATGGGTATGCATGCATCCAGGGACTTTTCTACCCAGTGTTATGCTTGTGTCTTCGAGATTTGAGCCACTTTTCCGACCTAGAGCTTGGGTCACTTCCTAGAACTAAATCACACCTTTAGAACAAAAAGATAACAATGGAGTAATGATACACATTCAATTACTTGAACAAGGGCTTGACTGGACCCTACTAGCCATGACAAACATTTCGTCAAACATATTACAAATATGTGATCTACAGGTTTAAACAATAGAACTGAGCATATTGGTATCATACTCATATGCGAATCGCTAAGAAGCATTGATGCCTTAACACATTAGCTGCAGTTTCATCCATTAGGCCATAGATACGTTGCTCATTCGTTTACAATTAAAAACATGATAAGAGCCATACAGAACTACTGTCATAATACATGTTCATAACCAACATAATAGCAACAAAAATACCAAGGAAACAATGACCATATAATCCACAAATAAACCAGTATAATACTCATGAAATAACAAGGATAAATAACATCATATTAATGATGCAAAGGCCAACCAGTTGTGGGACTTCTATGAACCACTTAACTGTATACAAGATTGAGAAAATATCTACTCAATGAGTTACCCCCATGCCATACTCCAAGAATGAATGTGGGAACTCATAAAACACATCAACCAAAACCATCCAGGGCTTCCAGAGGCCAAACCACTTCAACCCATGAAACAATGATTTTACCTCATGGTCAGACATCACAAAACCATCATCATATTGGTCTCTACCCAAGTCTTCCAAGGCTCTAGAGCGTTTGTTCCAACCAAGGCTTCTAGGACTAGTAACTCAACCCACAATTGTCGTCGGGCTTCTAGAGCGTTTATCCAACCAGGGCTTCCAGTACTAGTAAATCAACCCACCAAGGGCTTCGAGAGCGTTTGTCCAACCAAGGCTTCTAGGACTAGTAACTCAACCCAAACTATTACAGGGCTTCCAAAGCGTTTGTCCAACCAGGGCTTCCAGGAACTAGTAACTCAACCCAAGCTAAAGGAAACATGAGAACCAAGAAGAAAAACAAAGAAATGGACCCACACCACCATGGATATTTAGGAAATGGAAAGGCTAGGAAAATCCACTATCAATCCAGGCAATCCTCCATGTCAGTGACAGATCATGACCAATAAACCACACTCATATTCCATGCATGCCAATTCTAGTGAGGAAAACATACATGCAACTTGGTACCTACAAGAAGAACCTGTTGTAGCTATTGATCCTGATGTCCTCTTGCACTTTCCTACTCTTCCGTTGCCTTCTTGCCCCAAAAATCCAAGTATGCCACATTCTTCCAAGATTGCTCCAAGGAAACTCTAAGTGTTCAAGAGTATCAAAGAGAGGGAGCTCCAAAACTGAACTGAAAAAGTCTGGGAACTGATCCTCAAAAGCTTGTTTATTAACAAGGCCTCTATTTTCTTCATCTTTCATTATTTTCCTTTATTTTCCTCATCACATGCAACCTGTGACCTTTCACCTCCCTTTTCTCCTAATTTCCATTAATTTCATAAAAAAATATGTCAAAACATCATTTTCCCTTTCTAAATCCTTTGTTGTTTCCTTTGCCAATTTCCGTGGCCATTAAGCAATCACCAAGGATCCTCATAACTATGGTTTTGCCCAACTTTCACCTTGGAATACGTGTCCCATCAACCATGGTTATTATTTTGTCTTTATTTAGTTGCATATGTTTACAATTGGATAATCTAGTTGTTTAAATTCAACAACAGGCATATACAACTCTGCATTAATGAGTCAATAACACAGTAAATATTAATTGCTAAAATAAAATATTATTTACAATTAAACTCAAGTCAAAAAGTTAAATCAAATAGTGAACATATATAGCAAAAAAAACATTAAAGGTAAAACACAATAAATATTAAATATTGGTTAAGAAAGAAAACAACTTAAACTCAAGTCAAAGGGTATGCATATCCGTTTGTCTGTTAACCAATTAAAACATTCATTATTTTTAATAAATTGAAACTGTGGTGAAGTTTTGCCAATTTGTCTGTTAAAGGTGGAGATCCCATGTCTCTCTACTACTAACACAACTTTGATGGATGGTTTCCTTTGTTTATGTGGTCACTTCATTCGGGATTGTATTCTTTGGGTATCGAGTCGATATTGGTATATTTGTTATGGAAGGAAAGGTAAATGAATAAAAAAATTCAGATTCTTAAAGTGAAGTGTGGATCTCCTGGCACATGTTCAGAATCTAGTATCTATTAATAAAGAATAGTTTTATATGGTAAATCTAATAAACATTTTAGGACAAAAATAAGAATGTTGTCATTGGAATTTTGGAATGAAAAATAACTTATTTAAAATTCTCCATGACGAGCAATTTGATCCTAAGATTATTCATTGAGTTCGGATTGCTAAGATTAGCTTTAGCAATATAGGCGACCGACATCGCTTCATACCAGTACTGATATTCTAAGTATTTGTTAGCAAACGGTGAGATTTTGGGAATAGGAATACATGCAACTTCTGAGAAAAGTGCAAAAGAAAGCTTAGAACAAACTAAAACATCAATATCGTATATTTTATTTTATTCTTACAAATCAAGCAGGCCAAACCGAATTTCCAACCAGACAGGAGATCAGTGTGAGAATCATTTATGCCTTGGACAGTCACAGTATCTTAGGTTACAGTTACCTTAAACTGCTGCAAATTTATAGACACTGTTTTTGTTGTTCTCAGAAATCAATTCTTTTTTGGTGGTGCCTGGTCGAAACTCTTAGAACATCTGGCTTTGGGATTCTCTGGTAAAACCCATTTTGGAGCTAGTAATGGTAAACTCCCGCAGGTCTAAAGCTACAGCACAGCTCAACCAAAAAATGGGTGTCTTCATCAAACCTCACGGATTCTTCATTGTAGAAGGCAATTGATAGTAAGTTTGTATTCACTAATTTAGCAGGGCTGACAAGGATTTAAGTAATTTGCTTTATATTACAAGTTTTTTAATGATATATCTTTAAATTTTATATATGTATATAGATGTCGGGGAGGCTACAAACCGTTACATTATTATAAAGAAATATTTATTATGAATTTAACAGTGTTATACAGGAAAATTACATCAAGATAGTGAAAAAATAATATTTTTCTCGATTGAATTAAAGTTAAATATAATTGAACTAAAACCTTTATTTATAAAACAACAATTAACAACTAACAATAAATTGTGGTCAACCTAAAGAGACATGATTTATCAAAACTTTGTAGAATTAAACTATCCATTTTGCAGGTATTATTTAAACTTCGCATTATTAAACTATCAATTTGCAGATATTTTATATGTGAATATAAGTTACCTGGAAATTCCAAGTTGCATATAGAAACATTCCAGATTGATATTAAATATTAGCAGGCACATATGATTAAATAGCTACTTTGTCGCTGTAGTGAATGTAGATGCGGCCGAAAACTTTACAGAACTATACTTGATAATTTAGAACTTAGAACTAAATTTGGTAATAAAAGATAACTCGAGAATCATTAGAATATTCCAAGTTGAGAAAATATCGCTGACTGATATAAATAGGAATATTTTTGTAGGAATAGTTTTTGCAATGAATTAGTGGATAAGAAGGCTTATGTTGTGGGACATAAGGGAATATGTTTTCCATTAATTTGTTAATCTTAAAATTGAATTTAATTGAAAATATTATTTAAATTTGATATTACATTTTTTATAATTTTATCAATTTGATATTCATTAATAAAAAGAGGATTACGTAATGATGGCATCCAAACCGTATTGTGTTGCGAAAGACAAAGACATGCCAGTAAATTTTTCTTCACTAATCATATAACTTTGGATCATCTTCTACCAGCCAAGACAACATCATAAAGAACAAAAATGTTCCAACCATATCCCTTGATATCAAGAGGTAGAGGCAAATTCAATACACCATAACAATCATTTTCCACTAACCATTGGTAGATATATGTGTTATCAACACGCAAGAGAGACATAGACATCTCCAATACACCATAACATTCATATTGCCATGAACCATTCGGAAAATGGAAGTATTACAAGCAAATATTCAACCAAAGTACCATGTATGGCAAGACATAGTTGTAACACATAGAAAATATAAGGCAATATAAGGCACTACACAACAGACCAAATTCGCACCAACAACGAGCACTGTAACCATCCCATAGACAACATGTGCACACACCAGGGTCCAATTACTGATGAGCATGTTCAAATAAAAACCATTCTAGGACGTCGTGCACATAGAAAACCTAGGAATGAAACACAATGATGTTGTAACATACAAACTTCATAAAAAATTGAATTATAAAGATCACTTACATAACACCAACTAGTAGCATATATGAAATGCAAATCCTACTCACAACAAAAATATTAATATCTAGGAAGGGCACAAAAACCATGCCCTACCAACAAATTCCATGTTGTGAGAAACAAGAAAGACATCTACAATATTGTAACAAGATTTTCAAAATGGTGACAAAAAACTTGAGACCAATTTCTAATCTTGATTAGATGAAATGATGGTGAGGTCCTGAGCACTATCAACCAGTGGATCAATATGATCTCTAGGGGGTCTGTAAGATCACTAGAAGATCAATCTGACACCAGAAAGCTTTTGATCCAAGCTAGTCTAGAATCCACATTGTCTAGACAAAATATTTGATTTTGAAACACGATCGAACAATGTTCCAACTGATTCATATGAGAAAGGTTGAATTATTTGGAGCCAAACTTTACCATTTCCATCCCTCCTGCTCATCATTCTATGACGAGGAGGCATGAGAACTATGGGAAGTGAGCAGTGAAGAAAACTACGAGAACCTCGACTTGGGAAACAAGAAAACATACATATCATCCACCCTTAAACCCCTGATTAAAAGACTAATAAATAATCCTCCAATTGCCACACTAGAGGACCAAATTCAAGTAAATTTCCCAAGTCATTACAACACAAATACATAACCCCATTCCCTAAAGCCATGAAAAACCGAGAATGTTCCCAATACCCAGATTAACAACTAGGGTGATTTCGGCATCCACAACTCATAACGTCCTTAACAAGGTGGGAACCATAATAAATAAAATGAATTGCACTATAAATAATTGTAAGAAGCCCCTGTGAAAAAACACAAAGTATTCCAGGAACATAAGCCACATACAGCCAAACAAATCCCTTTTGATATACCACACTTTGACAATCAGAGCGATAATCTTCCCAAATTCAAACACGCGCTATAACCGAATGAGGTTATCAACAAAAAAAATAAATGTTGTAGAAGGAGACGAAATACCTCAACATTCACTATTAGACTATCCATAAAGAATGTAATTGAAGGTATGGATGCAAGCTCAACATTAAAACCAATCTCTGCAACATGAAAAAGAGAAACCAAGAGAAGCAACCTCAAATAAGAATAGGTATAGGAGGTTGAGGATGGATCCTCAACTCTACTCCCATGCTGCAAGTACCTCTTCCACCCTATAGCCTTTTCTCTATATTTATACTGTAACACCCTCATCTCATATCTACCCAAGTAACTGATGAATTCGGGTAAACATGTGACGAGAAGTTACTATGATATGATTTTACCACCTAAGTCACCTTAAGGAAGTGAAACTGATGGAAACACACCATACATACCTTCCAAATCAACAATAGGACCCCTAGGCACCCTCCCAACCTCTCAAGTAACCTGACCCTAGGTCCGACTGAGATTTTAGACCATTAAACTCTTAGAATATCACTTGATATGGACATGCAAGCATCCAGGAGGCTCTGGACGCTCCCACAACATGGGTATGCATGTGTCCAGGGACTTTTCTACCCAGTGTTCTACCTGTGTCTTTAGGATTTCAGCCACTTTTCAGGCTTAGAGCTCGGGTCACTTCCCAGAACTAAATCACACCTTCAGAAAAAAACGATAACAACGAAGTAATGATACACATGCAATTACTTGAACAAGGGATTGACTGGACCCCTACTAGCCATGACAAACATTTTGTCAAACATATTACAAATATGTGATCTATAGGTTTAAACAACATAACTAAGCATAGTGGTCTCATACTCATATGAGAATTGCTAAGAAGCATTGATGCCTTAACACATTAGCTGCAGTTTCATCCATAAGGCCATAGATACATTGTTCATTCGTTTACAATTAAAAACATGATAAGAGCCATACATAACTACTGTCATAATACATGCTCATAACCAACATAATAGCAATAGAAATACCAGGAAAACAACAACCATATAATCCACAAATAAACGAGTACAATACTCATGAAATAACAAGGAGAAATAACATCATATTAAAGATGCAAAGGCCAACTAGTTATTGGACTTCTACGAACCACCTAACTGTAGACAAGGTTGAGCCAAATCTTTCTCAGCCAGTCACCCCCGTGCCATATTCCAAGAATGAATACGGGAACTCATAAAACACATCAACCAAAACCATCTAGGGCTTCGAGAGGCCAAACCACCTCAACCCATGTGTTGTATTATGAAACAACCCCCCAATTTATGTATAATAATAGCTAATGTTTGACATATAAATGGGGACCCTTTTTAAATTTTTTAGTTTTTAGAAAATAAATCCTAACTCTAAGAAATCACCTTGAAAAAACTCTTAGAACAACCCAAGTTTAGGATCTGCATCACAAATTGCAAATCGCATTTTTCCATGTGATGATCATAAACATCTTAAATAAATTGTGATACGCGATCAAACCTCTTGCTGCGACATACTGAGCAAAACCCCTTAAGAAATCACAATCGCATTTCGTGAAAGTCACAAGTAAATAAGACCTGCCACAATGTCATCCGCCAATGATTTGTGAAATGTGATATTGCGATATCTGCAATCGCATTTCGCATTATGAACAGGCAACTGTATATAACATAGTTTTAAAAACTATGATGTGCGAATCAGGCAACACACGTGGGAAGTAACTATGCTTTATATATAATAATGAATGGTTTGGTAGGGTAATTAATATTTAGTAGCCCGAGGAGAGGTAATGATTTTGCAAGTTATGGCTAGTTAATGCTAAATATCTCATTTGAAATCCTCCCACGATTCAAAGTCTTTTCACAAAGCTTTCAGCCTTAATCGCCCAATATTGTTTGCGCTGATATATCTCATCCATTTCAGGCAAGCTACAAAAGATATGCCATTGCGAAAGGTGATAAAGAAATAGAGAAAGATGAGCATTGCAAAGTCCGAGCTTACAGAAATGTCTCCTATATTCTCTGATATGATCTGCAGCGCTGACTGGGGTACAATAGCTTGGGAGGTGATATACAATAGGCTTGGGGATGAGCGTCCCAAGATTATTGTCACAAGAGTGACAACTGACTCAATACGACCTTTGGGACTCCAATTCAAGTATGTCGCCTGTTCTTTCCTTCATAGTATAGGAGCGAGAGATAAACTCCCTCCATAGACTGATATGATCAGGTGGGTGGTGGAAAACCTCACCATTGAAGATAGGCAACTTAGGAATTCGAGAATGGAACTCATGGGGTCATTCAGAGCTGAGGACCTGAAGCAAATGTTACATATACCTAACCCTCAGGATATATATGATAAGACATACATGGCCCACTTCAGAAAGAAGAATGAAGAACCCCTCAATATTGTTCAGGGTTGAAGAGTATCGGAGAACAAGTTCAAATTTGATAAGTCGGGTATGTATCCTATAACCTCTTTGGTGAACCCCTACAACTATGTAGCTGCTATGTTATGTAGACTATACGGGTTACCTAATAATGCTAAGTTTTCCAAAGAATGGATTCCTCTAATTGATGCCTCTGTTAAATCTCACATCACGAATTGGGCCACCATCATCACCGAATATCGATAGAATAGATCCTCCTCTGCAGAGAACCTTCCTCCATTCTATTTTAGTGCCTACATTATGGATGCCATCTGTTTTTGCACTAAATTTGCAATCATGGGTTGGAAATGGACCTTGCAGGACCCCTACCCTATCCATGTCAACCATAAGAAAATTTGGGAATCCCATTATGTGCCCCATTTCTATAAAATATGTCATGTTGTTATTTTTCCACTATATCAATTAATTTTTAATAAGAAAGCCCGCATGTTTTTCCAAAAGCCACTACACACCTTCTGGTTGTCGACAAATATTTTGTTGAAAAATGGTTCACCTACAATAGGGTTTTTGGTAACACAATAGACCCACATGTCCTCCCTCTATATGTTTTTGATAAATTGTTAGCAAGAGAAATAACCCACCAAATCGTGGGAAAAGGCATGTCGAAAGTTCTCAAATAAAGCAAGAAGTTGTTATGGCAATCTTTTCCTATCAGGTGCGGTTCTTTCTCCTTGGAAAATTTTAATCATGCTATAAAGGAATTAGTAAGCCTGGAAGGTCTCAAGATCCATACTTTGCCCAAAGGGTAGTTAGATCCAAACAAGATAGCATACAACATCACCAATTTGGTAAAGATCAAGCCTTATAACCATGAGGCTAATAATTTTGAAGACCTTTTACAGTTGGCTCAATTCTTCGAACAATCATTTGAATGGGCGAGGACAAATTTGAGTCCTGGAGATTTTTTGAGATTTCAAGAGTTCAGGAACAAAAGGCTCGAGGTAATCCCACTACATTTGTTGAAAATCGATGAAAACCCTACTCTTAGTGTGGCTGTCAACAACGAGGCACCTGATTCTCTCTTAGAGTCTCATGCAGATACGGGGAAAGCATTGAACACAATGAAGGCCCAAGACATCGAGACTACTATAGAATATAGCAGGAAATCAGCCGAAAAGCAGGGTATCAGTACCCCACCCAAAGATATTGTTTCGGAGATCAAAGGCAGTAGTCTGGAATAGGAGCGGGATCAATTCAATAAGAAACTACAAGACAACCCAAAGACGATAGATGCCTAGGAAACTACGGAGTATCAAACTCCTCTACATGTTTAGAAGAACACAGACTCTGAACCAATGGATGAGCAAGTGACGATGTCTCAGCACTCTGAAATCATCCTCGCTCTGCCCACGTCGGAAACTGTTTTGAAGGTACTGAAATACCTCCTCTTGACATATTCTACAACCCACTACCCAAGGTTGTACTAAGGAGACAGAGGAAAAGGAGAAGGAATTAAACACCTAAAATCCCACCTGGGAATGAGAAAATGGACATAGTTTGGAAGGACGTCCCCTCCAACCCAACTAAAAACTTGGTGAGATTGTCACAGTTTACAGGAGAATATGCAACTGCTACCATGGACAAGGCTACCGAAATATCTCTTTTGTTGAAAGAAAGAGAAGAAAAGACTGCACAGCTCGAGTTGCAGCTCGAAATGGAAAGGGCAAGTGTGAACAGGCAGGCTGCTGAGCAGCTGGCCCAATTGAAACAAAGCATGGAGTTGTTGAAAATAAGGCATGAAGCAAATAGATCGGCCAAAAATATGCAACTCCAAGACTTGCAACAAGCTATGAGAAAATATAAGGATGTTCCCACTATCGAGGAATTTATCAAAGAGGCACTAGAGCTTAATTCTTTCTTATTGAAGCAACAAGAACAATATTGCCAAAAGATGTCACATATCGCTCCTTATCTGGTCATTAGTGACCAGCTAACGGATAAAGTGATTTGACCAAAGGACTAATTTTACTGATCTGAACACCAGAATCTCAGAGTTCATCGAATGGAAAAAAGAGAAGAGGGGAGGAAATCCAATCTACCTGAGATTGAGGAGACACATAAGGACAGTCTTTTCATGGATTTGGATGCAAGGATCAAACAAGCCGAACTAGCAGTGGGAAGAGTGTCCAGGGTATCAAAGAATATAGTAAAGGCGATAAACCATACTTTATTTGCCACCAACTTAGTGAAAGAAGGAAACCCGAAAGAACTGCCTGATTTGAATGAATTGCATTACAAATGTAAGGAAAGGGCAGAAACTCAAAGGGAAGAAATTGAAAAGTTGGCAAAGACCAATTGGGAGTCGTATTGACAATACCTCATCAAGCCACACAGTCAAATCTTGACCCTTAACTACTCTCTCCATTCGACTCAATGGTTACCGCCACCTCTCACAGATGCGATTTTCGCAGGATAGGTCAGAACACATTTAGGGGAACCTCCTCAAGTAAAACGGATGGCCGATATATGTGATTTGAAGGACAAGATGGTAGACAACAAATCATCATCATAGCCTCTGCTCATCAAGAGATTGTTTATTTTTGGAGTTAGTTAACTAGTTAGGAGGAAGGCTGTTTGAAACCTCCTCAAATTTTTGTATATTCTGTTTTTGAACATTAGTTAGAATAGTATTTATACCCTTCTCATGCATTTAGAGAAGGATCCAGAATTTTATCAAAAACATTTTCAAAGAATGAACTATTGTAAGTTTGTGAATCCTTTGGTGAAATTATGGAACATGATATTTTCTTTTAAATATCAGACTACTTTTCTTTGTTGATGCACTTTCGTATGCTTGGAAGATAATTTGATCTGAAGGAGTTGATATATGTCATTAGTCAAATGAGCAGAACTTCACATATATGATACTTCTATCTTATGTGATTATTCCTCTTTCTGTTAATTAGTGACAACACTTTTTTTCATGAATTGTATATGAGATATGTTTTTTCTCCATTAAAGCATCAATTGCACTATTGTATGATGCCTAGATGAGATTATTTATTTTCATATATATATATATATATATATATATATATATATATATATATATATATATATATATATATATATATCATCCCATATGTGATATAGTTTATACATTTGTTTGACCAACTATTTAGTCAAAGAAATTATCTTTACATGTTATCATCTCTGTTTTATGCATGATTGATTTTTATTATCACATGTCAAGTAGATATCTTTGTAGATCACATATTATATAGAAATACCCAGGTTTATATTTGATTACGTTAGCTAGAGATTTTCATCATAGAATAGGTCATTCAAGTTATTAGTATTCTATTGCAATCACTTGTAAACCACCCACTCTCATTTTGAAACCCATACTTGGAAACTGGTCCCATTATCCCCAGTAGGAGACACCACTTCAAATGGAAAAGGAGTTGTCTTAAGGTCTGGACCGGGTGGTTACCCCCCATGTTGGAGCAACAGAAATCTGAGGCTTCAACATTTTGATGCTAGAAGGAGCGAACTTGACTATGAATGGCATATAAATCTAAAGATCAATTGAAAAACATTCGTAAGAGTCAAAACTCCTCCACCACTTCTACACCTTCTAGATCTCATTCAAAATATCTAGATCAAAAATCTAAAGTTGTAGAAACATCTCCCTCATCTCCTGAAGTAGTAAGACAACCACCTTCTCCAGATTACACTCTCGAGTCTACTGAAGTTCATTCTTTGATACATAAATTGGAACAGATATCCATTTCTACCGAGAAACTAGAGAGGCTTAAAGCTTCTGAAGAAAGTGTTACTTCCTTATTACGAGAAACTAGTGTATTAACTAGGTTGCAAATTGAAAATCTTGGAGTAACTCCTTTTGGGTTTCCCATCCCTCCATGATGCAAGAATGATATTACATCAAGATCAGAATCAGATATTAGCGAGATCACACCACCCTCCCATCCGTTCACTTCTCCACCCATTTCTACTCAATCCGCTGCTTTCCAACTATTCACTTTTCTAACTAGTACTACTACTAGTAGTACTAGACCAGTAGTAAGTTCTTCGCCATCTATAACTACTTTTGGACCAGCCTTCCCATATTTCAGTCTCTGACTCAAGTTATGTCCAATCAATCCGCTCAACCTTGGACAAATGCTAGTGTTGTTCTGGTTGTTAATCCAAATGCTCTCCTAGCAAACCTAGAAAAATGGTTACCTAAGTACAATCCGGATGATTGTCTTCCAGTTGAAGAACATCTAAATAACTTTATGTTAGCCATGAATCTTAATGGAGTTTCACATGAAGATGTTGTGATTAGACTGTTTCCTTATACTTTCCAAGGATATGTTGAATCTTGGTATTTTTTCCCTTCCAGCAGGTTTAATAAGAGAGTGGGATACTTTTCAAGAAGTATTTCTTGCAAAATTTGTTGATGACAGGACCATTTCGTCCTTAATCATTGATATTTCTAACCTAAAAGCACATTCAAATGAAAGGATCAAAGATTTAAACTCCAGAATCAACAAGTTACTAAACAAAATCCCAACTGCCTCAAAAACTGCAGTTGATGTACAAATAGAATGGTACATATACTCTCTTCCTGATCCAGGTGGATGTTGGTGGCCACCCACCTATCCCATTTGGACCCCCACAACTGTCTCTTTCAATCTTTTTAGTTTTCTAAATTGCAGCACAGTTTACTATTTTTAGCAGTTTTTCGGGCCCTGAACTTCCGGAGCCGTTTTGAGTCCCTAAACGATGTTTTTTTGGGAATCTGGGGCAACATGGGTCCATATGTTTCCTCCCAAAGTGGTAGTAATCGGATAGATCTTTCTAACGAGCTATCGTACGCGTCAAACGGAGATCGTATGCCAAAGTTACAACCCCGGGAAATTAATGTACCAATTTACCCAAACGGGGCCCACAATTTGGCGTTTCATCTTCTGGGGTTAGGTTTCGGGATGTGAAGGGTTTTCCATTGTTTCTCAACAATAAATAGGCCTTCGAGCCTCATTGTAACACAGTTCAGAACAGTTCAGAGGCATGTAGCCACACATCTCTTCTCAGAGATAAGCTACCATCGCACTAGCTGGTTTATTTCCATTTCTGGCTGTAAGCATATTTCAGTATTTTCCCTTAATGAAATGAAGCATTATTTCCGCTGCATCTCTGTGTTTATGGTTATTGCATCTCTGTATTTATAGTTATCTCTGTAATCTATTGCATTCCCATTTAAATCCGGATCAGTGGTATCAGAGCGGTCTGCTTTTTCTCTGTTTTTCTTTGCATGTCCCCAATGAGGTCGGGATATAAGGAGTTAGGGCTTGAACTGGTCAAACCTTTGCAAGACCAGCCTCGCAAATCTCGACGGCCTCCCATGGCGGATGAGAAGAAAGACGAGGGGGCAGGAGATCCTATCAAAATCTTGCTCGAAGAAGCGCTTGAGCGGCAAGGGAACGCGATGATGGATAGCTTTGCGCAGATCCTTCGGCGGCTACCCAGAGGCGACGCATCGGCTTCCAACAGCAACTCTGGAAACGCCACGCCATTTAAGGTACAAGTTAATTTTGAAATCCCCATCTTCGAGGGTCAAATAGATGCAGATGCCGTAGATAAATGGTTAAATCTGCTAGATGGGTATTTTTCTGTTCACGAATTTTCAAATCGGGAAAAGATTGTTTTCGCTCTTCTCAAAGCAGCCCCCCACGTCAAGGACTGGTGGGAAACCTACTGCGAGCAGAAGGATGAAAGTACAGGCTCACTATTTTCAGCCGCACCCACTTGGAATGACTTCCGGGATGCCATCAAGGAGCAATACTACCCTGTCGGAAGCTATGAGGACAAATACATTAAATGGACCACACTGCGGCAGGGACGAGACCAAGGTGTGCCGGAGTTCACAAACATCTTTCATACCCTTCGCACACAGTTGGGTATCAAAGATTCTGAGCTGCATCTGGTACTCAAATACCGTGGCTGCCTACACAAATACATCCAAGAAGAGATGTGGTTCTTGAACATCCCCTCACTCGGCGCAGCATACCGATACGCTGTCAAAATCAAGCAAAAGTTCAAACAGAAGAAGCGAGACTTTAGATCTGCAAATCTGAAGCCCAAAGGACAAAGGCAAGGTGGGGTGACCCAAGACAACCCGTCGAAGACGCAAGAAAAGAACAACACCATGAAGCCGAAGAAGGACACAGGGAAGTGGTGTGAGTTCCACAAGAGTCCCACTCATAACACAAGGGAGTCTCAGACCAGGCAGTTACTGGTGGCTGAGTTGAAGGCTTCCGAATCAGATGCATGTTCTGACCTTGAGCCAGAACCCGACAAGGGGAATGGCAAAGGGAAGCAGATCATTGATGCGGATCCCAGCGCCACTGTTGCCACCACCAAGATCCAGAAATATGAGCCCAAAAATCCAGAGGAAGGGGAGCGTATTTTCCACTCACAGATGTGGGTGAAGGGTTCGCCGCTACAATTCATTGTCGACAGTGGCAGCCAAAAGAACCTCATTTCGGCAGAGGTCGTGAAGCGGTTGGGCCTACCGACTACACCGCACCCACAACCGTACAGTATCGGGTGGCTTCACGAAGGACGAGATCTGAAAGTTCGCCAGCAGTGCCGCCTTCCCTACAGCATCAAACCCTTCACATACGAGGTATTGTGTGATGTTACACCTCTGGATGTTTGTGATGTATTATTAGGCCAGCCATACTTGTGGAGGCGACATGCCGTGTATGAGTCCAGGCCTCATGCTGTCATTATTTCTTTGAATAATTCATTATACAGGATACCGGAGGTAGCCCCACCTACCGCCACATCTTTGATCACTACCAAGAAAGGCAGCAAGCTCATATCACAGACCAGGAAATTCATCTGTCTGGTTCACTCCCAAAATAAGGGGAAGATCGTTGCAACATCCATGACCCCTGCAAAGGGTTCCTCCTTGACGCAACAGTAGCAAAGGGATACGGTCATGACAAAACACAGGAACAACTTCTCCTCACCCACCTGGGTACCACACAAGTTTCAAGTGGGCAACAAAGTCTGGCTGCAGCGACAGAAAGAACGCCTTACCAGAACCCATCAGAAGCTCAGACCACTCCGACATGGTCCTTACAGTAGTACCAAGGTTGTGGGGAACAATGCTTTGAAGCACAACATTCCTCCATTCCTTGGCTTGCACCGAGTGTTCAATGTGGACCGTCGTCGACCATGCTTCCCACCATTTCTGGACACATCAGAGATTGCAGAACAGCTCACTAGAGACCCGGATCAGCAGAAGCTTCCTCATCTCAGGGATGAACTCAACGCAATGGGGACCATTGCTTCCTAAGGGGGGAGGAATGATCCAGGTGGATGTTGGTGGCCACCCACCTATCCCATTTGGACCCCAAAACTGTCTCTTTCAGTCTTTTCAGTTTCCTAAATTGCAGCACAGTTTACTATTTTTAGCAGTTTTTCGGGTCCTGAACTTCCGGAGCCGTTTTGAGGCCCTAAACGATGTTTTTTAGGGAATCTGGGTCAACATGGGTCCATGGACCCATGTTGCCTCCCAAAGTGGTAGTACTCGGATAGATCTTTCTAACGAGCTATCGTACGCGTCAAATGGAGATCGTATGCCAAAGTTACGACCCTGGGAAATTGATGTACCAATTTACCCAAACAGGGCCCACAATTTGGCATTTCATCTTCTGGGGTTAGGTTTCGGGATGTGAAGGGTTTTCCATTGTTTCTCAACAATAAATAGGCCTTCGAGCCTCATTGTAACACAGTTCAGAACAGTTCAGAGGCATGTAGCCACACATCTCTTCTCAGAGATAAGCTACCATCGCCCTAGCTGGTTTATTTCCATTTCTGGCTGTAAGCATATTTCAGTATTTTACCTTAATGAAATGAAGCATTATTTCCACTGCATCTCTGTGTTTATGGTTATTGCATCTCTGTATTTATGGTTATCTCTGTAATCTATTGCGTTCCCATTTAAATCCGGATCACTTCCTTATAATATTGATTTTTTTTTTATAGAGCCAATAAGGCTACCCTTGTAGAAAACATGAAAGAAGCCCTATTTGTAGAAAGAAGGATTATTGCTTTAGAAAATAAATCATAGACAAATGAAACGAAGTCAAAGAAAGTAACATTTAAGGATGATTCCCGAAAGGAAACTTCAAAGGACCCTTTCGATCTTCAAAGCCTTCAGAAAGTATTAAAAACCATGTCCAATGAAATGGTCGAAATGAAAAAGTAGGTTGCATAATCCTATGCTCCCAAGAAACCTTTTCACCCATTTAAACAAAACCCTTCTTCTGCATTGCAACCACTGAATATTATTTCAAATGCTAAATCTGATCTAGAGACAGAAGAAGACTCACTAGCCAAAGAGGAAGCCAAAATGGAAGAAGAAGCTGAATTAAATGGAATGTGGGATTTCATTCTCCCAACTGAAGAAGAAGCACAAGCTATGGCAGTAACTACAAGAAGTAAAAACTCTCATGATAGGTCTATCACAAATCAGAAACAAAAAATTGCTACTCCTGTAAAGGAGAAAATAGTAAGTAAGAAGTCTAAGACTAGTAAAACTGACCCTATTCCACTAGATCCTCCAAATACCTCCAAAACATTGGTAATATCAGACACAGTGGAATACAACATAGTCGAAGAAATGAAAAATATGAGAGGAAACATTTCTTTTCACAAACTCATTAAACTCAAGAAAAAATAGAAAATTCTATTAAGAGAATTAAAGGCAGTTCCTGTATCCCCTCTGCCATTTTCTTTAGTTACTCAAGCTACTTATGATATGCGAAAACCTCCCTCATCTTCAAACAAAGTAAGTTCGAGAGATTTAGTCTTGATAGGTGATAGGTCCATCTCTCATACTCCTCCATTTCTTCTTACTTATGAGATTTTCAACAAAAATTTCCATAATTACCTTGTTGATTAAGGCGCCTCTTCAAATATTATGCCAAGAACTGTGTGCACCAAATTGAATATTACACCCCAAAAATATGTAGTACACATAGTTCAATTGGATACAAAAAAAGTATAGGTACTTGGAGAAGTAGCATCAGTTTCAATTAGTCTTTCCTCTAATCCAAAAGTTTCACAAATAATCGATATTCTAGTGGCTGACATCCTTGAATTTTTTGGTTTATATCTAAGTAGGGATTGGTCTGAAAATTTGCACGGATACTTTGCAACTGACTCGTCTCACATGTGGCTGCCACACAATGGTAAGCCAACGCAAATTAGAGTAGACTGAGAAAAGTTCATGAAATACACCGTCACTGATCTTGAGGGAAGCAATGAACCTGTTTCCTTCACCGCTAATATAATTGGTAATTACTCAGCTACGTCATTTTTAGGATCTTTTAATGCTCAATGGTCTCCTTTTCCGTACGATGTTGTAGTGTCTAAAATAGAGATTTTTTCACAAATATAGCTTCAAAGTGTGTTAATATAGCAGGTAAAATTGTAGATAATTCATTATTTTGGACTCTTTATTTTGATGGTTCCAAATCCGAAGATGGTGCAGGTGCAAGATGTATTTTAATCAACCTGCAAGGAGAGAAAACCATGTTAGCCTATAGAGTTGAATTTCAATGCACCAACAATACCGCAGAATATGAAGCATTAGTTCAGGGGATGTATAAATCCATTGGCCTCAATGTAAAATATTTGCAAGTATATGGGGATTTTAAAATAATTGTCAAACTGGTAAGAAATATAATTCATTATGTGTCTGGGCACCTTAAACATTATCAATCTCTTACCCAGAATCTTACTTCTCATTTCACTTATTTTAACATTTCTTCAGTTGCCAGATTGAAAAATGCAGGTGTTGATTTACTTGCCATTGTGGCATCCAAGCTTATACCTTCTGAATAATTTAGTCCAAACAGATTTTCAATACAATTAGTTTTTAGGCCATCCATTCTCGATAATGTGACAAATTTGAGAGTGTTTAAGAATGATGCGGATATAATTGATTTCCTTACATCAAAAGGGTCTTATGAGGAACATACCATAGATGACCATGAGCATGATCTACAAATCAACCATAAACTATATCAAAACCCAATTCCTAAGTTTGTAGTTAAGATGGAAGATCTCTATGATTTAAAGGATAGATTCAAGAAAACTACCAACTCCAAAACTCAGAGTTCCACTTTGAGATTTGAAGTGGTAAACCTAGGGTCAAATGAAAAACCTCAAAATGTCAACCTAGGTCTTGGTTTATCATCTCAAGAAAGGATATCATTCAATAGGTTGTTAAAAACATATAAAGGTGTCCCTTATTGGGATTACATAGATCTCAAGACCTATGATACCTCTGTAATTCAACATACCGTACCAATGACTTCAAATGAAAAGCCAGTACAACAGAAGCTTAGGAAAATTCACCCAAACCTTGAAATTCAAATCAAATCTGAATTGAACAAGCTCGTCAAAGCCAAAATAATCTTTCTTGTCAGACACTCAAAATGGGTATCAAATATCATCCTTGTAAGGAAAAAGAACAGTGATATTAGGATTTGTTTTGATTTTACAAATCTAAATAGAGCTTGTCAAAAGGATAACTTTCCTCTACCTACCATTGAGCAAATATTGCAATTAGTTGCAGGTTCTGAATTAATGTCTTTTCTAGATGGATTTTCAGGATTCAATCAAATTCTTGTACATCCAAATGACAGATTAAATACAACATTCAGGACCAAGTGGGGAACATACACTTATTAGAAGATGCCTTTTGGACTCATAAACGTAGGTGCTACATTTCAATGTGCTACGGATATTGCTTTCGAAGGTCTGATTAATAAATCAGTTGTTATTTACCTATATGACATCATAGTCTATTCTAAGGATAGAAAAAATTATTTAAATGACCTGAAGCATATTTTTGAAAGATGCAAGAAATATTGCATTTCTTTAAATCCAAAAAAATCTTATTTTTCTTACCAGAAGGCAAACTCCTTGGATTTATAGTCTCCAAGAAAGGGATTTACATCGATCCTACTAAAGTCTAAGAAATTGAAAAAATTACTCTCCCACATAATAAAAAGACAATGCAATCGTTCCTAGGCCAAATTAATTTTGTAAAAATATTTGTTCCAGATTTTTCATAGATTGTCCTACCCCTTCAAGAAATGATAAGAAAAAACGCAATCTTCAAATGGGGAAAGGTGAAAGAGAATCATTTGAGTTGGTTAAAAAATCCATTATCAATGCTCCTTCTTTAACAACCCTTGACTTTCTCAAACCTTTTGTGTTGTACACTTTTTCATCTGATACATCATATGCAGTGGTTTTAACACAGTTGAATGAACAAAATATTGAGGCACCTATGTCTTTTTTCAGCTCTAACTTGCAAGGTGTCGAGTTAAATTATTTAGCTATTGAGAAACAGCCTTTTGCTATTTTTAAAGCCTTGAAACATTTCAGACCTTTTCTTCTCAAAACCCATACAAAAATAGTAGAACCTTACCCTGAAGTAAGGCAATTATTGATTCAAAGAGAAGTAGGGGAGAAAAGAGCCAAATGGGTTACTGTGCTTCAAGAGTACGATGTAGAGATCCATCCAAATAAAATTGTTAAGAGCCAAGGTTTTTGCAAGATGTTAACTAGAGCTTCTCACCTATCAACAGAGGAAGGCCAAGGTAATGAAGTGCAGATCTCAGAGGTAAGCCTCAATGGTGCACAATCACAATTTGATGATTTGATGTTCTATTTGAAGAATGGATATGCCCCTATGCATCTCAATTATAAAACAAAGCATTCTTTAAGGTTGAAATCAAATCAGTATGAATTAATCGATGATGTATTGTTTAGAAAAAAATATGATTCAATATTATTGAGATGCCTAGAAAAACTTGAAGTTGAAAAGGTCATGCAAGAATTACATGATGGACGAGCTGGAGGACATTTTATAGGAAATGCCACAGCTCAAAAAATCCTCCATGCAGGTTATTATTGGCCAAAGCTATTGAAGGGTGTGCATGAATACGCAAGAAAGTGTAAAACCTTTCAAACTACAGCTGGAAGAGAAAAGAAGCTAGCATTCCCTTTGCAGCCAGTGAACATCCAACAACCATTCAAACAATGGGGATTAGATATAACTGGTGAGATTGTTCCTAACTCTTCCAAGCAGCACAAATACATCCGTACTGCTACTAATTATTTTAAAAAATGGGTGGAATCTATCCCCATAAATATAGATAATACAAAAAGCATTACGGACTTCATTGATCAGTACATAATTACCAGGTTTGGTTTACCCACAGCTTTAATGTTTGGCAATGCATCTTTTTCTCTGGAAATAAAACGATAGAATTTTATTTGAAGAGAGGTTTTAAATTAAAGTATTCAACCAACTATTATCCATAAGCTAATGGACTAGCAGAATAGACAAACAAAAACCTCGTCAGAATTGTCAAAAGGAATATTGTACAAAATCATAGGAATTGGCACAAGGCATTGACATTTTATCTTTGGGCAGACAAAATTACACAGAAGGCCTCCATTAGTTCTTTTCCTTTTTCTTTATTTTATGGAAAATAAGTTGTTCTCCACACAATCATAGCAATTCCATATCTCGCCCTAGTGCAATTTATCAATGAAAACCCTTCCTACTCCTTGCAAGCAAGACAATTCCAGATTCTTAAACTAGAGAAAGAACGAGAAAAGGCTAAAGCAACCCACTTCCATCATCAGCAATTAGTCAAAGCCTCTTTTGATACAACCTCTACCAATCATAAAACTTTTGAAGTAGGTGATCTGGTTTTGAAATGGGACAAAGCGCACAAGGAAAAAAGTAAACATACCAAATTCCAAAGACTATGGCTTGGCCCTTTCCAAGTCATTGATAAAGTTGGTCAATCAACATTTCTTTTACAAGACTTATCAAGAAAGACATATTCCTTTCCCGTTAATGGGAAAATCCTCAAGAAATACTTTTCCTAGAAGATAACCCCTTCTAATTTTGTAGCATATCCCCTTTAAAACTCTTAGGAAAATAAAAGTTAAGTAGTATTTACTTTTGGTTTTTCAATATAAAATCTTTGATAATATTTTTTATTTTTCGCTTATATAAGTAGGGAAATTTAAATAAATAATTAGGACATTTGAGGATTAGAGTGAGCCTGATTCCTTTGGAAAAACTTGATCTTGCTGAAATATTTATTCTATGAACAAACTCTTACCTTTACAAAGTATAGATGTGATGTTATCAGTCAAGAAAAGAATATTTAACCTAGTAACGACTTTCTACATATCACTATCTTAAAACTCTATCATTATCATCCAAAACTCTTAAATGAAGCAATGATTCATCGCATCTGATAAAATTTTCCTTTTTGAGAGTGTAATTCTAGAATATAAAATACTTAGAAGATAATAAGTCTACATATGAACTTATTTACAATGATCATAGGTAAATAATTAAACTTATATTACCAAAACCGCATACCAAAACAAGGTAATAGCCAATGATCTAATCAATCAAAGGACATGGGGTCTCATCAAGAACCAACTTGTTCAGATTAGTTACAACCAGTGAGTGGCATTGTCATTATTAGGTTACCAAGCCTAGACAATGTCTTTTAGGAAAAAAAAAAGACAAGATCCAAATGAGATTGGAAGCAAGTGAATATCATTTTGAATTTTGAAAATTGCTTCAGATGGGACAATGAATCATTGTTGGTTATAAGTTAACCTTGTAGAGGCTATGAATGCCTGATGGCAGCAAAGGCTCTAGTTGTGATAAATGAGTAAAAGAACCAAAAAACTAGTATGTAGAAAGACACCTACTATATCTCTTTAAAATCTTATTATTGACTGGAGAAGGCATTTGTATTTTTATCACTATAAATGGTAAAGTAGTTGAATAAATATACTAGGTAAGTAATTATGATTCTAGAGAAATGTTGTTTCCTTTATAACTTGTGTAATTATTATTCCTATACATCTTCTTACTTTGAAAGTTCTAGGAATTTTAGAAAACCAATCAAAGATAACTAGTTCTTCAAGAGAATCGCCAATTGTTGTACTATGAAACAACCCCCCCATTTATGTAGAATAATAGCTAATGTTAGACATATAAATGGGGAGCCTTTTTAAATTTTTTAATCTTTAGAAAATAAATCCTAACTCAAAGAAATCACCTTGAAAACACTCTTAGAACGACCCAAGTTTAGGATCCCCATCGCAAATCACAAATCGCATTTTTCCATGTGATGATCATAAACATCTTAAAGAAATTTTGATACACGATCAAACCTCTCGCTGCGACATACCGAGAAAAACCACTTAATAAATCACAATTACATTTCGTGAAAGTTGTAAGTAAATAAGACCTGCCACAATGTCATCTGCCAATGATTTGCGAAATGCGATATTGCGATATCTGCAATTGCATTTTGCATTATGAACATGTAACACTATATAACATTGTTTTAAAAACTTCGATGCACGAATCAAGAAACACGCGTGGGAAGTAACTGTGTTTTAAATATAATAATGAACGATTTGATAGGGTAATTAATATTTAGCGGCCCGAGGAGAGGTAATGATTTTGCAAGTTATGGCTAGTTAATGTTGAATATCTCATTTGAAATCCTCCCACGATTCAAAGTATTTTCACAAATATTTCAGCCTTAATCACCCAATATTGTCTGCGCTGATATATCTTGTCCATTTTAGGCAAGCTACACAAGATATGTCATTGTGGAAGGTGATGCAGTAATAGAGAAATTTGAGCATTGCAGAGTCCGAGCTTACAGAAATGTCTCCTATATTCTCTGATACGGTCTACAACACTGACGGGTCTGCAACAGCTTGGGAGGTGATATACAATAGGCTTGAGGACAAGCGTCCCAAGATTACTGTCACAAGAGCGACAACTGACTCAATAAGACCTTCGAGACTCTAACTCAAAGATGTTGCCTATTTTTTTCTTTATAGGATAGGAGCGATAGCTAAAATCCTACCATATACTAATATGATTAGGTGGGTGGTGGAAAACCTCACCATTGAAGATAGGAAATTCAAGAATTCGAGAATGGAACTCATGGGGTCATTTAGGGGAGAGGACCTTAAGCAAGTGTACTATACACTTGACCCTCAGGATATATATGATAAGACATACATGGCCGACTTTGCAAAGAAGAATGAAGAACCCCTCAAGATGATTAAAGGCTGGAGAGTATTAGAGAACAAGTTCGAATTGTATAAATCAGGTATGTATCCTATAGCCTCTTTGGCGAACCCCTACAACTATGTAGCTGCTATGTTATGTTGACTATACGAGTTACCTAATAATGCTAAGTTTTCCATACAATGGATTCCTCTAATTGACTCTTTTGTTAATTCCCACATCATGAATTGGGCCACCATCCTATTTGATAACCTAGCCACCATCATCACCGAATATTGACATAAGAGATCCTCCTCTCTAGAGAACCTTCCTCCATTCTGTTTTAGTGCCTACATTATGGATGCCATTTGTTTCTACACTAAATTTCCAATCATGGGTTTGAAATGGACCTTGCAGGACCCATACCCTATCCATCTCTACCATAAGCAAATTTGGGAATCCCATTATGTGCCCCATTTCTATAAAATATGTCATGTTGTTATTTTGCCATTGAATCAATTAATTTTCAATAAGAAAGACCCCAGGGTTTCCCAAGAAGCCGCTACAGACCTTCTGGCTATCGAAATTTTTTTTTTTGAAGAATGGTTAACCCACATTAGGGTTTTTGGTAGCACAGTAGACCCACATGTGCTCCCTCTGTATGTTTCTGATAATTCGTTAACAAGAGAAATAGCCCACCAGACCATAAGGCCAGATGAAAGTTCTCGAAGAAGGCAAGAAGTTGTTATGGCCATCCTTTCCTATTAGGTGCGGTTCTTTCTCCTTAGAAAATTTTAATGATGTTATAAAGGAATCAGTAAGCCTGGAAGGTCTTAGGCTTCATACTTTTCCTAAAAGGCAGTTTGATCTAGACAAGATAGCATACAACATCACCACTTTGGTAAATATCAAGCCTTATAACCATGAGGCTAATAATTTTGACGACCTTTTATAGTCGACTCAATCCTTTGAACAATCATTCAAATGGGCGAGGACAAATCTGAGTCCTAGAGATTTTGAGAGCTTTCAGTAGTTCAGGAATAGACGGCTCGAGGTAATCCCACTACATTTGCTGAAAATTAAGGACAAGCCTACTCCTAGTATGATTGTCAACAACGAGGAGCCTGATTCTTTCTTAGAGTCTCATGGAGATACAGGGAAAGCACTAAACATAGAGAAGACCCAAGACATCGAGACTATTGCAAAATATAGTAGGAAATCAGTCGAAAAGTAGGGTATGAGTACCCCACCCAAAGATATTGTTTTGGAGATCAACGGGAGCAGTCTGGAATAGGAGTGGGATCAATTTAATAAGAAACTACAAGACACCCCCAAGTTGATAGATGCCTAGGAAACTACAAAGTATCAAACTCCTATACATGTTCAAAGTAATACAAACTCTGAACAAATCGACAAGTAAGCGATGATGTCTCAACATATTGAAATCATCCCCACTTTGCCCGCATCAAAAATTGTTTTGAAGGTAACTGAAATCCCTCCTCTTCACGTATTCTACAACCCACTAGACAAGGTTGTACTAAGGAGATAGAGGAAAAGGAGAAGGATTGAAACACCTGAACTCTCGCATGGGAATGAGAAAATGGACATAGTTTGGAAGGACGTCCCCTCCAACCCGGTTGGAAACTTGACTAGATTGTCATATTTTACAGGAGAATATGCAACTACTACCATGGACAAGGCTACCAAATATCTCTTTTGTTGAAATAACGAGAATAAAATATTACACAGCTCGAGCAACATCTTGAAACAGAAAGGTCAAGTGTGAATAGGCAAGTTGCTGAGCAGTGGACCCAAATGCAACATAGCATGCAACTACTTAAAATAAGCCATGAAGTAGACATATCGGCCAAAAATATGCAACTCCAAGACTTGCAGCAAGATATGGAAAAATATAAGGATGTTCCTACTATCGAGGAATTTATCAAAGAGATGCTAGAGCTTAATTCTCTCTTATTGAAGCAGCAAGAACAATTTTGCCAACAAATGTCACATATCACTCCTTATCTGATCACTAGTGACCAGCTAATAGATAAAGTGATTGACCAGAGAACTGAGTTTACTGATCTGAACACTAGAATCTCAGAGTTCATCGAATGGCAAGAAACAAAAGAGGGGAGGAAAGCCAATCTGCCTAAGATTGAGGAGACACACAAGGACATTCTTTTCACAGATTGGGACGCAAGGATCAAACAAGATGAACTAGTAGTGGCAAGAGTGGTTGGGGTATCAAAGAATATAGTAAAGGCAGTAAACCATACTTTGTTTGCCACCAACTTGGTGAAAGAAGGAAACCCGAAAGAACTGCCCGATTTGAATGAATTGCATAACAGATGGAAGGAAAGGGCAGAAACTCAAAGGGAAGCAATCATAAAGTTGGAAAAGACCGATTGGGAGTTGTATTGGCAATACCTCGTCAAGCCACACAGTCAAATCATGACCCTTAACTACTCTCTCCATTCAACTCAGTGGATGTTGCCACCTCTCACAGATGCGATTTTCACAGGACAGGTCAGAACACATTTCGGGGCACCTCCTCAAGTCAAACCATTGGCTGATATATGTGATTTGGAGGACAATATGGAAGACAAAAAATCATCATCATAGCCTTTGTTCATCAAGCCACTGTTAGCTTTTAGAGTTAGTTAACTAGTTAGGAGGAAGGCTGTTTGAAACCTCATCAAATTTTTTTATAATCTATTTTTGAACATTACATATAATAGTATTTATACCCTTCTCATGCATTTATAGAAGGGTCCATAATTTTATCAAAAACATTTGCAAAGAATGCACTATTGTAAGTTTGTGAATGCTTTGGTGAAATTATGGAACATGATCGTTTCTTTTAAATATCAGACTACTTTCCTTTGTTGATGCACTTTTGTATACTTGGAAGATAATTTGATCTGAAGAAGGAGTTGATCTATGTCATTAGTCAAATGAGCAAAACTTCACATATATGGTACTTCTATCTTATGTGATTATTCCTATTTCTGTTTAATTAGTGACAACACTTTATTTTCATGAATTGTATATGAGATATGTTTTTTCTGTTAAAGCATTAATTGCACTATTGTATGATGCCTAGTTGAGATTATTTATTTTCATATATGTATATATATATATATATATATATATATATATATATATATATATATATATATATATATATATATATATATATATATATATATATATATATATATATATATATATATATAGATAGATAGATAGATAGATAGATAGATAGATAGATAGATATAGATATATATCATCACATATGCAATATAGTTTATACATTTCTTTGACTAACTATTTAGTCAAAGAATTTATCTTTACACGTTATCATCTTTGTTTTATGCATGATTGATCTTTATTATCACATGTCAAGCAGATATCATTGTAGATCATGTATTATACAGAAATACCTGGGTTTATATTAGATTAAGCTAGCTAGAGATTTGCATGATAGAATAGGTCATTCAAGTTATCATTATTCTATTGCAATCACTTGTAAACCACCCACTCTCATTTTAAAACCATACTAGAAAACTAGTCCCATTATCCCCAATCAGAGCCACCACTTCAAACAGAAAAGGAGTTGTCTTAAGGTTTGGACTAGATGGTTATCCCCCATGTTGGAGAAACAAAAATATGAGGCCTCAGCACCATGAAACAATGATTCTACCTCATGGTCAGACATCACAAAACCATCATCACATTTCTGTCTACCCAAACCTTCTAGGGCTCTAGAGCGTTTGTTCCAACCAGGGTTTCCAAGACTAGTAACTCAACCCACAATTGTCATCGACCTTCTAGAGCATTTTTCCAACCAAGTCTTCCAGGACTAGTAAATCAACCCACCAAGGCCTTTGAGAGAATTTTTACAACCAAGGCTTCTAGGAATAGTAACTCAACCCAAAGTGTTACAGGGCTTCCAGAGCGTTTGTCCAACCAGGGCTTCCAGGAACTAGTAACTCAACCCAGGCTAAAGGAAACATGAGAATCAATCAGAAAAACATAGAAATGGACCCACACTGCCATGGATATCCAGGAAATGGAAACACTAGGAAAATCCATTATTAATACAGGAAATCCTCCATGCCAATGACAGATCATGACCAATAAACCACACAAATATTCCATGCATGCCAATACTAGTGAAGAAAGCATACATGCAAGTTGGTACCTGCAAGAAGAACCTGTTGTAGCTGTTGATCCCAATGTCCTCTTGTGCTTTCCTACTCTTCCTTTTCCTTCTTGATCCAAAACTCCAAGTATGCCACACTCTTCCAAGAGTGCTCCAAGAAAACTCTAAATGTCCAAGACTATCACAGAGAGAGAGCTCCAAAACTGAACTGAAAAAAGTCTGGGAACTGATCCTTAGAAGCCTTTTTATTAACGAGGCCTTTGTTTTCTTCATTTTTCATTATTTTCCTTCATTTTCCTCATCACATGCAACCTGTGACCTTTCTCCTCCATTTTCTCCTCATTTCCATTAATTTCATAAAAAAAATGTCAAAATGCCATTTTTCCTTTTGAAATTCTTTGTTCTTTCCTTTGCCAATTTCTGTGGCCATTAATCAATCACTAATGATCCCCATAACTATGGTTTTGCCCAAAATTCACCTTGGAATACGTGTCCCATGAATCGTGGTTATTATTTTTTGTTTATTAACTTTTGTTATATGGAATTGTCATCAGGGTTGTTATAGAACCCCCACCCTTGGGGGAACACCGTCCTCGGTGTTCAAGAACGCCTATAACCAACAAGGCTTCTATGAGAAAAACATACTTCCCATTGAGATTTATAACTTAGCTCGTTGTAGTATTTACAATGATTATCCTGCTCAGAAGCATACTAACATGACAACATACCAAGTATAACATGATAATGACATGACACCCATACTGCTTATTGCAGCTTTATAACATAGCTCATGGTGGTATTTACATCCATATACATATGTACATATGCCAAACATCACCAAAACACGTACCAAAACATATACCAAATACTTATACCAAGGCATCTGCTCAACCAGAAAATAAGGAAGGATGCATAGCCCACATCTGATCTACCATCTCCCAGGTACTTCATTGGGCCCAAAGAGCTTACATTGCACTTTAACCTACTCAATTAATTTGTTCCAAAGCATGATCATATTTCTCTATAAAATTCACTACGGTTTTGGCTGGAATTCTTCTTCTGGCTCCACCTACAATACAGACCAATCAATCACATGATCAACATCTTTAACATAATTCTTAAGCAATGACACATGGAAAACATCATGGAATTTCATTATCCAAGGTAGTGCAAGTCGATAGCTACTAGCCCAATCCTCTCAATAATCCTAAAAGGTCCACAAAAATGGGGTGCCATCTTGGCACATGTTCCAATCCACAAGGAGATATTCTTATGTTTGATGTGCAAGTACACTTTTTCCCCATCCTGGAACACCTTAAAAAACTTGTTCTGATCTGCATGGATCCTCTACCTATCCTATGCTTCTTTCAAATTCTTCTTGATTACCTGCATTTCCTGTTCCATTTTCACCAACATCTCCGGTCCAATCAACACCCATTTAACTGTATCAATCCAACTGATGGGAGTATTGCAAATACACCCATACAATACCTCAAACAGACTCATCCTCAAATATTTGTGATACCCATTGTTGAAAGAAAAATCTACCAGTGGAAGATACTCTTCCCACTTTTGTTGCTAATGCATCACATACATCCTCAACATGTCCTCCAATATCTTGTTGACCCTCTCTATCTATCCATATTTCTGTGAATGATAAGATGTATTGGAGGCAAACTTTGTGCCCATACTTGGAGGCAATCCTTTCTACATAGCGAAACAATCCCTATATTCCTATGGGAGGATCTGCAACAAAAAAAGAAAAATATGTGCAAAATTTCCTAGTTTTAAGCAGAAAACACAAAGCAAGATAGATGACCTACCTCACTTTGATGCTAATGTCTGTTGGTGTCATCCTTGATTCTTCCACATCCAAGCTTAATCTCCTCTTCGCCATTATGGATGAATACATGCAAGGAAAATCACGTGGAGACAACAAACACATACATAGCAAAAACCATTCTGATATAAACCATATAACAAATCAAGGAATATTATACTAAATGAGCAATGCTTGGAACATTTATGAAAAGAAAAAACAATGTATTATTAATAGGTGGTAAAGGAAAGAATTACAACCACTTAAGCCTTGATTTTGGAAGCATCCTTTAGGTTAGTTTCCAAGTCCTAGCCTTAACCTTCAAGCACTCCTTTCTCCTTAGCAAAGTGGGAAACATTTAGGCTTAGTTCAGCACTAGGAAGGCAACCGAGCAATAGCCAACCAATTGTGGATAGTAAGGATATCATTTATAGGGAAGGAGAGAGAGTTAAGGATTCATAAGAGGGAGAGGTTCCACATCCTAAGGGAAATATCCATGAAAGTAGGATCAAGGACCAAGAATGGGAGATCTCGCTCTAATCCTTATTCACTTGTAACCAACTCACAGTTCTTGAGACTTCTAGTAAGAGAAGCTTCTCCTCCACTTTAGGAAAAATTGCCTGAAGAGGTTCAACGTGAATTTCCCTGATAAAAATTATGCTCGAAGTGGTAGGTCAATATAGTGCAACAAGTTACCAACATGGCTAACCATTGGTGCAATATGCGTTGATCTTGAAAACAAGGTTTTTTGACAAGTTTTCTCAGAACTCTTTCGGGGAAAGTTTTCTTCTTTTCTTAAGGGATGCTTCTATATATGTTTCATTGTGAATACATTGACATCATTCCTCATTTTGATGCTTCATGATATAGAACACGAAGTGTGAAAAAAATACTATGTAACAGATTCCCCCTAAGGCATAAATGAAGAACGGGATGTGATGGGTGAAATGCTTTACAATTCAAGGAAAGGACCCAAAGAAACACCATCAGGAGACTTGCAAATCGAGCATGATATATAAAATCTTTGATGTAAGTATGCCTAATAATACATCTCTTAGTAGGCATCTAATAATACATGAATCCACGGCATGGTCACAACCATACGAATAGAAAGGGTCATATGTATGGATCCCCAGTATGGTCACCATTTTGTTGTTCAAGAAATCATTTATGCGTACAGAAACAATCCCTCTAGTCCTATGGGAGGATCTAGCAACAAAAAAATATAGATATGTGAAAAATTTCCTCATTTATACCAGAAAACACAAAGGAGGATAGATGACCTACCTCACTTTGATGCTAATGTCTGTTGACGTCATCCTCCATTCTTCCGCTTCCAATCTCAATCTCCTCTTCTTCATCATGGATGAATACTTGCAAGGAAAATCACATGGAGACATGTTACCGGGAAAAGTGTCTATTTAGAACTGCTCTATCCCACTAAGGTGTGACAACTGCCTTAGAAACAAACAGAGAAAAACTACTTTTGTATTTCCTTTATGAACTATAGATAGAGAGGAACAGAAATAACCAACCTGTGTCTTGCGCTAATCCTTTGATCCAATCCCTCTCTTCTTTGACAGCTTCCAACTACCTGCTCCATTACTTGCCCAGCTTCACCAAGTACCTGTAAGATCACAGAAGAAGAACACTATACAAAGACATGGATCTATATTCATAAACAACTTAGGATCAGATTTAAGTTAACCATACAAATGTAACAAGCATCAATGATACAAAAGCATGGAGGAAAAACTCAAATAGTTTTTATTGATAAACAAGAAAAGATCCAAGAGGAGTTACAACCAATGGTTCTTGACCCAGCATCAACCTCCCAACAAAGAAGCCCCTCTTCACCTCCAAAAAAGCATAGATCACCCAATACTCTGATGTTTGTCTCAAAACCAACAACAATTCCTTACAATGTGCAAAATTCCAGCCTCTGGTTCTCTGGGATGAGGGATCCATATATAGATATGTGTAAGGAGGATGAGTCAGCTTGTGATTTGATTAGTGTCTTCTCTCTGTTAGTTCTTGCTTCCACTTGGAGACTGAAGGCCTCTTACTCATCCTTGGTCGAATTCAGTGAGGCAATTGTCATAGGAGAAGATTCTCGAAGCTTCCATTGTCTCTCCACCTCGCGGAATGACACTGCCATTTGTCATTTCTCGCCCAACGCACCCTCATAGTGCATTTAGGTGCGTTGCAATGCACCTAGCCAGTGTATTTAGGTGCAATGCAACGCACCTAGCCAGTGGAGCAGCTGAAATGATCCTGTTTTGACTTATTCTGAGCAGTTTCTGGTGGAGAACTTCTGGGAGAAGCTGTAATTTGTTGACCTTATTCCTTTAGGGGTTAGAACAACGCTTTTAGGGACTTAGGAGCCCTTGGTTTATGGACATTTCATGCTTGGAGTTGTAAGGCACAAAAATGTCTATAACAAGACAACAAATACATACATATAAAAAACCATTCTGATATAAACCATATAACAGATCAAGGAGTATTATACTAAATGAGCAATGATTGACACATTTACGGAAATAAAACACATAATGTATTATTAATAGATGGTAAAGGGAATAATTACAACCACTTAAGCCTTGATGTTGGAATCCTCCTTTAGGTTAGTTTCCAAGTCCTAACCTTAACCTTCAAGCACTCCTTTCTCCTTAGCAAAATGGGCAGCATTTGGGCATAGTTCAACACTAGGAAGACAACCAAGTAAGCCAACCAATTCTGTATAGTAAGGATCTCATTTATAGGGAAGGAGAGGGATTTAAGGATACATAACAGGAGGGAGAGGTTCCACATATTAAGGGGAATATCGATGAAAATAGGATCTAGGACCAAGAATCAGAGATCTCACACTAATTCTTATTCCCCTGTAACCAACTCTCCATTCTCGAGACTTCTAGTAAGAGAAGTTGCTCCTCCACTTTAGGGAAAAATACTTGAAGAGGTTTAGCATGGGTTTTCCTTATAAAAATCAAATTGGTAGAGGTAGGTCAGTATAGTGCAACAAGTTACCAGCACGGGTCACCACTAGTGCAAAATATGTTGATGCAGAAAATAAGGTTTTTTGATAAGTTTTCTTAGAACTATTTCAGTGCAAGTTTTCTTCTTTTCTTAAGGGATGCTTCTATATATGTTTCATGGTGAATACATTGACATCTTTTGTCATTTTGATGCTTCATGATACGAGACAGGAATTGTGACAAAATACTATGTAATAGATTCCCCCTAAAGAATGAAGGAAGAATGAGAAGTGATGGATGAAATGATTTACAAGTCAACGAAAGGACCCAGAGAAGCACTGTCAAGAGACCTACAAATCAAGAATGATATTTGACATCTTTGATTTATGTATGCCTAATAATACATCTTTGAGTAGGCACCTACCAATACATGAATCAACGGCATGGATGCAACCATCCAAATAGAAAGGATCATATGTATGGATCCCCAGTATGGTCTCCATTTTTTTGTGCATACAATCCTTTCTGCAGATGGAAACCATCCCTCTAGTCCTATGGGAGGATCTAGTAACAAAAAAAGACAAATATGTGCAAACATTCCTAGTTTATACCATAAAACACAAAGGGGAATATATGACGTACCTCACTCTGATGCTAACATCCATTGGTGTAGTCCTTGATTCTTCCGCTTCCTAGCTCAATATCCTCTTCACCGTTATGGATGAATACCTGCAAGGAAAATCATGTGGAGACAAAAAATGCATACATAGCAAAAACCATTCAAATATAAACCATATAAGAGATCAAGGAGTATTATACTAAATGAGCAATGATTGACACATTTATGGAAAGCAAACACATAATGTATTATTAATATACGATAAAGGGAAGGATTACAACCACTTAAGCCTTGATGTTTGAATCCTCCTTTAGGTGAGTTTCCAAGTCCTAGCCTTAATATTCAAGCACTCATTTATCCTTAGCAAAATGGGCAGCATTTTGGCACAGTTCAACGCTAGGAAGGAAACGAAGCAATAGCAAACCAACTGTGGATAGTAAGGATATCATTTATAGGGAAGGAGAGGGAGTTGAGGATCCATAAAAGGAGGGAGAGGTTCCACATCTTAAGGGAAAGATCCATGAAAGTAGGATCAAGGACCAAGAATGGGAGATATCACTCTAAGATTTATTCACATGTAACCAACTCGTTGTTCTCGAGACTTCTAGTAACAGAAGCTTCTCCTCCACTTTAGGAAAAACTGATTGAAGAGGTTCAATGTAGGTTTTCCTTATAAAATCTGTGTTCGTAGTGCTAGGTCAGTATAGTGCAACAAGATACTAGCACGGGTCACTAGTGGTGAAAAACTTGCTAATCCTAAAAACAAAGTTTTTTGAAAAGTTTTCTCAAAACGCTTTCAGGGCAAGTTTTCTTCTTTTCTTAAGTGATGCTTCTGTATATGTTTCATGGTGAATACACTGAAAAGTTTGATCATTTTGACACTTTAAAATATGGGATGGGAAGTGTGACAAAATACTATGTAATAGATTATTGTGACTCTACCCATACAATGCCTCAAACACACTCATCCTCAAATATTACCGATACCCATTGTTGTAAGCGAACTTGGAAATCCTTTCTGTGGATGATAAGTTGTATTAAAGGCCAACTTTGTGAAGATGCCTACAAATAACTATTTCCAAAACTTGGAAGTGAAATTCGTATCCTTGTCTGACACAATATTCTTTGGAACTCCATGCAATCTCACCACGTCCTCCCTAAAGACCTATTCTACATCACTCGCCGAGAATGTAGACTTCATTGGAATGAAGTGTGCTACCTTTGTCAACCTGTCCATCACTACCATGATCGAATCATGTTGTCTCACTATCCCCAACAAACTTGTGATAACGTACATGGAAATGACCTCCCATTTTCCCTATATATCATAATCAACTATCATGGCAGTCCACTTGGAAGCTTACAAACTTCCTTCACCTACTTACAATCCAAGCACCTAGCCAAAAACTATGCTATGTCTCTCTTTAAATTTAGAAAATATTAGAACGTCTTCACTACTGTGAGAGTATTTTGATAACTTGGGTGACCTGAATATGGTTTCACATGAAAGTCCCTCAATATCACCTTCTTAAGCTCATTTTTATCTAACACATATATCATGTCCCTAAATCTAACCAATCCATCTGCCATGAGATGATAGTCCACATCCTGTGCACCTATACCTGTAACACTACCTGTACCTATACCTATACTCTCCTACAACCCGCGCACAATATCCATATACCTGACATCCTTCTGACCTACCTGCAAGATCCTATCCTCTAAATTTATACCATAGGAGCTCATAGACGCTATGTGATTTGCCTGTATCCACTTGCTAAGAGAATCAGCCACACTATTCTATTTACCTTTGATATACCTTATCTCAAAGTCTAACTCACTGATTGTGGCCAACCACCAAGCCTACCTGCCATTCAGATTTGGTTAGTCAAATAGATTCCACAAACCGTTGTGATCACTCATCAAAACAAATCTCCTAATGAGAAGATAGTGCCTCCACATATTCAATGCATGTATGATCACTACCAACTCAAGATCATGTGTGGGGTAGTTATGCTTGTGCTCATCCAGTTTCCATGACTCATAACATACCACCTGTCCATCCTGTATAAGGAATCCACCAAGTCCTCTCTTGCAAGAATTTGTACATACTACAAACTCTTTGTCTATATATGCAATGTTTAACACTAGTGCATGTTTCAACAACTACTTGAGCTACTAAAGAATGGTCACACAGTCCTCTATCCATTCAAACTTCTTACCTTTCCTCTACAATGACGTGATAGGATAAGAAATCAATGAGAAGTTCTGGATGAACCTCCTATAATAACCTGCTAACCCCATGAAAGATCTCACATCATCCACATTAATTGGAGTTTCTCACTCAATGATAACTCTTACCTTTTTGGGTCCTGTGCTATATAATCCTTGGAAACCACATGTCCCAAGTAGCGTACCTCAATATGAAAGAAATTTCACTTGCTGAGCTTAGCATACAACTGATGCACTCTCAACAATTTGAACACTGCTGCTAAATTCTGAGCATGCTCTTTCTCATTTTTATAATATACCAATATATCATTAATGTGTCATCAATGAACACAATAACGAACTTGTCCAAGTACGGATGCAACACACTATTCATCAAGCACATAAAGGTAGCCAGAGAATTAGTTAAACCAAATCGAACTACTAAAAACTCATAATTGCCATACCTTCTCTAGAAAGTTATCTTGTATGTCCTCTTCTTTAATGTGTACCTGATGATATCGAGATCTCAGATCAATATTTGAGAACATTGCTTCTCCCTTCAACTGATTGAACAAGTCATCAATCCTCGGTAATAGATACCTATTCTTGATGGTCAATTTTTTTAACTTCCTATTGATCTGACTTGAATCATCATAATTTTTTTCATCCATTACGATGCATTTGGAGTGGAAAAAGGGTAGGAATCAGATCACGGGACTATTTTTACCGGTGGGACCCAGTTTGAAGAAATGAGGTTTCAAAACCTTCTGGGAGCCTTTTGAGGCATCAAACAAAGATTTTTGAGGGTAAAAATTTGTCGTACAAGAATAACACCTTTTCATGCTATTCTACACATAGAAAGCTTTCCAACAGTGCAAGAGTCATGTCAATCGAAGTTCGTATGCAAACATTATGCTACTCAGAAAAGGGGCTAGCCACGTGTTTTTTTATGTAAAATACTAGAGTAGTCTATTTTGTAGCTCTAGTTAAGAGTTTATGTAGTCAACTTAACCACTAGTAGGCTATCGGGTTGTGTTATAACCGGGGCACTAGGAGGAAGAGGTATTCCATTCCTTCGAGAGAATTTTTTTCCGTATATGAGAAAAGATAGCCATAAGAGATAGGAGGTAGAGCACAAAGAGAGGATTTGTGCACTGTAGTAGCCCATGGGCCACATGCATTACCTCTTTGTAGCTGCAGCGATATTTCCATACAAAGAAAGAGAGCGAAGCAACCTCACCTTCTAGCTGGGTTTTCTCCTGAAAGGGTTTCCCGGGGAGAATATCATGTATGTGTGAGATTGTTTTGTCATTTTGTACTTATTTTCTTGATTTACTTTAACATGCCTGCACTATTTATAGTTAATTTTACAGATCTAGAAATTAAATAAATTTGTTATTGTGTAGAATCTCAGATTTTAAATATAATATTATCAGATCTGTTGTGAGGAGCTATCTAGTGGAATATCCATGATAGTTTATAGATCACCTGTAGTTAATGCATAGCCTGAGAGTACCATCTTTCTTCTTCATAAACAATATTGGTGTGCCCCATGGTGATAGAGTTTACCTAATGTATCCCTTGTCCAACATTTCATTCAACTACAACTTCAACTCTACCAACTCAGGTCTACGCATCCTGTAAGGTGCATTTGATGCTAGAGCTACTCCTGGAACCAACTCAATAGAAAGGTATACTTCCTTGTGTGGTTGAAACTATGAAATATCTATTGGAAATAAATCATGAAACTATTGTAGAACTGGTTAACCTCTCAAAACATCTGCATCCTCAACTTCCTTACCTTTGTCACTAGAAATGTGCACTTCAAATAACACACACCCTTTCTTGTGACTATGCTTTGCCAACATAGCTGTCACCATTATAACTGATGTTTCTTTCTTCTTACCCCTCAGAACTCTTTGTTCGCATTGTCATACAAGCGATCAATGGATTTTTCATAACAATCCACCTTGGTTCTATGAAGGTACAACCAGACCATGCCCAACAATGTACTTTATGATCCTGTTGACATTGATGGGCCTGCCAACATTCAGGGGATCTTGCTAATATGAAGTCCCAAATAGAGCTCACACCGTTTCGTGTAGGAGTCCCATTTGGTATGATGGATCAGCTGCCATTATCTTAAATATATGCCTTAGCTCTTGCTTGTCAGCATGTGAGAGTGGCTTGATTTGTCTTCGAACAACGAGGTTCACATGCTCGGTGAATGCTTTGGTGTTACTTGTGTCATGTTTCTTTCACTACAGAGGGAGAGGGTGGAAGTGAGTATTAGGTTGAAAGGGAATAGTCCCAACTCTGCTAGAGACACACAACACAACTGGACATGCATGGCTTCTGTTGGAGTAGTCCACACGAATGTGGCAGTCACAAACACAAGGTGAACAGATAACACATACAACACCCAATGAAATACTCCACACAAGTGCGATGAGCATTATAATAAGTTTACAAGAATGAATCTGTCTAGTGTCTAGTGGGATAACACACACATACGAGATAGCATTAGCAACTGGTATAACACATTTTTTAACAACATATATACTAAAACAACCGAAATAGTTCAGATGTCTTAACACATGTTAAAACAACATGCATTACAAGTGTCCAAAGAATAGTCTTACAAACAATTACAATACATGTGTGAGAGTGTGTTGGCCTGTTAACAGGCTTCTGAATTAAGTGAAAGTTCCAAGACACATTCGTACACCATTACATCACTAAACCTCATAAAGGGCCATTGGAGCCACTGCTTGCTCCTCAAAGAAAATATTATAGACTCTCAAGGCTATGTGGGAGGAGCCAAGGTAAAAAGTTTTTTGCATGTACAAATGAGGGTTATTTATAGCCAAGGGTAAAACTGGCCCTTGTGACTGTTCGACTTCCCTCATGATTGTTTAACTTACATGACTCTTAAACATTACATGACTCTTCAGATTTACATGTGGGTCTCTTGGAGTTCCATGTTACATTGCATTGATTTACAACAGTATGGCCCACAATAGTGATGTGGCTGCTATGACTCATGACACAACTCGACATGACAATGTTGGTATGTTCATGCTAGTGGTGGTGTCCATGTCGAGTTGCAGTGCTGCTGAGTGATGGATGTGCTCTTGGTGTATCATAGCTTCACCTCTGCATGACAAGGTGTGTAGAGTATTCGATGGTCTTGGTGTTCACTTGATGTTGCATGTGAATTTTGCTCCTTCGCTTGTACTTTGGCATGCTTCATGTGTTCATTTGTTCGTGAACAAATGTCCTTGCTTGCATTCCTCATTCATTTGATTGTGAAACAATCTCTTCGCATGCATTCCTTGTTCATACTTTGGCATGCTTCATGTGTTCATTTGTTCGTGAACAAATGTCCTTGCTTGCATTCCTCATTCATTTGATTGTGAAACAATCTCTTCGCATGCATTCATTGTTCGTCTATTTGCGAAAAAATCTCCTTGCTTGCATTCCTCGTTCGCTCGTTCGTGAAAAAATATCCTCACATGCATTCCTCATTCATTTGTTCGTGAATGAATCCCCTTGCATGCTCTCCTTTTTCATCCCTTTCATCGTTGCATCATGTCTCATCCATGTACCAGTATTTGCAATCACTCATGATGAGACGACATCAAATCTTGAAATCTCCTAGTCTACCATGATGCCTTGTTATCCACTTCTATATGTAGGTGACCAAGAGAGAGGACAAGGCTCTAAAACTGCACAAGGCATATTTCAAGCCAGGATGCGGGCTCCAAGCACTGCCGGTGAAAATTGTGTAGAAGTCACTTGGAGATTGAGATGGACAATATGTATTAGCAGTGATTGTCCGTAGGATCTATCTCAGCTGGAGGGAAGATATGTGTAATTTCTTAAGGGAAGTAGTGGAGTGGCAGCAAAAATTGAACGATTCCTCCGGGGAGCTGGTAGTAGGTTGTAGGAGTGCTATTGGAAAAAACTGCGCAATTGCTAGGAGGATGTCATGCTAGAAATCCTTGCATAGCTTCTAAGATGAGATGGATGCTGGACAACTGGGGGACTGATCATGAAATTTGTGTGATTTTCATTGTGAGCAGCAAGCTGGATGACTGGGTAACTAGCTAGAAAACCTGCGCAATTTTTTGAGGGAGACAGTGACAGGCATAGGGTGTCTATCCAACATGTTTGCATAGTTTCTTCAGTTAGTGGGGTGGGCTCAGTTGATGTGCTTGCGAGAAGTTCAGATTGAGATGGCTTGTTGGGAAAATTCTACATTGTTCTGGGTGACAATTGGTTGAGTCGATTCCAGGGTTGCACAGTGTAGACTGCTTGGGATTTAGGCTCAAACTCTATGCAATTCTGGGCAGCAGTACATAATCACTGAGAGCTTAAACTAATCATTGCAGCTGAGTGGATGCCCAACTGTTGGAGGATGGTCAAGTTGACAAAGCTTCAAAAAAATGACCAAGTGTGTGAACAATTGACTTCGTACATGCATGACCTCGCAAACACACACTCAACATGACTTGATGACAAGACACCTCAAACCAACAAGAAAACATG
The DNA here is from genome assembly GCA_031772625.1 of Pinus tabuliformis. Lineage (NCBI taxonomy): Eukaryota > Viridiplantae > Streptophyta > Pinopsida > Pinales > Pinaceae > Pinus > Pinus tabuliformis. The sequence continues at coordinate 44,267,529 of CM062817.1, read as the reverse complement.
AACTTAGTGTGACTAACCGACAGTGTGGGCAAAAAGTGTGACACTTGTGATAGATCGTGGAACGACGATGACGACGCTTGGGTGACAGTCATACAACTTTGTGTGTGGGTGCAACGGATTTTTACATAGCAGACACAAATTGTACACATGAAGGTAGACCTTGTGCATGGCCAGAAAATGACTGCAAGCATGACATTGTGACGAACATGCAAAAATATGTTCGTTGAATGGTCAAGCGAGGAGGGTGTTGTTGGGTTAAGAAAAAGGTATGATTTATTTTTGTAAAATGATTTATTTACCGTTCATCCTTATACGATTATTTTTGTTTATAGATTAAAATAAGGAAAATATCGACTAAAGTTCGATGAAAGCATTTGGTGACAAAATAGGCAAATATAGCACAAGAAATTGATTTTTTGTTATCTTTGTGTGTAGAGATGCAGACTAAGCAAAAGTTGTTCAGTTGAAAGAATAGCACGAGGCCATAAAAGGGAAAAACTACAACATATTTGGTAGACAAGGTAGTGGGAGATCAACTTGAACAATGCTATTTATCACATGATCAGATTATGTATTGCAAAATCCCCAGGATCCCCTAATCCTGAGGATTCACTTTTATCTAGTTACTGTTTTATGTTATATATAGGGCTGAAAGGCAATTAGAGACAATTTAGGCTTTGATAATCTGTAATTATTCTTTTTGAAAATATATATGTTGTTATCTCAGTGACTCTATAAGTTGTTACTTACATTAATGATAGAAGGCTGCATTTGATACATTTTCATATTCTAAGTTCTTATTAAGTGGAGACTTCTAGCGACTCTGGGTCCGGTTACGAGAAGTTCTACTACTCCCTTGTGTTATAGTCTTTATATTTAGTCTTTGCTATTGATTTAATGTTCAGTCATTGGTTATTTCATTTATCGTAAAGATTTGTGATATTGATTCATACTGTTGTTCAATTAGATTCAGAGTGAAGCCGTGTGACATACTTAAGTAATGCTTTGATTGGAATGAGTGAATTAGTGTTAATAGCATATTGTTGTTCATTTCGATTGATGTTATCATAGATCTTAGAGATAATTCTAATTAATTTCCACAGATTGCAATATAGATCATTTTCTATTTAGAAATCCTTTATTTCTATTTGTCGTTCAATTGTTGTTTGTTGTTCAATTACCGATTGCTATTCAATTACTGTTGTTGTTCAATTGAGAATTGCAAGTTAATTTGGATTGCTATAGAATTAACAATGTTGTTCAATAGTTATAGTTTCTTTCCTTGATTGAGTAAGTTATCCTTAAGTCTATTTGAACAATTCCAAGTGTGATTCTTATTTGCATTCAGTTTTAATTGATTTTGGAACAAGTTACATAGAATTGCATAGTGTGTTAAGAGTATTTCTTCCATAAATAGTTCTTTGCAGAATTGTGTGAATTGAATTGAAGAATTATTCACTAGTGATTGCAATGATTCATCATTAGATAACCTCTAGATTCACTGTGTATACTGTGCTAACACTCTTGAGATAAAAAGACTTATCTCGGGTTGACAACAAATGTAGGGATTGAGATTGCCTGTAAAAAGACACCTTAGTGAGCCAACATTTTCGGATCGTTGCTGGGGAGAGTGTTTCAAGTGATTGTTTTTATTTTTGTTGTGAAAGAATTGGGTTTTAAAAATTGAAGGTAAAAACCTGCGTACCTAGCAAGTAAAGTGATTTATTACCTACCTGCTTTACAACAAAATCTTAGAGGTTAAATAGGAATTTGATTTTATGAATGACTAGGAATAGAAAAATAGAAAAAGAGCAGACTCCTCCACCAAAAACCACAAAACCCAAAGGATCGGTGAACCTTCGGAGAACAACCTTTATAGACAAAATTGTAAGAATAGCAGATTCTTAAGTGTCAGTAGGATTCTAGGCTATACCTTGAAAATGTTCTACTGTTATCCCTCAAGCAGTAGGCTCACCATCTACAGCTTATGCTGAGATTCAAAGCCAAGTAGGAGGATCAAAACAGAGTCTTCAAACTACGATAAGTTTACACTCTAGTCCTCTGCAAGAGGGAAAATCTTGTAACTTAAGAGAAGGAAAAGGAGAAACTAGTGGGGCTACTAAGGCAAAACCACAGTTGTCTAAACAAGGATCTCGTGAGATCCCAGACCTAGGTAGTGTTGCAAAGCCAGCTCGGGTTGCTAACTCTCTGCTTACTTCAGAAGCATCCCTTGAAGTCCTCAAATATTATTGGCACATCTTTGACCAAATGGCATATCATCCACCCCAAGGTCAAAGCTCGACATTAGAGTACCCCATAGTCGACCAGGTGGCCAATTCTCTTGTTGTTCCTTAAGAAACCAATTTCCTGGCTGTGGGGAAATTGTGCTTAAGACATTAATAAATATTACTTACTGTCACTTATTGTTTATTGTATTCTCAAATGAAGGACCTAGAAAACTTGGTCTTTAACTCTTAATACATGTATGACCAAAACATCTCAGAATGCCATTTGTTGCTCAATATAAATGATGAATGAAGAAAGCTTGAAGGGAAAGTTAAAGATAATATGCTGATATTTCACAGAAACTACTATCTATAACTTTGAGGAATTATGATAATGAGAACTGAATCATAGACAATATGTTGATCTTTCACAGAAACTATTATCTATAATTTAAAAAAGAAGTGAGGACTTCAAGTATAGGAGCGCTCTTTAAGGAATTTTAACCTTATCTATATAAGCAAATAAAGACCTGCTACTTCATTACTAGACTTGAAAATAAGAAAACATAGCATGACACATGACAGAGAAGCTTACAAAATTATATGCAACAACTCATGGGAACTTCTGATTCTTCCATTAATCAAGGATGATATCAAGAATACAGTGGCCTAGTCGTCGAGTTCTCCAAAGTTTGAATTACCCCCCCTTTATCTATAAATTTTCTTCCTTTTATACATTTGTGGAATAGTTGTTGATCTCTGCAACTGCCAAACTACTAAATTGTTTTCTTAATTATCTGAATTATAAAATATTACAGAATTTTACAGAGGTTTAAAGATACCTCAAAGAACATAAAATAACAGAAAGCAACTGAACTTAGAAGAAGACAATAATGGCTGGCTCGCTCTGCTAATCTGCTATTGAATTCCTCTATAAATGCCTTAATCTGCTTTAATCATAATGCACTATGTTAGACTTGTATAATCCTAGGCTTATGCATGTGTCGGATACATTTTAACCAAAACACGGAAAACCCAACCGATTGCCTTTCCATTTAAAATTAGCTTTAACACTAATTTTCTCTTTACACAGCAAAATTGATGTAAAAAACATAAAGTGGAACTAAAGAGGAATTAATTCGATTTAGTAAACCTATTGGATCCACTTGTTCAGAACAACATTGACCTCCCATTATAAATCACAATCGGCGCTCTTAAACGGTGTATCAGCCCAAATCTTAAGACTTCTACGATATTGCGGACCCGACAATAGTATAAAACATAGCACATCAAATATCGGGTCTGACCATCACAATCGAAATCGGCGCTTCTCCAACATACATGCATAAAGGCGGAGCCGATGGACTTTAAAATATAGTGCATATATTTCAGATTCGGCAGACAATCGCAAATCATGATCGGCTTAGTATTATACATAAGTATTAAGTGCTATGTGATTTCACGAACCCGACGGGGCTTATAATATCACATATATAAGTTTCGGGTTCGCCTATCGCAAATCGCAATTGGTGGAACCCAAACTACATATGAATAAGGCACTTTGTTATACTGCGGACCCGCCGAAACGTTAAAATATAACATATATTTTTGAGGTCCAGTGTTAACACTTTAACGTTGGTTTTCTTTGTAAATTCAATCTATTTATGCTTTGCGATATATATATACGAATACATCCATATAACCATTAGCTTCATCTTGGGCTATATCGGGGCCGATTCTTCTATTTTACTTGTTCCTTTACAAGGAAAACATACCCGATATACCATTATTACTCTTTTCTTTTGCTTTTATCTCTTTTTAGAAGTATTTTGAAGAGATTCTTGAATGAAAAATGGATGTTATAAACAATAAAAAAATGCATGTTACAACAGTGCCCATGAAGGCTATTCCTATGCAAAGCATCCCAACTTTCCATGGGATGATCACAGAGGATCTTGATGCTTTCCTATTTGCATTTGATGTCCTCTGTAGAGGGTATGACTATACCACCGACCCCCAGAAGCTAAAACTATTCCCTTCCACTCTGAAAGGAGAAAATCTAAGATGGTTTATGGGTCTAGGTGGGCGAACTATCAATTCTTGGGATGAAATGAAAACATCCTTCCTCAAAAGATACCAGGACTTTTGTAAAACTAGGGGACTAAAAGATGAGATTTTTAAGATGACTACAAAATATAATGAAATGCTAGAACAATATGTAGAATAGTTTAATTATAATTTGCAGAGGTCTCCACACACTACCCAACCGAAAGAAGTCCTAAGAGCTATCTTAATTAAAGGAATGAAATAGGAATGGGTAGAAACTCTAAACTTAATGGGAAAAGGAGATATTTCTTAGGAAGATTATGATGAAATTATTCGCTTGTGTATCAGGTGTTCGTGGGGAAGCACACACACAAGAGCAATAAGTTGAGATCCCATGAGCAGAGGAGGAAAACCACATAGTGGAGGCATAACACGGATGGAGATCGACAACCTCCTCGAAAATTTTAAGACGAACATCCTGGGCACTCTTACAACACAGCTGTATGTCCTATAGGCTAAACAAAAACAGGCCTTAGAAGAACAAAATTTGGCCATCTTCTGCCCACGTTGTCGAAAGAAGCACAACCAACAGGAATTCCCATTAGACATGGTTTAGATGTGCACTATCTATACTAAAGATCACGACACTGAACAATGTCCATAATTACCAGGGCTAAAAGAAGTATTAAAAGAAGTACAGGAAGAAACAAAATCAATATATCTGATGAACCAACGTTAAAAATGGCAAGCTAAACCTACATGTATGTCACAAGATGCACCCCAATTCTTTCCTTCCTCGTAGTTTAATCAACAACAGAACCTTGGTGCAGCCTGGCAAGGCCAATCATCCTACCCAAACTGGCAGAGCCCACCATTCCCTATGACATCTTGGCCAACATAATGTTTTCCGGGAAATGGCTGGCCGAATTCTACTTTTACTCCTGTTTGGCAAGGCAATATCTATCAATACCAATGGTCTGCGTCCACCTCTCAAAATCCGAACTGGTCTATAAATTGGCAGCGACCTCTGGGGATATCCAATGTACCTATTGTTGGAAATAAAACTAAGAGGGGGGGTGAATAAGTATTAGTCAAATCAATAATATTTTTCTTTTATACTCAAATTTGGATACGCTACTTCCATGTGGGTAACCCGCGTGTACACGCAACTGTGCTTAAGGAAACAAGCGTATATCCAGAAAACTAATGATTCAGTTAATTCATCATATGTTTATCTTTAATATGTGCATCAATACTTTTTTAAACATTAAACAGTAACCATATGCAGTTAATAACATAGTGAACCATCACACATAAGCAACACACATGAACACCAAGATTTAAGGTGGAAACCCAAAGTGGGTGAAAACCACCTACTGCTGTCATCTCTGTCTTCTTTTAATGATAAGAAAATCTGTTTACAACATTGTACTGGGGCAGACTCATACCAGTACGCAGGCTTATACCTGCAGAAGGCTACAACCTTCTCTCATTCTGGAGCTTCTACTGGAAGGGAGCTACAAACCCCTATCTTTTGTACTAGCTAATATGTTTACTAGTATGTAGGGGCCAACCTAAAGAAGGCTACAATATTCTCTCTTCCTCTAGGGACCTTGTTTCATAAATTTTCAGACTGGATACTCCTGGACCACAACACCATAATCTGAAGGCCACCTTTCCTCCAATTTTCATACTGGACCCATCAACAACATTGAAGCTCAACATCAATCACCATTGTAATACAACCATCAAATAAATCTGCATCAATTAATCACTCAATCCTCACTTTCTAAATCAACCACAACTGAATCAATCAATCCATGAACCTCTGACACAACTAAATCAAACATTCATTCATACTTTAATCAACTTCAACAAATCAACTAGAACAAAGAGATCACTGTATCCAGTACACAGATTTGTACCCAGAACATTGCATCATCATTCAGAACCTATTGCAGCCTCAAAACCATACATCAAAGTGTATATGAAACTTGGAAGAGTTGAACTAGCGTGTATACGCAGCTTCATAAAAGCTAACCATCATATAGATCTGCAAATACTTACTTAAACTTTGCTACACTTCCCGACTTCAGGCATAAACAAATCATCACATATAAAGGATAATACATGTGTTAGCAACCAGATCTAGCTCATTAGATCACATAATGATAAGTCATTATGATCCTGGTCCATTATTAGATCTCATCCATCATCACTGAAGCAAATCACAATCAATCAATCTGAACATTGTTACTAGAATGTAGTCACCAGAACATAAAGCAAAACCTAGAACTTTGCATCAACAACCAGAACCAATTGCAACTTCAAAAATCATAGTTCACAAGGTATTCGCTACTTCGATGTTTCAAACTTGTCTTTATATGCGCTTTTACTAAAGTCAACTAGCATATACATATATAAATATTCATTCATAAATTTGCATCTATTCCAATCTTCAGTTATACCCAGATCATAATATTGAAAGAACAACACATGCATCAATATAAAAATCCAAAATAAACATGATCAAACCATATAAAGATAATTCATTCCAAGCCTTAAGATCCCGATCAATCATTAGATCTTGTCCTTGATCAACCGCTAAGGCTCCTCCTTGGTTCAGATCAAGCAGAGCATCATAAACCCATAACCTGCATACGAGATCTCACACTTCATCAAATATTAAGTGCTTGTGCTCTTTGGCCTAATGATCTTCTCTTCCTTATATAGTTTTAGGCCTTTCTCAATACCATGGACCAAAGCTACTTAGGACCAATACCTTGGACCAAATACCTAGGGTCAATACCTCGGACCAGATACCTTGGACCAATACCATGGATCAAAATACCATGGACCAAATACCACAGACCAAAAATCTTAGCTTTCCAAGGTATACACGCCTTTCCTTCTGTCAAAGTGCGTGTGTACGTTATACGCTCCTTTTGTTCTACTAACCTATGTGTATACATAGCTTTGTCAAGGTGAACCTACGTATACCTCTCTTTCTTCATTCTGTGTAGTCAGATATGCAATTCTTTGGTGTTAACCTGTTGTACTGTGATCTTTCATATGAGTGAGTTGCCTTCTGAAATGATTCCTTGAAGCTGCCATACATTTCATCACATCTATAAATACCACTGCCATGCATTCTGTCATATCTGATATCTCTTATGTAGATTCATCTAGTTACCATGTACAAGTGAGTTGTTCTGCTACAAGTGGGTTGCCATCAAGTACAACACATGCATCATAATGCCAACAATCTCCCCCTTTGGACTTGATGGCAACAACAACACCAAATCACTCTCCCCCTTTGAAATCAAGGGCAAAGGGTGGACCAAGATATTCTCCCCTTTTGATATACATTATGTTGTCCATGCTCCCCCTAAGTACATGTTGAAATCTTTGATTGAGATCCCCCTTTGTTCATGCTGAGATGTACTGTATCATCCATGCTCCCCATGAGCACATGTAGAGTCTACATATATTTTCAAGAAAAATAACATGACTCTATAACTCAACTATGTGAGTTTGACCTTCCTATCACCAATGACTCATACATACATTCATTCTCCCAATCAAGTGGGGATATACTAAACTTGACTCATCCACCCAACCAAGTGGGGATATACCAATTGTTTATACATGACTGAAATATTACATCATCCTTCCCATTCATAGTGGGGGACTCATCAAAAGACTACAACAGACAGAGACAAATTATTACATCATGGGTCTTGATATGACCTTTACATTGAATGATATACATGAAATTTATAACAGAGACCAAATATCTAAACAAGACCATGATAGTCATCAGCAACTATCATACACCATGTATGATCTGCTCCATAATCATCTGTCAACAGCATCCAGACCAACAACTTGTATATGCCCATCTCAGTGTAAATATCATCAACCTATGACAAAGTATGTTTGCATATAGATATCAACTCATCCTCTTGATCTCATCAAGATCAACTTGCTTCGTTTCCTTCCATGAATCAACTCAGCATATGTCATATCTCCAAGCAGTAACAAAATCATTCACACCATATCATATGTGAAAACACCATAGTCATCACATGATCTTTCACATCATCATCAAGAACTTTATGATCTTTCCACAAGGACCTTCAATATATCAACCATGTATCATCACTAGGGAAGATCCCACATCTGATAAGCATCAAACATGATAATCAACATATGTGAGTATCAACCTATCATCATAAGGTAATAATTCATCATCATTATGTGACTAAGTAATCCATGTCTTCAAATATCCATGTCTTCAAACAGCTATGTCTTCATGAGACCTGTAATAACACCATTCTCTTGGCCAACCAACAATATTTGTCAATATGCAACTTAAGTAATCATCCATGTATCCATCATAGCAAATGTATCTAGCAAACCACGAGGTCATGGTCATTTGTCAAGATTTCTTGATATCATCAACAACAAGAATCATCAACCATGTGAGAGCCAAGAACTATAGAAATCATAACTACATCATATGAACTTTGAAGGTACGATGACAACAGCATAAAGGAAATGAGTGGCTCATCATCAAATAATGAAGTTGTGTACACAAGCTTTGTACTTCTCTTTGTCCTTATGAATATCATCATGTAAGCAATATATATGTAATATATGCATGATCAAAGAGTCATCCACAATCATCCATAAATTTGATTTGAACACCAACTATGTGACCCCAAGAATCATATGAGATTTTATCATGGGAAACTCATAACCGTATCATAGCAAGATGTATCATTTAGCCATATAAGCATCATCATCATTGATTAGGTACCAAATACTTCTAAACATAATGCCAACAATGCTTTATTAGAAGCATAGCATGTTCTCCCCCTGAGCCTACTCCCCCTGTTCACTGTCAGATCTGATCATTGCATATATTAGTAAGAAGTATCAAGGCATCATCATCAATCAGATATACATCAAGTTATAAACAACTTGTGAGGATCAAAAACACTTCTAAATAACATCCGCAGATTGTAGTCATCTATCATAACAACAGAAAAGATAATTAATAATTGTCTGAACCATATCAAATCAGTTTTTCTGACTCTGTCCCACTGCATTTTTCTCAAACCTACATATATGCGATTGTTCAGCTTCGAACTCGCGTATATACGCGACTTGTCTTCATGAAACGTGTGTATGAGATTTAAAACATTGAAGTTTCATACTTTCAGCTCTTCGGAGTCTGTCATGTCTGTACACTGTGCCATGCCACATTTTTCTGATTGTACTTCCTTCTTCTTCCATATCTTCAAGTGTGATGTCGTTTTCTCCTTTTTGTATGGTGCCCAATATTTTCTCATGCATTCCTTTGCTATATGTCCAAGATTATTACATGCATAACATCTTACATGTTTCATATTTCTTCTATAGCAGTCAATGGCTTTGTGACCAAACATATTGCAAGAAAAACAATATCCCTTAAAGTACCTACAAGCTGATGATATTTCTGTGTAATGGTCTTGAACCATTCTACTTTTGCATCTTGCTGCAACATGTCCACAATTATGACATATAAAAAATTCAACATTATTCATTTGAGGAAATAATTGACTATCATTTCCATGGTTAGGAGTAAAAGATTTTCTTTGAAGAATTTCTTTCCTTGGTTTTTGATGGAGTTGACCTCTATTCTCCTTGTTGAGAATTTTAGGTTTTACATTAGAGTTCCTTGCCTTATCTTGTGAGCTAGATTCACCTTCAACAGTTCATTGAAACCAAGACCATATTTGATGGCAGGAGACCTTTGACTACTAAGAATATCATCCAAAATCTTAGTACTATCTTGAAATCATAAAAGGTTATCCTTTTCTTCTAATTTACCTTTTAGTATATTTACCTCAACCTAATATTGCTCTTCCTTTTCAAGATATGTTGAAATTTGGTACCGGAGGACAGGTGGTTCCCTTAGGCTTTGATCTTTGGCCTAGGGAAAAGTGTCCAAAAGAATTTAATTTTTCTCCTAAAGTGACTTTATAATTTTATAAAGTTAAATCTAATTTAAAAGTGACTTTAAGTGATAAAGTTATTAAGTCTAATTTTAAAGTGACTTTTATAAAGTCAATGAAAAATTAGAAAGGAAAAGTGACTTTGGAAATAAATGACTAAGTGAGTCTTTATTAAAGTGGGGTGAATTAAAAAATAGAAAGTGAGATTTAAATGAGCATTTAATCTCAGCCATTAATCTAAATCTATTTCAGCCATTGGATTTAGAGATCACCCAAAAGTCACTTGGATCACCCAAAAGTCACTTGGAGTTATATTAAAGGAGGAAAAGGAGGAAAAGGTCATTCATTCTTTCATGAGCAGATTGGGAGAAGGAGAGCAAGAGAGATTTCTGAGCAAGGAGGAGAAGGAGACAACAGCTTGGCACACATTCCAAGGCAGCAGTTGAGCAGATTTGTACAACTGATTTAGCACATAGTGAAAGGCAGATTTTTGCACAAAAATCGAGGAGCAGTTTGCTGATTTTTCTGCACACAAAACGAAGGACGTACAGCATTTATTGCTGTCCTGTTTGCTGTAATTTCCAGATTGTTGTGAGGTACGGGAAAGGAGATAAGTTGTAAATTTGCTTGCTGATTTTTTGCTGAATAATTCTCACTGTAAAAAGGCAATTTTCAGAAATAAAGAAGAGCTCTCAAACTGGTTTTCCCCAAGAGTTGTAGGGGGTTTTTCCAGGGTCAAGTTGACCAAAAATATCAGTGTTTTAATGGCTGTTTTTTATTGCTGATTTTTAATTCTGTAATTTCCAGCATTCTGAAAAATTTCCAGAATTTGTGTTTTCAGCAATATTTATTTTTTTCAGTCTGTTAAATGTATGGTTATGGGAATGGGCATTTAACTACATGGGAGAAATAAGGAGAAACTGAAAACCGGGGTGGGAAAACAGAAATTTTACATGGTATCAGAGCTTGAGTGCTGAAGGGCAGTTTGGGACAGCAAAAGGAAAAGTTACAGTTGCTGATTTTTTCATTCAAAAAATTCCAGCAAGCTGATTTTTCATAAACAACAGTTTTATCTTTACCACAGCAGTGCTATTTTTCAGTTTTAGGACAGCAAGATGTCACTGGGATTGAGGGTGGAGGATAGGCTGGATGAGCATATAAATTACAGCGTTTGGAAGGAGAGAATGCAGAGTATCTTTGAGGAGGCAGAAGTCTGGGATATCATGGTGCATACCGCACAAAACCCTGTTGTTGTGCCCACTGATGTTACTCATTTGGCTGAGTATAAAAAGAAGAACAATAAAGGTAAGAACCTGATTCTAGACGGAATCAAAGACCATTGCATTCCTCATGTGAGAGGAAAGAGCAATGCCCATGTGATGTGGACAACATTGTCCAATCTCTACCAGAGTACTAATGAGAACCGGAAGATGGTCCTGAAGGAGAAGCTGAAGAACATTAAGATGGGTAATGATAGTGCAGCTGGATATCTCACAAAGATTACCAATGTGAGAGATGAGTTGGCAGCGATTGGAGAGGCCATTCCACCCACTGAGTTGGTGCGGATTGCAGTGAATGGCCTTCCCCGTTCATGGCTGAACTTTGCTGATGGGGTTTGTGCACGTGAGACCCTTCCCACATGGGAGAGGTTTTGGGATGATTGCATTCAGACAGAGATTAGGAAAGGACAGCTTGGGGCAACCAAGCCAGTTGAGCAGGATGAGGACGTAGCACTGGTGGCTGGAGGCAAGAAAGGCAAAGGGAAGAAGCAGGCTTCCACAAGCAGTGGTGGGGGCAAAGGCAAAGGTAAAGGTAAACAGGGGAACACACAGAAAGACTATTCCAAGGTGAAGTGTTGGAATTGTCAAAAGATGGGACACTATGCAGTTGTGTGTCCGGAGAAGAAGAAGAAGAAGGGGAAGAACCAGGACGTGACAGCTTCAACAGAGATTGAGGACTTTGCTGGTCGTCTTGACCGAGAGTTTGCGTTTACTACGTGTGAGTCCTCTAGTGCAGGATCACCTGCCACACAGGTTCAGAGGGAGCATGCTTTTCCCTTGATTAGCGGAGCATCTTCAGGTATCTGGTATGTGGACAGTGGGGCTTCACGTCACATGACAGCAATCCGTGAGTACTTCTCAGAGCTTTCAGAGAGTGGTACTGATATTGAGGTAGTACTCGGTGATGACAGAGTTGTTAGAGCAGTCGGGGTGGGGACAGTGACATTTCAGAGGGAGTCCAAACCTCCCTTGAAGGTGTCAGAGGTTCTTTATGTGCCAGGGATGAGGAAGAACCTCATATCTGTCTCAACCTTGGAGGACAGAGGATATGAGGTACTGTTCAGGGGAGGACAGGTCTTGATGTATCCCAGGGGCACTCCATCTAATTCAGCTAGAGTGATAGGTGTACGCCATGCAAAGGTGTACAAGTTTGCATTTCAGCCCCTTTTGGCATTGAGCAGTAGTACCGACAGCAGAGCTAGCAGTTCTGTGCTGTGTGAGATTTGGCACTGCAGGATGGGACATATGTATCATGGAGCCTTGAGGACATTGCGGGAGATCACTACAGGTGTGCCAGATTTCAGTACTGATCACTTTGATACTTGCAGAGGTTGTGCGATGGGCAAGTTTGCCAAATCCCCTTTTCCCAACAGTGACAGCAGAGCGACGGGGATACTTGATTTGATTCATTCCGATGTGAGTGGTCGGATGTCTCATGTTTCCTTGAGTGGATATGAGTACTATGTTTTATTCATTGATGATCACTCCAGGAGGACTTGGATTTATTTTTTGAAGACCAAGAGTGAGGTCTTCAAGCGGTTTCAGGAGTTCAGAGCTCTTGTGGAGACTCAGACAGGTCGAAAGATCAAGTCCTTGAGGTCGGACAATGGAGGCGAGTACACCCTTGGAGAGTTTGTTGACTATTTTGCGGAGGCAGGCATTAGGAGGGAGTTCACTGTTCCTTACAACCCCCAGCAAAACGGAGTTGTAGAGAGGAAGAACAGATCCATCATAGGGGCTGCCAAAGCCATGTTACATGATTAGGGGTTGCCATTGTTCTTGTGGGCAGAAGCCTGCAACACAGCTGTTTACTTGCAGAACAGGAGTCTGCATCGTGCCTTGGGGCACATGACTCCGGAGGAGGCTTTCTCTAGGAAGAAGCTTGATATTGGTCATCTTCATATCTTTGGATGCATAACATACTCCTATATACCCAAGGAGAAGAGGACCAAACTAGAGCCCACCGCAGAGAAGGGTATCTTTGTGGGCTACAGTGAGACCTCAAAGGCCTTTCGGATTTACATTCCTGCATAGAGGAGAGTTGTTGTCAGACGGGATGTGAAGTTCGAGGAGGACAGGGCCTTTAGGAGGTCACGGGAGTTAGAGTATCTGGATCAGCCAGACCCTCAACAGCAGTTGAGTCAGTCGTAGGGATCCAGTGGGCAGGGATTAGAAGGATTAGGAGGTACATCTATGAGGATGTCAAGTCCGTCAGTGAGCAGTGGCTCATCAAGCCAGAGGGGTGGTGCTCCGGGCAGCATGCAAAGAAGTTCACAGAGCAGTTCACTAGGGAGTCCACTGATGGACAGTTCACACGGTACCTCAGCTTCTACAAGTTCAGGTGCAGGCAGGAGGACAGCAGACAGACAGTCAAGAGTTCAGGCTACTGATGATGATGAGGAGGAGGAGTTTCATTCTCCGGTGGGAGAAGTGCGCTCAGGGAAGAGGAAGCCCAAGTGGCTTCAGGACAACTTGAGAGATGCCACATTTGTTGCTGAGCCGAAGAGGCCAGTCAGAGAAGTAGACCACCTGAGAGGTTTTGTAGCTATATGGCGATGGTTACCAGCATCCTTGACTCTGAGCCTTCTAGCTATGAGGAGGCAGCTAGCTAGTAGGTCTGGAGAGAGGCCATGCAAGAGGAGTATTCTTCTATCATGAAGAATGATGTTTGGGAGGTGGTGCCGAGGCCTGAGGGCAAATCCGTGGTTACTTCCAGATGGCTTTACAAGGTAAAGCATGCTGCAGATGGCAGCATTGAGAAATTCAAAGCGAGGTTTGTGGCTAGAGGGTTCTCCTAGGTACAGGGAGTTGATTATGAGGAGACCTTCGCTCCCGTGGCTCGATATACTTCGTATCGATAGCAGCAGAGATGGGTTGGAAGATCCACCAGATGGATGTGAAGACTGAATTTCTCAATGGCTTCATACAGGAGGAGGTGTACATTGAGCAGCCACAAGGCTTTGAGGTGCATGGGAAGGAGTCCCATGTGTGCAGATTGAAGAAGGCCCTTTATGGCCTGAAGCAAGCTCCCAGAGCTTGGTACTCCAGGATAGATGCATACTTGCAGGGGATGGGTTTCACAAAGAGTGAGGCAGATCCGAACCTTTACTTTATTGTGATTAGTGAGGAGCCTCTCATTCTGGTGTTGTATGTGGATGACTTGATCATTACAGGTGCAGAGAGACTCATAGAGCACTGTAAGAGAGATCTTGCGGCGGAGTTTGAGATGAAGGACATCGGCCTGATGCATTACTTTTTGGGTTTGGAGGTGTGGCAGGAGGAGGGGCATTTCTTCCTGGGGCAGGGGAAGTATATTGTGGACATCCTTAGCAGATTCCACATGGAGGATTGTAGACCCATGTCGACACCGATGATCACCAACTGGAAGAAGCTTCATGTTTCAGATTCTGAGTTGGTGGATCCCACATTGTACAAGCAGCTGATTGGTTCCTTGATGTATTTGGTCAACACCAGACCAGATATCTGTTTTGCAGTCAACACGATGAGTCAGTTTATGTGTGAGCCTAGGAAGGTTCACTGGGTGGCTGCAAAACACATTTTGCGGTACTTGTAGGGGACAGTGGATTATGGTCTGGACTACAGGCAGGGATATGGAGTGAGATTGGCAGGATACACTGATTCTGATTGGGCAGGTTGTGCTTCTGATAGGAAGAGCACTTCAGGGTGCTGTTTTGGGTTGGGTTCAGCAGTAGTGTCATGGTTCAGCCGGAAGTAGCAGTCAGTAGCACCGAGTTCAGCGGAAGCAGAGTATATGGCAGCCAGTCTAGCTAGTTGTGAGGCTATCTGGCTTCGCAAGATGTTGTTTGGCTTATTTGGTCAGCCGTTGAGACCTTCAGTGATTTACTGTGATAATCAGAGTTGCATTAAACTCACGGAGAATCCAGTATTTCACGACAGGTCAAAGCATATCGGGATTAGATATCATTTCATCAGAGACTATGTTCAGAAGGGAGTTGTGAAGCTTGAGTATATTTCCAATGATGAGCAGGTTGCAGATATCCTTACCAAAGCCTTACCACGGGGCAAGCATGTCTACTTCAGGGACAAGATGGGTGTGGTGAGGAACACCTTCCTCGGTAAGAGGGAGTGTTGAAATTTGGTACCGGAGGACAGGTGGTTCCCTTAGGCTTTGATCTTTGGCCTAGGGAAAAGTGTCCAAAAGAATTTAATTTTTCTCCTAAAGTGACTTTATAATTTTATAAAGTTAAATCTAATTTAAAAGTGACTTTAAGTGATAAAGTTATTAAGTCTAATTTTAAAGTGACTTTTATAAAGTCAATGAAAAATTAGAAAGGAAAAGTGACTTTGGAAATAAATGACTAAGTGGGTCTTTATTAAAGTGGGGTGAATTAAAAAATAGAAAGTGAGATTTAAATGAGCATTTAATCTTAGCCATTGATCTAAATCTATTTCAGCCATTGGATTTAGAGATCACCCAAAAGTCACTTGGATCACCCAAAAGTCACTTGGAGTTATATTAAAGGAGGAAAAGGAGGAAAAGGTCATTCATTCTTTCATGAGCAGATTGGGAGAAGGAGAGCAAGAGAGCAAGAGAGATTTCTGAGCAGGGAGGAGAAGGAGACAGCAGCTTGGCACACATTCCAAGGCAGCAGTTGAGCAGATTTGTAGAGCTGATTCAGCACATAGTGAAAGGCATATTTTTGCACAAAAATCGAGGAGCAGTTTGCTGATTTTTCTGCACACAAAACGGAGGCCGTACAACATTTATAGCTGTCATGTTTGCTGTAATTTCCAGATTGTTGTGAGGCACGGGAAAGGAGATAAGTTGTAAATTTGCTTGCTGATTTTTTGCTGAATAATTCTCACTGTAAAAAGGCAATTTTCAGAAATAAAGAAGAGCTCTCAAACTGGTTTTCCCCAAGAGTTGTAGGGGGTTTTTCCAGGGTCAAGTTGACCAAAAATATCATTGTTTTAATGTGTTTTAATGGTTGTTTTTGATTGCTGATTTTTAATTCTGCAATTTCCAGCATTCTGAAAATTTTCCAGAATTTGTGTTTTCAGCAATATTTATTTTTTTCAGTCTGTTAAATGTATGGTTATGGGAATGGGCATTTAACTACATGGGAGAAATAAGGAGAAACTGAAAACCGGGGTGGGAAAACAGAAATTTTACAAGATACTACTTCTTCATGATTTCTTCAGCTTTTCTTCCTTCTTCCACTTTTTGCCTTAATTCGAGAACTCTGTTTTCTTGTTCTTCAAGAGCTTGGAGTAGTTCTTCATTCTACTTATTTGATTTTTCAAGATCTTCTTTTAGAGAGAGGATCTTAGCTTCAAGGCTTTCATAGTAACTGGATCTATCTTTGAGTTTCTTGATTGTTGTGCTCCTTTTATTTACTTCATTTCTTAATGAAGTCACTTCATCCTACATCTTTTGACATTGATCTTCCTTTTCCTTGTTTCCCTCCCCTAGTTGAGATTTTAGATTGGTAGCTTCTTCTTTAAAGGCACCTTCCCTTTTGTCCAATAGATCTTGTTGATCTCTAATTTTGTCTGTAAGCCTTTTAAATTCTACCTCTATTTGATATCTTTCTTTCTCACCCATAAGAGAAAATTCAGTTGTTTTGCTATCACTTTCATCATCTTCAAATGGATGGAGAAATGTATCACCAGAGGATAACAAATTCATACATGGTAGCTCTTTTGCTTCTTCATCTTCATTCTGAGGTGATTCTGAATCTTAAGAGTTGCTTCCACATAATCCCTAATCAATTCTCCCACTGTCATAGTTCCTTTTAGATGTCTTCTTCTTCTGAGGCGCTTTCTTCTTTAGCTTCTTTCCCATTGTTCTACGGATATCCTTCAAGCGATCAAGCTTCTACGAAAGGACCTGCTTTGATACCAATCGTTGGAAATAATATTGAGAGGGGGGGTGAATCAGTATTAGTCAAGTCAATAATCTTTTTCTTTTATACTCAAATTTGTATACGCTACTTCCATGTGGGTAATCTGCATGTACACACAACTGTGCTTAAGGAAACAAGTGTATATTCAACAAACTAATGATTCAGTCAATTCATCATATGTTGATCATTAATATGTGCATCAGTACTTTATTAAACATTAAACAGTAACCATATGTAGTTAATAACAGAGTGAACCATCACACATAAGAAATACAAATGAACACCAAGATTTAAGGTGGAAACCCAATGTGGGTGAAAACCACCTGGTGTTGTTGTCTCTGTCTTCTTTTAATAATAAGAAAAATTGTTTACAACAATGTACTAGTGCAGACTCATACCAGTATGCAGGCTTCTACCTACAGAAGGCTACAACCTTCTCTCGTTCTCCAACTTCTACTAGAAGGGAGCTACAACCCCCTAGCTTTTGTATTAGCCGATATGTTTAGTAGTATGTATGTGTCGACCTACAGAACGATATAACCTTCTCTCTTCCTCTAGGGACCTCGTTTCATAAATTTTCAGATTGGATACTCCTGGAACACAACACCATAATCCGAAGGCCACCTTTCATCCAATTTTCATACTGGACCCATCAACAACATTGAAGCTCAACATCAATCACCATTGCAATACAACCATCAAATAAATCTGCATCAATTAATCACTCAATCCTCACTTTCTGAATCAACCACAGTTGAATCAATCAATCCATGAATCTCCGACACAATTGAATCAAACATTCATTCATACATTAATCAACTTCAACAAATCAACTGGAACAGAGAGATCATTGTAACCAGTACACAGATTTGTACCCAGAACATTGCATCATCATTCAAAACCTACTATAACCTCAAAACCATACATCAGAGTGTATATGCAACTTGGAAGAGCCAAACCAGCGTGTATATGCAACTTCATCAAAGCCAACCAGCGTATAGATCTGTAAATACTTACTTATAACTTCGCTGCACTTCCTGACTTCAGACATACCCAAATCATCACATATAAAGGATAATACATGTGTTAGTAGCCAGATCTATCTCATCAGATCACATAATGGTAAGTCATTATGATCCTGATCGATTATTAGATCTCATCTATCATCACTGAAGCAAATCAAAATCAATCAATCTGAACACTGTTACCAGAATGCAGTCACTAGAACATAAAACAAAACCCAGAACTCCGCATCAACAAGTAGAACCAATTGCAACTTCAAGCATCATAGCTCACAAGGTATACACTACTTCGATGTGTCAAACCTGCGTGTATACGTGCTTTTACCAAAGTCAACCATTGTATACATTTGTAAATATTCATTCATAATTTTGCAGCTATAGTAGACTTCAGTTATACCCAGATCATAATATTTATAGAACAACACATGCATCAGTATAAATATCTAGAATAAACATGATCAAATGATATAAATATAATTCAATCCAAGCCTTAAGATCTCAATCCATCATTAGATCTTCTCCTCCATCAACCACTAAGGCTCCTCCTTGGTTCAGATCGAGTAGAGCATCATAAACCCATAACCTGCATACTAGATCTCACACTTCATCAAATATTCAATGCTTGTGCACTTTGGCCTAATGATCTTCTCTTCCTTATATAGTTTTAGGCCTTTCTCAATACCATGGACCAAAACCACTTAGGACCAATACCTTGGACCAAATACCTAGGGTCAATACCTTGGACCGGATACCTTGGACCAATACCATGGATCAAAATACCATGGACCAAATACCACAGACCAAAAAGCTTAGTTTTCCAAGGTATACGCGCCTTTCCTTCTGTGAAAGTGCATGTGTACATTATACGCTCCTTTTGTTCTGTTAACCAGTGTGTATACACAACTTTGTCAAGGTGAACCTGCGTATACCTATCTTTCCTCATTCTGTGTAGTCAGATATGCAATTCTTTGTTGTTAACCTGTTGTATTGTGATCTTTCATCTGAGTGATTTGCCTTCTGAAATGATTCCTTGAAGCTGCCCTGCATTTCATCACATCTATAAATACTACTGCCATGCATTTTGTCACATCTGATATCTCTTCTGTAGATTCATCTAATTACCATGTACAATTGAGTTGTTCTGCTACAAGTGGGTTGCCATCAAGTACAACACATGCACCATAATTCCAACACCTAAGAGCACAGGTCCTTAGCCTCAACCAACATTGTCAGCTCTATATACATTACAACAGAATTCTCAAACTCTTCTGCATCCATAGTTACCATCTCAACTGAACCCGAATCCTAATAACAGACCTGTTACACAGCAATTTGTCACCATTTGTCACTGTCCCTATTACCCCCTCACTCATACATTGGAGGACTCATTCCGGGACCTGTGAGAAGTGACATGACCTGAAACCACTTGCATCATATTCCTCTAAGTATGAAATTCATTTGCCCTGAAGACATCTCCTGCAAAATCTCCATGAAAACAGCTCTTTTTACATTAGCGCAGGTCCACAGTTCACTGCCCGCGCCAATGAGGGAAATCCTCTAAAAAGGGCGTGCCATTGGCGCTCTGTCTTAGAGTCGCACTCGTGCCAACGGAATTGAGTAAAGTTTTTAACCAACAAACTCCCGAAGGTTCCCTTCAACCCATTCATCAACTGAATCTATGTTGAGCTAGGATGGTTTGGCTTTGAATCTCCATAGAAGGGAAAGTGGTTTGCCACCTTTCATGGAAGTTTCCAAGTGATAAAGCCAATCCCATGAATAATGTGGTTGATCCTATCTCTTTCTTCTCTATCTATAAAAGCTTGCCTCTATTCCTTGAGCAAGCTAGTTAGAGTTACAATAGTTCCAGTTCTAGTATAGTGATAGAGAGTTTGAAGCTGCAAGAGCCTTCTTTGCACCCATAAGGCCAAATCTAAGTAAGGAGATTCTTGTCACCCAAAGAGAGAGAGGCTTGTTCCTATCCCTTCAAGCTTTGCAAGACTTGTGTAGCTGACTACCCAGCCAAAGGAGGATTTGACGTCAAAACAATGGTTGTATTCTTCTTTGTTATTTATTAATAATAGATGACTATCATTATGGTTCCACTCTCATTGTCCTATGCTTGATGTTGAGTTATATCTTTTCTGACTGATATATAATTGAATATACTAGATTTTATGCTTGTATTCGTGTTGTTCTTTGCGTGTGCAGGTGTCCAATCACGGAGATCGTGGGGATCGTGACCGGCCGAGGCAAAGGAATGAGGGCGACATCTCTTTTACGAACATTAGCATTGGAATCCAAGTAGGTTCTCACCATCCACTCTTTATTTGCAATTAGGAACTTGCGTGATAGCATTGTATGATTGTTGCTAGACCCGGTCTGGGCTAGTAGGGATCGTCTCTGTCCGCAGAGGGGATTTACCTCCACAACAAGACCAATCCACTTGGTATAGATTATTGAGAACCCCAAGTATGAGATTGAGCAGAAAGAATGTAATGAGATCAGATTGAGGTCAGGGCGTGTCATCACCCCTGAGTAAACCAAGGACCAACCTTCAATGGAAAGTGTAACTCCTCCTGTACATATTCTACCACCTATAAATAATATTGAACCAAAGCAAGGGGAAGAGACAAATAAGCATGATGACCTTGAAAAACTTATAGTCACTTCTCCTCCATTCCCCAAAAAACCAATGATACCTAAAACAATCGCCTACCCTGATTTTGATCTTGTAGGGGAACTAAAAAATTTGTGTATTAAGATCCCCCTCCTCCAGGCCATTCAAGACATTCCTATCCATGCCAAAACAATCATAGAAATGTGTGTAAGGAAGCCTGTGAGAAAGGTAAAAACCTCACCCACTATCCATGTTGTAGGAACCTTATCCAATTTACTCTTGGGAGAGGAAACTCCAATAAAGTACGGAGATCCTGGAAACCCCATTGTAACACTTCAAATATATGGCTGCTCCTTTCCAAATACGCTAGTTAATCTAAGAGCCGCCATTAACATCTTAACAACAGAAACTTGTCAAGCACTTAGTATTACAACCCTAGAACCAACCACCACTTTGTTAGAACTTGCTGACTGATCGGTGGTAAGAACAGAAGGGACTTTACAAGATATCATAGTTTCTGTTGACTCATTCGAATATCCAGTAGATTTCCCAGTTATAAACCCAAGGAGTCTGTTGGATGGGCATCCTTTGATTCTGGGCCGACCTTGGCTAGCAACAACTAATTCATATATTGGTTTTCGAGAAGGAAACATGACTATTACGAAGGGGGATGCTGTAAAAACTATTGTGTTATATCCTCCTTCCAAGCCAAGTTTTCCCATTGTAAAAATATCTAACCAGCCACCAGCGTACCTGGAAGAGAGCATGCGTTCATCACTCACAGTAGTGGAGGCACCAGAATTTAAAGATCAAACTGAGGATGATGTTATCAATAATTTTATAAATCAGCTAGATAATGTGAGTAATGTGCAGTGTCAAATGCTGAAAGCAATCCTTGATAACGAAGACATGGAAGATCCCCTAAAGGATATAGATGACCAACATATGTAGATGACTACTGTTCATAACAACAAACACATTTAGATCGAGCCAGGAAAAGTTCTAAATATCAATGACAATCTGGATAGTGGACATTAGCAGAGGCTTATCCAAGTCTTATAGAAAAACAAAGGGGCTTTTGCCTGGGATTATCCTGATATGAAAGGGATAGACCCACAGATATGTACACACCACATCTATACAGAGAAGGATCCTCGACCCATCTGGTAGCCTCAATGGAGATTGAAACCACACCTCAAGGACATCATGAAAGAGGAATTGCAGAAGTTGCTGGATCTAAACTTTATTTATCCTATCTCGGATAGTAAATGGGTCTCTCCATTGGTGGTCGTCCATAAGAAAAATGGGAAGTGGCATATTTGTGTAGATTATCAGGAGATGAACAAGGCAACCTAGAAATATCACTTCCCCCTCCCATTCATTGACTAGGTCCTCGATACGTTGGCAGGGAAGCAGTTCTTCTCCATTTTAGATGGTTTCAGTGGTTACAATCAAATTCAGATTGCCCCTAAATACCAAGATAAAACAACCTTCACCTGTCCCTGGGGTACATTCACATATAGGGTATTGCCATTTCGCTTGTGTAATGCCCCAGTCACATTCCAGAGAGCTATACTTAGTATCTTGCTGATCTAATAAATGAAGGACTTGAGGTATATATGGATGACATTACTCCATATGGGGATGACTTCGATCAAGCATTTCAAACACTAGAAAAGGTCTTAGAATGATGCATTGCTACCAGGTTATGTTTAGACAATGTCAAGTGTCACATGTTGATGACCGAGGTTGTGATCCTGGGACATTATATCTCCGAAGCAGGAATATAGGTAGATCCAGCAAAAATATAGGTAATTCTTTTACTGCCTACCCCCTTCACTCAAATAGAGGTACGTAGCTTCCTGGGATATGCAGGTTCTTATCATAGATTCACTAAAAACTTTTCACATATTGCTACACCCTTATCTGCTCTAATTGGAAATGTTGATTTCAGTTGGTCTGACAAGTGTGACACAGCTTTTGCAAGTTTAAATAAACTAGTCGCAACAACATCGATATTACGTGGACCAAAATAGGAGCTGCCTTTCCACATCTCCATGAACACATCAAATGTAGCTATAGGCATTGTCCTCAGCCAAGAGGAGGACAAGAAACCTTATGGTACATATTATAATAGAAAAAATATCACTTCTGCAGAACTTAATTATACAATGACCAAAAAAGAATTCTTAGCTATTATTTATGCAATAAACAAATTTAGACACTATCTAACCGACTACCAAGTCTTTTTTTCTAATGATCACTTTGCCATTCAGTATTTAGCTAATAAACTGATCACAAATGGTTGAGTAATATGGTGGCTATTGCATTTACAGGAGTTCGACATTACCATTAAAAATCGTCGAGGGAAGGAAAACCCAGTTGTTGATTTTCTATCTCGAATCCTGAAGGTGAATGATCCACTGGCAGTAGATGACCAATTTCTAGATGAACACCTGTTTGCTGTGGCAGTCAAGACGCCATGGTACACAAATGTGGAAAATTATCTGGTAGTAGGGAAGCTACCTAAACATTTGACGACAAGAGAAAGAAAACTAATCGTTTAGCACAATACCTAGTTCCCTTGGATAGGCGAATATAGTTTTCATACAGGGGCCGACATGTGTATATGCAGATGTATCCGCAAGGATGAGATCCATGAAATTCTGAAGGCTTGCCATGACGAGCCCTGCAGGGGACATTTCACAGATCGAAGGAGAGGACGTAAGGTATTACAAATGGGTAATTATTGGCCCAATATTTTTAAGGATACTAAGAAATACGCCCAACCTGCGATAGCTGCCAAAGGATGGGCTGGCCTGGCCAATCTGATGAAATGTCTTTGTAGCCCCAATTAGTCATAGAGCCCTTCGAGCATTGGGAATTGGACTTCATGGGTCCATTCCATCCGCCATTTAGTCAAAAGGCCCACATACTGGTAGCCACAGATTATGTGACAAAATGGGTGGAAACAGTAGATTTACCAAGAGCCACAGAGGAAGTAGTGATTAACTTCCTTTTTGGGCTATTTGTGTGGTATGGATTACCGGGAGAAGTGTTCACAGATGGGGGAAAGTAATTCACAGGGCAAAAGATTACTGCCACTCTCAGAAAACATCATATTATGCACAGGATCACTTCTCTGTATGACATGTAGGTGAACGGGAAAGTCGAAAGCACCAATAAGGTTATAGAAGTGATTCTGACCAAGACAGTCTCAACACACCAATGAGATTGGGCTACTAGACTACCATAGGCCTTATGGGCCTATCATATGACTTGGAGGAATACTGCTGGATACTCTCCATATCAGCTTGTGTTCAGTAAGGAACCAATATTTCTAATCGAATTTGAAATAAAGACTCTAATAACAACCCAAGAAGTGGGGTTGGATTTAACAGAAGCCTAAACCAAGCATCCTCAACAGATCAATGAACTAGATGAGGCTTGACTGCTTGCTTTGCAATGAACTGCAATAATTCATAAGCAAAGGCCAAAATGGCATGATAGCCTTATGAGGAAGAAAACATTTCAGAAAGAAGATTGGGCACTTCTATACGATTCCAGATTCTAGGAATTCCCGGGCAAGCTGCAAACAAGATGGCCCGGCCCTTATGAGATTCAAGAAGTGAAAAATAATGGTACTCTTACCTTGACTACCATTGATGGATCCAACCATTCTTTTAAGGTAAAAGGGAATCGAGTGCGCCTCTATCATCAACCGCTTACCAAGGATTCTTTCTGCGAGCAGGTACGCCAGGACCCCTCCATGCAAATTCTAACTACAGGGAATGAGGACCCAGTAGATTTTCCTTCAAAAAAATTAAATTGCTTGAGTAATCGTAAATAATGTACATATCCTTTTTTAGGCATTACCATGTAAATATGAATTTTTTTTAGGAAGTTTCGCAAAGTTTGGAAGTTTTTTTCCTCTTTTTGTTGTTTTTCGTTGTTCAAACAATTGAACACCCGTTGTTCAATTGATTGAACAACACATTTTCCTCCTTTTTTTTCGTTTTTCAAACAATTAAATGATTGTCGTTCAATTGATTGAACAACACAATTTGTTTTCATTTTTTTTTTGTTCAAACTATTGAATGACTATCGTTCAATTGATTGAACAACACAATTTGTTTTCATTTGTTTTTCACTATTCAAACTATTGAATGACTACCGTTCAATTGATTGAACAACACAATTTGTTTTCATTTGTTTTCATTGTTCAAACAATTGAACAACCATAGTTCAATTGATTGAACAACACAATTTGTTTTCATTTGTTTTCGTTGTTCAAACAATTGAACAACTACTGTTCAATTGATTGAACAACACAATTTGTTTTCATTTGTTTTTGTTGTTCAAACAGTTGAACACCTGCCGTTCAATTGATTTAACAAAACATTTCATTTTTATTTGATTTCATTGTTCGAACAATTGAACCACTTTTGTTCAATTGATTGAACAACACATTTCGTTTTTATTGATTTCATTGTCCAAACAATTTAACAACTATCGTTCAATTGATTGAACAACGCTTATTTTTTTATTGATTTCATTGTTCGGACAATTGAACGACTTTCGTTCAATGGATTGAACAGCGCATTTTGTTTTTATTGATTTCACTGTCCAAAAAATTTAACGACTGTCGTTCAATTGATTGAACAACACTTCTTGTTTTTTATTGATTTTTCCTATCCAAACAATTGAACGACTGTCGTTCACTTGATTAAACAACACTTTTTGTTTCTCTTGATTTCATTGTGCAAACGATTGAATGATTGTCGTTCAATCGATTGAACAACACTTTTCATTTTCTATTTGATTTCACCATTCAAACGATTGAACGATTTCCGTTCAATCGATTGAACAACACCTTTTAATAAGATAAATTGTGAATTTTTCTCATTTTTTTTATCATTATGCCATTCTCTCTTCTTCTTTTGTATTGCAAATAAGCACCATTTGAATTGATTTGTGCCTCTTCTAAGGAAAAACGGTAATAATAATATCATTATGACTTCTAAAGCCTTTTGATGGTTATCTTTATTCATAAGCTAATACGGTGTATCTTTAGAATGACTACTTGAACATCTTTTCTTTTGGACACATCATGAAATGATTCATTATTTTTAATCCATGCTAGCTTATGTTTATACTCCCAAATGGATAAAACTCATTGATATAATGATAAGGGGATAAGAGTATAACGCTCTCATTGGCATCTTTTTACTTCTTACACCATCCCTAACTCTGAAGGAGAAAATGAGCCTCCCTCTTTTTACAATGAGAATTGCAAAAGAAAAATGGAAATGGTAAAATATGAAAATTCTTAAAACATTTTCTAAAGAGCATATGGGGTCTCATTTCGAGCTAGCCTACCATGTCCATAAGGATGTAATAGGTGACATTCCAACTTGGCCACCACACCAAGGTAATGACCTTCTTGATAATTAAAGATGTCAGAAGAACATGGGGTCTCATCACGAGCCAGCCTGATCACTTTGTTACACCTTGGTGAATGGAACTAGGGTTATCTAGTCACCATGCCAGCATAGTGGTCTCTTTATGACAAAGAAAAGAAGAATTAACTATAAGAAGGACTCTGGCTCATTTGGGGGGTTAAAAAGCAACCTTGTCGAGGCTATGAACGCTTTCTGGCAGCAGTGACTCTACTTGTGGTATTGGAGTATCACCTTATATTGCCATATGTCCTTTAGCTCGTATCACCTATGGATTTGTTTTTAAAGAGGATTTCCATTTTAGCAGCACTGTTACAAGCCGAATAGCATGGTGACTTTAATATATATTTGTTATATTTGATATTTCCAATCATTCAATCACAGTCATTAAACACATACCGCCGATTATGCGGATGTGATTAATACCTCTCACGATGTAGATATTTGACATAATGAACTAAAAGTTGTTGTTTTTATTTGATTTGGCCAATTCACATCCGATGATGGATATTGCTTAATTTCTTTACTGATTTGTGTGTTGTGGTTTTTAGATTAGTTTCCGGAATTTATTTTTGATCAATGAATTTGCTTGCTTTTCATGTGTTGAAAGGACATGGATGCCCTTTTCTCATCAGAGGGGGGATGGCCTGTGTATGCACGACACGTGTCACAGTTATGGATAACTATGTGACAATCATTTGGATTACCTCTAGAGTACGAACCGCATGATGAGTATGAATGTGTAATAATTAGCAAGAATTTCCGATTGGACGAAGAACGGAAACCATTATGGCGAGCATGCGAACTTACGATCTTGCATTAAGTATGGCTGACAGGATGAATGAGTTAACTAAATATGATAATAATCATCCAAACAATGTCATTTCCCTATTAATAGTTGTGACATACATTAATGTTGTTCTGAATTACAAAGGTAAAACACAATTGCATACAGGTGAACCAACCTTAGGCGCAGTAGCCAAGGGAAGAAGAGATATTTGGAGTGAACCTCCAGTGTTGATGGTATTGGATCAAGCTCGTGCAATCCTCGAATGCTCTGGCTAGCTGCAGTATTTAAAAAAATTGCAGGGATTTCATGAGGAGCTAATGTTGTAAATTTTGCAGAATCTGTAGAATGGTAGCACAATGGTAAAGGGCATAAGCATGATGGTTTCTAAATATGTCCTAGCCGAAGTCACTGGAATTTTAGTAGAGGGGGTGAAATGGACAGATAAACACGTCCTTTTATACAACACAATTGAAGTATTCCAGGATCCAGGCGAGCGGCTGGTATGAATAGGGAAAGGAATTCATCCTTCGACATTGCAACAGCCGTGGCAAGAACTGGAAATCATCGTCCAAGGATACAGTACCTACAACGGTCAACACAATGTGGTAAAGCCCCAAAAACTGAAACTTCTAGCCATTTTAAAATAAAGAATTTCAGTTAATTTACCATTTTATTTGAATTCCTTGTTACATAATGTCACCCAATGAGTAAGTACAGCAAAAGATCCACATAGTGTAGTCAACCATCATGGGTTAATTAAATTAATTATCACAAATAGATTGGCCCAACAACAATTAACATGGGACAATATCATAAGGGCCCGAAAAATGCAGTAATAGAGCAATAAGGGCCAAGAACCCTAGGCCTGAGAAGAACACTAAAGAGAAATAATTCCTCTGTACCCTTAGAACCAACAAAGCATAGGCACTCTGTGTGAGTGAAAGCCCAGCGACACATCCCAATTCAAGCAGAGGAAGTCAGACCATCCCACACACCACCTCCTAGTCCGCAAAATCCCCCTTTGCAAGACTATGAGGAGGAAGTGGCCAGGGTATTGGAAAACATGGGAATGTTTACCAAAGATAGAGAACAACCAGGGAGCATTGAAGAACAGAATTGTACCCCTGACCAGTCTGCCCCTGCTGACAGCCCTGGTCATGAGTGAACCCAACCATTTACTGATGCCATGGAGGAACATAGGGAATCAATTCCTTCTATGGAAACACCCCTCGAAGTCGAGGTACATGAAGGGGAAGCCAGCAGAGAAGAAACTCAGACAGTAGGCACCAGTCCAGTAGACCCCCCAGCTGAAGGAAACCCTGAAGATGAAAACCTGGGAGATGCTAATCAACTAGGTGATACTCCCTTTTCGAAGTCCCCTGAGGACGAGGCCTACCCAGGAGAAGACCCAGAGAACGATAATTGTTTAGGAGATACCATTGCATTGGGATCTCCTAAAAAAGAAATACATAATAATGACAAGCTAGAAGGAGAAACTCCACCAGGAGACACAGTTCCAATTGGAACCATCCCTGATGCTGACATAGTATAGCCTGTACAGGAACTAGAGGATAACGTAGCTAACCCACCATTAGATGGAGGTCCTAGAGTAAAGAAGTCCTATAGAGATGGGCTTAGAAAGATGCTGAGAAAGTATAGAAAAAAAACAAGTAATCAGGCAGCTGAAACATTGGTTAAAAGAAGCAACCAGAACCACCAAATTGAAAGTGGAAATGGAAACTGTAGGAACGCAAACAAAACAATTTTCTGGGAATGATACTAAGACTCAAACATAGTTTCTTGTGGTCTGTCAAAAAGAAGCCGAGACTGAGCCATGTATGATAGAAGACACTGCCATGCAAACGGAGGACCCCTGTGTCTTTTCGCAGGAAACCCAAACGGACCACCCCACTGTGGATATTGTTGTCCAAATAGATGTTGAAGAAGACATTCAAGTTGATTGTATAATTCAAGAAGCAGCTGAAGCTGCTATGCAGACAGATCCTACGGAGACCCAGGATGGAGAAGCCCAAACAGATGAGACACCCCCTTACACCCCCTTGGTAAGAGAGGCCATCATCAGGAAGTTGCAGAATGAGCTACTGACGGTTCAATAGGAACTAGCTCAGCACAAAGAAAAGGTGGTCCCTCTGCATGAACATCAAGAGTTGAGGAAGAAGTTTGAAGCAATTATCGTGACTAAAGATGAGACCTCTGCTCAGTATAAGGTTGAAAGATTAAAGGGTAAATTGCAAAAGGCTAGAGAGAAAATGGAGACCATCTGTTCTCTTTATTTGGACAACCTATCATGCTGAGCCCCTGCCACAAATTATGCCTTATTTCTCATGGAAAGATACCTACTGCTAAAAGTCAAGGTTGCTAAGGATGGAAAACTAGTAGAGATAAAAACCACCTCGGACTTTATCAAATGCTTTAAAGAGCACGACGAGAAGGTTTAGCACCTCCTCTATGAACTCTCTATGCATAATTTATTTTTATAAGATGACAAGGATAGCCACCCTAACCGTCTTATAGGAGATATCCAATTTCAGGCATTCCTCTCATTTGCTACCAACCAACTCAAGTGGGCCATGTCTCACAACACTTTCAGAAAACGTGAGTATGGAATTGACCTATGGGTCAAAGGGGAGCCTAGAAAGCCATTACTCCTATCTGTGAGGCATAAATAGTTTATGTAGCGAGCCGATGTTTTAGGAAAATTGGGGCCACTCCATATTGATATCATTCAGACTAGAAAGGAATATTTCTAGGACATTAAGGAAGAAACCTTGTCTACATCAAGCTATATGTGTGAAGTCTCCAGTAATCCTGTAAGGAACTGGGAGCCACTTGGATATCGAAACTTCAAAGATGCCACTTCTCGTTTCTATAAATATAGTAATATGATTATAACGATGCGCCTTGATTGGATAGGATGTCATTACAGACCGCCAATCATATGGTATGCTCTTGATCAATACCACGGTGACTATAACTTGAAGGATCAAGAGGTAACCCAGGTGTTCATTGTCCTTAAGTAGAAAAATAGTTTTAGTAACTACAAGGAGGAGGTATATCCTACTCATTCCCTAACTCAGTTGCATCTAAACTACTCACTTGCACGTGGACATGCAACAACGTAAGCTGGGGAGTATGTTGGGTGAGGAAAAAGGTATGATTTATTTTCGTAAAATTATTTATTTACCATTCATCCTTATATGATTATCTCTGTCTATAGATTAAAATAAGGAAAATGTCGGCTAAAGTTGGATGAAAGAATTTGGTGACAAAATAGGAAAATCTAGCACAAGAAACTGATTTTTTGCTATCTTTATGTGCAAAGATGCGGATTGGGCAAAAGTCGTTCAGTTGATAGAACAACACGAGGCCATAAAAGGGAAAAACTACAACATCTTTGGAAGACAAGGCAGTGGGAGATCAGCTTGAACAATGCTATTTTATCACATGATCAGATTATGTATTGTGAAATCCTCAGGATCCCCTGATCCTGAGGATTCGCTTTTATCTAGTTACTCTTTTATGTTATATATAGGGCCGAAACACAATTAGAGACAGTTCAGAATTTGATAATCTGTAATCATTCTTTTTGAAAATATATACATTGTTATCTCAGTGACTCTGTAAGTTGTTACTTACATTAATGAAGGAAGGTTGCGTTTGATACATATTCATATTCTGAGTTCTTATTAAGCGGAGGCTT
Source organism: Pinus tabuliformis (assembly GCA_031772625.1). Taxonomy (NCBI): domain Eukaryota; kingdom Viridiplantae; phylum Streptophyta; class Pinopsida; order Pinales; family Pinaceae; genus Pinus; species Pinus tabuliformis. The sequence continues at coordinate 44,236,479 of CM062817.1, read as the reverse complement.
CTGGTGAATCTGGGCTTAATCACGAGCAGTTCTACTGCTCCCTTGTGTTATAGTCTTTACATTTAGTCTTTGCTATTGATTTATTGTTCAATCATTGGTTATTTCATTTATTGTAAAGATTTGTGATATTGATTCATACTGTTGCTCAATTAGATTCAGAGTGAAGCCGTGTGACATACCTAAGTAATGCTTTGGTTGGAATGAGTGAATTATTATTAATAGCAGATTGCTGTTCATTTTGATTGATGTTGTCATAGATCTTAGACATAATTCTAATTAATTTCCACATATTTCAATATAGATCATTTGTTGTTTAGAAATCCTTTATTGCTATTTGTTGTTCAATTGTTGTTTGTTGTTCAATTACCAATTGTTGTTTAATTACTGTTGTTGTTCACTTGAGAATTGTAAGTTAATTTGGATTGTTATAGAATTAACAATGTTGTTCAATAGTTATAGTTTCCTTCCTTGATTGAGTAAGTTAGCCTTATGTCTATTTGAACAATTCCAAGTGTGATTCTTATTTACATTCAGTTTCAATTGATTTCAGAACAAATCGCATAGAATTGTAGAGTGCGTTAAGAGTATTTCTTCCATAGATAGTTCTTTCTAGAATTATGTGAATTGAATTAAAGAATTAGTCAGTAGTCATTGCAACGATTCATCATTAGATAACCTCTAGATTCATTGCATATACTATGCAGAAACTCTTGAGATAAAAAGACTTACCTCGGGTTGACAACTAATGTAGGGATTGATATTGCCTGTAAAAAGACATCTTAGTGAGCCAATAGGTGGAAAGACTTAACACAAGCTCACAAGTGAGCCCGAGTGCTTGAAAACATCAAGGAAAAACCCAAGGAAGGCGCCGAAATTGGATAAAATTTTGGAGGGTGTTGTAGCCGCTACAACACTTGGCAACACACTAGTTGAACTCCAACTTCTCTATTTTGGTCTATTGACAACACAGGGCCTTAGTCTTTCAGTGAGTATTGAATCATTGTGCATGTTACTTTGGCTTCCCTGTTTACCCCATGGATAGACATGGTTCACCTTTCGCCAACTCAGTCAAACACAACAACAAGTTTCAGCTTGATCACAATGTTTTGAAATTGGCAAGGGTAGTTTGGCTCACGAGTTAAAGATTTTTAGAGTATAAGTTTTCATCTCTGGTGTTTCTCTACTACCAATAGGCCTGGACAGTACCTCAGTGTAGTCACATAGGAACACACACATTTCTCCACCACCAGCAAGCTTGGTCAATACCCCAATGGAGTTGCATGCTTCACCTCTTTGTGCAAGAACCCTTTCTCTTCTTTCACCTTTGTATTTTTAAGAGGAATGTGCATATGCACATATTTCTTTTGGGGCGGAAGAGGGATCCCGACTTATTTAGGGTGGAAGAGGTTGTTCCTTCAAAGAATCATGTCAGAACTCTGACATAGGTTTGCTCATTTAGATTTCCCCTTCTTTGTTCCTACTAGTTGGATGAGCTTCATCACACAGAGAAAAAGGTTGAGTGCAGACATGGGGTTTCCCAGTGTGGACACAGGTTCATGGTTGGACACAAGCTTCCCTTGTAGACGACTCATATTCCCCATCAAGACTTCATCGGAAAAAGGTTATAACCAAGCACAAGGAAGACAGACACAGGACTGGCTAAGTTTTGTAGTGTCACAAGACTCTTTGGATCTTAGCCACATACTCATTCAAAAGCCAGAAATCAGTAGAGTGCAGAACTTATTTACAAAACTAAAAATAGCATGATACTAACACAATGAAACAAAAATAGTAAGAAAAGCAAACAAAACAATAAGCAATAAAATCGAGCAAGCAAACAAACAAAACCCAGTCAACAAGAAAATAAACCTGAAAACCATAAAGAAAAGACAATAAAGAAAGCAAACACTACTCCTAGTCCTAAGCTAAAAAATGCATGGGCCTACTCATGTGAAGTGATATTTCCAATGCAGCCACTTGGGCATTGGCTAACCCATTTTAGTTAAGGCATGGTTCGCGAGAAGCATAGTCAATTGAACTATCAAACATAAAAGGTATAACAATGAAGCTCAACACAATTTAAATGCATCCACAGAAAAGAAAAGAGTGAAAGAGAAAGACAAACCCTCTGTGGACTTACCATGGTGTTGTGACACACTGCGTATAGATGATAAGAATATGCACTCTCTTGACTACGGAAGACAAGAAAAAATGAGAAAAAGAGACAACTTACTCCTTGTGAGTGTGCTTGTTGTGAATGATTCCTCCAGTGTGCAAGCGATGGGATCACGTGATTCCAATGGAGGAAGAGAAATCTATGTGTTGAATTGATCTTCAATGCATACAGATGAGTGATGAGGAGCCTTGGGTTTTTCACACATTTTTTGATCGAAAGTGGAACTAACCTCAAGATAGCGAGGGCTTGAAATAACGATCAGCTCAGGTTGAAGTGCCTCGACAACCTCTTGGGTTTCCACTTCGTCAATAGATAGATTATGAGAGACCAGTGGCTTAGATAGATTAACAACGAGTGAATCAACATCGTGATCAGATAAAGAAGTACAGAGATCATGACAACAATGATAAAAAAATTCAGGATGTTTTTCGGCATCCTCATGATTTGATGAATCATATAGAGGGGTATATGAGAAGAAATAATGTTCACCCTCTATGTTTCCAAAAAAGTAGATGAAAAATAAAGTGGATTTTTAATGAGAAATTTTTCCTCTTTGTTATCAAATGATGGACTACATGAGGTGTGTTCTACGAATGATCGGAAGCAGATGCATCCCTTGATGGATTAACACAAGGACAATCAGAGATAACAGAATCACCAATGGTTGTTGAAACTAGCAACAAGAAATAATAAAAATATAAGTGCTAAAATTAGCCCTGCTATAAATAGCATTTCGGGATAGCTTCCTATTTTAGTTAGTCCCTGAACTAAAATTGAGAAGTAAAATTCAATTTTTCTTAGCAGCTGTTTGTTTAATAATTAATTAATTCATCTTGAGTTAATTAGTTGGAGAAAATCAAACATGAAGTCTATGTGAGGACATGCAACAGTTATCCCATTAATTGAGGAATTTATTCCTTAGTTAAAGAGATAAGGATGAGTTGCAATTTTAGTTGTAATTAGTTAGCTCATTTAACTGAGTTAAGTCCAGTTAGATTAGTTCAAATAGTTTGTTGAACTAATTGTGAGTTTAGTTAGTTAATGCATGCATGCACTTAATTGCTGCACTTCAAATAACTGAATATTCCCTCATAAATAACTCATGCATGTCAGTTTAGACAGAGACCCAGTTGAGATCAGATGATGGGATAGTGTACTATCAGTTGCAGGAATATTCCATGGAGGATATCTCTTACATCTAGAAGGAATTCATTCCTTCGAGATTGCGCAGTTACTTCTTCAGTTTAGTGAGTGTGTGATGAGGCCAATCAGACAGGTGGCATCATTGGACCCCAAGAAAAACTGCACAAGGAAATAGGAGGCTTGGAGGGTTGAGGGAAGGCATATCTTTTGTCTGTTCAACTTGTGAGCTGTATTGTTTGATTGCAGAGAGAGTAGGATAGCTTGTGAGCTGATTCTTTGTGTAATTTGAACATATTTCCACTTGTATCATAATACAGAGATAGGGGTTTTAGGATGAGACATTCCCTAGAGTATTCTTCTGTGTTCAAGTGTGATTGATTTCTCATTCTTAGTTATATGTGTTCTCTTTGATATTTCTCATTTTCGTTTAAGCTTCCGCAAATTTGTTGTAGAAGTAGATCTTGCATTTTTCTTTAGTATATTGCATAATCTGTTGATCTACAGTGAGAATTTCTACATGGTATCAGAGCAAAGGCGATCAAAGGAGAGAACAGTATACAAGAAGGGAGAATTTTGAAGTTTGACGTTCCTGAATATAGAAATCGAGTTCTTATCGCATCTCAATTTCACCAATGGCATTCAACAGTTTAAGACTCGAGTATGCCCTTGATGGAAACTCAAATTATCTAGCCTGGAAGGATCACATGGAAGTAGTATTAGAGGATAACGGTCTAAAGGATTTCATTGATCAAGAAGTACCCAAGCCAAAAGTGGATAATGCTATAGAATTGGTGGAATGGAAGAAATGTGTGGCTAGAGAAAGGAAAATCCTTCTGGAGGGAGTTCGAGACAGTATATTCTTGAGTCTCCATGGTAAGGAGACACCATTTTCGATGTGGAAAGTAATGAAAGATCTATATCAGAACAAAAGTGATCAGAGGAAGTTGGCACTGAAAGACAAGCTTCGGAAAATCAAGTGTGAAAAGGGTGACACGGTCTCTACATATCTAAACAATCTCACCACCTGCAGGGATGATCTTGGAAGTGTAGGGATCATGACAGCCGATGATGACATGGTGAGTCTTGCACTCCTCATTATTCCTAAGAGCTGGCATAGCTACCAACAATTGGTAACTGGAAGAGAAAAACTACCATAATAGGAACGACTTTGGTCAGATCTGATGTAGGAGGAGATCAGAAGAAGCACCACAGATGGATCATCATCAAAGTACGATAATGAGGAAAATCTAGCCTTAGCGAATAAGGCGGGTAAAGGGAAATGGAAGGCATCCCATCCCAAATCCAGTTCTTTCCATGGTGGGAAAAAGTTTGACAAATCGAAAGTGCAATGCTTTCATTTGCATGAAGTGGGTCATTATGCTATGAATTGTCCACAGAAGAAATCCAAGAAGCGATCCTCGAAGGGATCTGATGGTGAGGCACTGGCCTCACAATTTGAGTTGGATTTCTCTCTTATCACATGCATGGTTTCATCTATGGTGGGATGTGTGTGGTACCTGGACAGTGGAGCTTCATTCCACATGTCAGGTGACAAGAATCTTTTTAATACCTTGGAGGAGAACGATCTCCAGATGTGGATCGAGATGGGCGATGATGCAAAGTATCGTGTTTCAGGTGAAGGTACGGTTTTGTTTTAGAGGGAGCATGGAGCTCCTCTCACCCTGACTGATGTAAATTACGTACCAGGTTTGAAGAAGAATCTTGTGTCCATTGCTATGATAGAAGATAAAGACTATGATGTAGTCTTTAATAAAGGAAAGGTATTCTTGAGGCATATCGTCACTGGATAGACCAAGCAAATTGGGATTCGAGTAAAGAATCTCTACATGTCGGAGGTATATGACTGTGCTGCATTGAGTTCCAAAGTTGAGATGGTGCAGAGCCAAGATGTTGGTGAGCTATGGCATAGAAGATTGGGCTACTTGCACCATGGAGCCCTGACGATCATGCAGCAGATTTCTACTGGACTTCCCAAGGGAAAACTGGAGCAGACGGATACATGCAAAGGTTGTACCTGGGGTAAGTATGTGAAATATTCCTTTCTGGATCAAGATAGTAGAGCTGGAGCAATCCTGGAGTGAGTTCACTCAGATGTTTGTGGACCATTCTCGACAGCCTCCATTGCTAAACAAAGGTACTATGCTATTTTTATTGATGATTTTTATCGTAGATGCTGGATCTACTTTATGTAAAAGAAGGATAAGACCTTCTTGAGGTTTTGTGAGTTTAAAGCCTTGGAAAAGAAAGAATATAGAAAGAAAATAAAAGCCTTGCGTAGCGACAATGGTGGAGAATAAATCTCCCAATAGTTTAAGGACTTCTGCGCTACAGAAGGAATTAAATGGGAGTTGACAGCACCCCATAACCCACAGGAGAATGGGTTGGCCATAAGGAATAACAGATCAGTTGTGGGAGAAGCTCGAGTGATGCTGCATGACCAAAGCCTACCACTACATTTGTGGGCTGAGGCATGCAATACAGAAATCTACATGTAGAACAGAAGCCCGCACTATATACTGGGAATGAAGACACCTATGGAGGCCTTTTCTGGGAAGTGACCAGATGTGAGTCACTTTTGAATCTTTGGATCATCAGTTTACTCTCATGTGACCAAAGATGCCCAGAAGAGTCTAGATCCAATAGCTAAGTTGGGAATACTTGTGGGGTACACTGATACACCCCACAACTATCGGGTGTACCTGGCTACCAGTCAGAGGACAGTGGTATGAAAGGATCAGAAGTTCAAAGAGCAGAAATCCATGTGAGTATCACTTGAGAGGGAGCTCAAGTTGCATGCAAAGGAGGAACTTTCAGTTCCTAAGGAGGAGGACCCTCAAATTGATGCGGAGCAGCCGCATGCAGAGGCTTCAGGAGTGGAGACATCCACTCATACTGAGACCTCTAGAGATGGGCAGAAACGCTCAAGGGAAGCTGACAGGTTGATGATGGATGCGTGGGAGAATGTGGGACAACCATCTTCTTAGCACAGATGGAGGAGATTTCCCGAGTGATACACTAGGTACATGGCCCTAGTTGGGGAGTGTTTAGAGTTCTAACCCTCTTCATTCGAGGAGGCGATGCAGCAACCAGTCTGGGTTGATGTAATGGTAGAGGAGTATGACTCTATCATTTGGAACAGTGTGTGGGATGTTGTCCGGAGACCTCAAGACAAGTCAATGGTTAGTTCCAGATGGCTTTACAAGGTAAAGTAGGCAGGTGATGGCAGTGTTGAGAAACATAAGGCAAAGTTTGCTGCCTGAGGTTTCTAATAGGTCGAGGGGATCAACTACGATGAGACCTTTTCTCCAGTAGCAAGGTACTCAGCTATTAGATCGATGTTGGCACTATTAGCTCAGATGGGTTGGAAGATTCATCAGATGGATGTGAAAACAACATTACTCAATGGGAAGATTGAGGAGGAGGTGTACATTGAACAGCTAAAATGTTTTGAGACCTTTGATCGTGAGTCGCATGTGTGCCGACTCAAGAGGGCTCTGTATGGGTTGAAGCAAGCACCCCATGCTTGGTACACCAGGATTAACAGTTATTTCACTGGGTGGGGCTTCACCGAGAGTGAAGCAGATGTGAACCTTTACCACATCATGGTAGAAGGTAATCCATTGATCATTGCTATTTATGTAGATTATCTGGTTTTGACAGGTGATGATTAGTTGTTCCAGTCTTGCAAGGAGGACCTTGCAAGAGAGTTTGAAATGAAAGAAATGGGTCTTATGCACTACTTTCTAGGCATGTAGGTGTGGTAGAAATATGGTGAAGTATTTGTGTCTCAAGGAAAAGTGCAAGCCCATGCAGACTCCTCTAGCTGGGAATTAGAGGAAGGAGGATGCTACTTCAGGTGAGGTAGCAGCTACTACTATTTATCGGTAGCTTGTGGGTTCACTTATGTATCTGGTGAACACACGACCAAACTTATGCTTCACGATGAACTAGCTGAGTCCATCTATGGTTCAACCTACCAAGCTATTTTGGAAGGTAGCGAAGCATGTGCTGAGATACCTTAGAGGCACATCTCAATATGGATTCTGGTATAGATCGATAGAGGGAGTGAAGCTTCAGGGCTTCATAGATGCAGATTGGGCAGGGAGTCCATCAGACTGAAAGAGCACTTCTGGAGGAATCTTCAACCTTGGTTTAGCTACAGTTTCCTCGTATAGCAAGAAATAGAGGTCAGTTGCACTTAGCTCAGCAGAGGCTGAATACATGGCTGCTAGTCAAGCTGCATGTGAGGCCATTTGGATGCGAAAGATTCTAGTGGGAATTTTTGGTCAGAGGATGGATCCAACCATGATCTACTGCGATAATCAGAGTTGTATCAAACTCTTTGGGAATCCAATTTCTCATGATAGGTCCAAACACATTGATATCTGGTATCACCATATTCGAGACTGTGTTGTCAAGGGGATCATGTTGTTGCTGTATGTTTCAACCAAGGAACAAGATGCAGATATTTTGACGAAGGCATTGTCAAAATGCAAGTTCGAGTTCCATAGAGACAAGATTGGGGTTACTAATAATCCCTTTCTTGTTGAGAGGGAGTGTTGAAAATAGCAACGAGAAATGCTAAAAATAGAAGTGCTAAAATTAACACTACTATAAATAGCATTTCAGGATACCTTCCTATTTTAGTTAGTCCCTAAACTAAAATAGAGAAGTAAAATTCAAATTTGTTCTTAGCAGCTGTTTGATTAATAATTAATTAATTCATCTTGAGATAATTAGTTGGAGAAAATCAAACATGAAGTCTACGTGAGGACATGCAACAATTATCCCATTAATTTAGGAATTTATACCTTGGTTAAAGAGAGAAGGATGAGTTGTAATTTGAGTTGTAATTAGTTAGCTCAGTTAACTGAGTTAAGTCCAGTTATATTAGTTCAAATAGTTTGTTGAACTAATTGTGATTTCAGTTAGTTAATGCATGCATGCATGTAATTGCTGCACTTCAGATAACTGAATATTCTCTCATAAATAACTCATGCATGTCAGTTTAGATAGAGACCCAGTTGAGATCAAATGATGGGACAATGTACTATCAGTTGCAGGAATATTCCATTGAGGACATCTCTTGCATCCAAAAGGAATTCATTCCTTGGAGATTTCCCAGTTACTTCTTTAGTTTAGTGAGTATGTGATGAGGCCAATCACACAGGTGGCATCACTGGACCCCAAGAAAAACTGCGCAAGGAAATAGGAGGCTTGGAGGGCTAAGGGAAGACATGTCTTGTGTATATTCAGCCAATGAGCTGTATTGCTCGATTGCAAAGAGAGCAAGATAGCTTGTGAGCTGATTCTTTGTGTAATCTGAACATATTTCCACTTGTATGATAATACAGAGATAGGGGTTTTAGGCTAAGACTTTCCCCAAAGTATTTTTCTGTGTTTATGTGTGATTGATTTCTCATTCTCAGCTATATGTGTTCTATTTGATATTGCTCATATTTGATTAATCTTCCGTAAGTTTTTTGTAGAAGTAGATCTTGTATTTTGCTTTAGTATATAGCATAATCTATTGATCTACTGTGAGAATTTCTACAATGATGTCAGGAAAAGGTAGAGGAGGTGCAGACAGAAGGAGGTAATCCTTCACCGTGGGTTCATGCTTTCATGCTTGGTCATACTCTCCATGAATGAAATTAGATTTTGGTTTTGCAACATCAACTCCATCGATGGCTTGATCCTTGTTCACAATAGGTGTAGAGTCTGAAATGGAAGAACACAAGACAATGCAATCCAAAGGATCAACAGAACGTGGAGATGAAGGTTGAGGTAACAAGTGTGTATGACAACCCATGGGCTTCCCAACCAAATCTGCATAGATATTGAGAGTAGTGAGGGTGGGAGGATATGACAGTTGAACATACGTGTGTGCATGTTCTCTCACATCACTCTGCAGTGGTGGGGCCATTTTATGAGGGGAAGGCAAACAGTCACTTATGATAGCAACTATGTCCGCTTGTGATTGCGCAGCTCCATCACCAAAGTATGTTGAGCGGGGTTTGAACTTTAACTTCATTTTGGGACAGAGTGATTTGGTAAGGCAATATTCAAATCTGTCCATGAGATATTGGAATTTCATTTGACTTTTTGGAGCTTCAAACATGAATAGATGGAAGCACTGCAAAAATCCATGAGTGACTCATGTGGGGCCTTCCATTTTTTTTATTTTTTTTTATCAAGTGCTTTAGGATAAAAAAGGTGAAAAACAGATTCAATTAGATCACTAAACTGCTTGAATAAGTGGATGGAGTTATGAGGCAGTATGTTACACCATCACAATGGGTGGTAGCAAAGTGTGTTTGTGAGGAGGGAACATATCTCTATTTCCTTAAAAACTTCCATGTTCTCCATGAGCACTTGGAAGTAATTTAAGTGCTCAGGCCAGGCCACTTCACCCTCCTTCTAGCACCACAAATGTTGATAGTCCTCACCCCACCAACATTCAAGGGGTCTCCCCAACATGAAATCCCAACTAGACCTCACACCATTTGGTATAGGAGTCTCATCCAGTACAATAGCCTGGTTGCCATTATCTTAAAGATATGCCTTAGCTCTTGCTTGTTAGCACGTGAGAGTGGTTTGCTTTGTCTTCGAACATCGAGGTTCACGTGCCTAGTGAATGCTTTGGTGTTACTTGTGTCAAAGTTATTTCACTGTAGAGGGAGAGGGTGGAAGTGAGTCTCAGGTTGAAAGTGAATAGTCCCAAATCTTCTAGAGACACATAACACAACAGCAAATGCACGGCTTCCAGTGGAGTAGTCCATACGGATGTGGTAGTCAAAACACAAGGTGAACATATAGCACGTACAACACCCAGCAGAATAGTACACATGAGTGTGATGAGAGTTATAACAAGTTTACAAGAATGAATCTATCAAGCGTCTGGCGGGATAACCCACATGGCCAAGACAACATTAGCAACTAATACAACACACTTCCAACAACATATGTACTAAAACAAATGAAATAGTTCAACTATCTTAACATAGGTTAAAGAAACATGCATTACAAGTGTCCAAAGAATAGTCTTACAAACAATTACAATACATGTGTGAGAATGTGCTAACCTATTAACAGGCTTATGAATTAAGTCAAAGTTCCAAGACACATCCGTACACCATTACATCACTAACCCCGATAGTGGGGCGTTTGAGCCACTACTTGCTCCTCAAAGAAAAGATTACAAACTCTTAAGGCTATGTGGGAGGAGCCAAGGTGAAAAATCTTTTGCAAGTACAAATGAGGGGTATTTATAGCCAAGGGTAAAACTAGCCCTTGTGACTCTTTGACTTCCCTTATGACTATTTGAATTACATGACTCTTCAGATTTGCATGTTGGTCTCTTGGACTTCCATGTTATATTACATTGATTTACAACAATATGGCCCACACTGGTGATGTGGCCGATATGACTCATGACACGACTCGACATGACAATGCTGATATGTTCATGTTGCTACTAGTGTCCATTTCGAGCTACACTACTGCTAAGTGATGGATGTGCTCTTGGTGTACCATAGCTTCACCTCCACATGGAAAGGTGTGCGAATTCTTTGATGGTCTTGGTGTTCACTTGATGTTGCATGCGCACGTTGCTCCTTTGCTTGTACTTTTTCATGCTTCATGTGTTCATCCATTCGTAAACAAATCTCCTTGCATGCATTCTTCATTTATCTATTCGTGAAACAATCTCCTCACATGAATTTCTCATTCGTTCATTTGCAAAACAATCTCCTTGCATGCATTCCTCATTTTCTTATTCATGAAACAATCTCCTCGCATGCATTCCTCGTTAATTTGTTCACGAACGAATCTCCTCACATGCTCTCCTTGTTCATCCCATTCATCGTCGTGTCATGTCTCATGCATGTACCTATATCTGTAATCATTCATGATGAGATGACATCAAATCCTGAAATATCCTAGTCTACCATGATGCATTTTCGTTCACTTTCAGATGTAGATGACTAGGATAGAGGACAAGGCTCTGAATCTGCACAAGGTAGATTTCGAGTCGGGATGCGGGCTCTCAACACTACCAGTGAAAATTGCACAAAAGCCACTAGGAGACTGAGATGGACAATCCGGATCACCAGTGACTGTCTACGGGATCTGGCTCGACTGGAGGGAAGATCTAAACAACTTCTTGAGGAAAGTAGTGCAGGCAATAGAGGGGGTTGGTAGAAAAAACTGTGCAATTCCTCTAGGGAGCTGGCAGTGGGTTGTAGGAGGCTTGCTTGGAAAAAATGTACAATTTTTTCAGGGAGCTGGCAGTGTGCTATGGGAGTGTTGCTAGAAAAAATGCGCAATTTCTGGGAGACTAGCCTGCTAGAAATCCTTGCACAGGTTCTGAGCTAAGCGGGATGTTGGGTAGCTGGGGAACTGCTCATAAAATCTGTGCAGTTTTCTGGGTGAGCAACAGGGCGATTGACTAGGTGACTAGCTGGAAAAGCTACGCAATTTTTTGAGGGAGACTGTGACAAACATAGGGTGTCTATCCGACATGTCTACACAGTTCCTTCAGTCAGTGGAGCGGGCATGATTTGTAGCTTTTGTACAATTTTTTTGGGGAGTGAGTCTCGGGATCACTACCTGGTGAAACTATCTGGTTGATTAGCTAGAGGCTCGGTTGATGTGCTTGCAGGTAGCACAGATTGAAATGGTTTGCTAGGAAACTTCTGCCTTGTTCTGGGTGACATTCGGTTGAGTCGATTCCAAGGTTGCGCAGTGCAGACTACCTGGGAGGCAACCTCAAGCTTTGTGCAATTGTGGGCAGTAGTACATAATCACTTAGAGCTAAAAATTTGCAATGTAGCTCAGTGGATGTTAGGGTGTTGTTGGATGGTTCGTTCGACAAAGCTTCAACAAAAAGACCAAGCATGTGAATGAATGAATTTTTACATGCATGACCTTGCAAGCACACACTCAGCATGCATTGACGACAAGACACCTCGAACCAGCAAGACAACATGCACTTAGTGTGACTGACCGACGGTGTGAGTGACAAGCACGACACTTGTGATAGATCATTGAACGACCATGATGACTCTTGTGTGATAGTACATACAACTTCATGTGTGAGTGAGACACATGTTTACATAGAGGACAAAATTTATACACATGAAGGCGGAACTTTTGCATGGCCAGAACATGACTGCAATCATGACATTGTGACCAACATGAAAAAATATTTCCATTGAACAGTCGAGCGAGGAGGGTCTACAGACTCAACACGAGCTCATGGGATGAGCCCGAGTGCTTGCAAACATCAAGGAAAAACCCATGGATGGCTCCAAAATCGGATGTAGGCCAAATTTTTGGAGGGTGTTGCAGCTGCTACAATAGATCCAAACAGTAATACATTCAAATGTGTTAAGGTAGGCATACCATTCAAATCAAATGTACAAGCTCTTACCCAATGATGAACTCACTTTTTTGTACCTACAGCCAACTACACTAACCAAGAATCTATATGCACTTTTTTATTTAAACCACACTTATCCACCAGGTCAAGATTAACATAAATATAATTAGATATAGGGTCAACCAAAATAGAAACAACTTGATCACAAATCTTACTGTCCATCTTAATGATATATGCTTGATGGTCTTCTTTTCTATTATCTAGTGTTGCATAGATCCTACGAATACTCTACCCAACATCTCCCACTGTCTGTGCCTCCTGAGCATTGTAGATCTGTGGTCTACCACCCCGATGTTGTGGACAATATCTCCTATGATGATCCTTGCCACAAGTACAACACTCTAGAGGCTTCCAGCCTGCATCCTTATTCTGCTCCTTAGATCAAAATTCCTATCCTCTTTTAGATACATTTAACTTCTTAGATGGTGTTGCATTCTCTTTATTAGCTATAACATGTTTATTCAATTTAATTTTCTTAAATTGTAAGAATAATTATCGACCAGGGCAGGTAAACTGATGAAGCTTAAGTGAAATGTATGTGCTCGAAGTCTTTTATATCCTTAAGGTGATTATGTTATCGTTATCTAAGTTAATGTCAAACTCTAGAATTAGTGTTGAGGTGATGTTATTATCTATACTAGGATGTTATTCCTAATATTTTATTAATTATCCTAAATGTTATTTCTATTAGTGTTAGTATTTTCATCCTTCCATCAGTGATCAAATTAAATCTTTCATATCATATTAGGGTCCCATTTTGAAATTTTTGTCATTCCACTAGGTCATCATGCAAAAATTGTTAGGATATTCCGACACATAGGAAATAGTTAAGTATAACTTGGTCTAGTATAGAGTTAGGTAAAGTGTGTTTCTTTTCTATGTACATTTTGTAACTTACAATCCGACGGTCACGATATGTAGTGATCCGACGGTTCATTCTCTCCTCAGTATTACCAACACTTGATCCGTGGCTTAGCACCCGATTGGTCCATGATCTCTATTTAAAGAGCATGGAGGGTCATTTGTAGGGTAACCATCCATGAGAGAAGCTTATGTAAATTTTCATTCTTTTATTAATAAATTGCCTGAAGTGGCCGCGTTGGCTCAGGCCGTGGACTGTTTCCCTCTTTGAGGGTTTTAACCACGTCAAAAATACTGGTGTATTGATCTGTGATCTATTTGTGAGCGGTGTCCTTTAGTGTTATGTCTGAGGAACTTACCCTGTAAACTCCTACGTGGTATCAGAGCTATTTGAGGGCCGCATCCGTTGGTGATCCAAATCTGAAGCCGGTAGAACTGCGTCCGACTACCGTTTCCTAGATCTACTATTTTTGACTGCTTTCGGGTCGAGAGGAATGCTCTGTTGTGTTAGGAGCAACTGTTTCAGTGAGGAACCCCTTTCGTTTCATGTGAAAAGGTTTCTGGTAGCCCTAGCTATGTCATTTTTAAGATCTGGAGGTATACAACGTTTATTTGCAGTTTCTAGTTATTTTCTCTCTGTTTATTATTTCTGTTTATTTAGCCTTTTTTATTTAATGGATCTATACCTTTCATTTATGCGTATTCTCTTTGCCCTGCGACTCTGTGCGATATGGGCAAATCAAAAACAGAGAGGAGGATTTTTCTCATGCGTATGCTCTTTTTCGTTGTGCCTTAGTGTGATCTTGGAAAATCAGAAACATTGAGGAAAATATTTAGTTTCTGGCTAAATCTAACTTCAAGCTGTAAGGTTCATTTTTTTTTGTATGTCCGTGCTGGGTTTTGTGTTTTTTGTTTTGTAGGGAGAAAAAGAGGTTTCTCAAGCAAGCACGCAACCCAAAGCACCCCCCTCTCTCTCTCTCAAAATTTTAGTTTAGCTCACTTGGTCCAAAGCTAATTTATGAGAGTATAGATCTTGAGTTCAAGTCTCCTTTCTGTGGGGGCGGATTTTTCGTTTCTGCACATTCCTGCACTTCGTCGGCATCTTCATCAACTTTTCTTCAAAAAGCCATAACTTCTTCATCCGGAAGCCGTTTTCAGAGCTGTTTTTTTTGAACTAGCCTAATTTTTCGAGATCTTTCCATTTGAACACTTAGTTTCAACATCTATAGCTTCAATTTCTATTAAAATGGAAAGTCCATGCCAAGTTATTCTTGACAGCACCAACTACATCCAATGGTGGTCCTACATTGTGGATTTACTTAGAAGTAAAGGTCTCTACAGAATTGCCTTAGGCCAAGAAACCAAACTGAAAGATGAAGATAAGGCAGCTAAATGGGAAAATAGGCAAGATCAAGCACGTGGGTTGATAGGGATGTCTATTTCTCCAGATCTTAGATTCCATATTGCAGAACTTGATACTCCTGAGGAAGCAATGAAACAGATCACTAAAGTTTTTGGAATTAAAAATGAACTTAAAGCCCATCAACTTGAAAATGAGTTGCTTACATTGGACCCCAATAATTTTTCTTGCATTGAAGATTTTTTGTCCAAGTTCAAGACCCTTAGACTTCTCTTGGAAGGTGTTATGGTTAAGAAAGAAGATAGTAGCCTTATCTATTCCATTCTTACTAAGTTGGGACCAGCCTATTCTGTGTTTGTTTCCACCTTCCATTCTATAAGAGAAGCCTTCATTTCTCAAGGACAAGCTTACAAGTCCCCTTCCTTTGATTCCTTTTGTGATTCTTTAATAAGAGAACAAGAAAAACTCTTACACCTTGGTCTTCTTAATCTTGGAAACTCTTCTGAGAAAGCGTTACCCGCCCAGCAGCAACCAAATTCAAAGAATCCTAAGAAGTTGTATCCTAAAAGGAATGGTCCTAAACCAAACAAGGGTCCTAAGCAATTTCAGCCTCAAAATGAAAAATCATTTCAAAAAAATGATGAGACAAATAAAAACAAAGGGAAGAAGACTGATATACATTGAAACTTTTGTAATCGAGATGGCCACATAGAATCCAAATGCTTTAAGAAGATGGAAGCCTTGGAAGCAGCAATGAAGAACCATAACATCCATTTGGAGCACTCTTCAACTTCAACTTCATCTTCAGGAATAACACTTTCTACATGTGGTTGTCAATCATCTTGGTCTGGCTATGCACTAAATGTATCTTCTTCTTCTCATTCTCATGAGTGGCTCATTGATTCTGGAGCTTCTTATCACATGGCCAAAAACAAAGCCATGTTTTCTTCTTTAAATTATTGTAACACCAAAAATATATATGTTGGTGATGATAGATCTCTTAGTGTTGTAGGGACTGGAACTGTTCATATAGACAATGGTCAATTTAATGATGTATTATGTGTTCCAACCTTATCCTGCAACCTTCTATCTGTATATCAGATAACTCATTCAGGTGAAGGTAAAATCATTGAATTTTCACCTCACGATGTTGTAATTAAGGACCTAAGAGATCCTAGACAGATTTTAGCTACTGGCATTGCTGATGATTCTACAAGGTTGTATAAGTTTCACAACTTTGGGTCATCAAATATTCCCTCGGTATTTTTTTGCTCATAATAATGAAGTGAGCAAACTTTGGCATGAGCGATTTGGTCACTTAAACTATCGCTCTCTTCGAAATCTATGTAAAGAAAATATGGTGACAGGTCTTCCAATGGTATCTTGCAGAGATGGTGTTTGTTCCGGATGTGTACTCGGAAAACATCATCGGGATAGTTTTGAAAAACGTGCCTCTTGGCATGCCTCAGCCCCTTTACAGCCTGTGCATAGTGATTTATGTGGTCCACTTCCAGTTGTTTCATTCTCTGGCTACAAGTATTTCTTAACTTTCATTGATGATTTCTCCAGACGCACTTGGGTATACTTCTTAAAACTCAAGAGTGAAGTATTTAACATGTTCTTGGCCTTTGTTGAAAAACAATTTGGACATCAAATTCTTAAGCTAAGATCTGATAATTGTGGAGAATATGTTAACAACAAATTCATCAACTTTTGCACTGAGAATGGAATTCAAATGCAACATACTGTTCCATATACTCCACAACAAAATGGTGTAGCTGAAAGGAAGAATCACACCTTAAATGAAATGGCTAATTGTATGCTTCAATCTAAAGGACTTAGTCTTAATTATTGGGCAGAAGCAATTAACTGTGCAGGTTACATAATAAATCACACTCCTACTAAGGTTTTAAAGAATATCACTCCAGAAGAAGCATGGAGCTCAATTAAACCAGATGTAAGTCACTTTCATGTTTTTGGAACTGAAGCATGGGCCCATATTCCAGATGAGAAACATAAAGGTTTAGAACCTAAGAGTGAAAAATGTATTTTTGTTGGATATTCTGAAGATCTCAAAGGATATAGACTTATTCCACTTAAGTCCAAAAATGTTATCATTAGAAGAGATGTAAAGTTTTCTGAAAATATATCAGCCTATGAGCCTAGTTCGGCGGATGTGCCACCTCTCCCTATCTCTTCTACTTTTGAAAATATTTCTTCTTCAGATGATGAAAGTGAGGATGAAAATCCTCCCCCACCTTCTCAGGATCCTCCTTCAGCTCCTCAGCTTCCAAAATGGGTCCGTGCTACTCAGGATGCAGCTGGTGATCTTGCCGGTGATCCTACAAATCAGCAACTTACACGTTCTCAGTTTGATAGAGCCTCTTCTTTACTGGCTCAAGCTTCAGTGAATTATGATCCTGACACCTTTGCAGAAGCTTCAGGCCATCCAGATTGGGAAGCAGCTATGAATGAAGAATATCATTCATTATTGGAAAATGATACATGGGATCGTGTTCCTCTACCAAAGGGAGGAAAACTTGTTAGATGCAAATGGGTTTACAGAACCAAGTATGGACCAGATGGGAAAGTTGATAAACATAAAGCTCGTCTTGTTGCTAAGGGTTTTTCACAAGTTGAAGGCATTGACTACACTGAAACCTTCTCCCCAGCTGCCAAAATGAACTCTATCCGCCTTGTTCTTTCCCTTGCTACCTCTTTCAAATGGCAAGTCCATCAGATGGTTGTTAAATATGCCTTCTTGCATGGGGACTTGCATGAAGAAATCTATATGGAACAACCTATTGGCTTTATACAAACAGACTCTAGCCTTGTATGTCGGCTTAAGAAATCCCTTTATGGTCTCAAGCAAGCTCCTAAAGCTTGGTATGCCAAAATGGATAACTTTCTTTTAGAAAATGGCTTTTCTAGGTGTCATTCTGACAATACTGCCTACACCAAGAAAGTGGGCAAGTCTCTTATCATTCTTGTTCTTTATGTTGATGATATTATCCTGAATGGTAGTGATCTCAACCTTATAAACCATGTGAAGTCTAGCCTTAAAAGGAAGTTTGAAATGATAGACTTAGGACACTTACATTATTTTCTTGGTCTTCAAGTCTTGCAATCCAAGGAAGGTATTTCCCTTTCCCAGTCCAAGTATGCCTGTGATATTCTACGTCATTTTCACATGGAAGACTGTAAGCCAACCCCTTCTCCCTTTCAGTCTGGAGTCAAACTTTCAATCACTTCTACTTCTCCTAAAGTTGATGCTACCTTATACTGTCAACTTGTAGGAAAACTTTTGTATCTCACCCATACTTGTCCTGACCTTTCCTTTGCCGTTGGCCTTGTTGCTCGGTTTATGCAAAACCCACATGAAAGTCATTGGAAAGAAGCTAAAAGAATACTTCGTTATGTTCGAGGTATAGTTCAGTTTGGGATTCTTTACAGTGCCGAAGCAGCTCCTCTATTGGTTGGTTTCACTGATTCCGATTGGGCTGGTGACCCTTATGATCGGAAGTCTACTGCAGGTTATGTGTTCACTCTTGGTTCAGGACCTATTACATGGGCTTGCAAGAAACAAGATGCCATTTCTATTTCTTCCGTAGAAGCAGAGTATCGTGGTGCCATAGGAGCTAGTAAGGAAGCCTTGTGGCTTCATCAGATCCTGTCAGAGTTTGGCTTTCAGCAGCAGCATCTGACTACACTTTGGTGTGATAATCAAAGTGCCATTCAACTATGCAAAGATCCCGTCCAACATCAGCGCAGCAAACACATTGATCTGCACATGCACTTCATCAGAAAGCTCATTCACGACCATGTTCTTGAAGTGAAATATTATTCAACAGATGATCAAGTTGCAGACATCTTTACAAAGGCTCTCACAGAGGCGAAGTTCACTAAACCTCGATTTATGGTTGGAGTTCAGGAAGTTGTCACTGAGGGGGGATAGCCTCTAGTGCCTCCTTCCTTCTCCTATTGTGTCATATTTGTAAATCCTTCAATCCTATCCCATGTTGTCCTTAAGGGGGATGTTAGGATATTCCGACACATAGGAAATAGTTAAGTATAACTTGGTCTAGTATAGAGTTAGGTAAAGTGTGTTTCTTTACTATGTACATTTTGTAACTTACAATCCGACGTTCACAATATGTAGTGATCCGACGGTTCATTCTCTCCTCAGTATTACTGACACTTGATCCGTGGCTTAACACCCGATTGGTCCATGATCTCTATTTAAAGAGCATGGAGGGTCATTTGTAGAGTAACCATCCATGAGAGAAGCTTATGTAAATTTTCATTCTTTTATTAATAAATTGCCTGAAGTGGCCGTGTTGGCTCAGGTCGTGGACTGTTTCCCACTTTGAGAGTTTTAACCACGTCAAAAATACTGGTGTATTGATCTGTGATCTGTTTGTGAGCGGTGTCCTTTGGTGTTCTGTCTGAGGAACTTACCCTGTAAATTCCTACAAAAATTTGGTCACTGAAGGTTGAATTAGGGTTTCCTTTACTCCTTTTAGAAATTTACCCCTTGTTGGCTCATTTCACCTTTTGCTGAAGTATACCATTAGTCATGACTTGTCTTCATCATGAAAACCATTTTAATCATAGCCACAACCACTCAAAGTCTCCAATAGGTCTTAGGGTTTCCAAATTCCACTAAAACACCATCTCTTGCATAAAATACCAGCAAGTGAAAGAGTAAGAATAAACAAGATTTCATCAGCAAAATAGTTTGTAATTTGGATATTCAAGCAAAAATGTAATTTTATGGTTTTAATATGTAATAATTCTCATGGTTCCAAGTGTTGTAATTTCAAAGTTCCATCAGCCAAAAGGAATAATTTCAAATTCATTATGTTTCCAAATCCACCAAGAACATCAAGTTCAAAGGTAAATTGTAAAATACAAGTCAAGTTTGCGAAAGAAAAAGTGGGTCCCAAGAGCAATTTTGAAACTTTAAACAAGGTATAAAGGCCATAAAAGACCAAGGGAAGGATCATTCTCACTCTTATCCATTGATATCTTACTCACCTGCACTCCATCTACCTACCTTGACCTTTTCCCATGCCCATTCCTCTCATTTCCCTCTCCTAGGGTCTTGACGGCATTTTTCTTGTTTTCATGATCTCCATGGTTAAATCATCCACAAACCTTGTATCCTAATTCTCTTACGCCTTACCCTATCCTTACTTTACGTTCATAAATAGTTCCCATCACTCCTATCCCTCAAAATCATCATTTTTGTACAAACCCTAGCCTATTGCTACGCTTTTGACACTTTTGTAGACTAGGCCTATGTTTTACCCTTTTGGACCCTTTCCCTTCACTCAATACTTGGAATTAAAGTTTCCCCTACTTCATAACATCCCTACTTACCTCCGAAAATTTTCCTAAGAATTTAGAAGCCCCCTATCCCCTTTAATTCCCTTTATTCCTATAAATTTCCCAAATCCTTTGTTTTGCCTACACTAAACCCTAATTTCCTCTCCCATTGAGCTAGGGTTTGATATGGAATCAAAGACATGTGAATAGAAAAGGCATAAGGGATGTCATATCATCAATTATGAGGCCACTCCAACTCATAAACATCATGTCTCCATCATTTTTCAAATAATTCATTCCAAGGGACAAAATCATTTGCCAGACATAAGGCCAAGTTCTCTTAAAAGTATGTTTCCAACCAAATAGAGATGAATTTTACAAATGTGAGCGAGGTTTTTGTCCACCATAGGCCAAGGAACAACCACCTCCTTAATTTTCTACACAGGTGTTATGGTTATGGAGAAATGTAAAACATACAGGTGCTATAAGAGGTTTTCTGCACTTCTGGAGTGACCTTTGGGAAATCAAGTTTTCTCCTACATTTAGTGTCCAAATGACTTTATGGATAAGTCCAATCCATACTGGACTAGAATATATTGCTGATGAGCTATCACAAGCTTAATTTGGAGTTATGGAAGGCCTCCAAAACTGGTCTGCAAAAAGCCGTTGCGCATAGGGTACCTTGGCGCTACATGTTGAGCAGTCTTGGGAGAAACACATTTTGACAAGTAAAATCAACTCCATTCTTCAAAATAAAGACATATCAGGAAATTAGACAGGATAATATTTCCAACGAGCTATCTTGAGCTCAATTAGGACACTAGGAAGGAACTGAAAATCAAACTACAATATGGAGGGCGCGCCTGGCAAAGAGATGGCACGTTTGACAAATGTATGATATTTTTCAATTTTCACTGCATTTCTTACTTTTATCTTGGGAAATGAAAATCTCAATTATGTAATCGATGTATTAAATGTAATTATCATGTTTTTACTTTTACCTGGGTTAAATACATTGGATAAATGTCATCATGAAGTCAAATGAATTAGTTTCATTCTAATTAGGGAAGGGTCAATTAGACCTCCTTACACTCTAGGTATCAGTTCAGATTTTTGTGGATCTCTTCCTCAACTCAGAGATTCAACCCCTAAGGATGAGAGAAGTTTGTTTTGTAATCTATATCATTCCTTATTCATGTAAGAGGTTGGAATCAGTTGGATGTTTAGCTATTGATCAGAGACACTATTATCTCAAAATTTGGCTAGTTTTAATAGATGAGTTGCAAGTATTTCCTTGCGATACTTGTGGTATGAACATTTAGCATTGTTTCTTATATTGTATCACATGTTTAAATGTGTTGTTTATTCTAGCAACCATTTCATGTCTATTTTGTGATAGTTTTCAAGTTGATGAACAGAATTCATGAGTTTTCATGCTCTATTTTGGGGAAACTTTGATAGCCTGTAATCATTTCTTCAGTTTAGGAAAAATTCATGTGCTTTCATGATTTTCCTATCTCCTCATCATTATAATTCATCCCACACAAATACCCTTAAGTTTTAGTTTTTCTTCCTACCCTGCCCCTTTGAATGTCTGCAATCATATCTCATTTTCCTTGACCTAGTCCTTGACATAATTCTCATCCAGCAGCCCAATCAAACAAACAAAACCCTTTGCGCTTTATACCTAGCCTAAACCCCTAATCCATCCAACCTTCTTGTATGTGATTCTTTGGAGAGAGCCATCTCTGGCTTAGTAGCGCTAGCTACCAAGCTAAAAGGTTGGTTTGTGGTTACCTCAGTTGGACTCTTCGTTAGCCTTGGAGATCCATAGGAGTGGTAACATATTGGTATCATTGTTGGGGAACGAAAGATTCATTTTCCCTGGGTGTACAACAAGATTTGATTGAGATTTGGTCCTATGGATGATAGGACTAAGTTTCAGAAAGGTTGACTCAATAACGACAGTGTCAAGATTGTAGAGATGGATTCGGGGAGACACACAAGAGAAAAATCGAGATCCTGATCTAGCTGATCCAGTCGAAGATTCAGAAATCTTGTTCGAAAGAAAAGGAGTCAAAAAATCACAAGTTCAATCATACCTCATTCCATGGGTAAGGTCTTGATCATTACCTGCTAAATTTCTATCTCTTGAAGACATTCCTTTGTTTTGAAGTTTGAAACTCTCCTTGTTCCGATCAAGTCTAAATTCTTTTACCTCACATAGTCTTTGACCCTATTAAGGCTCTAGCTCCTAAAAGATATACCACGTCAAATCCTCACCCAAACCCACCTTCTCCTATTTGATGATCCTAAAATATTGTTAAGAAAACCTAAAACCCCTCTCCCCGAGACTGGAAGTAAAAAATTGGAAAGAACCACTTCCCTGCCAGATCAGATACTAAATGCTGAGGATCTTCCTTTTGATATTAAATTCGAGATATACCTTTTTTTGTTGGAAGTCTGAGTCTTGTCTTACAAAGATAGTGTTTGATCCCATAAATTTTGATTCTTACTTAATCGCCTCGAAATCTTTGTTTACTCAACCTTCTGCGAAATCTCAGTTTTCAAAACTTGAGCACGAGCTTTGGTCTAATTTTGATAAACTTCAAAGCCTAGCTTACCAACTTCAAATTACTGCAGGAAAAGCCTATATCTAGTATCATCTTGAACTCCTGTCTTCTGCTAAATCTTCTACTGCACCTCTGAAAACATCTGCATCATTACCTTCATCTTCATCCCAGCCAACCCAAACCATTGTAGTTCCTGTACACCCTCTCCTAGTAATCATGGCACGATTTTCTCCCGTAGTATTGCTTGCTCAGTTAGTAAATTTACCTCAAACCTATGGCTAGAGACTTCCTCCTTTTTATCGAACCCAGGGAATCACAACACAACAACATATTGACAAAATGGAAGATTTCATTGATCTATAGGAGTTCAATGTTGATGCTGCCAAAATGAGACTAATAGCTCCAAGTTTTTATGGATATGTGAAAAAATGGTTCCATGGTTTGGCAGTTGTTTCTATTGATACTTCTAATAGGATAAACAAGTTGTTCTTAGCCCGGTAGCGGGAAAATAAAAATCCGTTGCAGATTTTGGTGGAGTACAATACATTGAAAAGGGGTCCAAATGAGACAGATCAATATTTTACTATAAGGTTCAGTTTGATCTATAATTCCATTCCGAATAACATGAAACCTCCGCCTGATTTGGCACTTCAACATTATCTAGATGCCTTTGATCTAGATATGGCTTATCAAATAAGGGAAAGAGATCTTGTAACTTTAGAAGAAATGCAAGATAATGCAGTAAGCATGGAAGAAAATTTAATAATTAAAAAACTAAATTAAAACATGAGAAAAAAGAGAAGAAAGTAACAATTAAGGAGGAACCTTATTCTTCCACCAATGTTAAGCTAGACACACTGATTAGAACCATGGAGAGGATGGTTGACCGAATGATAAATTCAAATAAACAGCTGGAGCCACAAGTCAGAAATATGAATTTCAGAAATAAACGACATCCTCATTATAGGATAAAATAGAGAGATCAGAGAGCTCTTGAGGCATCAACATCACAGTAGCAAGTTTAGACACCCTTGTAGCAGAACTATGCTTAAGGAGAATCAGAGGATGAAACAGGCTCGATTGTCAAGGAGAGCCACTTCTTCAAGAAGGATTACCATCCCATTTTCTTGACTGAAAATGAGGAGTATATTGAGAAACACAAGGACCCAAATATGAAGGCTACATATTGGCGTCGTTGCCAGGGAGCGAAAGATCTATCTTCCCTGAGAAAGAATGACAATGGTTTAGATCTAATTGTTGATGGTGAACAACAGTTGGACACATAGCAAGGTTGTACCATTCACCTCGCGACTCCATTGACTGAAAGCTCTAGAAAATAAAAACTTCATGGCGAATCCACTGCATTAAGATCATTAGCTTGAAGAATTTTCAAGATGGAATTTGTTTCACGAAAGTATGCTTCGATAAAAAGAGATCACATTCCAGGTTTCCCACATAAAATGCCTATGGTAAATTGGAAAATCAATTTTCCTATGTTTAAAGATGATGATAGGAATGATGTTACTTTACATCTGGTTAAATTTCACATGCATACACGCAAGTTGAAGGTTGAATTTCCTAAAGATTGTCTCTTAAATATGTCCATTGGTTCTCTTGAAGGAAAGGCACAATCTTGGTATGAAGGTTTTCCACCTGCTAGTATTTTTTCTCTTAGAGTTTTCCATTCAACACTTTATGAAGAATACAAGGAATCCTATAGTTCTTTGTGTTTGGTTAATAATTGTTGTGATAATTTTGAGGTTTTCATTCAAAATCTAGAGAATCCTTATGATGATAATGAGTTCATGGATGAAGAGATCTTGGAGGCTTTGCATGACAATCCTTTTCATCACCAAAAAGAGAAAGTGTTTTCTCTCATGGAAGAAAAAGATGATGTATATTGTCTTGATGTTCATAAAGATTTCCCACAGGAGACAATTCTTGCACCAGTACAACAAGTTGATCAGCCAAAGGTTAAAGAAGATATTCAACATCCTTTTGAATCTTTAGGAGGGAAAGAAGACCATTACTACTTTAGAAAAAGAAAACAAAAAGTAGTATCTCCTTTATCTGAAGATGAGATAGATCAACTCCTGAAAGGTCATGATACAGCCCAAGCTGATGCAAGTTTGCAGTGTTCACATATTCAAGAAGGTGTTAGTGAAACTTCTTCCACTTTTGAAAATGAAAGTCTAAGTTTAAATGAGGACAATCTTGAAATTAGATTTATAGATTAGCATGAAGAAAGAAAATATCCTTTTGCAATGTTCATATTTGATGAAACTAAATAGGAACTTCTTGTGAGTAAACCAATTTATGATGATGATTTCCTACAAGGAGATCAACTAACAGATAATGTTTTTTTTCATGAAGATGATAGGGCTATCATGTTTGATAATCTTGAAGAATGTTTTCTATTTAAGGATGACTTAGACTATGAATTTGAGGAGTATGAGTCTAAGAGAGACAGTATGCCAGAAATCGAGTCATAATTTCTCATGCTCGAGGAATTTACAACCAACACTCAGATAGAAGAAGGTTATACTTCCCTATGCCTTCCTATCAATCAACAACCAATTGTTCTTTCAAATCAGAATGAAGGGAGTACTTCTATTTTTGCTTTTGGAACTCAAGACAAGGTAATGCTTTAAGGTTTTCAAGATTCCTTCGGTAATCGTTTGCAAGCATTGGAGAAGAAGAATGTTGTCTAGTGTGTTAGTGTAAGCCTTGGTTTTAGTTGATATTGTGAGTTTCCTACATGTACATCATTCTGCCTGCTCGAGGAAAGTGAGAGTAGAATTTCAGTAAGTAGCCATCTGGTAGATTGGTTACACTGGAAGGATCAATTCAAATGATTGTACATATTTCTTCAGTAGGCAGGTGGTTTTCATCAAGATTTGAAGCCCTCAAATATTGACGGTCTGCTGCCATTAATAAGTTTTGTAAGTACTTGTTTCAGTTAAGTGATTATTGAGTCATTTTTCAGTCAATTTCAAGTCAGTTTCTAGTTAGTTTGTGTCATTTGAGTTTTCAATGTTTAGTCATGCATTTCAGTTTAATCTTTTGACTGTATTGGACCACATGGTTAGGCACATGGTCTATGACGTTCTTGAAACCTCCAAGGACCTGTCATCTCCAATAAGGCCGATGTTAGTGTCAGTATTTGCATCCTTCCATTAGAGATCAAATTAACACTCTCATATCATATTAGGGTCTCATTCTAAATTTTTTGTCATTCCAATAGGTCATCATGCGAAAATTTGGTCACTGAAGGTTGAATTAGAGTTTCCTTTACTCTTTTTATAAATTTACCCCTTGCTGGCTCATTTCACCTTTCACTGAAGTATACCATTAGTCATGACTTGTCTTCATCATGACAATCATTTTCATCATAGCCACAACCACTCAAAGTCTCCATTAGATCTTAGGGTTTCCAAGGTCTACTAAAATTCCATCTCCTAAATAAAATCCCATCAAGTGAAAGAGTAAGAATAAACAAGATTTCATCAGCAAAATAGTTTCTAATTTAAATATTCAAGCAAAAATGTAATTTTATGGTTTTAATATACAATAATTCTCATGGTTCCAAGTGTTGTAAGTTAAAATTTTCATCAGCCAAAAGGAAGAGTTTCAAATTCATTATGTTTCCAAATCCACCAAGAAGATCAAATCAGAAGATCAAGTTCATAGGTAAATTGTAAAAGACAAGTCAAGTTTGAGAAAGAAAAAGTGGGTCCCAAGGCCAATTTTGAAAATTTAAACAAGGTATAAATGCCATAAAATACCAAGGGAAGGCTCATTTGCACTATTATCCATCAATATCTCACTCACCTACACTCCATCTATGTCCCTTGACCTTTTCCCATGCCTGTTCCTCTCATTTCCCTCTCCTAGGGTTTTAAGGGAATTTTTCTTGGTTTCATCACCTCCATGGTTAAATCATCAACAAAACTTGTATTTTGATACTCTTACACCTTACCATATCCTTAATATACCTTCTTAAACACTTCCCATCACTCCTATCCCCCAAAATCATCATTTTTCTACAAACCCTAGCCTATTGCTACGCTTTTGACACTTTTCTAGACTAGGCCTATGTTTTTCCCTTTTGGACACCTTCCCCTCACTCAATCCTTGTAATTTAAGTTTCCACTACTTCCTAAAATCCATATCTACCTCCAAAAATTTTCCTAAGAATTTAGAAGCCTCCTATCCCCTTCATTTCCCTTCATTCCTATAAATTTCTCAAATCCCCTATTTTGCCTACACTAAACCGTAATTTCCTCTCCCATTGAGCTAGGGTTTGCGATTAAATCAGACACATCTGAGTAGAGGAGGCATAGGGGAGGTAATATCAGCAAGTATGAGGCCACTCCAACTCATAAACATCATGTCTCCATCATTTTTCAAAATAGTCATTCCAAGGGACAAAATCATTTGCCACACATACGACCAATTTTGCTTCAAAGTATGTTTACAACCCAACAAAGATGATTTTTACAAAAGTGAGAGAAAATTTTGTCCATCATAGGACAAGGAACAAAATATCCTTCATTTCTTACACAGGTGTTATGGTTTTGGATAAATGTAAAACATACAGGTGCTACAAGAGTTTTTCTGCACTTCTGGAGTGACCTTGGGAAAATCAATTATTCTCCTAGATCAAGTGTCCAAATGACTTTCAGGATATGTCAAATGAAAAATACACTGGAACATATTTCCAATAAGCTATCATGAGGTCAATTTAGAGTTACGGAAGGCCTCCAAGAATGGTCTGCAAAAAGGCACTCCGCCGTAGGACTCCTTGGGGCTACAAGCTCAGATCTTGGGAGAAACACATTTTGACATGTCAAAAGAACTGCATTCTGCAAAATAAAGACAAATATGGAAAGGATACAGGATATAATTTCCAACGCACTATCCGAGCTGAATTTGAGCTCCAGGAAGGCACTCAAAATCAAGCTGAAACATTGAGGGCACGCTTGGCAAAGAGATGGCACACTTGGCACAAAAATGGCGCGTTCGACAAATATCTGGTATTCTTCAATTTTCACTGCACTTTTTACTTTTATATTGGAAAATGATGATTTCACTTATGTAATTGATGAAGTAAATGTAATGATCATGTTTTTATTATTAACTAGGGTAAATACATTGGATAAATGTCATCATGAAGTCAATTTGATTGTAACTAGGGAGGAGTCACTTGGACCTCCCTACAGTCTAGGTATCAGTTCAGATTTTTGTGGATATCTTCCTCAACTCAGTGATTCGACCCCTGCGGATGAGATAAGGTTGTTTTGATTTCTATGTCATTCCTCCTTGACTCTTGGAAGAGGTTCGAATCATTTGGATGTTTGGCTATTGATCTGAGACATTATTATATCAGAATGTGGATAGTTTTAATAGATGAGTTGCAGGTATTTCCTTGGGATACTTGTGGTATGAACATTTAGCATTGTTTCTTCTATTGTCTCATATGTTTAAATTTGTTGTTTATTTCAGCAATCATTTCATGTCTACTTTGTGATAGTTTTCAAGTTGATGAACAAAATTCATGAGTTTTCATGCTCTGTTTTTGGGAAACATTCATAGTCTGTAATCGTTTCTTTAGTTTAGGAAAAATTCATGTGTTTTCATGATTTTCCTTGATCCTTATCATTCTAATTCATCCCACACAAATACCCTTAAGTGTTAGGTTTTTTGCCTATCGTGCCCCTTTGAATGTCTGCAATCATATCTCATTTGCCTTGACATAGTTCTTGACCTAATCCTCATCCAGCAACCCAATCAAACAAATGAAGCCCTCTTCACTTTATACCTACCCTAAAACCCTAACCCATCCAGCCTTCTTGGCTATGATTCTTTGGAGAGAGCCCTCTCCGTCATGGTAGTTCTAGCTACCAAGCTAAAAGGTTGGTATGTGGTTACCTCATTTGGACTCTTCCTCAACCTTGGAGATCCAGAGGAGTGATAACAATTTCTAGGATTAGTTCTGATTGAATTGAGTTTTTAGAATGATTGGAGAATGATTTTAACTCTTTTCAATAGATGTGTTATGTTAATCTTCATTTCAACTTATCAATTTTTTTTGGGTTTTTATGCTGCAACTAAATGAAGCCAACTGTGAAAGCATGAAATGACATTAAAAAATCCTAATTTATCAACTTGGAAATGAAATGTGCTTGAATTCATAAGTTGAGAAAGGCTGCCACTCTGATCTACTGCAACTTTATTTCAATGCAAAAAGAAAAATAGAAACGAATTTTTTGAGTTTATGTTAGGTATTAAGCAAATGAAATGAACGATACAGAAATAAATCAAGTCAACCTAGTCGTGATCTTCATTGAACTACATCTTAAAAACATGAAAACAGTGCATCCATGAATTAAATATTTGAAAAGGAAATTCTAATTAATGTGAATCAGAGATCTGATTTGTGCAGAGAGGCCCTCCACGAGGCACTCAGATGCCTTAGATCAACAACACAAAAAATATGAAATAAGAACTTTGCATTAAGAAAAAAAGAGTTCTACAAGATGCTCAAAGTAAATACGGTGGTACATGCATTACACAGATCTGCCAGTGTTTTTATAGAGTTCTTTTGAACAATACAAGAAATTTAAGCCTATAGGGCTTCACTATAGTTGATTTGCTATTGAAAAAGAAAATCGATGAAATCTCTTAAAATTTGGACTCTGTTCCAATGTGTTGTCCTACTGTTGATTGTCATGGTTGATCATGTTATAGTGTGGATCTATTGGTGAATTAACTTGAGTAAATAAGAAGAAATCCACGAGAGGATCATTCCCTGTCTACCCATATACTCCTTTGCTGAGCTGACGCACTGGAACCCTGTCAACAATGGAAGTGGCTGCAGATCTGTGGATTAGCTATAGAATCAGATCAATTATGTAGCTACATGTAAACTTTAATAGAACAGTAAGGCGTATTGACAAAATATGAAAAAGAGGACATATGAATGTTTACCTTGTCAAAACATTATGTTTGTTGCATTTATTTGGACAATAGTGGTAGGAAAAGGAGGTAAATATGGAAAAAAAGGATGTCAAGATAAAGAAGTTCTAGGACTCTAAATTCCCTCACACTGGAGGTTTTGTATGCCCTCATACAACACAAAATTGTCATTTTTCTGTATGTCTTTAGATACCTTTGCCAAGACATCCAGGTTTCACTTTCTTCTTCTTCTTGGCAGTTACTGCCATCCTGGGTTTCCTCATAAGGATCTTGTATTTCAGTTTAATGATTTCTCTTTTCATGGTTTTTTTTTCTTTCTTCAATTTCTTATTCTTTTTATACCATAGACTTAATTGAAGGATGAGGTTATCACATTTGGCAATTTGAATTCCATTTTGTGCCTTCAGAGTTTGATTTTCAGTTTTTAGGTACCTGTTTAATGTCTCTAGATCAAAGACTTATTGTTTCAAGACATTAGATACTGGAGGTTCTTGTGGCTCATTAAACTAGTTTATTCTTCATCTGGGTTCTGAATTGATCCTTTGGCTTCTTCTTCCTTTCTCTCTAATGATTCTATGTAACCATAGATTTCTTGCTATACACGATCAATACCTGGGATTTGTACTGAACTCTTTGGAGGTGAAATGAAGGGAGGTGGTGATACCCTTGGTGACAGTCTTAGTGATACTCTTGGAGAGTCCTCGAGATCTTTATATTTCTCTTTGGACTCAAGATCAATATGCTCTGCAACTTTTGAGGCTACCTCTTTCACTGTGTTCAATCTGGTGCATCTTCTCAAACCTATGGTCAGTATCCTTTGAACCTTATTTTCCTTAACTTTTGGAATTTATTTATGAGGCAGGGTTTTTATTCGGGGTAAAACCTCTATTTTCTGTTGGATTTCTTTCTTATAAGACTTTCTGTGTTCATTTTCTGAAAAAATTCTACAATTGGTAAATCATCCTCTAACAAATCTTACTAATGATTTGGTTCCTGTTCTATTACTGTCTCAATTTTTCTCTTTCTTCCCCTTAGGGTTTTTCTACCACTTGGTTGTTCAAGGGTTTTCTCTTCAAAGTGATTTCTCACTAGAAAATCTTCCCAATTATCACCTATGCTTTGAAGATGAAACTGAATCAAAAGTTTTACTAACCCATGATGGTACATTGTGTTGTTTATAAAATGGATTTTATTCTGAACACTTATTGACATTTTCTTAAGGCTATTCAATAGAAAGTATGGAAGATTCATTTGATGTTCTTTAAGGAAATTTATGAATAGCCTAATGTGATAGAAAAACATACACCCAAATCGGCCTTCACAAGTAACAAATTTCTGAAGGATAAGGAGAAAATTTCTCTAGTTACTTTTGAGGGCAGAGCTAGGAATACCTTATCTGAAGATAGTAGTATCCATTCTTGGGTTTTTTAAGAAAATATTCTAGTCTTCCCCTTCGAGTCCTCTATTCTTGAACCACTTTTCTCCATCTCTGGGTAGTCTAGTGGCTTCTGCAATCAGGGACTCTGTCAATGCAAACTTGACATCGCCTATTTCGACTTCTGCACCATCAAAAGATCATGCAAATATTTTTGTCACCTCCCTCTCGAAACCATCAATATTTTCTATGAGATCTAACCATTGATCTTTTTGTAACAATTCCCTGGTTTGGGGGTATCCTTCCAAAAATTTCCTTGATGTTAGCTCTGTTCGAACAATAATTCCCATGGTGAGAGATGTTTTCGTCTCAAGAACTATTTTACTTAACAGGGAAATTAGTCTAAGTAGGGTTTCTCTCTAGGATGGAGAGACTATAAGAATTGAAAGAATGAGAGAACGTGAAAGTATAATGAAGGTTCACAGTGATGAGTTAGTTGTTTGAATGCATTTAATTTAATGATTTAGCGATCAAATCAATGGATCCGAAATGGGTATGAGATAGGAGTTAAAATGGTTGCTGATTATAATGGATTTGATAAGGGACTATCATCCATGAACAACAATGATTTTGGTTTTTCAGTAATGTTATGTCCACATAATTCATATATTCAATATGTTAACCCCTATTGTAAAATTAAAGTGTTTCATACCTTACATTTATTTGGTAACCTTTATTTGTCCTTTGATGTCATTTTCAGTTACTTTGCACTTGAAAGGATTCAATCATTTCTGAAATTTGCGCCACCAAGTATCCTTGTTAGACTGGTTGCAGAAACTTTATCAGAGCTACAAAAACTTGCCAGAGCTGTAGAAAGTCACTAATTCTATAGGTAATTTTTTCCCAAGAAAGGGATGTTTAGAAAAAGGGATTTTTAGAAAAATGATTAAGAGAAATTTTAAGGTGCCAACAAGAGTTGGTTTTCACTTTAAAGTTTTTGTATAAGCATGCCAACAACTTGTTGGTTTTTATGTTTATACGTTTTATTTTATGAAATAGAGAAAAATGAAATTTCTAAGCTAGAAAAGAAGAAGAATTCCTCTTAGCCATCTTCAATTCCGAGTTCTCTTGGAAAATTTTGACAAATTCCTCTTTTGTTAATGGCTTCTGATAAAGTCTAAGTCAATGTCCATTCACTAAAAGATGAATTTTCTCTTCATCAATAGTCCTGATTCTAACTACACCATTGTTAAAGACATTTTCATCTTCATAAGGTCCAAGCCAGTGAGTTTGGAATTTTCCTAGAAGTTCTTGAACTTTAAATCAAAAAGTAATTCCCAATCTCCTGGATGAAATTTTCTTTCTTTGATGTATTTTTCATGCCATCTGGATCTCTATTGTCTTATTTCATCTAGCTCATTGAGTTGTCCCATCATTTTCTTTTGTGCTTTTGATAAGTCAAGGTCCAATTGGACTATTGTTTTATAGGGATAGATCTGGAACTCTATTGGAAGTAAGACTTGCTTCCCATAAACAAGTTCATAGGGAGTATGTGTTGTAGTGCTTCTCCATGTAGTTATATAGGCCCACAAAGCTTTTGGAACCTTTTATGCCTAGTCCTTCCTATGTAAGTGTACAGTCTTGGTGAGAATTTCTTCAATCACCTTGTTTATAGACTCAACTTGTTCATTGGCTTGTGGATGGTATGGAGTAGATTTCCGATGCTTGATTTTGTATTGTTCCACGAGCTTCTACACTACTCTGGATGTAAACTATGTTGCTTGATCTGTTACAATTTCTCTTGGGACACCAAAATGAGTGAAAATATCCTCAAAAATAAATGAAACTACAACAGTTTTAGTAGCAAAAGGAAGTGCTTTAGCTTCTACCCATTTAGTGACATAATCAATACATACCAGAATATACCTTTTTTGTTTTGAAGGTGGATTGATTGGACCAAAAAAATATAATACCCATTTCTCAAAAGGTTCAATGAGTACCTGAAGTTGTAGTGGCATTTCATTGGAAAGAGTAGGTTTCGACATCCTTTGACAACTATCACGTCTCCTAACAGTTTCCTTGATATCCTTGAAAATGGAAGGCCAATAATATCCCAAGAGAAGGATCTTATAAGCAGTTCTTTTGTCAGATAAATGTCCTCCACATGGTTGATCATGGCATTCTTTAAGTATTTTCAGTATCTTGCCTTCTCCAACACATCTTCTGATGATGGGATCTGGTCTTGTTTTGTACAATTCTTAGTTTATCCATGAGTAAGGTGCATTGTTTTGAATTATCCTCCTCTTTTCTCTAGGAGACAAATGAAATGGTAATTTCCTTGTAGCTAAATAATTAGCAATATCTACATACAAAAGGGATTTAATAGATACTACAAAAAGATATTCCTTACAAAATTTATCCTCCACAAGTTTATAATTTTTATCATTTTGAATTCTAGATAAAAATTCAACAATTTTGTTTTGTTTTCTGGGTCGATCTAGAATGGTGATGTTGAATTCTTGCAACAATAAGAGCCATCTGGTTACTCTTCCATTAGTGATTGGTTTATTCATTAGATACCGAATAGCAGAATGGTCTGTGTGAATGAAATTTTCATAGCCAGTTACATAATGTTTGAATTTAGTAATGGCATGAAATACAGCGAACAATCCTTCATAATTACAATATAATTTATCTCTAATGGAGTTAAATTTTTGCTGGTATAATAGATTGGATAAGGAGTAAGGCATATTTGTCCTAACACTGCTCCTAAAGCTATGTCTGAAGCATCGGTTGGTATATGGAAAGGAAATTTCCAATTAGGTCCTTTTAAAATAGGTGCTTCAGAGATTTTATTTTTCAAAGTTTCTAAAGAATTTTGACAATCAGAATCCCAACTGAATTCACAGCCTTTGGTAAGTAGTTTGAAGAGTAGAGATGCAATTTTTGTGAATTTTTCTATGAATCTTCCATAGTATCCAGTAAAACCGAGAAAACTCCTAACATCTTGTTGACAATTTGGTATTCATAATTTAGAAATGACCTTTACTTTAGATGGGTCTACCTTAATTCCATCTCCTGAAATATGGTGACCTAAAACAATTCCTTCATTAAACATCATATAATATTTCTCATGAATTAATGAAATATTTGTTTGTTTACATATTATTAGAACTTTTTATAAATTTTCAAGTGCCTCTTCAAAATAATTTCTGTAAACTATGAAATAATCCATATATACTTCCACACAATGATGAATAAGATCAGAGAAAATTTTGAGGACTGCTCTTTGGAATGTTGCTGGAGAATTGCATAATCCAAAAGGAAGTACTCAGTAAGTGTAAGTTCCTCGTCAACAGGTAAATATGGTTTTATCTTGATCTTTGGGTGCTACTTGAATGTGATTGTATCCACTAAAACCGTTCAAAAATGAAAAATACTTTTTTCCTGCTAATGTGTCTAAAACTTGATCTATGAAAGGAAGTGGAAAGTGGTCTTTTAATGTTGCGTTATTCAATTTCAGGTAATCGATACATACTCTCCATTTCCCATTTTTCTTAGGAACGATTACTAGGCATGAAACCCACTAACTGTCTAATATTGGATAGATGAAGTTTACATTCAACAGTTTTTGTAATTCCTCAACAATTTCTTTCAGATTTGGATTCATTCTTCATTGTGGTTGTCCAGATCATCTCACACTCTATTCAATGTAGATATGGTGCATGCAAGTTTTAGGATTAATTACTTTCATATCATTGTATTCCAATGCATAAGTAGAAGAGTGTCTTTGTAAAACTTCTCCCAGTTGATTTTTCTGTAATTCTTCCAGGTTTTCATTAATGTTCAAAGTTTTGCCTGGAAAAGAAATCTATTGAAGAGATTCCAAATTTCTCCATAGAGTGTAAAGACATTTTTCTAGATGATAGATATTCGATTCGACTACGGTCATAATGTAAGGAGGGTTCATTATTTTTCATTAGATTTAAAATTTGGTCCTCCTCACTTGTTCAGTAGTGAAAACAGTTTGTATATCATTATCATCATCTATCCCTTCCTCACTCTCTATTTCTATTGTTATTTTTGTAGGTGGATTTTTATTTTAGATTTGAACTTGAGGTAATTGATTAGATTGAGGAATTTGATTAGGTTGAGGGATTTGATTAGATTGAGGTAAGAATTGTGGTGGGAAATCAGCATAGGCTGGTGAATATTCTTGATATTAAGCATAAGCCCCCTAAGGATTTTTCCATCCCTAATTCCAGATTGTGATTGTGGTTGATCCCAAGGCTACCAAGATGGATTCCAATTACTTTGTGAAGGTTGAGAAATTTTTTGTGATTTAAATCCTTGTGGTCGATTTGCTTGAGAGTTCTTCCATGGCAGAACATTAATTCATTATTAAATACATCCTTAAGACCTGCTAGAAAAGAACATTATTTAGTATCATAGTTATATTCACATATGGCACAAGTTTCTATGGTTTTTGAGTCTAAAGGACAATCTCTCAGAGCATGCTTCTTTCTACACCTGGGAAAAAAGATGGATAATGCAGCATTTTCGGCCTTTTGCTTGTTTTTTATTTTAAGGTTGTTAATTTGTTCACTAAGACTCCCTAAAATATATTTCTCAAAATTATCAAGAAAGCTTCCTAATTATTCCCTACTGACTAACCCAGCTGCATATTTATTGATTCTTGATAGCAGAGGATCCCTAGGACTTTTTCCAACTCGTGCTTTACCCCTTGAGATATGTACACATAGTTCACAAATATCTGCAAATGGTAATTGAGAAATATCTCCTTCCTCTGTTAAGTTAAGGAGATCAATCCACTCATCTATGATAGATTTGAGTAGGAGGGCTTTCAAAGTTTCCTCATCCAAACTATCCATTTTTTCCCTTTTAAGATTATAAACAAATCTATTGACTAAGTCTTCAAGATTCTAATCGTCTTTCTGTGCCATTTTAAAGACTTTGTCCCTAATGTTGTGAGGCATACAGTAGTGCCTATATTTCTCTAAGAATGCTTCTTTAATTTGTGCCCATGTCCTTATAGTATTCCTTCCTAGACTCATGAACCATTTCAATGTTGAATCCTTTAAGGTAGCATGGAGAAATTTTAATTTTTGAGCATCATGTAGATAATCATATGATTTGCATATTGGTTAAAATTCAAAGAGAAATGCCTGTGGGTCTTCACTTCTTTTTACATGGAAATTAGGAGGAATAGAAGGTGAAATATTCTACATTGTGAGGGTTGTATCCTCATCAGAGATAGGAAACCCAAAAGGGTCTTGATCTCCTCCACCTCTACCTCTTCCTCTGCCTCTATCTCCACCTCCTCCTCTACCTCTACCTCCTCCTCCAATCCTAGTTTGTTCACCATTGACATTGTGCACCTCTCATGATCCTACTTAAAACATGATGAATTCTTCAGTATCTTGTTCTATGACAAGATTTATCAACAGATAATCAAGATGATTTTCTTTTTCCTCTGGGAATTTCTAATTCTTCACCTAGAATTTGTTCACCAGTAGAAGATAGAAAAGGTACTCCTATAGCTGGCGATGTAGGATCTTCTTCAACTTTGATTATAGCCTCAATAGATGAAGTAGGTGAAGTTTTGGATTGGATTTCAGATCTTAAGACTTCAGGAATCCTTTGTTGGCTTATGGATGGAATTCAAGTTTGAGTGGGTGGTGTGGAACTTTGAGGTCATGGTGGAGTGAGCAGAGTTGTGGGCATTAAGCTTCTTCATCGTCCTACAAATATACCTCAAGAGTCTCTTTCCCTATGCATGTCATGTTTTTATTTGATTTTTTTTTAACTTCTATTTGCACTTCCGCGGCAACGACGCCAAAATGTTTAGTCATTGTAATTTTCTTAAATTCTAAGCATAAATTATTGACCTAGGCAGGTAAACTGATGAAGTGCAAGTGCACTGTATGTGCTAGAAGTATTTTATATCGTTAAGGGGATTATGTTATCATTATCTAAGTTAATGTCAAACTATAGAATTAGTGTTGAGGTGATGTTATTATCTATACTAGGATGTTATTCCTAATATTTTATTGGTTATTCTAAATGTTATTTATAGGAGCAGTTTTGATTGAATTGAGTTCTTAGAATGATTGGAGAATGATTTTAACTCTTTTCAATAGATGTGTTATGTTAATATTTCTTTGAACTTATCAATTTTTTTTGGATTTTTATGCTACAGATAAACAAAGCTAACTATGAAAGCATGAAATGACATAAAGAAAATCCTAATTTATCAACTTGGAAATGAAATGTGCTTGAATTCAGAAGCTAAGAAAGACTGCCACTCTTATCTACTGCAACTTTATTTCAATTCAAAAAGAAAAAAAAAATGAATTTACTGAGTTTATGCTAGGTATTAAGCAAATGAAATGAACGATACAAAAATCAATCAAGTGAACCTAGTCGCGACCTTCATTGAACTACATCTTAAAAACATGAAAACAGGGCATCCATGAATTAAATCTATGAAATAGTATTTGAAAAGGAAAATCTAATTACTGTGAATCAGAGACCTGATCTGCGCGTAGGGGCCCTCCACGAGGCAGTGAGTCACCTTAGATCAATAGAACATAAAATATATGAAATAAGAACTTCACATTAAGCGAAAAAAGAGTTCTATGGGATTCTCAAACTACATACGGTGGCACATGCATTACACATAGCTTCCAGTGTTTTTATAAAGTTCTTTTTAACAATACGAGAAATTTAATCCTACAGGACTTTACTATATCATATCTCTTATTTGTCGGTTTGCTATTGAAAAAGAAAATCCATGAAATCTCTTAAAATTCAGACTCTATTCCAATGCATTGTCCTACTGTTGACTGCCATGGTTGACTGTGTTATAGTGTGGATCTCTTCGTGAATTAGTTCATGTAAAAAGGAAGAAATCCATGAGAGGATCATTCCCTATCTACCCATATACTTCTTTGCAAAGTTGGTGCACTAAAACCCTGTCAAGAATGGAAGTGGTTGCAGATATGTGGATTATCTACAGAATCAAATCAATTTTGTAGTTGTATGTAAAATTTAATAGAATAATAACGCATATTGACAAAATATGAAAAAGAGGAGATATAAATTTTTATCTTGTCAAAACCTTATGTTTTGCTGCATTTATTTGGATGATAGCAGTAGGAAAAATGAGCTAAATATGGTAAAAAAGGATGTCAAGATATAGCAGCTATGGGACTCTACGTACTCTGAGATCTTTTTGTTGGGTGTGGAGCCTGATTATCTTCTTTATTCATAGGTATCACCATATTGGATCCCAGTTCGAAATGTGGTGGCAATGCCACCTGTAATATTTGTGCTGCAAGGGGGGTCCAAGGGGGGGAACAACGATCTTTAGGAGCCCCCCCAGTGGGGGATCAGGGGTAGCACCCCCAAAGGTAAAAATAGATGTAAAATTTCCTTGTAAAATGTTGTAATTTCGTAGTCAATCTGGTTCATTCATTCGGTAGAGATCAGATGGTAGAAGTTATGTTTAATTTAGGGTTTTTTTCCCTAGAAGGCAACCCCTCGCTATATATGAGGGAATTGTATTGTGTCTACGTAGATCTGTATTTTAAGCGAGAAAGAGAGAGGAGATTATGTGAGAGTGAAGAAGGAATTACAATGAATCTGATGTAGGTTGTATCTCTTCAATTTGTTGGAAAATATAAAAGGAAGGGTTGGCTGTTTCTCCATGGACGTAACCCAAATTGGGTGAACTACATATATCTATGTCTCTCTTCTTTCATGTGTTTTCTTTGTTTATATATCTGGAATATTTTTTATGTGTTCCATTTCTCTGTAATATCTCATTTTCTAACACTCTCTCGCTTCTTATCCCATTTTCCTTTGTTCTTATCATTGTCCTTCCAGTCTTGCTTAGTCTCACATTTTCACTTTAATTGTTCATAGCAATACTTTAGCTTTTGGATGGCCTCCTCCAATGATCTAGGCTCATCGAACTTAATCCTATCTTTTAATGCAATCAGTAATCCACTAATGATTCTTTGAATCTTCGCCTTCTCCTCCTTGAGCTAAGGCACCTGCCTGAGTAGCTCCAAGAACCTAATAGTGTACTATTCATCTATCATCGATCCCATCTTTAACTCATAGAATTATTTTTCCCTGCCATCAAAGTATCTCTCCAACATATACTTCTTCTTTAATACTATCTCAAACTCATTCCAAGTCAAGTACTCCTCATGAATACCCCTTACATTATTCACATCTGCCCACCAAATACCTTAATTACCTTTGGGACAGAAGGTATCTATTTTGGCTTTCATGTTCTCTCAATAATCACGCAACCTGAAGAACTTCTTCATACCAAGAACTAAATAAGATCACTGTCAGGCACAGATACTTGATCCCACAGATTGGTGACCTCCTAACTAGCTCAAGGGGGCCAAGTACTTTAGCAAGATCACTTTAAAGTATGCTTATCATTGAGTTCCAATAGAACCCATAGATATATGGAAGATCACCCTCAAGTCCGAGGAGGGCCTCTTTGAGTGGTTGGTCATTCCCTTTGAGTTGAAAAATTCCCATGTAACTTTTATGAGACTGATGGATGACATCTTATGACCTTTCACAAACTCATTCATGCTTGTATATTTGGATGACATCCTCATCTTCAAAAACAATTGGGAAAATCACTTGTAGCATATTAAGGAGGTCCTTCAAACCCTGTGGCAACAAACAATATGTGACAACTTGGAGAAGTACTCCTTTGGCATGAATCAGGTCCAATATCTGGGCTACATAGCTGACGAGAATAGATTGCATGTGGATATCACTAAGATCTAAGTCATTCAATATTGGTCATCCCTAAAAACTCTCATAGAGCTTCATATATTTTCATGTGGCCTTGCCAATTTATATCGAAGGTTCGTTTTGGGATTCTCTCATATCACTTGGACTTTGAGTCAATTTACTAAGGGTGGAGCAAAAGCAAACTAATTTTCATTAAAAGCACAAAAGAAGGAATTTTTGGAGCTAAACCATTTCCTTTTCTCTATGCTAATACCCACATTGTCAGACTTGCAACAACGATTTAAAATTGAGACAGATGGCTCTGACAATTCTATTGGTTTAATTCTCACCCAACAAGGGAATCTAGTGGCTTATCATAGTGAGACACTCTCTGATACTATCCAGAAATATCCTACCTATGACAAGGAGATGTACTCCTTCGTGCAAGCTTGCAAGCACTGGAAACATTAGATTATGGGGAAGGAGACAATCATCCACATAGATCATCAACCTCTTCAGTTTATGCAAACACAAGGGAAGTTGAAGAACAATTTCCATAATAAATGCTCTAAATATATGAAATATTTCCATTTGAACATTAAATACAATAAGGGAAGCATAATTAACATTTTATATTTCCTTTGTCAGCCCCCGATTGCAATATTGACTACAGTTCTCAACTCTTGTGGGCATAAGACATCTATATGGATGTAGTTATATAAAATGGATCCATAATTTTCCACCACATACTAGATGTTTATGGATGGTAAGAAACTACCATATTTCCACCTCCATGATGAATTATTATGCTACTTGGGGTGCATTTTTATTCCTTCAAGTGAGTTTGCAAGCCTGATTTTGGAGGCACACTATAGTTGGGTCGCATGCACTTTATTTTGTAGAAAACCATGGCAGTACTGCAAACGTATTTATATTGGCCAAAACTCTGACATGATGTTGGAAAATATATTAGATCTTGCATTGTGTGTGCCATCACCAAGACAACCATTAATAAGCAAGGCATGTACACTCCTTTGTCTACTTCTAGCCAACCTTGGGAATCCATCTCCATGGATTATATGCATGGCCTTCCTTCTACCATGCATGGCAACGACTATGTATTTGTGGTCATTGATAGATTTTATAAGATGTCTATATTGACTACTCGCAAGAAGAGTATCATAGCAAAAGACAGTACCAAAATATTCTTTGAACGAGTGTGGGTACATTTTGGGATTCCATAAAACAATATATCAAATCGGGATGAAAAGTTCCTAAGAACATTCTAGTCGAGCCTCTAGTCATTGTTGGACACTAAAGTCACCAAGTTGGTTGCATTCTACCCTCATACTAATGGTGAGACAGAGGTTGTCAACATGATGATAGTGAACATACTGCCCATGTGCAACTCCAAGCATCCATGAACATGGGATGAGAGTCTTACCTATGTGCAACATAGCTATAAAAAATCTCTCCATAGTTCCACTAACCACAACCCCTTTCATGTGGGCCTGGATTTCAACCATTGTGTCCCATTGATGTTGCAATGCCTCATGTGACTACATAGGTGGAATATGCACATGTTCATTCCAAAATTCAAAAACCCACCAGGTTTATTGAATCCATATATCATATCTTCCAACAGGTTCAAGATATCTTGCATAAATATAATTCCAACTACAAACAATGTCACGATCAACACTGGGTGCCACAAAAGTTTCAAGTGGGTGAAAAAGTTTTTTTGTATTTGTAGAACGAACACCTTATCAGAGCCCATCAAATGCTTCAAGCACTCTGATATGGTCGTTACACCATAACCAAGGTTGTGGATGATGCTTTCAAGCTAACTATTCCCCATTTCTTGGATTGCACCAATATTCAATGCCAACTACCTTCAACCATATCTCCCACCATTGTTGGACACATCAGACATTGTTAAGTAACTGAAACCAACAAAGCTCAACCCTGATTGCATTGAAAAAACCAGTCTTCATCGGATTATGGACACACAATTTAGTAACACTCTCCAAAAAACGATCCAAATCTATCAGGTTTTCAAAGCTACCCAACTTTTGCACCAAGGCAATTGGCTCATGAGGGACCAAGTTCAATAGAAGTTTCCCCATCTCATGGAGGCACTCAACGCAATGGGTACCATTGATTCCTAATGGGGATAGATTGATTTGGGTGGATGTTGGTGGCAAGTCACCTATTCCACTTGGACCCACAGTGTTGTTTCCTTTGAGTTCCTCATTTTCCAACATCCTTTCTATTCTCATTAGTTTTTCAGGTCCTAAACTTTCAGAGTCGTTTTGAGGCCCTAAACATAATTTTTTTGGGAAATGGGAAAATTAGGGATAATAGTTGTGTATTTTTGGTAAAATAATTGATTTCCTCAAATAGATCTTTCTAACAAGGTATCATGCACACCAATTACAGATCGTATTCCCAGGTTGCAACCCCAAGACATTGATGTTCCAATTACCCCATTGGAGCCCACAAACATTTGGTGCTTAATCTCCTAGGGTTAGGTGTTTTGATGGTTAGGGTTTCTCATTACCTCAGAACCTCATTGTAACTCTTTTCAGAAGGTAGGTAACCATTACATCTCTTCTCAAAGATAATCTACCATCACCCAAGCTAGTTTGTTTCTTTTCTACATGCAAACAATTTTCAGTAGTTGTTATTTATTAATTGAAGTTTTGTCTTGTTATTTCTTCGTGTTTTTGTTTAAATTTGCGTTTAATTTCATTCCTTCATAAATCCATATTAGATGTTCAATGTGGGAATTGTATGTTCATGTGCATTTATATTTTCCTCTAAGATTTGTGATTGAAATATGTTTATATGGATTAAATGGCTAACCTGTATAAATTGAGAATTGGTGGTCTTAAGCTTTCAGGCTAGAGATATCACGAGTAAACGGTCTAAACATCCCCTGTCTTAAATACTATTATGAATTTTTATGGATTGTACTTCAAAACCTCACATTATAATTTTCCTCAAGGATAAATAGAGTCGGGCACAAGGAAGGATCCCCTTCCTCTTTACAACCTTGTCACATAACCCCTAAATTGGTTGTTGGGACCGAAAAAGATATGTCATGTAATTTATTGCGTATGAGTGGGATTTTGATGAGTGGGAACTAGTGGAGCTAAACCCTAGCGAAGCCATGCCATGAAGGAAGGCCAACCATTTGCCATCATTCAGACTTTTCAAATTAGGCATTAACAAGAGGAATGACTAAGCATCAGTCAATGTAGACTTAAGGGAAGAGATAGTGGGATCCATTTGGAACTAGGAGTGTTGGAATGTTATTTGTTTCTCACCACTCACCACCTACTATTGAGACTGACGTGCTTACCATACAACGAGAGCATCAATGGAGGCTGGCCAACCTAGTTAGATTTCCATTGTGGAACATTTATTGTTGCCTTACCACTCACTACCTACTTCCATATCTTCGCATGAAGCTCTAAAAATTCCATGGGAAGTAATACAAGAGCCTGACATGATGTGGACCTAATGCGGTGAGTCACATTAGTCTGAACTATTAGGAACACGTGGAGGTGACATAGGAAATACATGGCCTATTCTTGACATGCCCTCTCTTAATAGGCCATAACTTCAAATACGTAACTTTTGATGCAAGAGTGAGATCGAAGTAAATTTGATACCATCAGGAAGATCTAAGTCAACTGAACACAAAGAGGGTATCAAATGTTAATTCCATATACTTGCAGGCACATGATTTTTCTAGCCCCATCTTCATAACATAACTTGAATATCAAGTCAAATATTACATAACACCTTCCTTATCCCAAGAATCCTTGAGATGGCAGAATGGAGGTTGTTACATTATGTACCCATTAGTTATAAAAGGTGAGGAGTAGAGGATAAATTAGGAAACCTGAGTGGGTGATGTAGAACTAGT
The DNA here is from genome assembly GCA_031772625.1 of Pinus tabuliformis. Taxonomy (NCBI): domain Eukaryota; kingdom Viridiplantae; phylum Streptophyta; class Pinopsida; order Pinales; family Pinaceae; genus Pinus; species Pinus tabuliformis. The sequence continues at coordinate 44,192,501 of CM062817.1, read as the reverse complement.
GGTGTGTTATTATCATTCAACCTACTAATCTATCCCATGTGGCATGAGAGTCGTTGAGGATGACTATGGACTTATTGATTTTCTGATATACAACACGAAAAATTACATATCCCAATCTATTTCTATTGGAACCGGTGCTAGTTTCATAATATGATTAAACGACATCAAAATTAATTAACTACATGTTCAATGCCGTATTAGTGTCTATAACACCTGCCTCCCACATCTACCCAAGTTAACCGGTCCACTAGGGTAAACATGCGACGAAAGGCTACTACAATCTGATTCAACTCCCCATGTATAGTTAATTAAGTGGAACTGACAAAATACAACCAATCTAACCTTCTCCACCTATCACAGAACCTACAGGTGCCAACCAACCCTTTTAGGTGATCAACCCCTGAGACAACTTGACCCTTTTCTGCCTTAGAGCCTCAAACAGTCTCGTAACATGGGAATGCGTGTGAATGGGGCCCTCCAGTAACTCTCACAGCAAGGGCATGCAAGTGACTAGGGTCTTTGTGAGCTAGTTCAGAGCTAGTGACCCTAGATTTTGTGCCACTTTTTCAGGCCTAAGTCTCAAAACACTAACCAAAACTTCATGGAACTTTCAGAAATGAAAAGTAACATTGAAAAAATGATACAAATGCAATTACTTGACTGGACCCCTACTAGCCATGACAGGCATTTGGTCAAACAAGTCACAAATATACAATCTAAAGGTTATAATAACATATTTAAGCATAAAGGTCTCATACTTATATGAGGATTAGCTACATTAGCTACATTATCATCTATTAAGTCACATATTCATTGTTAATTAATTTACAAATCAAAACATGATGAGAGCCATTCATAATCATTGTCATAAAACATGCTCATAACCAACATATAAACCATAAAAATAATATGGATACAATAGCCATAGAATCCACATATAAACCAATGCATTTACACATAAAATACCAAGGAGAAGGAACTCTTATTAATGAATTCATAGGTTGACCAGGTATGGGACTTCCATGAACCACCCGACCATAGACTAGGATGAACCAAATATTTCTTTCAGCTAGTCACCCCTTGCCATATTCCAAGCATGAATGTGTTATCTCATGGAACACATCCAAAAAAACCAAAACAGGGCTTCCAGAGGCCAACCTCTACAACCCTCAACTAGTTATTCCACCTCATGGTCAACCATCACTAACCATCACCGGATCGGTCTCTACCCAAGATGTGGAGGGCTCTAGAGTGTTTGTTCCAACCAAGTCTCCAGGACTAGTAACTCAACCCACAACTACTGTTGGGCTACATAGTGTTTGTCCAAACAAGGCTCTAGGACTAGTAACTCAACCCACCCAGGGATCTAGAGTGTTTTTTCAACCAAGGCTCTAGGACTACTAAATGTCCCCAAGTTGTTACAGGGATCTAGATCATTTGTCCAACCAAGGTTCTAGGGACTAATAACTGAAACTGTTGTACCTCTGTAGATAATTCTAGGTTAAGGAATTATGCTAGATGTTATAGACATTTTTGTGCCTCGCTACATGGAGCATGAAATGTCAATAATTACAGGGATCCTCAGTCCCTAAACATGTTGTTCTTACCCCTAAAAGAACAAGGTCATCAAACAACAGCACTTCCAATCAGTTCTCCACCTGAAAACACTTCAAAACAGGCTAATTTTGGATCATGTCAGCTGCTCCACTGAGCATCTGCGCTGGAATGCAACTGCTCCTCCTTGTACCTGCGCTGGAAGTCAAATCTAATGAAGGCTACCTGCGCTGGGCGAGATTGGCCAAGTGGCACAGTCATTCTGCAAAGTGTCAACTGCCCAGGAAGCTTCCAAACTGACACTTGGTTCATGAGATTCGCCCTGTGATGAGTAAGAGGTACTTGATCACCATGTGTAAGCAAGGATCTCCAAGTGGACTCAAGAACTGAAGATTAACTGAAGAGGGAGAGGACACTAGTCAGCTCTATGCCAGCCTCAAGCTGACTCATCCTCTCTTCTTCTCTCCTATATATAGAGCTCTTCTATGAGGTCTAAGGAGGCTGGAATTTTGTGTAAAGCAAGGAGGTGCTGTTGGTTTACAGTTAGAGCTATTGGGTGATTGTTTTACTAGAGGTGAAGAGGAGAGTTCTTGCTGCTGGGGAGGTGCTGCTGGATTGGAGCCATCAATGGTTGTAACCTTCTCAGAACCCTGTTACTTCTATCAATAAAGTTTTGCATGTTCTCCTATATACTTGTATTGCATTGATGTATTGTATTTGCTTGTATATTTGATTCACTCTAATCCATGCATCAGTTATGAGTACATGTATCTTGTAGTTTCCTCTCTTGTTCTGTGCAGGATCTGTGTGTAGCTGGACCGGCAAAGAGAGCAAGGAGCTGGGAACAAGAGACAAAGAGAGAGGATAAGGATCGACTAAGCGAAAGACACCAGGTTGGTTAATCTTTTCTTCCTTCTCTCTGTACTTTCATAAAGGAAAATATCAAAGCTTTACTTTCAGTTGTTGCTAAAGACTGTCACCTTTAGAGTAGGGATAGGGTCATCCGAGTCGGATACTTTTCCCCACAACAAACTGGCGACTCCACTGGGGAGCCTAGTATCTTGTTGGTGTTTGTAGTATTTTGCTATTCATTTCTTGAAGAAAAGAGTACCAAATCGAAAAGCTTTTGACTATATCAAAAGCGAAGTAGAGGGACTGTTACTCTTGCTCATTTGCTGAGCAAATTCAAGAGTTGAAGAGCTTATCTACAAAAGACTCTTTACTCTTTGTGATAGATCTTCATCCTCTTGATCATCCCTTAGCCTGTACTTGACCTATAGCTTTTTATTTCAGCAAAAACAGTGCATTTTTGAGCTTTTTATGACCCGGAAAACTTTGTAGATGCAACTCTCGTGTCCCAGAGCAGGCTGTCCATAGGCAGTCTGCATTACAGCGCAGGTGCTCCCTTCGGGAACTGCGCTGAGACTCAAACTGACAGACCAGAGCCTGCGCTGGTCCAGTTAGCCATTGTCTTGCTCAATTTTCCCATTGTGTCTTGGCCCTGTTTTCACTGATTTTTGCTGATTGCTTGCTGGTCATTGTACTTGCTGTAAACCACCTTTCCTTGACATTATTCCGCCTCAGTTGTGTGATGAAACTGTGAATGTTCTTTTAGTGTTTCTTGTTTCAGTTACAGTTTCCCATTGTGAAAAGCGAAACAGTATAGCTGTGGCCTCTGAGATCCTGAACTGTAAAAGTGTCTTTGTGATCTTAAGAGCTAGTTTTATTACTGTTCATGGCTGTTTGAGTTTGTTTGTTTTTCATTTTATGGTTTGGATCTATACATTTCCTGTGTTTAAACAAGTCGATCATAAGGTGTCTTTTTGATTATTGGACAAGCTTGTTTATTTCTACTTGAAATTAGATTCAAAATTATACAACAGTTTCCTTTCTGTCTTACATCAACATTAAGGATAACGAAAAGAAATACATGCATTGTGCATTTTGCATTTGACTGTGTGCTTGACGATTTAGGAAAATGTGCATTTTAGTGTGTGTTCTATGATTTGTGGAAAAAGTTGTGTCTTTCTTTTCCCTCAGTAGATTAAGGTTTTCAAAAGTTGAAAGATTGAAAAGATTTGCTTCTCATCTTAGATTGCATATAGGAAGTTGTATATATACATCTCGTGGCGACCCTGAAAGGCAAACTGTTAAGCAAGATCAACATTAAAATAAACTCAATTTACATAACAACGCTTTGTAACATAACACAAACATCTAGAGGTCTAGGTAGAGACGTGTTCCGGCGTCGTTAAACATAGTGACTGTCGATCTCTACGAAGGTGGGTGATTCCTCCTGAGAGTCGGTGGCACTAACACGGACTTGTGCTCCCGCGTACCGTCGCGTATATTGGGAGACCCCCATAGGCTTTTATCCTTTATCCTTAGGAAACCGTGTCGGCCGCCCTACTGATCGCGATGCAGTGAACACAGCATTCACGAAGATCGACCACCCGTACCGTAAAACGTATTCTGTGGTTTCGCGAAAGGTTTGGCACACCCTCTGCCTAGATCTCCAGAGCAGTTTCTTTTGGCCTTTTTCAAACTCTATAACTGAAAAAGTCCAACCGAGCATTTGTCACTTCGGGCTCGTTAATACATCGAAGGCGACTAGAGTCATCTTTAGCTTTTTCTCGACTCTTAAAACATGAAAAAGCAAGTTTGTGTCTAAAAGCGTCGTTAATAAAATTTATTTTAAGCGGAACATAATCACCTGTTATTCCCACGTTGATCTTTCAGTTGAAAAGTATGGAGCCCACCAACCAAGGAAGTAACCTTGGCGGAATTCCAAATCCCTTCTCCTCTTGGGGAGATGTTGGTGCGCCTCATATGGCTACATTGTCACTTCCAGGATTGACAATCGGCCTCCCTGTATGGCTCTTTTCAACTAATGTAGTCCAGATCGCCACTAATCCTGAGCAGTCGAATCAACAGTCAGAACAATCTAGAACTACCCACCAGCCTTCCACTTCTTATGATACTTCCTCTGATCCTTCATCTTCGCAAGGTAGAGCTGGCAAAAGTCAGCCTCCCAAGGAGAAGAAGGAAAAGAAGAAGAGAGAAAAGAAGCAGAAGGAGCCTCTGGCGAAGGCGACTGGGGGCAAGCAGAAGAAAGCTGACAAAAACCCACACACCGCACCGACCGGGCCTAAATCGCCATGTGTCATTTGCAAAGGGATCCACTTCCAGCGTGATTGTCCTTGTATTCCCCGGATACTAAGAGACTGGTCCCCAAGGTTGCACAATCTGGTAGCATCAACCCCTGATTGTCATGTTGATTGCATTCCGTCAACTAGCGAGAGTGAAGGACGAAGAAGGGGACCAAGATCACCCTGTCTATTGTGTGAAGGAAATCATGCCATCCACAAATGTCCATTCTTAGATGAGGCAAAGAGAGTTTTGGAAGATCGCCCGGTTTCACCGTTACGACTTCCTCCTGGATACCAAAAACTCGTGCCTAATCCCTTGATAGTTGAAAATCCAGCTGGCCCGCTCAAGTGGTCAGCTGAAGTGTCGGTCATTGAGAATGAACCAACTGAATCCAGACCAGACGAAAGTCCAAAGGTCGATACGGCAGTTGACCCGGTTCTACCTTCAGAAGTTTCATCTTCAAATGACACCGTCGCCGAAGAGTCATCTTCATACGACACCCTCACTGAAGAGAATAAGGATGACACCATCCAGGTTCTTTTCATCAGCACCGACTCCGATGAGCGTCAGGGCAATGCGCCCATTCCTTTATCGCAGGAAGGAACATCATCAGAGTCATATCCGGCTGTATATTCGGTCCCACCACCGAGCAACCTGGTTGTATCCTTTGATTGGAATCAACTAGGCAGACCCCGGTTACCAGCCAGTACACCATTCAGAATTATTGTCCAGATCTATAGAATGATTATGGCTGGTACTATCATTGATGAAGGGGCGTCTGTGAGTATCCTTTCCTCTGTTGCTTGGAAAGCACTGGGTTCCCCAGCGCTTTTACCTGAGTTGAGAAATCTCTCAGGTTTTGATAAAGGAACCAGTCGACCATTAGGAATCCTCCCAAATGTACCTGTTACATTGAAAGGGAAGACCGTTAATTTGAACGTGATGGTCGTCCAAGGACCCTTGGATTATAACCTACTCCTTGGGCGAGACTATATTTATTGCATGGGAGCGATAGTCTCCTCACTCTTTAGAGTAATGTGTTTGCACACGAAGGAAGGGTGGTCAAGCTCGTAGACCAACTTTCGTTTCCGGGATCTCGCATCGCAAATAGTCAAATACCATTCCTAAATGGTCTGTTCACTCAAGATTCGCCTCCGCCCCCAGTCCTCCTTCCCGATGAGTGTGAGTGATTCGGAAAGAAAGACTGGAACCCAGGGGGCATGCACCCTGGTCTGCTTCGGGCAGAAGAAACCCCGGGTATAAGGAAGAATTTTCGCAGAGAATATGACTAGTCCGTACCCCGTCCGTGGAAGGAAGTGGGGTTGTTCTGGAATAGTGTTCTTTTGTTAAAATTATGTGTTTGGCAAAAGAGTCATTCACCTTTGTCTAAAAAAGTGGGCAATGCCCAAGTAGGAATTCCCTTATCGCAACGAATAGTAACCATCTTTGAATTCAAGCTTCGCCCATTAAAACATATGTTTTGAAGGATAAGCAGGGGCAGCCTACAAAGTAGGGGACTATATTGTTGTGACAGAGGGTAACCATCTTTGGACAACCCAATGATAGACACCGCCGAAGAAAGAGATTGATTTGCGGCAGCGAATAGAACCCTCTTCGGATAATAAGAAAGAGGCAAGCCTCCCTCAATAATACCAATGTTTTGTCTTTCAGTAGTGTTCTTCTATTGTCGCGAATAGCTGTTTGTTAAAAGTGGGCCGACGGGAAGCCTGAGTACTGCGTAAGACCCCTTAAAATAACGAGAAGACAAGTATCGTTAACATTAGATTAGCAAGATGACAAATAACGGTGAACACCCAAAGAAAAGCAGAGGTAAGGGAGAGGAGGGGCAGCCTCGAAATTCTATCCTATACCTGGGGGCATGCAAACTTTTGGAATGCAAGCAAGGGACGACTATTGATTTTTTAAATTTTTAGGTCCTCCCTTTAAACCTGTAGGTCTAACCCTTTAAACTCGTAGGATTAGCTGTTTCCGACCTTGCATGAAGAAAGCCTGTGGGTCAAAGGTAAAATTTGCCAAAATTGGAGCATAGCTTTATGAGATAAAGCTCCTTAAAAAATAGTTATCTCATAGGAGGCGTTCTTATTATGACTGGTATATCGAGCAGTTTTAGCACATAGTTCATGCTCGTTAAAAAATAAACGCAAGATCCGAGCAGTTTTAGCACATAGTTCATGCTCGTTAAAAAATAAACATAAGTTTATGAGCAGGCTTTCCTTCAGAGTTCAAGCTCATTCAAAAAAAACGAACCGGTAAATAACCTTTTGAGATCGTAAATTCATCAGCCATAAAAACCTTGGTCGTGTTTGTGCACCGTCACCTCCACTGTTCATTTGGCCGATCATTCACCTCCATTTGTGTGTTTACCTCTTTTGAGGAACAGCTGCAAAGAGTGATTTCACCTAGCCATCCTTGTGACACTGCCGTGATTGGAAAATTCCAACCTGTACCTGGAATCTGCTGCTATCCCTGTTTATCACTCGTTCCTCAAAAGACGAGTCTTCTTTGAGCTCTTTTCACTGACTCGTAAAATATGAAAAGTTTGCCGAGTTTTGGCCTTCCAGCTCGTTAAATGACCGGAACGCTATCCCTCCTCTAGATTTTAATCTTTTTGGACCCGAGGGATTATTGCACAAAAGGATCGAGCGCTTGTCTTGTTCGGCTCGTTAAAAGTACCGAACAGCCATCCCTTTTGTATTGTTTTATACTTTTTCAGACTTAAGGGATTAGCTGACGAAAAAGGAATTATGGAGTTGACTTTCTGTACCTTTTCAGACTCTCTAAAAATGAAAAGGACCGAGTTTTCCTTGTCGTTAGACTCGTTAAAATGATTAAATAGCGACAAACTTGTCTTTAGACGAGAACGAGTTTCCCTATCGCTAGGCTCGTTAAATCATAGCGATGGGCTTGCCCGAAGGGCAGGTTATAGAACAAGCATATGTTATCCTCCTCAAGCTTGACAAAAATAAAGAGGTACTGGTCAGAAATGACTGGGGAAAAATTGGGAGAACATCAAAGTTTAATGGTAGCAAGTCACTCTTGAACATGACACTTTTCCTCCGTACCACATCGGGTTGGGTTGTTTCATTCACCGGTCTCATCGCCATGGTCCTCGCCAAACCATCCACATTTGGGGTAATGCTACCGATCCATCACATCAGTGTCGTTATATGTTCAAGAGGGGTCATTCTGAAAGTGTCAACCGTGTCCCATCCACTGCCATACATTATCCTTCATCCATTCATGATCGCCACCCTGAATCATATGTCACAGTTTGTTTTCACCTCCACTAAAATCATTAGCTCCGTTCCATGTCATTGATGTGGGATTCATTAAGGCCCTCCTTTGACGGATCGCTTCTTGTCGACTTCAGCTCATTATCCAAGAAGTTGATCTAGGAACACCCCCATCAGTACTTTGAAGCTTGCATGCCTCAATGGCAAGTTTCTCACTTCCGGCGGCAGGTATACATCAATGACCTTCGACCAGAAGATTTCGCGTGGCGTCGCAATTCCTTTATTCACGCCACGTGAATTGTACTGCAGTACCTTGAGGGTCATCGTCATTATTGGTGATTCCTCTCGCGCTTGTTAACGGTTTTCATTATTGGCCGGTAATCAAGCGATGTCTTTCCATGTTCGACTTCAGCGAAATTCTCACATGGATCGACTTGTACTTAGAGTGAAGATCGAACGAGTTTGAAGACCCCGGATCTAGTTTCATCCATCCGGGCTGCGATATATATTCAGGAAATATAAAAGCATTTGTCATGTACATCATTGCAGCAGATGATCATCCTATTCAAAGGATGATAATTTCAGCAAACAATTATCAGTCTACCTTCAGACGATCGTCTGTCATATGTACCAAAATGTATTTATAAAGCTGAGCATGGGAATGCCCGCCTCAGCTAGATCATGAAAATAGAATGAAAAATAATGTATTGTATTGTATTGTATTACAGGGCGCCTCCTCAGCACTGGAATGAGCTTCGGACCCTCTAGATAAAGCATTTCACCCGATAAACGGCCTCATACTTTAGGGGGCAACTGTTATAGACATTTTTGTGCCTCGCTACATGGAGCATGAAATGTCAATAATTACAGGGATCCTCAGTCCCTAAACATGTTGTTCTTACCCCTAAAAGAACAAGGTCATCAAACAACAGCACTTCCAATCAGTTCTCCACCTGAAAACACTTCAAAACAGGCTAATTTTGGATCATGTCAGCTGCTCCACTGAGCATCTGCGCTGGAATGCAACTGCTCCTCCTTGTACCTGCGCTGGAAGTCAAATCTAATGAAGGCTACCTGCGCTGGGCGAGATTGGCCAAGTGGCACAGTCATTCTGCAAAGTGTCAACTGCCCAGGAAGCTTCCAAACTGACACTTGGTTCATGAGATTCGCCCTGTGATGAGTAAGAGGTACTTGATCACCATGTGTAAGCAAGGATCTCCAAGTGGACTCAAGAACTGAAGATTAACTGAAGAGGGAGAGGACACTAGTCAGCTCTATGCCAGCCTCAAGCTGACTCATCCTCTCTTCTTCTCTCCTATATATAGAGCTCTTCTATGAGGTCTAAGGAGGCTGGAATTTTGTGTAAAGCAAGGAGGTGCTGTTGGTTTACAGTTAGAGCTATTGGGTGATTGTTTTACTAGAGGTGAAGAGGAGAGTTCTTGCTGCTGGGGAGGTGCTGCTGGATTGGAGCCATCAATGGTTGTAACCTTCTCAGAACCCTGTTACTTCTATCAATAAAGTTTTGCATGTTCTCCTATATACTTGTATTGCATTGATGTATTGTATTTACTTGTATATTTGATTCACTCTAATCCATGCATCAGTTATGAGTACATGTATCTTGTAGTTTCCTCTCTTGTTCTGTGCAGGATCTGTGTGTAGCTGGACCGGCAAAGAGAGCAAGGAGCTGGGAACAAGAGACAAAGAGAGAGGATAAGGATCGACTAAGCGAAAGACACCAGGTTGGTTAATCTTTTCTTCCTTCTCTCTGTACTTTCATAAAGGAAAATATCAAAGCTTTACTTTCAGTTGTTGCTAAAGACTGTCACCTTTAGAGTAGGGATAGGGTCATCCGAGTCGGATACTTTTCCCCACAACACTAGAGCATCTAAAATGTTTTGTTTGTTTTGATTTGTGTATGACCAATGCTCTAAACTCTTTAAACAGGTGCAATTTCTTAATTACTTATGATGTATTATAAGGGATGACTATTCACCTCTAGAATACTTTATCTTTTGAAGAGATATCTAAGGTTGAATCTTTAAGAAAATATATGATTGATTAAATCTTCAAACATATTATTTAACTTATTCATGTATAGATGATGCGTGTAAAATGCTTGTACAACCAACAAAATATATTTAAAACTTAAGGGGAAATGAAAATTTAAATATGCAGAAGAGTTAATTAAAACAGATAGTCTAATTAACTAATATCTATAATTAACAATAACTTCGTAGGGGCTTTCAGATAAATTGAAATTCAATGTTATCATACCCAGAATTCCCATTAAACTCAAGTATATGCAAATTTTAACAAAGTGAAAATACAATAACATAGAAGTACTCACAGGGACACAAGTTGTTTCAAGATATATCCATAATCCTTTTATTACTTTCGGCAAATAATTTCAGCTGATTACAAGTTTGCCAAAGAGTCTATCACAATGGTTCAACCCTTTATACTTTGATGTAAAAAGTATTTATACAACTTTCCTAAAAATGATCTTGATTTAAATATCAAGATTTATTTAGAAATATCTAAAAATTGTTTACAAAAATAGATCTATAATATAGGAAAATAAATATTCTTAGGCCTCTTGGCACTAAATTCGAGGCTTCTGGTGATGACTAGGCTGAAAAGGCTATTATTTTGTTGCTCCCAAAAATCTGCATCCTGTTTCTAAAAACATGTTGTCTACTGCTAGAAATATGTGTCTGTTTATTCAAGAAGCTCGCATATCTTGTCCCATATTTCTTCATCTGGAGTGGACTGTTTAATTAAATTTTTGTATGTTTCATCCACTTCAGTGTATTTCTGAAAAGTGGGCTTAATTACAAACATATGATTGATCTCATGCTCAATCAATAAATCAAAATTTAAACCTTCAATAAAGGCTTTTCCTGTAATAGTTCCTCTAATATTGACAAATTTGGATTTGCTTGTAGTTATAGCATGTAGTTTATGTTGGTATTCTTCAAGGGGAATGAGTCTCTTTTCCATTCCTTTTAAACCTACAAGTCCTTTTTGATGCAAAATATTGAACTTCTTGTAAAATATTTGAATGTTGGCTTCTAGATTATGACATTTATTTTCCAACTGCAACATTAGATTTCTTTTAGTGAGAATCCTTCTTACTTCTTATATTGTTTTAGTCTTTTTCTCTATTTCAAATTCTTCTAGTTCTTCCATTGTTTTTGAATTTAGAATTCTAATAAATGTTGTAGCCTCTCCTAGTTTTTGACCCAGGTCTTTCTTTACTTTTACAATTACTTCCTTCGATCTTTCCAATAGCTCCTCCTATTCAAAAATAATTTCAATAGAAGGCCAAAATTTGGTCATAGACTCATTAATATCTACCCATATGTTTTCCTTGGCCTTTGCAATGGTCTAAGTAATAATAGTCTCATTTTCTAGACACTATATTCTTTGAGTTAGCCTATAGAGTTTTCTGAAGCTTTGATAGGTAAACGTTATCAATTTTTAATTTTTTCTCTTGGAAATTGTTGAGTTGAGCCTTCAACTTTTCAATCTCTTGATCTTTTATGGAAAAATATCCCATTTCTTTAGCTAAGCTGATTGTTGAATCCATGGATTTTGTTTCCACTTCTATAGCAGCTGCAATAAAAGTTCCTAGAATAGGAGTTGTTGAAGTATCTGCAATAGAGGATGTTGCAACAGGAATAGTTGTTGCCACATCTTCTTGTTGTTTCATTTCCCTCAAAAGAATTTCTAGTTCAGTCTCCATCCTATGAATCTACAAATTTTGTTCAACAACAATTTTGAACATGTTTTCCTTTTCCTTTTCTAACTCACTTATTTCTTTGGTCTGAGGATCTTCAGTAGTAGGTAGTTCCAATTATTTTTTCAATACTTGAATATCAACATTTTTCCTCTTAATCATTTCCTCGATAACTTTTACATTACTTAGAACATATCCCAGTTTAATTACCATATCTTCTAAAGATTTTATTTTAGTATCTTTGGCAACTGATGACATATTTTTCAAATTTAACTGGGATTGAACATCGTCCAATGAAACCTGCAACCTAGATGTTGCCATGGTTGAACTGGTTAAGGTGGAGTAAATCATTTCTCCAGCTTGTTTGTGCAGATCAATTTGGTCAATAGGATGGATCTATTTAGTGTCAAAGGAAAAAACAGATTCTTTGTAATCTGCTATAGTTTTCAAAAAAGGAACTTTAGGCTCCAAAAGTGCCATCTAAAAGTATCCCTTTTGAGTATCTAATGCTGAGAAAAGCCTATGCTGGGTAGCTGAAGTTTTCTTCCAAAATTCTGGATAAGTAACAGCCTTGAGTTCCTTATTTTCTTTCTTAATTTCTATGTACCTAGAAAATATACTTTGTTTTGTAGTGGTCTCGACTACCTCTCCTGTATGAATTGATTCTAATGGATCATGAGTGACTCAAGATACAAGAGAGTTAGAGAAAATTTATTCTACTCTTGGGAATGTTGCAGCATAAGGACCTGATAAAATCAATGTGGTATGTTCCTGTGAACTCTCTTCTTGAGATGGCTCTTCAAGAGGATTCTTTTTCTTCTTTTTATAAATTATGAATTCTGATAGCTGAATTTCTGAAACAAGAGGTGAAATACTTCCCCTTGTCCTTTTAGCATGTTTTTACTTGTTGGAAATAATACTGGGGGGGGGGGGAGGGGGTGAATCAGTATTAGCAAATCAATAATATTTTCATTTCCATTATCAGATTCATATACGCTACTTCAGTTAAGGCAACACGCGTGTATACACAATTGTGTTTAATACAACTAGCGTATATACAGTAAACTTATGATTCAGTTGGTTGATATTTAATGAGTGCATTAGAACATTATTAACCATATAAATAGTAAACAGGTGCAGTAAAATAGAACAGATCATCACACATAAGAAGTAGACATGAACACCATGACAGAAGGTGGAAACACAATGTGGGTGAAAACCACTTGTTGCAATCGTTTCTATCTTCCTTTTAATAAGAAACTTCTGTTTACAATTTTGTACTGGCACAGACTCATACCAGTACATAAGCACCCCCCTATAGAAGGCTACAACCTTCTCTCATTCTCCAGCTACTACTGGAAGGGAGCTACAACCCCCTAGCTCTTGTACTAGTTGATGTACTAGTATGTAGGTGCTAACCTACAGAAGGCTACAACCTTCTCTTTTTCTTCCAGGGACCACATTTCATAAATTTTCATATTGGATCCATAAATACGAAACAATCACCACTGCAATACAACCAACAACTCTGAATCACCCAACAACTGAATCACTAAAACCCTGTCATCAAAACATAGTCACAAGAACATAGAGAAAAGCCCAGAACTCTGCAAAAAACCACTAGAATCAACAACAACCTCAAATATCAAATCTCATAATGTATACGCTACTTGACTGTGTCAAACGAGCGTGTATACTCTCTTTCACCAGAGGGAACCCACGTATAGATCTGAAAATAATTACTTATACCTTCACTGCAATTTTCAACTTCAAATATACCCAGAACATAAGATATAAAGGATAATACATGCATTAGTATTCAGATATATTCACGATCATACCATATAATGATAATACATTTTAGTCTTCATGATCCCAGTGCATAAACCTTCATCAACCGCATAGGTGCCTCCTTGGTTCAGATCGAACAAAGCATCACAAACCCATAACTAGCATACTAGATCTCACACTTCATTAGATATTCATCACTTGCACACTTGCTTCTTGGCCTAATGATATCCTTCTCCTTATATAGGTTTAGGACTCTCTCAATACCATGGTCCAAAACCATGTAGAACCAATACCTTGGACCCAATATCTGGGGTCAACACTTACCAAATACCACAGACCAAAACTTAGATTTCCAACATGTATGCGACTTTCATTCTGTGAAAGTGTGTGTGTACATATACATGACTTGGTATATGGTGAATCTGCGTGTATACGCTTCTTTGTCACATCGAACCTGCCTATACCTCTCTGATCTGTCATCTAAATGAGTTGCCATTAAGGACAACACCATTATCATAATGCTAAAAATCTCCCCCTTTGGACTTAATGGCAACAACCACAGCAAGTCACTCTCCCCTTTTGACATCAAGGGAAAAGTGCAAACCAATATTTTCTCTCCCTTGGTATACATTATGCTATCCATACTCCCCCTGAGTACATGTTGAATTCTCCGATTGAGCTCCCCCTTTGTATATGCTAATATGTATCAATCCATCCATGCTCCCCCTTAGCACTTTCTGAGTCTAAACAAGACCATGATAGTCATCAGCGACTATCATACACCATATGCTCTGCAATATAAGAATTTCTCATCAACATCAGCAACCTGTAACCTGCAATATCATTCTCTTGACCAACCAATAGTAAGTAGCAAGATGTATCATTTAGCTACATAAGCATTATCACCAAAGTCTCCTAACCATAATGCCAAAAATTCCAACAATTATTCGAAGCATATGCTCCCCCTGAACCTGTGCCAACCAACACATACCTTGACTAAACCATATCAGACTTATTTTCCTGAGTCTGTCCTGTTGCTTTTTCTTCGGAGCTCCATATACACGACTCTGCAGCCATTAACTTACGTATATATGTGATTTCTCTTTATAATATCTACGTATGTAAATTGGAATACTGAAGGTGACTCTACACTTTCAGTTTCCCCTATGTCTGTTATGTCTACTAACTGAGTTATGCCACATCTTTCTGATTGTAATTCTGTCTTCTGGAATTACGATGATGTATGATCCTTTTTCTTTGGTGTCCAAATTTTTCTCCTGTGTTCCTTTACTTTATGAACAAACTTGTTACATGCATAACATATTACATGTTTCATATTCCTTTTATTGCAATCAATAGCTTTCTGACCAAACATATTACAAGCAAAACAATATCCCTTAAAGTACCTAGAACATGATGATCTTTCTATGTAATGGTCTTGAACCATTCTTCTTCTACATCTAGCTACAATATGACAAAATTTATGACATACATAACATTCAACATTATTCATTTGAGGAAATAACCGACTATCACTTCCATAGTTAGGAGCAAAAGATTTTCTTTGAAGAATTTCTTTCCTTGGTTGTTGCTAGGGTTGATCACTTATCTCTTTGTTGATCATTTCAGATTTTTCATTAGAATTCCTTTCCTCATCCTATGAGCTAGATTCACCTTTGACAGTTTCATAAAAGCCAATACTAGTTTTGATAGTAGGGGAGCTTTGACTACTAATAATATCATCCAAAATCTTAGTACTGTCTTGAAATCGTAACAGTTTATCCTTTTATTCTAATTTACCTTTTAAGATATTTACCTCAACTTGATGTTGTTCTTCCTTTTCCAAATATTGCTTCTTTATGTTTTCTTCAACTTTTCTTCCTTCTTCCACTTGTTTCTTTAATTCGAGCAATTCATGTTCTTGTTCTTCAATAGATTCTTTATTCTACTTCTTTGATTCTTCAAGATCTTCTTTTAGAGATAGGATCTTAGATTCAAGTCTCTGAATTGTTATGCTCTAATCTTTTACTACATCCTGCAGCTGCTCCCTTACTCTGGTTATTGTCTCTAGCTGATCTTTTAATTTAGTAACTTCTTCTGTTTCTACGTCCTTATTTTCATATGCCATGATAAGTCTAATGTCTTCATCACTATTGGATGAGTTATTACTTTTATCACGACTATAATAACTTCTATTACCTTCTTCAGACATCTTTGCTTTGTTATGAGGGCATCTAGTAGCGTAGTGACCAACACTACCACAAGAAAAATATTTGAAAAGTAGCTTACCTTCAAACCTTCTAGATCCCTGTTGAAGATTCTTGACAAAATTTACCTCATATTCTTCTTCTGAGATGTATCCTGATTCATTGAGTTTTCCTTTTTTCTTTGCTGATACTTTAAATGCGGCTTCTCTCATATCTGATGGTCCTCCTTTTCTCATTTCAAAAGCAATTAGGATTCCATGAAGCTGCGTCATAGTGATATTCTACAGATCCTCCTTTTCTTCTATGGCAGACACTTTGGATTGAAATTTAGCAGACAAATATCTCAAAAATTTCTCAACTACGACAACTTCCTTAATTTCTTCACTCAGATTCTTCATACAATTGACAATCTCATCTATATGTAGGAAGTAATTAGCTATGCTTTCATTACTATGCATCTTAACAATTTCATACCGTATTCTAAGAGTTTGAAGCTTAGCACATTTTACCTGATCATCTCCTTCGTAGCTTAGAATGATTTTGTCCCATATTCTTTGGCTGATTTGAGGTGCATGACCTTGCAAACTCTGATTTTGACAAACTTTCCAAAAAGATAGTAACAACTTTCGCATTGAGTTCATATTTCTTTCTACCTGCCCTATCTGTAGGAACTGCTAATGGATAGGTATATCTTCCTTCCACGATTCCCCGGATATCTGTTCCAAACAATTGTAGATAGGCTGAAGTCCTTATCTTCCAGTAAACAAAATTTCTCCCATCGAAGATTGGTGGTCTGATGGATCCCTTTCTTTCTTAGTTACTCATGATGATGGAACTTCCTTCAAGTGATCAATCTTCTTCTAAAGGACCTGCTCTGATACCAATTGTTTGAAATAATACTGAGGGGGGGGGGGGTGAATTAGTATTAGAAAATAAATAATATTTTCATTTCCATTATCAGATTCATATACGCTACTTCAATTAAGGGAACACACGTGTATGTACAACTGTGTTTAATGCAACTAGCGCATATTCAGTAAACTTATGATTTAGTTAGTTGATCTTTAATGAATGCATCAGAACATTATTAACCATATAAATAGTAAACAAGTGCAGTAAAACAGAACAGATCATCACACATAAGAAGCACACATGAACACCATGATATAAGGTGGAAACCCAATGTGGGTGAAAACCACCTACTGCAATCATTTCTATCTTCCTTTTAATAATAAACTTCTATTTACAATTTTGTATTGGCACAGACCCATAGCAGTATGCAAGCACCCACCTGCAGAAGGCTACAACCTTCTCTCGTTCTCTAGCTACTCCTGGAAGGGAGCTACAACCCCCTAGCTCTTGTACTAGTTGATGTACTAGTACATAGGTGCTGACCTACAGAAGGCTACAACCTTCTCTTTTTCTTCTAGGGACCATGTCTCATAAATTTTCATACTGGATCCATAAATACAAAACAATCACTGATGCAATACAACCAACAACTCTGAATCACCCAACAACTAAATAACTGAAACCCTGTCATCAAAACACAGTCACCAGAACTCTACAAAACCCACTAGAACCAACAACAACCTCAAATATCAAATATCATAATGTATACACTACTTGACTGTGTTGAACTAGTGTGTATATGCTCTTTCGCCAGAGGGAACTCGCGTATAGATCTGAAAATAATTACTTATAGCTTCGCTGTGCACAATTTTCAACTTCATATATACCCTAAACATAAGATATAAAGGATAATACATGCGTTAGTATTCAGATCTATTCATGATCATACCATGTAATGATAATGCATTTTAGTCTTCATGATCCCAGTCCATCAACCTTCATCAACTACATAGGTGCCTCCTTGGTTCAAATCGAGCAAAGCATCACAAACCCATAACCAGCATGCTATATCTCACACTTCATCAAATATTCATCACTTGCACACTTGCTCCTTGGCCTAATGATCTCCTTCTCCTTATACAGGTTTAGGTTTCTCTTAATACCATGGTCCAAAACCACGTAGAACCATTACCTTGGACCGAATACCTCGAGTCAACACTTCGGACCAAATACCATGGACCAAAACTTAGATTTCCAACATGTACGCCCCTTTCCTTTCGTGAAAGTGCGTGTGTACATATACGCAACTTGGTATATGGTGAATCCACGTGTATACGCTTCTTTGTCACATTGAACCTGTGTATACCTCTCTGATCATTAATTCTTTGCTATTTACTAGCTGTACTATGATCTGTCATCTGAGTGAGTTGCCATCAAGGACAAAACTTGTATCATAGCTGTATCATAATGCCAACATTCTTGTGGTGTTGAAGTTTGTGCTGATGTAGAAATAAAAACTTTCTCCAATTCTTTCTGCAATGTGTTCTCTTGTCATTCCTCTTGGTTCATGTATTGTTTAATCTTTGGTCTACGAGTGTGTTCATAAGGAGTAGTTTTATGTTCTACCCTTAGCTTAGAAATAATTCCCAAGGGATCATAAGACTAGGTAAAACTTAGCTTAAATTTCATTTGTTTCAAAATGAGGTCTGCTTCTTTTGTTGCTACTCTAGTATTACAAATAAAGGGTCCAATATGAGCTTTTAATTTAAACAGAGATTTCTTCTTAGCTAACACAAAGTGCATCTCATCCATGTTCATCATCTGCCTAATATATTCAAGTGAAAAAATCCTAATTGGTAAAAATTTAAGCAATTTATAAGGAGGAATATCACATCCTTATACTCTGATCTATGTGTAGTTTTGGTATAAGTATCAATCTCCAGTCTTTGTTTTCTAGTTGAGATGGAGAATTCTCTTGATTTTAGGGGAAATCCTAGGAACAACATCACTATTAACTAAGCATGAGACCATGTATAAAAATTGATTGATGTAATCATTGAAGGAAAATTCACTAGTATTGTTCCTTACCAAGGAAGTCCAATGAATCATGGATTGAGGATTACCCTTCTCATCTAATTTCTCTTATTGAAATTGGAATTTATCTTCTTGATGGAATAAAAACAGATATACAAGAACTGATTGATACTTGAAAGATCCTTTTTTTGAAAAATTTAAAAACTTATCATGTATTGCTTAAGACAAAAATTCATTGAAATTGAAGATCATAAAAGGTTTTTCACCTACTGAAAACACTGATAGAAATCCTAAAATAATCTCATATACCCACTGATCAGTTGGATAACCTAATCTACAAGCAACTATTGAGATAACCTGTCTAGTCATTTTTGGGAACATCGAAGAGGGGTATGGAGGATTTGTCCTAGGTAATTTTGCAGTTTTAGGAAGGAAGATTTCAAAAAATTTAGCTCGCTGAGGAAAGGTGAGCTTTTTATAGATTTCCATGAGGGAATACATAGAGAAGGGATGCAAAGGGGCTGAAGGTTTTACTTAAAGCACTTGGAAACTTGACTCTAGGGATATGGTAACTAATACATCATTATTTTGAGCAATAATGGCTCTTTGGCTTGGGATGTATCTAAAATGGCACAAGGTTACAAATTCGGGAAATAAATGAGTCTGACGAAGGATGAATTGAGGTAGGAAGGAGTGCCAAATTCTCAATTCATCAATGTCATCAAGGAATTTTTGTTCAGCCCAATTGTGGAGTTCATATAAGTCGAAATCACACTGGGTTTCAATGATCTTATATTCATGGTCAACAAGGGCTAGTCTGTTTAAATCTATGACAGGGGGAATCATTGGGTTTTACTCTATCATTTTGGATTTTCCCTTTGAAGACATATTGAAGCTATACAATGCAAGGGTGATGATTACCAGGTAATTAGAGGGTTGTTGTGTGTTAAAGAAGTGCTCTGATGTTGGTCTCATTGTCTGGTTGGACTGAGACTAGATGCACATTTTTGCAAGAATGGAATGCATAAAAGGACACAATAGCGAAAATGTATTTATTTATAAAATGAGAGGATTTACCATTTCAGAAAACCTGTTATGGGAGTGGGTCATTTATTATGGCAATGGTTGAGGAAACGAATGGGTTGATAACGGTAAATGAATCATTGAATGAGTGGTGGACAGTTGGCAGAGGCTGGATGGCTGTTAGCTTTTGGCAGGAGCAGGAGATGGCGGTTTTTGGGGGGGTGGGGTGGGGGGGGGGGGTCCAATATGGATTAGAGGTTGACATATAGCATATGTGGGATTTTAAAAATGGATTTTTGGACTACCCTTGCACGCCCCCAACCCCCCCCCCCGCCCAAAGTTAAATGTTGTAGGGGCCAAGGTGGTCCGAAGTATATCCCTGTCATTGATCTGTGTGGGAGAGGGATCTCGATGGTTGATTGATGCACCCTTATTGCATATAAGAAAAAACATCAAATAAATTCAACTTTATCACAAAATATGATTAATTTCTTAATTAATCTTAAACAAATTAAACAACAAATTAACCATAATGGGAGGCATTTAAACTAGCGCGCAATATTTCTTAGGATTTTTCAAAATTTTCAATATTTTTCCTTTTTGTCATTTTTTCTATTTTTTCTTTTTATATTTCTTTTCAGTTTTTTCTTTTTCTTTATATATATATATATATATATTCTTTTCATTTTTTCAACAAGTAAATGTAAAATATAGGGTTGTTACAACATCAGCTCCATCTAGGGACTGCTTCTCCCTGTGAGATGCAGAGAACATGCAGATCCATGTGCCTTCTCCTTGGGCTATGGAGTCTTTGTTGTGAAAATCACACTTTGAAAACAAAATGTAAATAAAATCGGTAATGTACAATTAAATATGAAGGTAATAACTTCAATACTAAATATAGTGCTTAAGATATTGCCCATTGATAGGCAATGAAGAATATCTTCCTTCCAGATTCTATAGGATAAAAGTATTGCTTCCCTTGAATTTTGCAATGTTGAATGGTCCTAAGGAGAGAATATCAAATTTACCATGTTTTCCTCTTTCCTCTCTATGGGCATCCCATTTTAAGACTATATCTCCTTACCATAGTTCTCTTTCCCTAGCTTTTCTGTCAAACAAACTCTTCATCTTATTTTGGTGTTGGTGAAGCTTGTACTAAACTTCATCTTTGTCCTAATTTAATTCAATAATCTGATTGATTCTTCTTGAAAAATCATGAGGTTCTTCATATGATTCCTGCAAAAACTTCATAACAAGAGAATTTAGTTGTGTAGGAAAAATGGCCTTAGTTCCATAGACAAGCTGAAAAGGGGATTTACCAATAGATCTCCTAGGTGACACTCTATTAGCCCAATCTGCATACTTGATATGACTATCCCAATTCCTCTTATGATCTGAGAGTACCTTCTTAATGACTTTGACCAAACTCTTATTTTATGATTCTGCCAATCCATTTCCTTGGGGGTAATATGGGGTAGAATGGTGCAATCAAATCTAATATTTTTGGAAAAATTCTATCATTTTAACACTACTGAATTCATGTGCATATTAGTGACTATCTGTTGAGGACAACCAAACCTAGATAATATATTTTCTTCAATGAATTTGATGACAACAGGGTCTGTTGCATTTTTTATAGGGATGGCTTCTACCCACATTGTGAAGTAGTTTGTGGTAGTTAGGATCCATCTATGCTGATTACTAGATGTTGGAAATATCTCTCCTATGAAATATAGTCCCCATTGTAAAAATGGTGCTTCAATTAATATTGGAACAAGAGGGACTGCTGCTAACCTTTTATTTCCAAAAAATATCTAACATGGAATACAACTTCTGACTTTTGCTGCTACTTGTGAAAACAACTTCGGCCAATAAAAACCTGCTCTCAAAATTTTATATGTTGTTTCTCTACAAGCATAATGTCCTCCACATATACCTACATGAAATTTATCTATAACACCCTCTATTTCACTTTTAGTTAAACATAAAAGAAGGATGTTCAATGGATCTTTCCAATACATGTTAGCATTGATGGTACAAAATTTCATAGTCTTTAATATGAGAGTTCTGCATTGGTTCTTTTGAATCCAAGAGGATACTAAAAATCACAAAGAAAATGTATAATATCAGCATACCATTCAGATAATAGGAACTTTTCATCAATATGAAGTGGAACAGGAGTTGAATCTGTAGTAGAGGAAGATTGTTGTGTATTCTTCTCTCCTAAATTTTGAGAAGGTTCTTATGTATTCTTCTCTGCTGAATTTTGAGAAGGTTCTTGTGTATTCTTCACTCCTGATACTTGCATGGTAGTATTGATTCCCAGAACTTTAGAATTTGATTCAGCCAAAATTTTGGCTAAACCTTATCCCTTCACCAACTTGGTAGCTTTGATATCTAAATCAAATTCTTGTATTTTTACAATCCATCTTCGTCTCCTACAATATGTATCAGGTTGGGTCAAGACAGTCTTGACACCATTATTTGGGACATAGGTAGTAATAGGGGAATGGAGGACATAATTTCTAAAGGCTCTTAAAGCTTGCACAAGGGAATAGGCTTGTTTTTCAATGATATAATATTTTAACTCAACGTCTCTCATAACTTTGATGAAAAAGGAAATAGGTTGGTCATCTTCATTATCATTCTTTTGCAATAAGACAATAGTTGAGGTAGTATCAGAGGAAAAAGAGAAAATGCTAAAAGGTTTTGAATAATCAGGACTGGCTAGTACTGGGCCATCAAAAATAACCTTATTGATTAGTGTAAAAGAAAACCTTCCTTGCACTGTCCATTTGAATTCATGATCCTTCTTTAGCATATGAGTAATATCCTTGACTATCTCAGCATAGTTTGGTATAAATCTTCTTAAAAAATTAATCTTTCCTAGAAAATTTTGAATTTCCTTTTTACTTCTTGGTAAACTGATTAACTGAATGGTTGAGACTCATTTTGGATCAATCGCTACTCCTTTTGAAATGATATGGCCAAGTAACTCTCCTTCCTTTATAGCAAACAAATATTTCTTTGGATTGAGTGAAATTCCATATTTCCTACATCTATAAAAAACCTTTCTCAAGTGTTTTAAATGTTTCTCATCAGAATTTGAAAATAAAGTTAGATGATCTAGATAAACAACAGTAAAATTGTTAAATTTACCAACAAAAATGAGGTTCATTTCTCTTTGAAAGGTAGACCCAGCTTTGGCTAGGAAAAATGGCATTTAGCATACATACATGTACCCCAACGAGTTGTGAATGTTGTTTTTTCCCTATCTTTTGGACTTACCATGATTTGATTGTATCAAGAAAAGCCATCCAACATAGAAATTCTATTAGAGCCTGAAACATTTTGGAGCAATTAATCCATCTTGGGAAATGGATAATTGTCCTTTAGATATAGTTTTTCCAAGTTCTAAATTCTACACACAATCTTATTTGACCATTTTTTCTTTCTGACATGAGCCATATTTTCTACCCAATCAGAGTATAATATTAGCATATCATTTAGATAATAGGAACTTTTCATCAATATGAAGTGGAATATGAGTTGAATCTGTAGTAGAGGAAGGTTTCGTGTGTATTCTTCTCTACTGAATTTTGAGAAGGTTCTTGTGTATTCTTCTCTCTTGATACTTGCATGATAGTATTTATTCCCATAACTTTACAATTTGATTCAGCCAAAAGTTTGGCTAAACCTTGTCCCTTCACCAACTTGGTAGATTTGATATTTAAATCAAATTCTAGTATTTTTGCAATCCATATTCCTCTCCTACCATCTGTATCAAGTTGGGTCAAGACAGTATTAACAACATTATTTGGGACATAGGTAGTAATAGGGGAATGGTGGACGTAAGTTCTAAAGGATTTTAAGGTTGGCCCAAGGGAATAGGCTTGTTTTCCAATTATATAATATTTCAACTCAACATCTCTCATAACTTTGCTGAAAAATGAAATAGGATGTCCATCTTCATTATCATTCTTTTGCAATAAGACAATAGCTATGGTAGTATCAGAGGAAAAAGGGAAATGCTAAAATGATTTGAATAATCAGGATTGGCTAGTACTGGGGCTTCAGAAATAGCCTTCATTATTTGTGTAAAATAAAACCTTGCTTGCACTGTCCATTTGACTTCATGATCCTTCTTTAGCATATTAGTAATATCCTTGACTATCTCAGCATAGTTTGGTATAAATCTTTTTAAAAAATTAATCTTTCCTAGAAAAGTTTGAATTTCCTTTTTATTTCTGGGTAAACTGATTACCTCAATGGCTGAGACTCATTTTGGATCAATCACTACTCCTTCTTTTGAAATGATATGGCCAAGTAACTTTCCTTCCTTTATAACAAACATATATTTATTTGGATTAAGCGAAATTCCATATTTTCCGCATCTATCATAAACTTTTCTCAAGTGTTTTAAATGTTTCTCACCAGAATTTGAAAATATAGTTAGATCATCCAGATAAATAACAAAAAACTTGTTAAATTTACCAACAAAATCTAGGTCCATTTCTCTTTGAAAGGTAGCTCTTGCATTGGTTAGGAAAAATGAAATTCTAGCAGACATAAATGTACCCCAAGGAGTTGTGAATGTTGTTTTTCCCTATCTTCTAGACTCACCATGATCTGATTGTATCCAGAAAATCCATCCAACATAGAAATTATATTAGAGCCTGGAATGTTTTGGAGAAATTGATCCATCTTGGGCAATGGATAATTGTCTTTTAAAGATAGTTTGTTCACGTTTCTAAAGTATACACCCAATATTATTTTCTTTCTTTCCGGAACCAGATTTTCTATCCAATCAGAGTATCTAAGAGGAACAATAATTTTGGCATCCAACAATTTTTTAAGTTCTTTTTCAATAGTTGGAAGAAAAACTGGATTTATTCTTCTCAATTTATGCTTGAAAGGTTTAGCTTCTGGTTTGAGAGGAATTTTATGTTCAGTAAGTGTTGTGTCATAGGTTTTGAGCTCCTCATATGACCGAACAATGACATATTTTTAATGTCTGAGAAGATTAACATATTTATCTTTTGTTTACTTAGGTAATGATGCAATTTTTTTTACATTTCTGATTTCTTCATTGGTTCCAATATTACAATCTTCAACATCCTCTTGTTGTGAACTTGATAATGAAGTTTTTGAAACATCATTATTATCAAAAAAAAATTCAAGAGGAATTAAACCCTTTGGAATGTAATTATTGGGAAACTGAATGATATTATGATAAACTATCTTATGATTTAATTGTGAGGTTACATTTTCACTATTTGACTTATGATCAATGATTTATTTTTCTTCAATTTGTAGAGCTAAGAATTCATCAATCATCTTCAAAAACTTTCCAATGTTTAAGGTTGTCAGGGATTGAAGGCATATACTTTACTTGAATTTGGTATTGTAATTGCATTGGATCAGGTATTTTAAAAGAGCTCGCAGAGACTACCAAAGAGTCTGCATAAATGTTTTCATCCATAGGGATTGTTGTAATGTTAAAATCTTGAAAGTAGTTATCCACATAATCCCATACCTCATTTCGATAAGATCTAAGCCTAGGATGTTTTTCTTGGCATAGATTTCTTACTTGTTTCACAATTAGTTCTGAGTCACTAAATACACTTAAGTTTTGGACTTTCAAACTTTTTTCTTACTCTAGTCCTGAAAGTAAGGCTTCATATGCTTCTACGTTCTTTGTCACATCAAAGTCTGATTTAAAAGATTGAGTTATATTTTCTTTATCTGGCGAGATAAGTACAATTCCGGCTCTGGAAAAATATCCATCAAAGTATAACTTCCAAACATTAGTTTTTATACATTTAGGTTTATTCACAATCTTTTCAATCATAAGTTGATAATTTTGGAGATCATTAGTTGATAAAGTAAAATGCCCAAAATCTTGATCAACGTTATAAATAGGATGATTTATGGCTTGATCAGATTTACACACAGATTAATAAATCTCACCTCTCTGTATAATCTAAGATGCTCTCCTCCATAAACAGGAATTATAGCAAAAGACATATCTATTTGTAGACTTCCCCTAACTTGGCACAACAAGATCTCGATAATAACATTCCAAATTTTGGGGGAATATCTGTAACAACAATATCTAAAACTATACTCTTAATAGGGATCTGTAATAGAGTTACAACTAAATCTTTGATTAGTCCAAGACAAGGTACTTTCTTCGAATCAAAGGTGTATAGATCATGATAAGGTCTTGTAATTTGTAATTGAATCTAATCCATAATTACTTTGGGCATTAGATTGTGAGAGGCCCCAGAATCTAACATACAATTATATAATAGAAAATCATGGATTTTTAAAGTAACATAAAAGGGAGGAATATTTTCATCAATCATATCAGAACTAGGACCAAAACCACTGAAGTTTTTTCATCCTGCAAACTAATCACATCTCCCTCGGCATCATTTCCTGAGGATTGAATTCATTTTGACACTTGATTATTATAACTTGGGTTTTTGGAGTGTTCGGAAAATGGGATGGAATATTGACTCTTTCTAATTCTCTCTCAACATTAAAAGTTGTTGGAACAATCTTTTCGAATGTGTTATGTTCATTTGATTGATTTAATGGTTGAATCACTATTGTCCACATTTCAGCTATTTTGGCTGGTGGTTCATTAATAGTGACACTTTTGGCTAGTCTACTAGGTAGTGGTCTATGTATTAAATCATATCTTTTGTTTAATTCTATAATAAGAAATTCAGAGAAGGCCTGATATTTAGAAACCTGAGACTTCTTGACTTTGAGGTGAAGGTTGATCATGAGAAACTAGAATTATAGCATTTTGATTTGATGGATCATCAAAATAATTAATATCATTCGTAACTAAAGGACCAGTTTCTTCAGGTTCCTGATCATCAATCATTAATGGGGGCTGAATTTGTTGATCAACATTAGGTCTCTGCAAGATTTGGGGTTGAAAAGGTCTTTTATATTGAACTTGAGGTCTATTTGATGCTTGTTGAGCTACCCTAGGTTGTGCTTCCATTTTTTAAATTCTATTAGAAAGATTTCTTATTAAATAAGTAATTTCATCTATTTTTTCATCTTCACTCTTACTTTTAGATGAATAAGTTCCTTCTTCCCTAGCTTTCATTTTTCTTTCAATCTTTTCTTCATTTCTTTATGTTTCGTTGATGTTGATATATTGGCCTCAACTTCAATGGAATCAGTTTGCATGTCTGCTAGGGTGAAAAATGTTGTTTCTGTAAGGATAACAACAAGATCATCATCAAAGACTTTGGAAAATGTAACTTTAGCAACGATCACTGTTGGTTTACAGTTTGGTGGAATTTAATTATAATTTTTATTGAAGCGTTTTATTAAATCAGCCAGAGGTTCACCAAGGTTTATATTTAGGTCATCAAACTCTGTAACATAGTATATAGGATCCTTTTTAACTCCCCATTGGTTTTTAAAGATAGTAATCAATTCATTTCAGATAGGGATAGAACAAGCTCATAATTGTCTAAACGAAATCCTACCATTTCCCTCAAGGTACTGAACAAATAGTCTCATGTACACATCTTTGTGTTCTATATTCATATTATCAACAAATTCCAAAAAAAAGCTAAATGATCTTCAATAGAAAAACTGGTTTCCCCATTGAACCTAGGTAAGTTCTTTAGATATCCATCTGAGAAATTGTTAAGCTGGTCAGGAAGGACTAATGCTGCATAACGAGCTTGAATGATGGGTTGGAAACTAGCCATTTGATTAAGTGAGGATAATGTGGATGAGGGTGAAATTTGAGGGGAAGGAGAAGGTTAGGATGAAGTTGAAATTATGGGAGATGAGGAAGGTGAATATGATTGAGTAGAACTTATGGAAGCTTTTATTAGTGGTGTTTGTATAATTAACTTTTTCACTTTTGACCAAATTTTCCTTCACTTTGGATTAGTATAAATAGAGAAGTTGTCTTCAGGATTAGGAAAAGTAGATGGATATGTATGAATGACAGAAGAAATGAAATCATTAGGTTTTAATTCAAGTAATTCTATACTTAATTCTGCTTGTGATTTTGGAGATTCTATAAGAGTTTCATGGATATGGTAAGATTCCAATTGATAAACAATAAGAGATGACTGCAAATCAACCCCCTTATATAAAAGTTCTAACACTTTTGGTGGTAAATATGATAGTTTAGGAGGAAGTGGGACATGTCTAAAAGGATTAGTTTACGAAAAAATTTCAGGTGGAATTGCTACAGGAGAAGAGGTAGCAGTGTGTAATCTTCATCTTCAAGAAGCATCTCTAACCAGTCTCTTAGGATCTGATAATGGATAATAAAGTTGAGTATTTGAGAGAGATATGGTATGTCTACGTGAAGCCAGTTTTATTTTGTGGAATCACCAAGTGAAAATTTTTAACCTACTAACCTCTTATTCACCATTAAAAGGAAAGCCTAATTATTTTCCCAAGGAAAATTAATTTAAAATTTTCATTCCCCGGAAATGGCGGCAATTTGATGTTGTACCTCTATAGATAATTATAGGTTAAGGAGTTATGCCAAAGCATATAAAATGTTTCGTTTTTTTGAGTTTCTTGATGACCAATGCTCTAAATTGTTTAAACATGTGTAATTTCTTAATTACTTATGATGTATCAGAAAGGCCGACTCTTCACCTCTAGAAAAGTTTAGCTTTTGAAGAGATATGTAAGGTTGAATCTTTAAGAAAATATATCATTGATTAAATATTCAAATAGATTATTTAACTTAGTCAAATACATATCATGCATGTAAAATGCTTTTACACCCAGCAAAATATATTTAAAACTTAAGGGGAAGTGATAATTTAAAGATGCAGAGGAGTTAATTAAAACAGATAGTCTAATTAACTAATCTTTGTAACTAATAATAACTTTGTAGGGGTTTTCCGATAAGTTGAAATTTAATGTTATCATACCCAAAATTCCCATTAAACTCAAATATATGCAGACTTTAAAAAAGTGTAAATATAATAACATAGAAGTACTTATAGGGACACAAGTTGTTTCAAGATGAATCCAAAATCTTTCTATTACTTTCGGAAAATAATTTCCGATGATTACAAGTCTTCTCAAGAGGCTATCACAATGTTTCAACCCTTTATACTTTGATGTATAGAGTATTTATACAACTTTCCTAAAAAAATATCTTGATTTATTTATAAATATCTAAAAATTGTTTACAAAAATAGATCTATAATATAGTAAAATAAAACTGCTTAGCCATATTAGCACTGAATTCGAGGCATTTGATGATGACTAGTCTAAAAAAGATGTTGTTTTGTTCCTCCCAAAAATAGGCATGCTGTTGCTAAAAACCTATTGTTTGCTACTAGAAATATGTGTCTATTTATTTGAGAAGTTGACATATCTTGTCCCATCTTTCTTCATATGGAGTGGAATATTTAATTAACTTTCTGTATGTTTCATCCACTTCAGTGTATTTCTAAAAAGTGGGCTTAATTACAAACAAATGATTGATCTCATGCTTAATCAATAAATCAAAACTTAAACCTTCAATAAAGGCTTTTCCTGTAATAGTTCCTCTAATCTTGGAAAATTTGGATTTGTCTGTAGCTATAGAATGCAACCTGCGTTGGTATTCTTCAAGGGGAATGAGTTTGTCTACCATTCCTCTTAAACCTAGAAGTCCTTTTTGATGCAAAATATTGAACTTCTTGTGAAATTTCTGAATGTTGGCTTCTAGATTATGACATTTATTTTCTAGCTGTAGCATTAGATTTCTTTTAGTGAGAATCCTTCTCACTTCTAAGATTGTTTCAGTTCTATCCTCTATTTCAAATTCTTCTAGTTCTTCCCTTGTTTTTGAATTCATAATTCTAATTAATGTTGTAGCCTCTCTTGGTTTTTGACCCACGTCTTTCTTTACTTCTACAATTGCTTCCTTCAATCTTTCCAATTTCTCCTCCTATTCAAAAATAATTTCAATAGAAGGCCACAATTTGGTCATAGACTCATTAATATCTACCCATACATTTTCCTTGGCCCATGCAATGGTATGAGAAATAGAAGTCTCATTTTTTAGAGAATCTATTCTTTGAGTAATCCTATGAGTTTTATGAAGCTTTTCTAAGTAAAATTTATCAATTTTTAATTTATGCTCTTGGAGATTGTTGTGTTGAGCCTTCAGCTTTTCAATCTCTTGATATTTTATGGAAAAACCTTTAGTTTCTTTAGCTAATTCAATTATTGAATCTGTGGACTGTGTTTCCACTGCTATAGTTGCTACACTAGAATTCCCTGCAATAGGAGATGTTGAAGTACCTACAATAGAATCTTTTTCCACAGGAATAACTACTACCACATATGCTTGATGTTATTTATCCTTCAAAAGACTTTATAGTTCAGGCTCCATCCTCTCAATCTGCAAATTTTGTTGAACAATAATTTTTAACATGTTTTCATTTTCCTTTTCTAACTCACTAACATCTTTGGTATGAGGATATTTAGTAGTAGGTAGCTTAAATTGTTTTTTCAGTGCTTAAATATCATCATTTTCCCTCTTAATCATTTCCTCAACAACTTTTACATTACTGGGATCATATCCCAATTTAATTACTAGATCTTCTAAATATTTTAATTTAGTATCTTTGGTAAGTGATGATATATTTTCTATGTTTAGCTTGGATTGAACATTATTCACTGAAACCTTCAACCTGGATGTTGCCATGGATGAACTGGTTAATGTGGATTAAATCATTTCTCTAGCTTGTTTGTGCAGATTAATTTGGTCAGTAGGATGAATCTGTTTAGTGTCAAAGGAAAAAAAATATTCTTTGTAATCAACTGTAGTTTTCAATAAAGGAATTTTAGGCTCTAAAAGTGCCATATGAAACTGTCCCTTTTGATTATCTAATTCTAAGAGAATCTTGTGCTGGGAAGCTGAAGTTTTTTTCTAGAATTATGAATAAGTAGTGGTTGTGAGTGCCTCATTTTTCTTCTTAATTTCTCTGTACCTAGAAAATATACTTTGCTCTATAGTGGTCTAGGCTAGCTCTCATGTCTGAACTAATTCTAATGGATCCTGAGTGACTAAAGATACACGAGAGTTAGAGAAAATTTCTTCAACCCTTAGGAATGTTGCAACATAAGGACCTGATAAAATCAACGTGGTTTGTTCCCGTGATTTCTTTTCCTAAGATGGCTCTTCAAGAGGGTTATTTTTCTTCTTTTTATACGTTATTAATTCTGACTGTGGGATTTTTAAAACAATAGAGGAAATACTTTCCCTTGTCCTTTTAGCATGTTTTTCCTATGGTGTTGGATTATCTGCTGATGTAGAAATAAAAACCTACTCATGTTTTCCTGCAATGCGTTCTCCAACCATTCCTCTTGGTTCATGTATTGTTCAATCTCTGGTCTACGAATGTGTGCATAAGGAGTAGTTTTCTATTCTACCCTTATCTTATAAATAATCCCCAAGGGATCATAAGACCAGGTAAAACTTAGTTTAAATTTCATTTCTTTCAAAATTAGGTCTGCTTCTTTTCCTACCACCTGGTATTACAAATAAAGGGTCCAATTTTGGCTTTTAATTTAAACTGAGATTTCTTCTTAGCTAACACAAATTAAAGCTCATCCATGTTCATCATCTACATAATATATTCAAGTGCAAAAATACTAATTGGTAGAAACTTAGGAAGTTTATATGGAGGAATCTCACATCCATATACTCTGATCTGTGTGTAGTTTTGGTATAAGTATCAACCTATAGTCTTTGTTTTCTTGTTGAGGTGGAGAATTCTCTTGATTTCAGGGGAAATCCTAGGAACAACATCACTGTTAAGTAAGCATGAGACCATGTATAAAAACTGATTGGTGTAATCACTGAAGGAAAATTCATTGTTATTCTTCCTTACCAAGGAAGTTTAATGAATCAAAAATTGAGGATTACTGTGCTCATCAAATTTTTGTAATTGAAATTGCAATTTATCTTCTTGATGGAATAAAATAGATATACAAGAACTGACTAATACTTGACATATCCTTTTGTTGAAAACTTTAAAAAATGATCATGTAATGCTTCAGGAAAAAACTCACTATAATTGAATATCATAGAAGGCTTTTCACCTGTTGAAAACACTAATAAAAATCCTAAAATAATCTCATCTACCGATTTATTAGTTGGATAACCTAATAGACAAGAAACTATTGAGATAACCTATCTAGTCATTTCTTGAAACATGGAATAGGGGTATGGAGGATTTGTCCTAGGTAATTTTGCATTTTTAGGCAAGAATATTTCAAAAAAAATAGCTCTTTGAGGAAAGGTGAGCTTCTTATAGATTTCCATGAGGGAATCCACAGAGAAGGGGTTCAGAGGGGCTGAATTTTTTACTTAAAGCATTTGGAAATTTGAGTCTGGGGATATGGTAAACAATACATCATTGTTTTGAGCAATAATGGCTCTTTGGGTAGAGATGTATCTGAAATGGCACTGGGTTACAAATTCAGGAAAGAAATGAGTTTGAGGAAGGATGAATTGAGAGAGGAAGGAGTCCAACGTTCTCAATATATCGTTGTCATCAAGGAATTTTTGTGTAGCCCAATTGTGGAGTTCATATAAGTCAGACTCACATTTGGTTTCAACGATCTTATATTCCTGGTCAACAAGGGCTAGTCTGTCTAAATCTATGACAGGGGGAATCATTGGGTTTTCCTCTATCATTTTGGATTTTCCCTTTGAAGACATACTGAAGGTATACAAGGCAAGGGTGATGATTACCAGGTAATTAGGAGGTTGTTGTGTGCTGAAGAAGTGTTATGATGTTGGTCTAGTTGCACTGATCTTAGATGTACGATTTTGCAAGAACGAAACACATAAAAGGAAACACTAGTAGAAAAAATATTTATTTATAAAATGATAGGATTTACGATTTCAGAATACTTGTTATGGGACCAGGTCATTTATTATGGCAATAGTCAAGGAAATGAACGAGTGGATAATGATAAATGAATCATCAAATGAGTGGTGGATAATTGGTAGAGGTAGGATGGTCGCATGCTTTTGGCGGGAGCGGGAGATGGCGGTTTACGGGGGTAGGGTGGGGGGGGGGTCCAAAAAGGATTAGAGGTAGACACGTAGCATAAGAGGTATTCTAAAAATGGATTTTCGAACCCCCCCTGGTTAAATGTCGGAGGGACCGGGGGGGCTCTGAAGTACATCCCTGCCGTTCATCTGGGCATGCACGAGATCATAGTGACTGATTGATGCATCCTTATTGCATATACAAAAAAAATCAAATCAATTAAACTTTATTACAAAATATGATTAATTTCTTAATTAAAATTAAACTAATTAAACAACAAATTAACCATAACATGCGACATTTAAACTAGCGTGCAATATTTCTTGGGATTTTTCAATCTTTTCAATATTTTTGTTTTAGTTATTTTTTCTATTTTCTATTTTTATATCCCTTTTCACTTTTTTCTTTTTCTTTATATCTTATATATTTTTTATTTTTCTTTCATTTTTTCAACAAGTAAATGTAAAATACAGGGTAAGTTACAGCACAACCCACAACCAAAGGAACATGGGAACCAACTAGAAATCAAAAGTAAAACCCACAACACCATGGCTATCTAGGAAATAGAAAGGCCAAGAAAATCCACCATCAATCTAGGCATTCCTCCATGACACTTAGAGATCATAACCAAGAAAGCACATGCATATGCCATGCATGCTAAAACTAGCAAGGAAATCATACATGCAACTTGGTACCTCGAAGAAAAACCCATTGCAGTTGTCGATCATGATTTCCTCTTATCCTTTCCTTCACTTCGTCTTCGTTATTTCTCTAAAGCTCCAAGTATGCCCCACTCCTCCAAAAGTGCTCTAAGAAAACTCTAATTGTCCAAGAGTATGAGAGAGAGAAAATAGTGAGAGAGCTCCTCAATTGAACTAACAAATTTTGTCAATTGGTCCTCAAAATCCTTTTTATTAATGAGGCCTCTATTTTCTTCAATTTTCCATTATTTTCCTTCAATTTCCTCCTCACAAGCAATCTGTGACCTTTCACCTTCCTTTTCTCCTAAATTCCATTATTTTCATAAATAAAATGCAAATTAATGCCTCATGCCTTTCCAAAGCCTTTGTCATTTCCTTTGCCAATTTCCTTAGCCATTAATTAATCACAAGTGATCCTCATCACTATGTTTTTCCCAACATTAAGCTTGGAATACATGTCTCATGACCAAGGTGTTATTTTTCCTTTATTATCTCTATTACATGGAATTTTCACTAGGGTTGTTATAGTGTGGCTCATTTTGAAACCTTAGTGTTGATTTCATGTTTTTGGGTCAATTACACCACATTTATTTAAAACTAATTTTACTAATCATAATAATATGGTTAATAAAAAAATCACATCAACATTAGCACTAGAACAACCACATTAATAAATGTGATTGATATATGTCGATAGGCATATATCAAACATACACACAACCACATTAGTAAATGTGGTTGATAAACACCAATATATTGTTAATCATATTGTTAGAGTGATTAAAATTTTCAATTTTTAAATTTTGTTAGTAATTATATTATTAATTATTACAAAGTAAATATTATTTATATTATTTATTAATATTAATGTTAATAAACGTAATATTAATACTTATCTGATTAAGAAAATTAGTTTTTCTGTGCCAAAATTCCCTTTTAGATTATATTAAATATGCTTAAAGAATTGTGTGATTGTTTGCAAGTTTAAGCGTGGGTTTTTTAGTGTTTTATGTAATTTTTATGAGAAAATTAACATAAGCAAATGACTAAACAACAAAAAATGACAGACATAAACATCACCATAAATAGTATCACAACCGCACATGATGAAGGAATTCATCTCTCGTGGGCTATGTCTCCTTGGTCCAACTTCTAATGGCTTGGCCCTCTCTATTATGCTAAAAAATGTGAATACATCAGTTCGCAATTATCAGAATGCTCTGAAACTTGTTCCAATGGCTCCAAAAAGCCAAAAAATGCCTGTGGCCTCTTTCTGCTCCTGATTTTCTAAAAATCTAAAGAATTTATGGCCTTTCTCAATCTTCTGCTAATCACAACACAAATTCCCCAAAATCTAGCATCATTCAACAATTTCACCCGCAAAGCGTGGTAATGGAGCAACAATTTTGTCAAAAACAAAGTGAAATTTTCAGACAGTTAAAATGGCTGTTAATGCTTAAGGTCCAAAAATTGAGGCCACATGGGGGGCCACATGCCAGGGGCTAAGGCCAACGGTCCGCCCCCACCAGTCGGGCCCCCACTCCTCCTCCGCAGTGGTCATATACACGGTTATGTTACTGTGGTTGGTCATGTGCGTGGTTATAACCAATGACAAACCCTATGGGCTGACCCTACCCCCATATAGCATGAAAATAAACTTTAATTAGAACACACCAACATATGTAGTTAAGAACCACGACATATGGTGTGTTGGTAAAGCCTTTGTATTAATGCTGGGAGGTCATAGGTTTGACCCTTGTTACCTCTACCCAGACTATAACAAAACTTTTGGTGGCCTCCTAGGTTGCCACGTGGTGGCCTCCGTCTGGGTCATGTGTCAGCTCATGGTTTTACACCCCTTCAACCAATCAAAACCACAAAAATATGACCAATAAGAATGTTCCACTTGGCATGATATCATTTGCCGCGGAGGCCATTGACCAAGTGAATGACCACATTCCCTACCTAGTCAATGCCACGTAAGTAGTACGGATTGTTGACTCGGCTGTCTTTTTTTTTTTTTTTCATGTTTGGGAAAGTGAATAGAACTCATTTATAGAGTCATACATAGTTTGTTTTGTGTGAAACGAGTTGCACCGGATTTACGATGACAACCACTACGCGGTCATCTAGGTTCCAAACTAATCCAACAACCTTGAATTTTGAGCTATTTTTTGAGCACCTGATCATTCCTCTCCACTGGAAGCCTTTTGGACCCCAAAATATTAGTTTCAGTTTTTCATTAGGTGAGGGTAGAGTTCCCTCACCTTTCCAATCTTGATCCATTCATCACTAACTTGGAACTTGTGATCTACACGATGCTTGTCATGCCTTGCTTTGCACTTGCCTTTGCTCTTTTCAAGATGATCTTGCATTGTTTGATGTACCATTTGGAGCCGTTCAATGAACTCTTTGGATTTGTCCATGTTACTATCAATAGCGACATCCTTCTTACCAACATGATACAACAAATTATAATGCAAATGGTAAAAAAATTCCTCTATTTGATTTCTTTGACTCAAGCTTGAATGTACATCTTGAAAGTATGTATTGTTCACAACATAAATTTCATTCAAAACAAAATGATGCTTGGGGATATACAAACTATAGGCCTAGAAAGTACATCAACAAACTTGTATCTTATACCTTTCTTATTACTTTTTACCAAGTTGAATAGTAGAAGAAAACCCATTCGATGAAAGTGCCTTTGTCGGTACAACTTAAATGCCACACCATTGAAAATTTCTAAATGAAATGAATTGGGCTTACCACATTACATAAAGACTGCGACCATGGCATAGTCACATACATCAACTTGAAACTCAAATGACTTTTTCAAGTATAGAAGAGAAAGTATAAAGGGTGAACTGGTATTTTGTCTAAAAGAATCAAATGCCTCTTGTTGTTTGCCTCCCCACTGGAAGAATTTTTGCACAATTGTAAAACAATAAAATGAGCTACAATAGAAGAAAAATTAACAAAATATTTCCTCCAACATTGGGTTGCTCCCAAAAAACCTCTTATCCAAATGACTATCTTGAGCATCGACCAATCCATAATGGCATCAATCTTGGAGAGGTCTAACTTCAACTCACCTTCTCTAATATTATGGCCCAAGTACATCAAAGAATTTTTATACAACATATACTTTGACATCTTCAATAACAAATGTTCTTGACATAAGACATCAAGTATTTATTTCTCACACATGACATGTTCATAATGAAATTTTCTGAAAATGAAAATGCCATCCAGGTAGACTCTCATGTCTAGAAATGGCTTCAATACATCATTCTTCATATGCATGAATGTAGTAGTAGCATATAAAAGACAAAAAATCATAACAAGCCATTCAAACAAACATTGCTTGGTTTTGAATGTCATCTTCCATATAGCTCCTTCAAAACTCTACTTTAAAGATAGCCACTTCTTGAATCCCATTTAATGAAATTATCTCCATTCTTCTTGGGCATCAAACAATAGGTGCACCACATAGTGAAGGAGATGGTAAGATGATCCTTTTGTTCAAAAACCCTTGGATTTGCATTGTTATTTCTGAACTTTCCCTTCTTGACATTTGATGCATGTCAATGTTAGAAAGAAGACACCTTTGTTGTAATAGTATTTCATGTTGGATTCTCCTCTTGGGAGAAAATCCCTTTGCTTTCTGAAACACCTCATCATCATGGTTAACAACATCAACCAAATCAGTTTTCAATTTTGAATTACAGCCATAAAAAGCTTCATAATCAACATCGACATTGAGTTTGATCATAAGAAGCACTAAATGCTTGCTTGAATTCACTATTCTTTTCATTTGCCCAGCATTAACTAATGAAATATTTAGTTTCTTGCGATGATCTCTCACAGTATAATCCACACCATCCTTGAACAAGTGGTACTTATTTTCATGACGATCGAATATTTCTTTTCTATCATAAAGGTAAGGACTACCCAAAACAATTCTTGATATATCAAGTGGTACACCATTTAATTTAACTTCATCAATGAAGTTTGTTGTTTGCAAACAGAAGAATACATTTTCTTGTAACTTGTAAGTTTGTGTCCTTGCATAGCCAACCCAATGGATATCGCTTGGGATGTAAAATGGTTTCAAGATTAAGTTTCTTGACTAAATAATCAGATATCAAGTTGACTTGACACCCACTATCAAAAAGTGTGTCGATTTTTGTATGCTTTGAGATTACCCTCACATGAAATAATTTAATCCTTGTTTCTTCACTTGGAGTGCTAGCATGACAATTTGATATACTAGTGGTAGCAATGGATTCTTTTCCTTTTATCCCTATGGCTATAATTTTAGTTTCATCACCCAAATCAGATCCCAAATCCTCTTGAATGACGACAACTGTCTTTTCTTTTCCATTGTTCTTGAATTTCTTTGGTTTCATCTCGAGATGAAGATTCCAACAATTAGCTTCATCGTGACCCTCTTTGGAACAATGTTTACATATTGTTTTCTCTCCTTCTTTCTTAATGTATGCATTTTCATTCCTTTGAAACTCTTTTCTTTATCTTTACCATTAAATTGATTTTTACTACCCTCTTCTGGAGAGTTTTTCCCTCTTTCCTCGGCCCTCAAGATGAGTGACTTGCACACACATATCATCTAGATTATTGGGATTAAACAGTAATATAGTATGCCTAAGATAATAGTGTAAACTCCCTATGTACTTCAACAATGTGTCTTGTGATTTCAAATGTACAACTAACATTAGAGACCTTTTTTGAATTCTTGGGTGTAATCTTGCACAATTTGAACTTTAAGTTATCCAAAGTTCTGCCAATTCATGATGCCTTTCCTCATATAAGCTAGAGGGTAGAATTTTCTTTCAATTGCAGCAATGAAATCAGACCAAGAAATTGATATCTTACCATGTTTTTTTATCTCCTATTGTGTCTTTGATTCCCACCATACTAATGTTTCACCCTCCATCCTCAAGGAAGCTAAATGAATCTTTATGTCATCCTCTTGAAGGTTTTGAATTCTAAATTAGGCCTCCAACTGAAGAATTCAATTATCAAGCTTCTTTGCATTCACTTCACCATTATACATGGGTAGTTCAAATTTAACATCAAGTTTTAATAAGGCTGATTTACCGATTCCTTTTGAGGTATGTTGATGTGTATGATTAAGGGTTTTGTTAGTGGAAGAGGGTGAAGATGCTTGTGAAGAAGAAGATGAAAAAGATGGTGGAGAGTGTGGATGTTTACCTCCATTTCCATTACCTCCTCAACCTGAAGAACCTTCTCCTTTAGGAGGTTTGGAGCTTTCACCCTGCAATCTGGTATTCCTCTCTTCAAAGAGGACCTTCACCATCTATGTCATATCAAAGAAAGCCTTACTGAAGACCTTCCCATCTTTTGTCATGTTTGTAGGCTCTCCTTCATGAGACATACTCATTGGAGTCTCAACTGGAACTACAGAAAGAAATAGTGATGAAGATTGTGGAAACTTGTCCTCCTTCCCCTTGACCCAACTTCAAGGATTTCAACCAACTTTCCTTCTCCTCTTTTGAGTTTTAACCTTGTAAGCATGACTTAAAATTGCAAATAGTTAAATCCTTTTTGCATAAATAAAACCAAGGGATCTGATACCAAACTTGATCTAATTTAGAAAATTAGTTTTGTTGTTCTAAAATTCCCATATTATATTAAATATGATTAGGGAATTGTGTGATTGTTTGCAAGTTTAAGCATGGGTTTTTGAGTGTTGTATGTAATTTTTATGAGCACATTAACATAAAAAAATGACTGAACAATAGCAAATGACAGACATAAACATCACCATAAATAGTATCACAACATGACATGATGAAGGAGTTCACCCCTCCTGGGCTACATCTCTTTGGTCCAACTTCCAATGGTTTGGCCATCTCTATTATGTTATACATCAGTTTACAATGCTTGAAATGCTCTAAAAATTATTCCAATAGCAATGACAGACATAAACATCACCATAAATAGTATCACAACATGACATGATGAAGGAGTTCACCCCTCCTGGGCTACATCTCCTTGGTCCAACTTCCAATGGTTTGGCCCTCTCTATTATGTTAAAAATGTGAATACATTAGTTTACAATGCTCGAAATGCTCTAAAACTTATTCTAATGGATCTAGAATTTCCAAAAATGTCGTTGTCGCCTCTTTTTCATCCTGATTTGATAAAAAACTGAAGAATTTATGGCCTTTCCCAATCTTCTGCTAATTGCACCGCAAATTACCCAAAATCTGGCGTCATCCTACAATTCACCCGCAAAGCATGGTAATGGAGAAAAAATTTCGTCGAAAACTTGGTGAAATTGTCGGACAGTTAAAATGCCTGCTAATGCTTAAGGTCCTAAAATTGAGGCCACGTGCCCAAGGATAAGGCCAACAGCCCACCCCTGCCTTTGGGAGCCCACTCCTCTTTTGTGGGGTTCATATACACAGTTAGGTAACCGTGGCTAGTCGTGTGCACAATTATAACCAGCAACCGGCCCCGTGGGCTGGCCCTACCCCCATATAGCGCAGTAATAAACTTTAATTAGAATGCGGCAACATATGTAGTTAAGAACCATGATGCATGGTGTGTTGGTAAATCCTTTGTATTAATGTTGGGAGGTTGCAGGTTTGATCCATGTTGTCTCTGCCCGAACTATAAAAAAACTTTTGGTGGCCTCTCGAGCTACCACATCATGGCCTCCAGCTGGGCCACTTATCAACGCGTGGTTTGCCACCCCTTGAACTAATCAAAACCACTGAAATTCGACCAATAAGAATGTGCCACTTGAAATGATATCATTCACCGAGGAGCCCGGTGACCAAGTCAATGACCACATACCTTGCCCAGTTAGCACCACATCAGTAGTACGATTGTTGACTCGGATATCCTTTTTTTTTTTAAATTTACCTATTTGGGAAAGTGAACAGAACTTATTTTTGGAGTCATACAGAGTGTTTCGCGCGAAATGAGTTGCATTGAATTCAAGATGACAAGCACTCCGCAGTCATCCAGGTTCCACACCAATCCAACAACCTTGAATTTTGAGCTACTTTTTGAGCACCTGATAAAATACCCAATATTTTAAACCTAATATTATAAACCCTATATATTATTATTATTATTATCCAATTTTAAGGTCACAGACAAGACAGACACCAACTTGGTGTATGAGACCCCCTTGTTTGTGGGAGAAGGGACCCACCTCCATGCAGTTGTTAGGTCCCTATACTGCTAATGTAACCCCTTATTGTTATTAGTGCAACCCCCTTATTATATTGTTGTGCCCATGTAGTCCCCATATTATTATTAGTGTGCTCCATAGAAGCCCGCTATTGTTATTGTTATGCCCTTACATTATTATTTTTATGTCGGCTCAGATTTGAATGCTAAGTCTATGAAGGCATATATACTCTGCCCCCCACTGGTTTTGAACTTGTGGCCTCTTAGGAGGAAACACAAGCTCGTACCCATTCGGCCCACTCAAGTTGTATAAACCTTGATATTAAACACACTATATTATAAACCCTAATATTAAACTATAATATTATGAACACTATATATTAAACCCTATAATATAAACTCAATTTTACAAACCCTAGCATTAAACCCGATATTATAAGTTCGAATATTATAAACCCAAATATAAACCCTAATATTATACAACCTAATATTAAGTATATATATATATATATATATATATATATATATATATATATTAAACACCCTATATTATAAACCCAATACTATAAACCTTCATATTACCCAATAATAAGAAACCTAATATTATGTGGTTATGTCTTCCGAATTCATTGCATTTTACTATTTTATGTATCGACGTTTCGAACCATCCTCCATGGTACATCATCATGATTAGATATGTATCTACAGATTAAACCTAATATTATAGATCCTAATATATTGAACCCTAATATAAACATTACAATGATAGAGGAAAACTATGAGTGACTTTTGGCTTTTATTTATCCTTAATATTATAAAGCCTAATATTAAATCCAATATTATAAACCTTAATATTGAACTCAATATTATGAACCCTAGTATATTTAACCCAATATTATAAACCATAACATTATAAACCCTAATATTAAATCAAATATTATAAACCCTATATTATAAACCCAAATATTATAAACCCAATTTTATAAACTAAAATATCACAAACCCAATATTATAAACCCTATTATGGTAAACTTAGATTCATATAGGACAACTATCAGTGACTTTTTACTTTTGTTAAATATGGTAAACATAGAGTTAAAAAGTTTGATCATGGTCAAATATTTAAACATAGGCTATAATGGTTAACTTTTTTTATAGCGTTTGACTAATGTGGTTGACTATGTTTGACTATTAATATTAATCAATAATATAAAGAGAAATTTTTGTTTGACTGAAGTTGAAGAGTGTTGAGTGTCAAACATAGTCAAGCATTGTCAAACATAGTCATCCACATTAGTAAATTTGGTTAACTAATTTTGTAATGTTGCATTGTGAAATTAGATAAATTTCAATGTAATATAAAATCACAACAATGCTTTTGAGAAAGCGACAATGTTTGTCACATTGTGATGTTTGTCACCTTGCAATATTATAAACATTATATTATAAACCACATATTATTAGCCTAATATCATAAATCCTATATATTAAACCCTAATATAAACCATATATTATAGACCCTATTATAATTAAATCCTAATATTAAACCTTAATATAAAAAACCCTATATTATAAATCCAAATATTATACCCAAAATTATAAACACTAATTATAAATCCTAATATATTAAATAATAATATTAGACCATATATTATAAACTCCATACTATAAACCCTAATATTAAACTCAATATTATAAACCTAAAATTATAAACTGAAATATTATAAACCCTAATAATAAACATAAATATTATAAACTAAAATACATTAAACCCAACATTATAAAGACTATATTATAAACCCAATATAAACATTACATTGACAAAGGACAACTATGAGAGACTTTTGACTTTTGTTAAATCTTACTATTATAAACCTTAATATTAAAATCTATATTATACACCCTAATATGGTTAAGTTACATTGATATAAGACAACTATCAATGACTTTTTCCTTCTGTTAAATATGGTAAATGTAGAGTTGACCAAGTTTGATCATGGTCAACTATTTAAACATGGAATAAAAGGTTAGATTTACTTAGTTGTGCTTGAATAATGTAGTTGACTATGTTCTCTTATTAATAACATTCAATAATACTAAGAGGCGATTCTGTTTGACTGAAGTTGAAGAGCTTTGAGTTTCAAACATAGTAAACCATATTCATAAATGTGGTTAAATAATTTTGTGATGTCGCATTACAACATTGGATAAATTGCAATGTAATACAACATTGCAATAATGTTTGTCACAAAGTGAGAATGTTTGCCACAATGCGATAATGTTTGTCTCATTGTAACACTCGAAAGCAAATGTCATAATGTGATATTGTAACATTGCAACAATTTTTTTCATATTGCGACGTTTGTCACATTGCAAAACTATAAACCTTAATATTAAACCCAATATTAAAAACTTGAAATTATAAACCCAAATATTGTAAACCCAAGTATTAGAAGCCCAATATTATAAACCCTAATATGGCCAAGATTCATTAATAAAGGACAACTATGAGTGAACTTTGATTTTTGTTAAATATAGGAAACTTAGGGTCGACCAAGTGTGATCATGGTCAACTATTTAAACATTGAATATAAAGGTTAACCTTGTTTGACTATGTTTCACTAGTGTGATTGACTCTGTTTGACAATTAATATTAATCAATGATATTAATAAGTGATTTTGTTTAACCAAAGTTGAAGAGTGTCAAACATAGTCAAACATTGGTGTGCATAGTCAACCATATTATTAAATGTGGTTAACTAATTTTGTTATTGTGTTGTATTGTGACATTGGATAAATTTCAATGTACTATAACATTGTGATCATGTTTGTCACATTATGATTCTCGATAAATTGCTATCACGATGCAACAATGTTTGTCACATTGCAACGTTTGTCACATGGCTTGACCAAGTCTGCCATGGGTGAACATGGTTTAACTAATTTGACCATGGTTGAACATAGTTTTCTATGATAGATTATAGTTGTCTATATTGATAATGGAAGGCTACAGTTAACCATGTTTAACCATAGTGACCTAGGTTGACCATATTTGACCATATAAAAATGGTTGCCCATGTTGAGCATGACTTGACCATGGTTTGTAAATGTTGATTATGGTGACTATGGTTGACCAAATATGACCATGATTGACCATGGTTGACCTAGGTTTCCCATGCTTGAAAATGACTAACCATGGTTGACGAAGGTCAGCCATGCTCATCATCATGACTGACCATGTTTAACCTTAGACATCCACTATAGGTCTCCATTGCTAATCGTGGCCATTTAGTATACTTCCAATAAGCTCATTATAAGTCATCTATAAATAGGCCATGATGTCGTGGTAAGTTTGGTTCACCATGGTAGTCATGTTGACTATAGTTGACCATGTCAACAATAGTCAACCATAGTCAACATGTGCTAATGTATAGGTTTATTTATAGTTAAGAAATTATAAATGTGTATATCAATATATTATTAATATGTCATTAATGTTATATTAAACTATTATTAATGTTATTTTAATATCATAGTAACTTTATTAATGTGTTATATATGTCTTAATATTTATATTAATGTCATAATCAAATACTAATAATATGTTAAATATTAATTATGAATTAAGTATTCTAGTAATAAACTAACCATTAATAAATACATTTTTTAATTAACGTATTAATGTATTACTTAATATTTGAATTAATTAAATTATATTTAATTAATATATTAATATTATTAATGTAATTAATACTATTAAAATTATTAATAGTGTATTCATTTTATTAATGTAACATCATCAATATTATTAGCTTTATTAACTTTATAAATATAATGTAACGAACAAAGTTTGTATACTCACAGGAATGCTCTAATACCCATGTAATGAACAAAGTTATAGGACAAATATATTTATATAAAAAATATCTGAAATATATAGAAGATATGAGATGATTACAAATGAGAGTGAGAGCATGCTTATATATCTAGGTAGGTACCCCTTCACAAATAGTCATGTCCATAGAAACATACTTCTTCAATACCAATTAATAGTTAATTAATCATTATATATATATATATATAAACTTAATATTATTAAGTTTATAATAGTTTTTAATTCTTAATA
The DNA here is from genome assembly GCA_031772625.1 of Pinus tabuliformis. NCBI lineage: Eukaryota > Viridiplantae > Streptophyta > Pinopsida > Pinales > Pinaceae > Pinus > Pinus tabuliformis. The sequence continues at coordinate 44,147,806 of CM062817.1, read as the reverse complement.
ATATTTTTGAGTAAATCATATACCAAAGAAATTGAAAAAGTTTCCTAGCCACAGTCAACTACAATTTCTTAATTTTTAAGAAAAAAATTGAGTTGAATCAATAAAATAATATACCAACAAAATAAAATGGCCAGAATGCTACAAATAAAATTGAAATCAAAATTAATAGGGGATAATACTCTCCAAAAATACACAAATACAAATGATAAGGTACACCAGACAGTCATACAAGCAACTCGTCCTAAAATTTCCTGCCAAAGGAGCCTTTCGAAACCACAACTCTCCAATCTCTATTCTCCAAGTACAACAATATTTTTTATAAAGAAACAATCCTACCTTACCTCTCTACTCATATCAACTAACCAAATATATGATATTACTAATAAGTTATATATTCAAAAGGCACTGAACCACTAAAGTCAAACAAAATGAATAATTTGATCTGCAATATCCTAAATTTTTCACATACCTATTCTCCCTTACAGTTGTATATACTATCTAATTTTTTCATACTCGCTTGTTTGAATGAGAAGGTGTCGTACTCATATCCTCTGAATTATAAAAATGGGCAACTAGGGTATTGAATGTGAGGCACCATAAATATATCTCATCCACTCTATTATTAAAATTATTAAATATTAATACTTTTTCAATGAATAGAAGCATCAATCAACCCACACATAATACTGCTTTGAAAACCTAAATTTAACAACATAAATGTTTAACTTTTCATTTATAATGAATCAAAGTTTTTTTTTCCAAAACAAGTCGTAATTTTATTAATGAAAACAAAATTACATTTTGTATATGCTGAGTCGCATTTCATCTGCAAGTCAAATGACCTCAGATCAGGGGTTCGTTAAAAAATTTTAATGTACATATGGGGATAAAATCATGCTTTCCTCCTCTTTTTCTTCTCGACCTTGCGCCACTCTCCTTGAGACAGCATCGTGGATACAAGTTGAAATGGATTTTCAGCGTCGGGGATTTTCCTAATCAGAGGTGTTTGATGTGTGTAGTCTTTTGGTTCCAGTGTTTTCCATTGTATCTGACATCTTTCTGGTTGTGGTTCCATAGGTCCTTATCGAGATGTCTCATGGATTTCTACTTCTTTTTCTGTTTGATTGTTCTCATTTTGGTATGGGCTCTTCCACTTCAAACTCCTCTTCCTCTTCAGGATCTTGTGGAGGAAATTCCCAACCCTTGTGTTGTTTCTCTGTTTTCTTCTTCCTTCGACTGTTTTTTTTTGTCTTCAGGACATGTATTTTGTAGATGTCATGTTTGCCGATATATTCTACACCTAAATGTTGTGTTTTCATAGTCTAGTGTCTGTGTCCAGCTTCGTTGTTTATGCTTTTAGCTGTATGTGGTCAGGTAAGCCTTTAATGAGATTTACTTCCAAACAGATGCGGCGAATGTAAAAATTCTTTCCTCCACTCTTTATGTATCCATTTTAATATATCTACCAATGGTGTTGCCTATACTTGCAAGAACCTGTTGGGCCCAGAAGTGTAATGGGAGGTTGTGCAGACGGACCCAAACTGGCATCCTCGAAACAACCATAGTATTGGCATCGAATTTCGGGAGCCATGGTGTGATGAAAAGACCCATAAATCCGGAGAACCATGGTCCCTCATGTATCACAATGTCTTTTATCTATGTTGAATGGAATTTGACAATTAAAAATCCCTTGAAACGAGGTGAATCTCATAATGTAAAGTCGATATTCTATAGCATTTACAAATAATTGAAATTATGCAATCTATAAATATCCTCAATATTGTTGTTTAATGCTTACATATTAAATAATAATAAAATGCTTCCGCTCCATTCATGATAACATAACTGAATACCAATAGTAGAACAAAAACAAAAATGGGTCTTTGCAGGGACACTTATCGATAAGATTTTCAACCAAATTTTGATGAAATTAGTAAGCAAGTTGTATTATCACTGTTGGATAACATAGATAATATTGAAATAAAGGAAGCTATTGCAAATTGAGACTATCATATTTCTTGGAAAACATACTAATGTCACCCGATTTTATATTGTGAGAGTGTAAGGAAAAAAACAATAATATTTTGTTTGTTATGTTCAGGTGGTCATTTTTATTCATGTCCTTCGAAAGTGAACATCTCAAAACTTCTCAGAGATCTCGAATGCTCCTTGAATGGGATCCATAGTGATATGTTTTTTTCCATCATCATTTGTAGCTTGTAGGTCTCCAACGTGGTCACGGAGGAGAAAGAGTGATGATGCCCGGATCGGTTTGCCTCTTCAGTCCTAATGTCATGTATGGTTGTGGGAATTTGGGATAGAAGTTTATCACCATTTTCTGGTCCACATCCATGCAAGCCTTGGTCATTGCGTTAATACCAATCCCAATGCCTGTGATATTATCGCTAACATATTTCGTGCCAAACCCGTTATCGATTTGTTGTATTTCTCCAAAACCTCTCTAAAAATACACAACAATTTAGTGTTGAATTCATATGAAACAAAGCTGAAATCAATAAATAAATAATGGATGCTCACGACAATCCTCCACGCTTTCCACCTTCCTCCACGTGATTAGATGTTTCAAATATATAGGTATCCAAGTGCTTCCAGGAACATGTAATCGAAACCCTATAGCTCGTTGCGCGAGGACGATTAAACAAAGGTCATGTGGAATGAAACACATTATCTTATAAAATTTATTACTAAAGTATTTATTAAATTCTTTTGTAACAAGTAACATGAAGCAGGTGACTGGAGTCATAGCTTCTAAGGCTTTATACGACTATACGACTAAAAATCATATGTCAAGAAGAAATCATGTCCATTCGTTTAAAAAAACACTACCAATCATGTTCCGAAATGGATAGACTTATCAACTCAATAATTGTGACTATGTCAAAAAATTAACTATGCTAATACGTGTATCTATTTTAGAACACGCGTGATAGAATTTTTTTTTCTTTTCAAAAAAAATGGTTAGGATTCCATTTCGGTAGAATATTCTTCGTCGTATAGGGGTATGGAGGATGACATTTCACCTCGATCTGGACATTACAATTTAATTTATTAATTTTCAAATTGACTCTACGCCGCTCTGTTTACTCTACGTGGTGAAGGATAGTTTTGGACACTGCCTAATCATTTCAATCTAGCCTTTTTCATAAGAATTGAAATCGAATCCTAAAATTGAACCATGTTTGCAAGAATTGAAATCACCTATCTTTCCCATCAAACCTCATTGAGGTGATGATAAATAATCAATTTCTGATGGAAAGGCAAAGGAGGAAAAACACACAATTCACACAAAACACAAGAGTTGTTATTCAATTACTCAATTAGTAAAAAACTCCATTCACATACACATCCACAAGTTACGGCTCGTATCTCATATTGCTTCATGCTTCTCACCATGAACCAACCACAAGTATATAAAAACCACACTTAATAAATATGGAATCATGCTATCTTTAGCTAGAGTTGACTTCTCTCTAGCTGACTGCTTCATGCAAACTTGACTAAACTTAAACCCTCATGCATCACTCCACTTGGATCTTTCTAGATCCGCGTGAAGGAGTAATAACTATTTCTAATACTCCCTCTTAATTACGACCGTATGACTCAGCCTTAACTTAATCATGACTATAACTTAAACACCTCTGTTGGTCTAAGTCTTAGCTAGACTTACAACGACTCAACTATGCTTGCTAAGATAAAAATAATTAAACTTTGAATTAATTAGAAGGAGTTGCAGCTCACAGGTGAGAACACCACCTGGAGACTGCACTCAACAAAACAAGGAGGAGACTCTCGCTCACATTCACACTTCCTTACATGAATGAATATTACATATTAAATACATCACTAAAAAATAGGTAGTTGTAAACAACCTCCTAAATTCTAGGAACAACTCCTAAACTAAGAAGATGCGTTACAACCACATAACCATTTCTCCATTATTTCTAACTCCCCCCCTTAATGGAGAAAGGGTTATTTTGCACACCTAACATCCCTCTAAATAACTCAAACTTTACTCGCACTAGAGGCTTAGTAAAAATGTCAGCTATATTATCACAAGTATTACAATAATCCACACAAATTTCCTTAGACTGTATCTTTTCTCGTACAAAGTGAAACTGAGTATCAATGTGTTTAGTATTCTTATGGAAAACTGGATTGTATGCAAGCTTTATTGTGCTTTGATTGTCAGTTTTGATGCTGGTTGCTGCTTTTTGTCCTTCGCCTGCATCACTAAGCAATCTCCTCAACCAAATGGCTTCACATGTAGCTGCACACAACGCCTGGTACTCTGCTTCACATGACGATAATGCTACAGTGCTTTGCTTTTTGCTACTCCATGAAATAACCCCGGATCCAATGCTAAATGCATAACCTGTGATAGATCTACGATCATCCAGGTTGCCTGCCCAATCAGAATCTGAATAACCTGCTAAAGTAACATCATAAATGTCAGTGTATAAAATACCATAATTACAAGTACCACTAAGGTACCTCAGCACACATTTTGCTGCATTCCAGTGACTGTCGAGTGGTCTGGACATAAACTGGCTCAGCACACTAACAGAGTATGCCAAATCAGGTCTAGTTGTCGTGAGATATATCAGACTTCCCACTAGCTGTCTATACAAAGTGGCATCCACCTGTTTCGTGCCATCGTCACTGCTTAACTTGAGGTTCTGTTGTAATGGTGTTGCTGCTGTTTTACACTGTTCCATTCTGAATCCTTCCAACAGGGTTCTGGCATACTTTCCTTGAGTTAGAAAAGTTTGACCAGAATCTTTCCACACTTCTAATCCTAGGCAATAATGAAGATCACCAAGGTCTTTCATTTCAAATTCCTGTGACATTTGCTGCTTGATTTCTTTGATTAAACTATTTGCATTTCCTGTTATTATCATGTCATCCACATACAAAGAAATCAAAATGATTTGCCTCTGATTATTCATCTTGGTGTACAGATTTGGATCGTTGAGGCTCCTATGGAAACTATGCTGAACAAAAAATGAATCAATTTTATCATACCATGACCTGGGTGCTTGTTTCAATCCATAGAGTGCCTTATGGAGTTTACACACTAAATGTTCCTTCCCCTTTTTCACAAAACCAGGAGGTTGTACTAAATATATTTCTTCTTTTAGCTCTCCATTCAGAAATGCATATTTAACATCTAACTGGTGTAGCTTCCATTTATATTTTGTTGCTAAACAGATTAGCATTCTAATTGTATTAAGTTTAGCTACAGGGGCAAAGGTGTCATCAAAGTCAATTCCTTCCTGTTGTGAATAACCCTTTGCTACCAGTCTTGCTTTGAACTTTTCTACAGTACCCTCTGCATTTATCTTAGGTTTATACAGCCACTTACAACCTATAGGGGTTTTTCCTTCTGGCAACTCAACTAAGTCCCAAGTATGGTTTCTATATATGGATTCCATTTCTTCATGCATTGCAGCCCTCCATTCATCTGATCTACTTGCTTCTTCATAATTTGAGGGTTCTACAATATTTAAAATTTTGGACATTAAAGCATAGTCTCTGAATTTTGTAGGTAGTCTAGTCTTTCTACCTGATCTTCTCGGTAAAGGACTTACCTCAACTCTTCCTGTTTCACCACTGTCTGGGCCTGCATCCTCACTTATTGAGCTATCTGCTGCTACTTCTTCCTGTTTCTGCTCCTGCTCCATTTCTTCTTCTTCTTCATCACTGTTCAGTTCTATCAGAAATGGAATGTGGCTGTCACTGTTAGAGTCTTCCTTTCCATCTCCTATCTGTTCATGAAAAATGACATCTCTGCTTGCAAACACTTTGTGAGTCACAGGATTATATAATTTGTATGCTTTATATTCTGTGCCATATCCTACAAATATGCATTTCAAGGCTTTGGGATCTAGCTTTTTCCTATCTGCTTTCGGTACATGAGCAAAAGCTTTAGATCCAAATATTCTCAGATGACCAACTGCTAGTTTGAGTCCAAACAATGCTTCAAAGGGAGTTTTGAAGCCTAGACATTTGGTGGGACTCCTATTCTTTAAATAAACAGCAGTATTAATGGCTTCTGCCCACAGACCATTAGAAATGCCCTTACCTTGAAGCATACTTCTCGCGCACTCCACCAGTGTCCTGTTCTTGCGTTCTGCTACTCCATTCTGCTGTGGAGTGTGTGGCACTGTAAATTGCTGTATAATCCCATGCTGCTTGCAGAAGTTCATGAACTCATTTAACCTGTATTCTCCCCCTTGATCTGAGCGGAGAATCTTTATCTTCTTTCCTATTTGGTTCTCTATCATAGATTTGAATTCTTTAAAGTATTGGAAAGCTTGACTCTTTTTGCTTAAAAAATACACCCAAGAGAACCTAGTGCAATCATCTATAAACAGTAGAAAGTAGTATGCACCTCCTAAAGACCTAGTCTGCATAGGTCCACAAATATCTGTATGCACTAGTTCTAGGATGTCTCTTTGTTTTCTGTTGTCATGCACAGGGAATTCATCTCTATGCATCTTCCCTAATGCACATCCATCACATTCCAGTTTGATATTATGTAAAGCAGGAAGTCCATCGACCATACCTTTATTTTTAAGCAAGATGAGATCTTGTAGATTGATATGTCCAAATCTCTGGTGCCAGAGATTCTCAGCTGTTGATGTTGCTGCAACCATCGCCTGTCGTGGCATGCTCCTTGCATCCAGTTTATACAAATTCCCCACGCGTACTCCTGTTGCAACTGTCTCCAATTTGCTATCCTGAATGACACATCCATTCTTGAAGAATTGTACCTGCATGTCCTGGTCTGTTATCATAGAGACAGAGATCAAATTCTTTTTAATTCCTGGAACATATAGAACATTTTTGAGATGTTTGATATCGCCACTAGGTAGCTTCACAGGAATATCCCCACAACCTTTGATCTCATACCCACTGTCATCACCCAAATAAATTTTGGATCCACATGTAGAATCTTCAAGAAACTCAAAATATTCTCTCTTACCAGTCATGTGTGAGGATGCGCCTGAATCGACATACCATGTATTGTCCTCATCTGCTCTTGATGCTGAAAGTGCATAGTCGACTGTAAATAGCCGAAGATCATAGTTGTGGTCTTCCTCTTCTTCAGCAAAACAGCCCTAATGCATCTTTTGTTTACCTCTCCTTTCATCTGTTTGCCTTTTATAACACTCTCTGATCTGGTGACCAGGCTTTCCACAGTAAAAACATCTCTTAGCATAGTTATCATTCATACCTTTAGATGGTCTCCTTTGAAAGGAGTTGGCCCCTTTCTGCTGCTGCTGTGGTTGTTGGTGCTGATGTTGGTGCTGGCGCTGCTTTCCTCTATGCTGTCTTTTCTTTGCCATCAGAGCAAGGTCATTGCTCTGGGTTTTCAAATTTTGTCTTCGCTCCTCCTCCTGGAGCAGAATCGCTGTCAGCTCATCAAAAGATGGGGCTTTCTCCCTCGCTGACAACCCTGAGATGAATGTCTGATATTCATCGGTCATCCTGTTCAGTGTGAGGGTAACCAGATCTGAGTCTGATACCTTTTCTCCAATGGATCCCAATTTGTCTTTCAGATCCTTGATTCTGGCTGTGAATCCATCAACAGATTCATTCTCATTCATCTTTAGTGCATACAATTTTCCTTTGAGTGCGAGAACACGATTTGTGTTCTGTGTCTCATACAGACCCTTGATCGTGCTCCAAATATCTGCGGCCGACTTGCAATCTCGAATATGAGGGATAATGTTGTCTTTGACAGACATCTTCAGTATGACTTTTGCCTTTGTTTCTCTTTTATCCCAATCCTGTTCTTGGGTTGTATTTCCGGATCTCTGTTCATTTCCCAAGACGATCGCCCATGCATTCGCACTCTCCAGCAAGGTTTGCATTTTGAACTTCCAGTTGGAAAAATTCGTTCCATCGAGCTTGCCGGACTCGTGGAGGTATGATTCCAAACTGTTGTTCATTTTCGCACTACTGAACACTCCAACTGGCCACCACCGGGCAAGTCTGATCTGCTAACAGATCAGGAACTTCTCTATGCCACCACCGGGCAAGTCCGATCTGTTGTCTCCAAACAGATCAGGGACTTCACTATGCCACCACCGGGCAAAACCAATCTGTCACCACTGAACAGATCACAGAGCTCTGATTCGCCACCACCGGGCAGGTCCGATCTGCTACCACCGAGCGGATCACGGAACCTCACTTCGCCACCACCGGGCAGATCCGATCTGCTGCCTTCGAGCTGATCAAGGATCTTCAATTCGCCACCAATGGGCAAATCAAATCTGCTACCACCGAGCAGAAACCTTCACGTGCCTCCACCGGGCAACTCCGATCTGCAACAAAGATTGCAGATTTACAGAAAGAAAGGGATGGCGCTCAAAACAGCGCAGAACCCGCGCCAATTCCGGAAAATGAAAATTTGTGATGTGCAGGAATTTTGGCGCGCTTAACAACCACGGATCCGCGCCAAAATGATCGTTCTTTTCTCTGGCACGTTTTACAGCCCCAAATCCGCGCTAATTTGCGCGACTGTTCTTGAAAAAACCGCGCCAATCACTGCACCTTCTGTAAAAAAAAAAATTATGCTCCGAATTTTCGCTCCAACCCTTCCTTCGGCTCAGTGATGATCAGTCATCTGATGCCTTCTCGCTTCAGGTGTTACTGCAGCTCCACCTGATCACACAGCTATCTCTACATGTACTCCTACCACTACAAATGTGTAACTAATGATACATTCCCAAAAGAACAAAGTTAAGGCTACCTCTACCCTAAGCTCTGATACCAAGATAAAAATAATTAAACTTTGAATTAATTAGAAGGAGTTGCAGCTCACAGGTGAGAACACCACCTGGAGACTGCACTCAACAAAACAAGGAGGAGACTCTCGCTCACATTCACTCTTCCTTACATGAATGAATATTACATATTAAATACATCACTGAAAAATAGGTAGTTGTAAACAACCTCCTAAATTCTAGGAACAACTCCTAAACTAAGAAGATGCGTTACAACCACATAACCATTTCTCCATTATTTCTAACTTGCTAGGATTACAATAAAAAATTGACTCAAAAATGTGTTATAATGTTGGATTTTCTTTTTCATTTATTCCAATTCTATACCCTTGTAAATGCTTCATTCTTAGTTATGTTTTCTTGTTGTAGGATCCATATTTCTTCACTCGTTGCTGCTGCAATTTTTCTTTGACTTCTCTTGTATTTGTTCTGATCCTGTTTTCTACAACTTCCTCTTCAAAGATTCATTCACTCGCGGAATATTTCCACAACTCTTCATCTTCAAACTGTGAACTTTGATCTCCTTCTTATGCTTCATATTCTTGATCTTCTTTCTGCCATATTTATTGATAACGGTATTTCATCTCCTCTTGACTCCATTATTAGAAGGTTATTTCAATGGTTTTTTCTTTGTCTTCAAAAACTTCCATGTCCTTTTTTGCATATTTTTCTTCATCATCTCTTTCATTTATAATTGTAACTGTTATGTTGTCCTATTTACCTGCACACTCAAACTCAATGTTAAAAATATCTTCATTATGCTTTGTAGTGAGTTTTCTCTTCTTCCTATTTCTTCTCTGCCTCTTCAACTATATTGAGACTATATTCAACTATTATAGAGTCATGGCTATTCTCATAAAAACTCTTGAATCACTTTATCCATTTCTTGATTGTCAACTACTACTAGATCACACATTGCTTCATGAGCAATTCCAACTTTTCCTTCATAACTTTTTGGTACAGTGGCAGCTTCAACCTTCAATTCTTCATCAAACATGACACTTTACATATTGCCACAATCAATCCTTGTTTCAAAAAATAGACCACAAATATCATTAACATCATTTTCATCTACTTTATGGTGAGATATTCAAGTGTGCAAGCATTGATTAACAACTTCAACTTTACCAAATTCATCAACTGCTACTAAATTTACCAATGCACATCTCACTTTGTAGTCATCATCCACTACAAGGGCTTCACTCAATGAACCTCTAGCATAGCATGTGCATTCGTGGCATAGTAAACAATACCCTTAATTTGAATACATATTGAAAAATACCTCTAAAAATTACTCTATTTAACGCCTCACCAATATGAACTCGTTACACCTCCCTAATTTAAAAAACTCCTCCTTTCACTAATTATTAAACAACACAACTCCCAAACATTAATAACCTTTTAAAACTTTAATATACCCTAACCAATCCAATAAAATTTCAAAAAACTTTAAAAGCTTACGCATACACTTTAAAAACTCATTTTCAAATAATTTATTTTTCACCTTTAACCTTTATGCACTTTTTGGTACAGTGGCAGCTTCAACCTTCAATTCTTCATCAAGCATGACACTTTACATATTGCCACAATCAATCCTTGTTTCAAAAAATAGACCACAAATATCATTAACATCATTTTCATCTACTCTATGGTGAGATATTCAAGTCTGCAAGCGTTGATTAACAATTTCAACTTTACCAAATTCATCAACTGCTACTAAATTTACCAATGCACATCTCACTTTGCAGTCATCATCCACTACAAGGGCTTCACTCAATGAACCTCTAACATAGCATGTACATTCGTGGCATAGTAAACAACACCCTTAATTTAAATACATATTGAAAAATACCTCTAAAAATTACTTTATTTAATGCCTCACCAATACAAACTCGTTACACCTCCCTAATTTAAAAAACACCTCCATTCACTAATTATTAAACAACACAACTCCCAAACATTAATAACCTTTTAAAACTTTAATATCCCCAACCAATCCAATAAAATTTCAAAAAACTTTAAAAGCGTAATTACCCATACACTTTAAAAACTCATTTTCAAATAATTTATTTTTTCACCTTTAACCTTTATGCACTGGATTTTTAAACGTTAAAGTGTGCCGATGCATTTTTCGACCGTGAGCACCCGCGAATAATCGCCACTAATTGGTGAGTTGGAATTTTACTTGTTGGAGGGCTGTTTTTCAAATCGTTGCACTTTTACTTGGAGGGCTGGGTCTTTACGTTAAATCGTCACACTGTTTAATCGTTGCACTTTTACTTGTTGGAGGGCTGGGTCTTTACGTTAAATCGTCACACTGTTTGTGCTTGAGGACTGCATCGATCCCCTTTCACAATTTTTTTTGATGATCTCTTTTTTTTTAATATGGTTGCGGCTTTCCAGGCTGCTGGTTTTCCTTCAATTTTTACTCTTCTTTTGAAACTTAATTCACACTTGTTTTGTGTGAATTGTGAGTTTTTTTCCTGCTTTTCCATCGTCCACCGAGCTACCGCTCGTCTCTCATCTTGCTTCATACTTCTCACAATGACTCAACTACGGGTCTATAAACACCACACTGGAATCATGCAATTTCTAACTAACTTGACTTCTCTCTAGCTAATTGCTTCATGCAAACTCGACTTAACCAAATCACCCAACCTTTGGATCTTTCTCTAGCTAATTGCTTCATGCAAACTCGACTTAACCAAATCACCCAACCTTTGGATCTTTCTGGATCTACAGGTAAAAGTAATTAATATTTCTAACAATTTCCTCAATGGTCAGTAACATCCAATCTTCCGTGAGCATGAGCTGCTATTAATTTCTGCACTGAGATGTGTGTGATAAACACCATCTATTTATCTGTTGTAGCTTGGATTTTTATTTGTAGCAGAAATTAAGACGTGAGACATCGATGAATTGAAGAGGGATTTTTTCAAAGGTCGCTGGCACATGAAGGCCAGTGCTTGTAGTGTGCAGTCCAATTCGCCATCTATTGAAAAACATGCCCATAATGAGTTAGTGATTCACCTAGCTTATTATCGATGACATAGCCATTGTTTTATATTTATGGGTTTATAATTTTTTATAGAAATCAATTATTTTACATATGTTTTCAGAAGTATGGAATATTTAGGATTTTTGAAATATTTATTGAGTTGCGAGGCATATTTTAGAACCCAATATGATATGTAATGTTGTTGTTATCATTAAAATTGAATTGAAATTTTATTATATCTATCAAAATAAAATTTACACATTAAAAAAGAAATTAGATCATTTTAACTCATATTAGATCATTTTAACTCATATTATTTTTTTTTTAAAATAAATCTATATGAGTTTTAACACAAGTAATGTATAAAAAATCCATTACCATAAGTTTATATGTATTTCTTAAATGGCTACACATAAATATATTACGATATGAAATTAGTGTTTGGAACAATAGACCCCAGAATCCTGTTATGTCGACTAGGAAGCCTTTCATAGAAGGTTATTTTGGAATTGATACTCCAAAGAAGATTGCTTGTTTCACAATTTTGTGGCCAAGATTATCCTGGAAACATTATCACTGTATCGTATTAACTGTCTACAGGCTTTACAGACTCTGAGGTATAGGTCAAACTTCGGGCCAAGATTATCTCGAAAAGATCATCATTGTATCATATTAATTGTCTACAGACTCTACAAACTATGTGCATATCATTAATATACACATATTAATTTCTTTTCAGACCATACACCTATCAATTTCTATGAACAACGCCTATTTATGTAATTGTGCTGGTAAAAAATATACTAATACACATGCAATAACAATACATTAAATTAAAATAAGTTAAAATATACACTTACATATGCAACATTTTAATTATATATATTCATAAGCATACAATATTTAACACACTATTCCAAAATAACAATTTCAACCTTATTTGCGATTCACACATGCAAATTCAATGAATCAAGACATGTGAGCGTGACACACTTTATTTGCGATTCACACATGCAAATTCAATGAATCAAGACATTCGATGCAATGAATCAAGACATTTGAGCGTGAGACACTTTATTTGCGATTCACACATGCAAATTCAATGAATCAAGACATTTGAGCTTGACACACTTTGATGCATTTACCAAGAACATGATTCTAGGAGCAAGATAAATACAAGAAGTTCTATCTTATTTGCCAATCACACAGTCAAATTCAGCGTGCCATACTATGATACAATTTACGAAGAGCACGAATTTAGAAGAGGAATAAATATGTTTAGTTATACCATGCGGATATATTTCTTGAAAAAATATCTTCAAAGGTTGGCATGCAGGGTTTTAGTATCGTATGACATTACTTCGTTGAATAGTACGTAGAAACTCAAGAATGACGTATTGATGGCGCAAGTCAAACGCCACGAGTTACGAAGGCACATCAACCTGCAATGGTGTTGGAATATTAATTCCAACTGCACAGCGGTTTTGGAAAATCGCCCGGTCTCCCCGCACTGCCTCTGGCAGAAGGCTATACCCGCAGAGAAGGCCCTGACACAATCAGGAGGCGCCACGGGTCTACTGTACAACAGCTTTACCGCCTGCTCCCCGGACGCTAAAGGTCGTTTTGTTTGCGTGACCTTGACGAGCGAATTGTGTTGGATCGGGTCAGGAGCTCGGATCTGCGCGAAGCTGCGCGGACTTTAACGATCGGGCCCGACGAATGAGGTGGCGACACGTGGCACTGAAGTGACGTCAGCCAACCCCGGCCGCATCAAAAAGAATTTTTTTTTGTGTCGTTTTGTGGTTGACCGCCGTGGAGGAAACGACATGGTTTTAATGCTTCTACGTAGAATTAGGTGGCGGCTTTTAATGTGGTAATGGGCATACGTCCCATATGTTATTTTTTTATATATGTTTTTACGTAGAATTTGGTGAGGCCATTTGATATGGTTATGGGCCACATTTTTTTATGTTTTTATATATGGCTATGTAAGCTCGTGTGTGGCAATAGTTATGTAGTTTTTCTTTTGTTGTGTATTGTGACTGCGGCAGCGCACAGTGGTGTGGGTTAGTTTTTTTTTGTTTTGTTTGTAATGAACGCACAACAGTGCGAGATATCATTGGAATGAATAGAACGAACTGCAGTGCGAAAAGAATTTGAAAACAGGGATGTATTGTATTGCTTGCTCATCGCAAAAGCAAGAGATAGCATGAGATTGGTTTTGTAATACCCACAGCAGTGGAAGACCAGAAGTGAGAGAGAGACAGAGTCTCTCCAGTGAATCCCTCTCTGCGTAGAGGATGAAAGTTGTAACAGTTTTTGTTTTTAAGCAATAGAAAATGTTTTATGCTGTGTAATGGACTGTTATGAGTCATTTTGTTTTTAATAGCTTCGCTGTGCAAAGGTCCTGGAACAAAGGAAACAGAGCATTGGCTCTGTGGTATTTATTTGTTTGGTTTTGGTATTTTCCCATTCAAAAATACCCAACAGTGGTATCAGAGCTGGTCCAGGTTCTTTGATGGTGACAGAGCTAGTCCAGGCTCTTTGAAGACTCAAAGAAGCTGAAGGAAGGTGTTGTTGCAGCAGTCAAATTTCTCCAGCAGTGTGAAGTTTCAGCCAAAAGCATTAAGGTATTCCTCAAGCTTTCCTTTGTGTTACTGTTGAAGAAACAGTCAGTGATTTAAAAAAACACAGTCAAGTATTTAAAGCCTAGATAAGAATGGCGAGGTCAAAGAAGAAAGCCTCCAAGCCTACTAAAAATGTGTCTCCCTCCTCTACTAAAATAGAAGGCAATCCATTTGAATACATTTTATTTGAAACCCCAAAGTTTGATGGAAAATTTGATGTATGGGAAATAATGATGAGGGATTTCCTAATGTCTGAGGGGATTGAAGTCTGGGAGTCAGTAATTGATGACAGCAAGATGGATAAAGAATCCATGGAGTATGATGCACAAGCAACAAAGACTATCTTGGATGGAATCCCTGATTCAGTAAAGAGGAATCTAGGAAAATATACATCAGCAAAGGATATATGGGACAGACTGCATGACCTTCATGCAAAGGGAGCACTGACCATGACAATGAGTCAAGAAGAACCCATCATAGAAGCTGAGAATGAAAAGCTTGACCTCATCAAGCTTCAAGTAAGAGAAAGGGATGAAGAGCTCGCTAAGCTTAAGAAGGAGCTTGACCAATGCAAGAAGAAACATCATGAAGAAGTCATATCCATGACAAATCAGCTGAATAGTGCAAAGAAGCAAGCAGATGTCTTGACAAGTCAACTTGAACAAAGGCACATGAGAGTGAACAAGCTTGTAGAAGAGATTGGACAGTACAAGGTAGAGGTCTCCTCCCTTAAGTCTGAACTACAAGAAGCCAAGAAGCAGGCACAAGGAGCTGAAAAGAAAGTGAAGAGCAGTCAAGCAAAAGATGAAGAAATCTCCAAAATGAAGACAGATATTATCTCCTTCAAAATAGTAGCAGCTGAAGCTACTCGTAGCAAGGAAGAAACTGAGGAACAACTTGCAAAGAAAAATAATGAATGTGAAAAGTTAGAAGAAGAGATTGTCCTCCTAAGGAAGAAGGTTGAAGGGATGAACAAGATCATGAAGAGCTCTCAAGCTTTGGATGACATGCTCAGCTATCACAGATCTCCATCTGATAAATCAGGACTTGGGTATGTAGGTGAACCCTCAAACAAGCATGAGGATGCTTTAAGCAAAGGAGATGTGAAGAAGCCAGAAAGAAGTTGTGAAGCTCCTAGTTCCAGCAAAGGCAAGGAGAAAAATGAAGGCTGCAATAGAAGAAATCCTCCTCCAAGTAGAAAACCAGCTCCAAGAAGAAATGTAGCTGATGGCAAGAAGGCAAGAGGCAATGGTGATCATCAAAGGATCTCAAGGCAGCAAGGCTTCAGAAGTACATCAAGAAAACCTCCATCTCCCAGGTACCAAAGTTCATTTTATGGTTATTGTTATGCTTGCTCAAACTTTGGTCATATGGCAAAAGACTGTAGAGCATTTCATAAAGATAGATGTTGTGGTCTTCGACAACCTCCAAGAAACAATTTTAGAAGAAATCATGAAATGTTATTCATGAACAATGTTGAATGTTTCAAGTGTCATAACATTGGGCATATGGCACGAGATTGTAACTTGACATGGGCTCTTACACAAGCTAGACCCATGCAAAAGAAGAAAGTTACACAAGTATGGAGAAGGAAGGTAATACAGTGTGAAAACCCCTTGAACTCCCCAACTGATCTAAATTTATTTTGAGAAGAGTCTGCCAAAAGAAGACAAGCATACATTAAAGGGGAGCTTGTAATTTTTTATTGCTGAACTGTATTAACAGTGACTCCTTGATGAAGACCTTTTTTTATAAGGGAAGGACATGAAGTTAAATCTGCTATAACAGCAGAAAAGAAATGGGGGCAGTGCTCAAATGTAAAGAGCAGCAGCGCAAGAAGAAAAGTATGCAGAGCATGGAGACCCTCACAGCAGTGGGAGGACAAAACATAAAACAGTAGCTTGAATTTTTTTTGGAGCACATGCATTGAAATGCATAGCAATGGAATGTAGTTTTCTTTTATGAAATGTGAGAGAACATACTCACAACAAAGTGAGTACAATACACAACAGTAAAAAAAAATGTAATGTTTTTCTTCATATGCAATGCAGCATGCAAAGAAATGCATAAAGAAAAACATGGACAACAGATTTTTAATGCACATGGGTGAATGATAATGTGTGGCAGCAGAAAAATGAAAAGAACTGCACAACAGTGCATTGTGTAAAAAAAATGAATGAAGACTAAAATTGTGTGAAGCAAGGGTGTAAAAGAAAAGGCAGCAACCCGTGTTAATTTTTTTTTTGGTTGTGTGGAGAATGCAGCGCAAAACAACGTGAGGATGATTTCTCTCTATGTGCAAGTAATGGAGAGTAAAGAGTTAGTGTATGGGCACACAGCAGTATGATGAAACAAAAGGCAGCCACAGTGCAAATTGCAGAGGCAACGCAACAGCAAATAAAAACCCAGGGATGACAGTCTATGGGTATGGGTATGGACAGCAGTGAATATGAAAAATGCAGCAGCAAGAAGTTATGGACAGCAGCATGATGGCAAGAAGGAGAAGCACACAACAATGCAAATAAGAAAATGCAGCAGCATGAAGTTTTTTGTTGAAAAAATGAAAGGTAATGGACAACAGCAGATGTAAAAGAAATTTTTCCTTACAGCAGTAAATGTAAGTATAGTGAATGTGTTGTTCATTGAATTGAAATGCAATATATGCAACAGCAGTGAATGTAAGAAATATTTACACACAGCAGTGTAAATTTGTAAGTTGGGACAGTGTAATTGTTCCAGAAAAGACAGAGTATTTTGTTTTTGAAAAGTGCACAAGCAGTGCAAGTGTAGACACAGCAGTGTGGGGTAGACACAGTAAAGAAGATGGCACAACAGTGCAGCAGAGAATATGCAGCAGCATAAAAGAACAATGTAATGAGTATGCACAACAGTGCAATGAATGTTTTGTTTTGAAACTGCATCTAAAGCAGTGTTTGGCAGTGATCCCTCTGTGAGAGGAAGTGAAGTTCTTGGTGAATCCCTCTGTCAAGAGGAATGTGCTTTTCAGCACAGTCATTTGGTGAATCCCTCAGTCAAGAGGAAGGTGCTTTTCAGCACAGTGTCATGGTAAATCCCTCTATCAAGAGGATGATGCTTTTCAGCATAGTCACAGGTGAATCCCTCTGTCAAGAGGAAGGTGCTCTTCAGCACATTGTTATGGTGAATCCCTCTGTCATGAGGAAGGTGCTCTTAAGCATAGTTTCAGGTTAATCCCTCTATTAAGAGGAAGACAATTTTGTTTGTTTTTGAACTGCATCAGAAGCAGTTGGTGAATCCCTCTATGTGAGGAAGATATCTTTGTAACAGCAGTACTGAGGAATCCCTCTATGTGAGAAAGTGTTTGGGTATGTCCTAATGCCCAGCAGTTGAAATTAAAGGGGAGTGTTAGAATATTAATTCCAACTGCACAGCGGTTTTGGAAAACCGCCCGGTCTCCCCGCACCGCCTTTGGCGGAAGGCTGTACCCGTAGAGAAGGCCCCGACACAATCAGGAGGCGCCACGCGTCCACTGTACAACAGATTTACCGCCTGCTCCCCGGACGCTAAAGGTCGTTTTGTTTGCGTGACCTTCACGAGCGAATTGTGTTGGATCGGGTCAGGAGCTCGGATCTGCGCGAAGCTGCGCGGACTTTAATGACCGGGCCCGACGAATGAGGTGGCGACACGTGGCACTGAAGTGACGTCAGCCAACCCCGCCCGCGTCAAAAAGAATTTTTTTTTGTGTCATTTTGTGGTTGACCGCCGTGGAGGAAACGACATGGTTTTAATGCTTCTACGTAGAATTAGGTGTCGGCATTTAATGTGGTAATGGGCATACGTCCCATATGTTATTTTTTTATATATGTTTTTACGTAGAATTTGGTGAGGCCATTTGATATGGTTATGGGCCACATTTTTTTATGTTTTTATATATGGCTATGTAAGCCCGTGTGTGGCAATAGTTATGTAGTTTTTCTTTTGTTGTGTATTGTGACTGCGGCAACGCACAGTGGTGTGGGTTAGTTTTTTTTGTTTTGTTTGTAATGAACGCACAACAGTGCGAGATATCATTGGAATGAATAGAACGCACCGCAGTGCGAAAAGAATTTGAAAACAGGGATGTATTGTATTGCTTGCTCATCGCAAAAGCAAGAGATAGCATGAGATTGGTTTTGTAATACCCACAGCAGTGGAAGACCAGAAGTGAGAGAGAGACAGAGTCTCTCCAGTGAATCCCTCTCTGCGTAGAGGATGAAAGTTGTAACAGTTTTTGTTTTTAAGCAATAGAAAATGTTTTATGCTGTGTAATGGACTGTTATGAGTCATTTTGTTTTTAATAGCTTCGCTGTGCAAAGGTCCTGGAACAAAGGAAACAGAGCATTGGCTCTGTGGTATTTATTTGTTTGGTTTTGGTATTTTCCCATTCAAAAATACCCAACAGATGGGTAGGGTGGTGTTGTTTGTCTAGCCCACAATTTTTGGTTTTTATGGTGAAAATTTAAAGAAAATTTGGTGAAAAGAATTTAAGAAATCTAATTTTGGAAGCGTTTGAATCGTTTATTTGATGGTGGAAATGGATTCAACACCATCTTGGGACACTCAAAATCTTGAAGCTTGACAACTATAACCAGGGTTTCCAAAAAATTTTGCTAGATTTTTTCAAAATCCTGCCAAAATTTACAATATTTTCTAGAGAAAATTGTGGCCTCCTTAGACAACTGCGTGAGGTGAAGTAGTATGCCAAAAACGAAGTGTGTTATTTTATTGGGTAGTTTGGTTTTTTTGGCATGTTAATTTTGCTTAAAATTGGCATATTTATCCGTTAATTTTTTTCTGTAAGTCGAAATTTTTATTAATCAGAAAGCATATACAAGGATATCAAAATGCATGTGCTCTCACTGTGACGATTAGGTGTATTGACCAATGGCATGAGCATACAACATACAAAACACAAACTTGCCAGTTGAGAAGTCGAGAGCTTGAGAGGCCTAACATTCCAGAAAACTAACAGAACAAGACACAGACCAGTGAGCATAATCAGTGGTTGGATGTAATTGAAGTAGGGTTTTCCGGCCTAGTACCTGGGGGAGATGAGGGGTGATACATGAATTTGACGTGGTGCTCAAAGTGAGCGATCCAAATTCTGAGTTTTTCAACCTTTTCAATTAGAAAATTCTGGCAGTGCCATAGCACGACCACCCTTTCACGAACATGGAACTAGAAGCACTGGAGCTGTGCGAATTTAGCCATGATGGCCTCGCACTCCTCCCAGCGAGCTTTATCATGGGCGTCCAGACGAGTAGAGATAGTTTTGAGTAGTTCAAGAATTGTCGAGAAGGGACCTGTCCTCCTGGAAGGCGTTCGACCCGTGAACCCAGAGCATCCTTGGCTGGAGCAACCCCGCGTTGCCGAGACATGGAGATGACCTTGCCCACGGCCACCCACACCTACATCACGGGCAAGTTGCGGGACCATTTGACGACAATAGCTCGTCCTGGAAGCAAATGACGAGCTACGACCCTCATGAGTACCTCAAGTCGCACGACTAGAGCCTCTCGCTCCCCTTCTGGAGCTTCCATCCCAAATAGAAACAACATCACCCCAAGACCTGAGACTGAGGAGCGGGGGTTCGGTTTCAAAATGGAGCTCGAAAGGAACCTACAGAACCGAAGAATAAGGACACCCCTAGAAATACAACATGCCACCCAGAACTAATCAAGACCAACTGCAAACTAGAGAGAGGAGACCCAACGCTATGAGCCCCGCCACCCTAAATTTGCCACTCGAGAATAACCAAACTGGGTTAGAGAGGATAGAGTCAAGTAGAAAGAAACAAGCACCTGAGATGAAATTGAAAGGTAATACAAACCCAACATCTGAGACGAGGTAAAACAATGAGGGGTGAATTAAGACAAAGATCCCCAGAAAGCAAGAGCGAGAATGTGAGAATGCCCAAAGACTAGCAATAACCTTGACCTAGAATCACCACCCCAAGAACAACAACACCACCCACAGACCAAGAATTGCGAACACAAAAATCAAAGAGTCAACACCGTTCGCTCCAGAGACATACCCCAAAAGGCCAAGGTGAAGAACCCTTGGAGCAGAGGGAAATAAAGATAGGATTCAGCCAAAATGAATAAAGAAGCATCCATCAGAGAAGGCCGAAGAAGGGAAGTTTCTCGGATAACTTAAGCAAGCAAGGGGATGACACTTGGGGCGTGCTTGTGATGGACCGAACAGAACACCACCGTAGAGCATAAGTCGAAGAGAATGCTAACAAGGAGAGAGGCACAAAACATAGAGAAATGTTAGACAACCGGAGGGAATTTCCATCGATAGGATATAGCAAGAGGAGGAGCGGTGCCATCGCGTCGAAACAAATGCAAACTAGAGGGAAGGAACGATTCACACACACAAGCTCAGGTGAATTAATTGTGGCGTGGTGGAGGGGTTGCCGCCATGCCCTCCCCCACCTTAAACACTGAACAACTAGCATCTATCATGTGATGGGTCGTTGTCTCGGGCCGACACCCCCATTGGGGATGATCCGTTAAAAATTTAGATTTTAGTTATGTAGTTTAATAGTTAGAATATATTAAAAGTTTTTCTTGAGATTAAATTAATTTATATATTAAAAAATGTAATTAAAAAATTGATAATTAAAATTTTTCATTATATAAAAGTAAACCTTTATGGAGAACAATTTAATTGAGATTAGCACATTATGTTGTGTAAATCTTGAGATTCAAGGTTTAAAGGCTTTGTGAGTTAAGTTAAAAAGAAAAAGAAAAAGTTAATGTAGAACTTAAAAGTGAGGAACCCTTGGGATTAGCTTAATTGGTCTTCTTGCTAAAACACTTTGCCATAGAAAAGTCACGGAGTCAATTCTCCTCTAAATCCTCAAAATTAAACTCTGATTAGTTAAACTATAACTCTGAACGATTAAAGGTCCCAACTCAGAATACATTTCATTTCATGGAATAAAAATTACACAGATGTATTACTTTGTAAAGAACCGAGAAAAACTATCATCTTATATACGTGTTATAAGTGGAAACACTGTCTGACAGATAATAAGGGTCCCAACTCAGAATACATTTGATTTCATGGAATAAAAATTACACAGATGTAATACTTTGTAAAGAACCGAAAAAAACTATCATACTTATATACGTGTTATAAGTGGAAACACTGGTGTTCACATATTCCAGACTTTTAGCTAATACATTATACTGCCTGATATTCAAAGCTTCCAATATTTTTGTGATTTCTTTTTTCTTATAAGAGAGATCCCATAGCTGCTTCCATCTGCTGCTGCAAGGCATCATTTCAGAAACTGTATTGCAGCTTCAAGCGCATCAAACGCCTGCGCAAACAAACTGAATCAGTCACTTCATCTTCCAAAATGAAAAAGAGAGTTAGGACTGAGTTGAATCATGCAATGTATAATATGTGCAAAAGGAATGGACTATGCAATAAATATTCAATATTCAAGGGTTGGTTAATAATCTGTCAAAGGAGTTTTAAGAATGCACTATGCAATAAAAAAAAAAAATTGACAAACTATTTATAAGTAGGAGTGGAAACAGAAAAACTTTTCATTTAGAATGTGAGGCTTTCAAAGACAATAAAGAAAGTTATGCAGATATTCTTGCGGCTAACTTTTAAAATAATCTATTTATTGTAAAGTTTCAGCAGAAAGTGGCCAAACTAAATAAAAATAAATTTCTTCCTTTCTTTCTTTCTTGCTATATCTCTTCCCAGACTTTGAAAGTACTTGTACTTTTTCAATTAAGTTCAAATACTAGCTCAACTGAAATTGTGATAATTGACCGCCATGGCCGAGGCAAAGAGATGTTTACCTCATCAAAACCAAAACGAAAAATCATTGTGGCGTTAACGCAAACTAACCATTTCAAATAATCGAACTTTGGAGAACTCACTATCAGATAATCGAAAAGTTACAAGATTGTAAAGAACTACGATAATTTAAGCTTGCCTGCGCTCCTCTTCGACAGAATTACTGCGGCTGCGGTTGCGGTTGCTTGAGCTCGAAGATTTGTAGTTGGGGAAAGGAATCTGGTCTGCTTCGATACGATTCAAGTCCTCTAACAGAATCTCATAATGCTTTTTCACTTCCTGTGGAGTTTTCCCACCAACCATAGCAGCCATTTTGTGCCAACGGTCAGGAGTGTCTTTGTCGTAGATAGCCAAGGCGTTCTCAAACACTTTGTTTTGCTGCGAAGTCCAGTTTGTTACACTATCGCTGGAAGAAGCCGATTGACTACCCATATTTCTGTATCTCTGGAACCAACTCCTTCAAGGTCAAAGTTCAAACGCAAAGTTTAAGGTACGTTTACCAACCAACTCCTTCAAGGTCAAAGTTCAAACGCAAAGTTTAAGGTATGTTTACCAACCTTTCAATCATGGTATATTCATGTAACAAACAAACGGCCCAACTTAATAAACACTCCAAATTTTACTCTAAAATCCAATATAATTATAGAAACAATGAAATGCCCCAAATGTTTGAAATGGTACATGAGCACATAGATAGGTTGGGAGTTTCTATAGAATTCGACCAAAACGTAGAACCCAATGAGCAACTTCAATATAAAACTCCAACCAAAGGAACCAATGTACCAAATTGTTTAAAAGTAAAGTTAAATTAGTAAAAGCATACTAAAATCAATAGCAAAATTTAGAAATGAAAACTAAAACATAGTACCCACTTCCTCCAAATGATCTGGTAGGCAGTAAAATCAGCGGGATTCTAAGGAAAAAACTGTATGAAATACAGGGCTGTGAGAGGACGGGACACACGAGCGGCCCAGAGGGGCATTCCAATTATCAAGGAGCAAGGAATGCAGTTTGCATTGGACACCACGACCTCTTGTGTTCTTATAAACAGTGAGGCAGTTGTCGAATATCTGATACTGTTCTCGAATGAATAATGAGTAACTCGTCTTAGTGTATATAAGCCACACGATGAAGTCTGCATCGAGACAATAGGAATCAGAATTAGAAGAATGTCGCTTTCCACAATCAGAATCCACGAACATGATTCTCTCTCAGCTACACATTAACAACACAACAATAAAAGAAAAAGACAACTAATATTTATAATTAATGGTGTTATTTACTTATTAATGAGCCAGGCTGTATATGTCCACAACTGGATAATGTATTTGTTTAAATCAATCCAACCATAGGTATATACGCCTCCACCATTAATGGGTCAATAATATAGTAAATATTAATTGCGAAAAAAACATCATTTACACTTAAATTCAAGTCAAAGATTTAAATCTAACCTTGAACCTATAAAACTCAAACTCAAGTCAAAAATTTAAATCTAACCGTGAACATATAAAACATATAAAACCAAGAGCATTAATAAATCAATAACATACTAAATATTGATTACTAAAAAACACCATTTACACTCAAACTCATCAAAAAGACTATAAAACACGGAGCATTAATGAGTCAATAACATACTAAATATTGATTACTAAAGAAAACACCATTTGACTATACATTTCAGTTTGTCTACTAACCTATTAAAACATCCATTATTTTTAATAAATTAAAACTGTGATGAAGTTTTGCCAATTTGTAAGCAGGCTTAAAGGTGGAAATGCCATGTCTCTCATCCGCTAACACAACTAACACAACTTTGATTGATGGTTTCTTTTGTTTATGTGGTCACTTCATTCGGGATTGTATTCTTTGAGTATCGAGTCGATATTGGTATATTTGTAATTGAATCAAAGGTAAATGAATAAAAATTCAGATTCTTAAAGTGAAGTGTGGATCTCCCGGGCCATGTTCAGAATCTAGTATCTATTAATAAGGAATAGTTTTATATTGAAATCTAATAAACATTTTAGGACCAAATCATATTAACTTTGATTAGAAGAATTTGTAAGGATTTCATTTAAGGAATATTATAGAAAATTGACAATTCTCATTCATAGTATTTAGACATATATACCAATACATAAAAATTTTAATAAGAATTTCATTTAAGGAGATTATTAGGATTTTTAATCAAGACTAAAATCTACTTACAAATCATAAATATAATCACTAAAATTATAAGAATTTTTAGGAACAAGCACTAATATAAAAATTAGTAGTAGTTAACATAAAAACTATCATTAAAATCAAGTTAATTAATTTACTCTAAAATAGGAACAAAAACACAATAAAATTAATTATAAAATAAAATAAAAATAAATATAAAATAATGAATTAATTATAAATAAACAGAATCTTATTAAGAGGCTTAATAGAATTCTTAATCAAGACTAAAATCTACTTATAAATCATAATTAAAATCACTAAAATTATAAAAATTTCTAGGCACAAGCACTAATATAAAAATTAGTACTAATTAACATAAAAACTATCATTAAAATCAAGCTAATTAATTTACTCTAGAGTAAGAACAAAAACAAAATAAAATTAATTATAAAACAAAATAAAAACAAATATAAAATAATTAATTAATTATAACTAAAAATAAAAATAAAAATAAATAAGAATTTTATAGTTAAATATTAAAAATATTAAACAAATAATTAATTTATTTTTCATTACTAATATTAACATTAATACTGATTATCTCTCAATAATAGGAAATAATCAAAAATCTTATTATAGAATCATTTTATTTTCATAATTAAATTAAATCCAAAATTAAAAAACAAATTATGATAAGGTCGGCTTCCAGTCCCTTTGCATCTCTTAACCCTATTTATTCAGTCGAATGAGATCTATCTTACACAATTACTGATCTATCCTGATGATGAGCCACAATGGATGGCTCGATATGTCGATTCAAACAATCATGGATGTGAGAACTGCGAAAGAAAACTACACACAAAGCACTAATCGCAGAAGCCTCAAAACAATAAAAATAAGAGTGTTGTCATTGGAATTTTGGAATGAAAAATAACTTATTTTTCAGTACAACTTGGTGTGCTCTATTTCTTAAAAGAAAATTCTAGCCCAACCCATTCAAAGGATTTCACTGCTCGATGACAAGCAATTTGATCCTAAGATTAGTCATTGAGCTGGGATTGCTAAGATTAGCTTTAGAAATATCGGTCGACCAACTAATATTATCTTTAGCAATATAGGCCGCTACATACCAGGACTAATATTCTAAGTATTTGTTCGCAAACGTTGAATTTTTTGGAATAGGAATACATGTAACTTCTAAGAAAAGTGCAAAAAAAAACTTACAACAAGCTAAAACATCAATATCGTATATTTTATTTTATTGTTATCAATCAGGAAGGCCAAACTGAATTTCCAACCAGAAAAGAGAATAGTGTGACAATCATTTTATGCCTTGGACAATCACACTATCTTACTATACAGTTACCTCAATCTGCTGCAAATTTATAGACACTGTTTTTGTTGTTCTCAGAAATCAATTCATTTTTGGTGGGGGTTGGTCGAAACTCTTAGAACCTATGGCATTGGGATTCTCTGGAAAAACCCATTTTGGAGCTAGTAATGGTAAACTCCCGCAGGTTTAAAGCTACAGCACAACTCAACCAACAAATTGATAAAAATGGCAATGTTTGTATTAAAGAATTAAAACCCATTGGTCAGCTCTATGAAAGAGAGTCTGAACCAGGAGAGTCTGGCTCTACGGATTGCTCTACATTTTTCATGCACATTACACATTAAATAGAAAACATGGTTTTAGGGAAGTTAGAACAACATCATAAGAAATAGAAACTAATTCCTGTCTTGAGGTTACGTGAACCAACTCTACCTATTCTAGGATATTCTCCATTATATTCAACACTCCCCCTTAATGGAGAATGGGTTCACAAATATGCCTAACATCTCCCTAAAGATTTGAAACTTAACTTTTCCAAGAGGCTTAGTGAAAAAGTCAGCAACATTATCGCATGTATTAAAATATTCCAAATGGATTTCTTTGGATTGCACTTTCTCCCTGACAAAGTGGAATTGTGTATCAATATGTTTAGTGTTTTTGTGAAACACCTGATTATTGGCAAGTTTAATTGAACTTTGATTGTCGCCTCTGATTATTGTTGCATCTATCTGTTCTTCCCCAACATCCTGGAGAACTCTCTGCAACCAAACTACCTCACACATTGCTGGACACATGGCTTGATACTCTGATTCCATTGAGGAGAAGGAGACTATGTTTTGCTTCTTGCTTCTCCATGTGATCACCCTGGATCTAATGCTGAATGCATAACCTGTTATAGATCTGCACTCATAGACATTTCTAGCCCAATTTGAATCTACAAATCCTACCAATCTAACATCAGAGGAGTCAGTGTAAATAATACTGTAATCTACAGTACATTGTAGATACCTCAAAACACTTTTCGCTGCATTCCAATGGCTTTCAAGTGGCTTAGACATAAATTGAATTAGCACACTAACCGCATAAGCCAAATCAGGTCTGGTGGTGGTTAGCTAGATTAGACTCCCAACCAGCTATTTGTAAAGTGTTGCATCCGCCGCTTTTGAGCCATCCTCACACTGCAATTTGATGTTCTGCTGCAATGGTGCCGCTGCAGGCTTATACTGATCCATCCTAAACTTTTGTAATAGGCCTTTAACATACTTTGCTTGGGACATAAATGTTTGACCTGAATCTCTCCAGATCTCAAGACCTAAACAATATCTGAGTTCACCGAGTTGTTTCATTTCAAACACATGTGACATCTGTCACTTGATTTCATTGATTAGATATGTAGCATCACCTATAATGATCAAATCATCTACATACAACGAAATCAACATTACGTGCCCTTGTTCATCTTTTATGGTGTAAAGATTAGGGTCATTTTTACTTCTATTATAGCCAGCTTATAGAAAAAATGAATCAATCTTTTCATACCAAGACCTGGGAGCTTGTTTTAGTCCATAAAGTGCTTTCTTCAATCTACAGAATAAATGTTCTTTTCCTTTCTGGACAAACCCTTCCGGTTGCTCTAGATAAACCTCTTCTTTTAGTTCTCCACTAAAAAATGTAGACTTTACATCTAGTTGGTGCATCATCCAATGTTTCTTAGTAGCTAAAGCGATTAACATTCCGATAGTATTCAATTTAGCTACATGGGCGAAGGTTTCTTCATAGCCTATTCCTCCTTTTTGTGGGTACTCCTTTGCTACCAACCTAGCTTTTAGTTTTTCTATGGTTCCATCTGCATTAATATTCGGTTTATATAACCATTTACATCCTATGGTTTGCTTTCCTCTAGGAAGTTCAACCAATTCCCAAGCGTTATTTTTTATTATTGAATCATATTCTTGTTCCATGGCTATTTTCCATTCACTACATTCATTTCCTTCTTTATAACTAGAAGGTTCAACCACATTCATCATACTAGTTATAAAAGCATTTTCCCTATATCTTGCAGGCAATTGAGCTTTCCTACCTGATCTCCTGAGTGGTGGGGTAGCTTCAAACCTTATTTGATCATCATTTTCTTTTTCTTCCTCCTGTTGTTACTGTTGTTGTTGTTGTTGCTGCTGCTGCTGCTGTTGCTATTCATCCTCTGCCTTTGTCTGCTGCTGACCCTGATTTTTCTCTGGTTCTTCTTCCACCAAGTACAGAATGTCCCATTCCTCATTCTCCTCAACAGATTCTTTGTGATCATGCTCATGAAATTTGACATCTCTACTAACAAAAATCTTGTGAGTAGAGGGATTAAATAATCTGTAAGCTTTATACTGTGAACAATACCGTATAAAGGTACATCTGATGGCTTTTGAATCTAATTTTCTTCTATCTTCCTTTGGAATGTGGGAAAATGCTTTAGATCCAAATATTTTTAAGTGTTTTACTGCAGGCTTAAATCCATGTAATGCTTCATAAGGAGTTTTAGACTAAAGACCCTTTGTAGGACTCCTATTTTTCAAATAAACTACAGTATTCATTGCTTCAGCCCAAAAACCATTCGAAAGATTCTTACCTTTCAACATGCTTCTAGCACATTCCACCAATGTTTTGTTCTTTCTTTCTATTACTCCATTCTGCTGTGGAGTATGGGGTACTGTGAATTGCTGCAAAATTCCATGAACTTTACAATACGTGATAAGCTCATCCTTCCTGTATTCTCCCCCTTGATCAGAACGAATAATTTTTATCTGTTTCCTTGTTTGTCTTTCAATCATATTTTTAAACTGCTTAAAGTATTCGAATGTATGACTCTTCTTACTTTGTTACACTATCGCTGGAAGAAGCCGATTGACTACCCATATTTCTGTATCTCTGGAACCAACTTCTTCAAGGTCAAAGTTCAAACGCAAAGTTTAAGGTACGTTTACCAACCAACTCCTTCAAGGTCAAAGTTCAAACGCAAAGTTTAAGGTATGTTTACCAACCTTTCAATCATGGTATATTCATGTAACAAACAAACGGCCCAACTTAATAAACACTCCAAATTTTACTCTAAAATCCAATAGAATTATAGAAACAATGAAATGCCCCAAATGTGTGAAATGGTACATGAGCACATAGATAGGTTGGGAGTTTCTATAGAATTCGACCAAAACGTAGAACCCAATGAGCAACTTCAATATAAAACTCCAACCAAAGGAACCAATGTACCAAATTGTATTAAAAGTAAATTTAAATTAGTAAAAGCATACTAAAATCAATAGCAAAATTTAGAAATGAAGACTAAAACATAGTACCCACTTCCTCAAAATGATCTGGTAGGCAGTAAAATCAGCGGGATTCTAAGGAAAAAACTGTATGAAATACAGGGCTATGAGAGGACGGGACACACGAACGGCCCAGAGGGGCATTCCAATTGGTGTTTTCTATCAAGGAGCAAAGGAATGCAGTTTGCATTGGACACCACGACCTCTTGTGTTCTTATAAACAGTGAGGCAGTTGTCGAATATCTGATACTGTTCTCGAATGAATAATGAGTAACTCGTCTTAGTGCATATAAGCCACACGATGAAGTCTGCATCGAGACAATAGGAATCAGAATTAGAAGAATGTCGCTTTCCACAATCAGAATCCACGAACATGATTCTCTCTCAGCTACACATTAACAACACAACAATAAAAGAAAAAGACAACTAATATTTATAATTAATGGTGTTATTTACTTATTACTGAGCCATGCTGTATATGTCCACAACTGGATAATGTATTTGTTTAAATCAATGCAACCATAGATATATACGCCTCCAGCATTAATGAGTCAATAATATAGTAAATATTAATTGCGAAAAAAATATCATTTACACTTAAATTCAAGTCAAAGATTTAAATCTAACAGTGAACATATAACACATATAAAACCGGGAGCATTAATAAATCAAAAACATACTAAATATTGATTACTAAAAAAACACCATTTACACTCAAACTCATAAAAAAGACTATAAAACACGGAGCATTAATGAGTCAATAACATACTAAATATTGATCACTAAAGAAAACACCATTTACACTCAAACTCAAAGACTATACGTTTCAGTTTGTCTATTAACCTATTAAAACATCCATTATTTTTAATAAATTAAAACTGTGATGAAGTTTTGCCAATTTGTAAGCAGGCTTAAAGGTGGAAATCCCATGTCTCTCATCCGCTAACACAACTTTGATGCATGGTTTCCTTTGTTTATGTGGTCACTTATTTGGGATTGTATTCTTTGGGTATCGAGTCGATATTGGTATATTTGTTATTGAATGAAAGGTAAATGAATAAAAATTCAGATTCTTAAAGTGAAGTGTGGATCTCCCGGGCCATGTTCAGAATCTAGTATCTATTAATAAGGAATAGTTTTATATTGTCAATCTAATAAACATTTTAGGACCAAATCATATTAACTTTGATCAGAAGAATTTTGTAAGGATTTCATTTAAGGAATATTATAGAAAATTGACAATCCTCATTCATAGTATTTAGACATATATATCAATATATAAAAATTTTAATAAGAATTTCATTTAAGAAGATTATTAGGAATTTTAATCAAGATTAAAATCTACTTATAAATCATACATATAATCACTAAAATTATAAAAAAAAATTGGAACAAGCACTAATATAAAAATTAGTAGTAATTAACATAAAAACTATCATTAAAATCAAGTTAATTAATTTACTCTAAAATAAGAACAAAAACAAAATAAAATTAATTATAAAAAAAATAAAAGCAAATATAAAATAATGAATTAATTATAAATAAACAAAATCCTATTAAGAGGATTAATATGATTTTTAATCAAGACTAAAAATTACTTATAAATCATAAATAAAATCACTAAAATTATAAAAATTTCTAGGCACAAGCACTAATATAAAAATTAGTACTAATTAACATAAAAACTATCATTAAAATCAAGCTAATTAATTTACTCTAGAGTAAGAACAAAAACAAAATACAATTAATTATAAAATAAAATAAAAACAAATATAAAATAATTAATTAATTATAAATGAAAGTAAAAATAAATAAGAATCTTATAGTTAAATATTTAAAATATTAAACAAATAATTAAATTATTTTTCATTACTAATATTAACATTAATACTGATTATCTCTCAATAATATGAAATAATCAAAAATCTTATTATAGAATCATTTTATTTTCATAATTAAATTAAATCCAAAATTGAAAAACAAATTATGAGAAGGTCGGCTTCCAGTCCCTTTGCATCTCTTAACCCTATTTATTCAGTCCAATGAGATCTGTCTTACACAATTACTGATCTATCCTGATGATGAGCGACAGTGGATGGCTCGAAATGTCGATTCAAACAATCATGGATGCGAGAACTCCGAAAGAAAACTACACACAAAGCACTAATCACAGAAGCCTCAAAACAATAAAAATAAGAGTGTTGTCATTGGAATTTTGGAATGAAAAATAACTTATTTTTCAGTACAACTTGGTGTGCTCTATTTCTTAAAAGAAAATTCTAGCCCAACCCATCCAGAGGATTTCACTGCTCAATGACAAGCAATTTGATCCTGAGATTAGTCATTGAGTTGGGATTTCTAAGATTAGATTTAGCAATATCGGTCGACCAACTAATATTATCTTTAGCAATATAGGTCGCTACATACCAGTACTGATATTCTAAGTATTTGTTAGCAAACGTTTAATTTTTGGGAATAGGAATACATGTAACTTCTGAGAAAAGTGCAAAAAAAATCTTACAACAAGCTAAAACATCAATATCGTATATTTTATTTTATTCTTATCAATCAGGAAGGCCAAACTGAATTTACAACCAGAAAAGAGAATAGTGTGACAATCATTTTATGCCTTGGACAATAACACTATCTTACTGTACAGTTGCCTCAATCTGCTGCAAATTTATAGACACTGTTTTTGTTGTTCTCAGAAATCAATTCATTTTTGGTGGGGGTTGGTTGAAACTCTTAGAACCTCTGGCATTGGGATTCTCTAGTAAAACCCATTTTGGAGCTAGTAATGGTAAACTCCCGCAAGTTTAAAGCTACATCACAACTCAACCAACAAATTGATAAAAATGGCAATGTTTGTATTAAAGAATTAAAACCCATTAGTCAGCTCTATGAAAGAGAGTCTGAACCAAGAGAGTCTGGCTCTGCAGATTGCTCTACATTGTTCATGCACATTACACATTAAATATAAAACATGGTTTTAGGGAAGTTAGAACAACATCCTAAGAAACAGAAACCAAGTCCTATCTTGAGGTTACGTGAACCAACTCTACCTATTCTAGGATATTCTCCATTATCTTCAACACTCCCCCTTAATGGAGAATGGGTTCACAAATATGCCTAACATCTCCCTAAACATTTGAAACTTAACTTTTCCAAGAGGCTTAGTGAAAATGTCTGCAACATTATCACATGTATTAAAATATTCCAAATGGATTTCTTTGGATTGCACTTTCTCATTGACAAAGTGGAATTATGTATCAATATGTTTAGTGTTTTTGTGAAACACCTGATTATTGGCAAGTTTAATTGAACTCTGATTGTCACCTCTGATTATTGTTGCATCTATATGTTCTTCCCCAACATCCTGGAGAACTCTCTGCAACCAAACTGCCTCACACGTTGCTGCACACATGGCTTGATACTCTACTTCTATTGAGGAGAAGGAGACTGTGTTCTGCTTCTTGCTCCTCCATGTGATCACCCTAGATATAATGTTGAATGCATAACCTGTTATAGATCTACAATCATCTACGTTTCTAGCCCAATCTGAATCTACAAATCCTACCAATCTAACATCAGAGGAGTCAGTGTAAATAATACCGTAATCTACAGTACCTTGTAGATACCTCAAAACACTTTTCGCTGCATTCAATGGATTTCAAGTGGCTTAGACATAAATTGACTTAGCACACTAACTACATAAACCAAATCAGGTCTAGTGGTGGTTAGGTAGATTAGACTCCCAACCAGCTATTTGTAAAGTGTTGCATCCGCCACTTTTGAGCCATCCTCACACTACAATTTGATGTTCTGCTGCAATGGTACCGCTGCAGGCTTACACTGATCCATCCTAAACTTTTCTAATAGGCCTTTGACATACTTTGCTTGAGACATAAATGTTTGACCCGAATCTCTCCAGATCTCAAGACCTAAACAGTGTCTGAGTTCACTGAGGTGTTGCATTTCAAACACCTGTTACATCTGTCGCTTGATTTCATTGATTAGATATGTAGCATCACCTGTAATGATCAAATCAGTTACATACAACAAAATCAAAACTACGCGCCCTTGTTCATATTTCATGGTGCAAAGATTAGGGTCATTTTTACTTCTATTTTAGCCATCTTGTAGAAAAAATGAATCAATCTTTTCATACCAAGACCTGGGAGCTTGTTTTAGTCCATAAAGTGCTTTCTTCAATCTACAGAATAAATGTTCTTTTCCTTTCTGGACAAACCCTTCTGGTTGCTCTAGATAAACCTCTTCTTTTAGTTCTCCATTATAAAATGCAGACTTTACATCTAGTTGGTGCATCATCCAATGTTTCTTAGTAGCTAAAGCAATTAACATTCCGATAGTGTTCAATTTAGCTACAGGGGCGAAGGTTTCTTCATAGCCTATCCCTTCTTTTTGTGGGTACTCCTTTGCTACCAACCTAACTTTTAGTTTTTCTCTGGTTCCATATGCATTAATCTTCGGTTTATATAATCATTTACAACCTACGGTTTGTTTTCCTCTAGGAAGTTCAACCAATTCCCAAGTGTTATTTCTGCTTATTGAATCATATTCTTGTTCCATGGCTTTTTTCCATTCATTACATTCATTTTCTTCTTTATAACTAGAAGGTTCAACCACATTCATCACACTAGTTATAAAAGCATTTTCCCTATATCTTGCAGGCAATTGAGCTTTCCTACCTGATCTCCTGAGTGGTGGGGTAGCTTCAAACCTTATTTGATCATCATTTTCTTTTTCTTTCTCCTATTGTTGTTGTTGTTGTTGTTGTTGTTGTTGCTATTGTTGTTGCTGCTGTTGCTATTCATCCTCTACCTTTGTCTACTGCTGACCCTGATTGTTCTCTGGTTCTTCTTCCACCAAGTACAAACTGTCCCATTCCTCATTGTGCTCAACAGATTCTTCGTGATCTTGCTCATGGAATTTGACATCTCTACTAACAAAAATCTTGCGAGTAGAGGGATTAAATAATCTGTAAGCTTTATACTGTGAACAATACCCTATAAAGGTACTTCGGATGGCTTTTGAATCTACTTTTCTTCTATCTTCCTTTGGAATGTGGGCAAATGCTTTAGATCAAAATATTTTTAAGTGTTTTACTGTAGGTTTAAATCCAAGTAATGCTTCATAAGGAGTTTTAGAATGAAGACTCTTTGTAGGACTCCTATTTTTCAAATAAACTGTAGTATTCATTGCTTCAGCCCAAAAACCATTCGAAAGATTCTTACCTTTCAACATGCTTCTAGCACATTCCACCAGTGTTTTGTTCTTTCTTTCTGTTACTCCATTCTGCTGTGGAGTATGGGGTACTATGAATTGCTGCAAAATTCCATGATCTTCACAATACCTGATAAGCTCATCCTTCCTATATTCTCCCCGTTGATCAGAACGAAGAATTTTTATCTGTTTCCATGTTTGTCTTTCAATCATATTTTTAAACTGCTTAAAGTATTCAAATGTATGACTCTTCTTACTTAAGAAATACACCCAATAAAACTTTGTACAGTCATCAATAAATAGTAGAAAATACAGTGCGCCTCCTAATGATTTTGTCTACATGGGTCCACAAAGGTTTGTGTGCACTAATTCAAGCATATCCCTCAGTTTCTTTTCTAATTGAACAAGGAATTCTTCTCTATGCATTTTTCCTAATGTACAGGAATCACAATCATTATGTACTTGCTTTAGCATAGGAAGATCTCTTACCATTTCCTTCTTTTGTAGTAACAACAAATCATTGTAGTTGATGTGGCCAAATATCTGATGCCATAGCTCTTCTGTAGTCAGGCTCGCTGTTGTCAATGCTTGAACTGGTGCAGGTCTTACATCCAACTTGTACAGACCTCCTGTTCGGATTCCTGTAGCAATTGTCTTCATGCCATCTAGCAGATCTTTAATATAACAGTTAGATTTAAAGAATTCAACTTTCAGATCTTGATCTGTAATCATGGATACAGAAATCAAGTTCTTTGTTACACCAGGCACATACATAACATTATGAATTTGTTTTATATTACCATTAGGTAGAATGACATAAACTTTCCCACACCCTTTGATTTGATGACTTCTATCATCACCTAGGTAAATCTGTGCTTCTTCGTTGATTTCTTTAAACTCTTCGAACCAATGCTTGTTCCTTGTCATGTTTGTTGACGCTCCTGAATCTACATACCAGATGTTTACATCAACATTCTCATCACGATCTGCCATGAACAACTTGAAATTCTGCACATGATTGTCATTCACAAGATGACCTACATGTCTTTTCTGCTTCTGTTGTTCTTCATGATATTTCTTCTTCCTACACTCCTTGGCAATATGACCCAGTTTTCCACAATAAAAACATTTAGTTTCAGAGTAGTTTCTATTCAGATGCATACCTTAGGTCTGATTCAATCTTTTTTGTGAGTTTTCTCCGTTTTGTTGTTGTGGACTTCCTTTCCCTTTGAAGAAGTTTTTCTTTGCCATCAATGCAAGATCGGCACTCTGGGGCTTCCGAGTC
Organism: Pinus tabuliformis; assembly: GCA_031772625.1. NCBI lineage: Eukaryota > Viridiplantae > Streptophyta > Pinopsida > Pinales > Pinaceae > Pinus > Pinus tabuliformis. The sequence continues at coordinate 44,112,184 of CM062817.1, read as the reverse complement.
GATATTCTTTCTTCTTCCTCCATCAGTATACCTGTCAGCTCTTCAAATTTTGGGACTGTCAGCTCTTCAAATTTCAGGATCTTCTCTTTGGCATTTATCTCAGTGATGAACATTTGGTAATCATCAGTGACACCATTCATGGTAATTGTTACAAGATTTTCAACTGTATTACCAATGCCTGCCAATTTTTTCTTCAGGTCCTTGAGCCTTGCTACGAATGAAGCAATTGTTTCATTCTCCTCCATCTTCAGGAATAGGATATTACTCTTGAGGAACAAAAGACGATTTGAATTCCTAATCTCATACTACTCCTTTAGAATTCCCCAGATCTCATTAGTTGTCTTACATTCTCTAATGTGTGGTATGATGCAATCTTTCACTGATGTCTTCAACAACATCCTTGCTTTACCTTCTCGATTCTACCAATCTGGGATTGATGTTGATCCAGCGGCGGGCTTCGGCTCATCCCCATTCGCAATTGTTCAAGCACTCTGCATGTCTAGTAGATTCTGTATCTTGAATTTCCAATTTGCATAATTGGAACCATTGAGCTTGTTATGCTCATTCAAGCATGCTTCAAACATATTGTTATTCATCTTGGCGATTTAGACAAGAAAAAAAAATTGATTGGTAAAATAAGATGTTAGATTTACCCTAGATCTGTGACAGAGACAGATCACTGATCTTAAATGTTGTTTGATCTCACAACACACCCGCTCATCACCATGGCTTCCTTCACAGCCTCCATACAACCTTCCGTTGTCAGCTATAGCCTTGTTCTTGGCTTCCCCATGTAGCTTTTATGATTTACAGAATCGTCACAGAAGTACATGACTTATATCTGACATTGTCACAGCTGTACATGGAATACTTGGGACGGCCAAAAATAAAAATGTGCGTGAAGTATCTACAATGCACTCGTCATAGTGATACTCCTCTTAACCTGCGACGATTTCAGTTTCGTCGCAATTATGCTCCTCAAAACAGTGATGGTTCCTCTTCAGTAACACCCACTAGCCAACATATAGGTTCCTCAACCCTAATGCTCTGATACGATGATAAAAATGGCAATGTTTGTATTAAAGAATTAAAACCCACTGGTCAGCTCTATGAAAGAGAGTCTGAACGAGGAGAGTCTAGCTCTGCAAAACGCTCTACATTGTTCATGCACATTACAGATTAAATAGAAAGAATGGTTTTATGGAAGTTAGAAAAACATTCTAAGAAATAGAAACTAATTCCTATCCTGAGGTTACGTGAACCAACTCTACCTATTCTAGGATATTCTCCATTATCTTCAACACAAATGGATGTCTCATCAAACCTCATGGATTCTTCACTGTATAAGGCAATTTATCTAAGTAAGTTTGTATTCACTAACTTAGCAGGGCTGACGAGGATTTAAGTAATCTACTTTATATAAAAAGTTTTTTAATAATATATCTTCAAATTTTATATATGTATATAGATGTTGAGGAGGCTACAACATATTTATTATGAATTTAACAGTGTTATAGAGTAATATTACATGAAGATATTGAGAAAATAATATTTTTCTCAATTGAATTAAAGTTAAATATAATTGAACTAAAACCTATATTTATAAAGAAACAATTAACAACTAACAATAAATTGTGATCAACCTAAAAATACATGATTGATCAAAACTTCGTAGAATTAAACTATCCATTTGTAGGTATAAACTATCAATTTGAAGATATTTTATATGTGAATATAAGTTAGCTTTAAATTCCTTGTTACATATAGAAACATTCCCGATTGATATTAATTATTAGCAGGCAGATAGGATTAAATAGCTACTTTGTCGCTCTAGTTAATGTAGATGAGGTCGAAAACTTTACAGAACTATACTTGATAATTTAGAACTTAGAACTAATTGTGGTAATAAAATATCACTTGAGAATGATTAGAATATTCCAAGTTGGGAAAATATTGCTGAATATTCCAAGTTGAGAAAATATCGATGACTGATATAACTATGAATATTTTTGTAGGAACAGTTTTTGCAATGAATTAGTGGATAACAAGGCTTGATGTTGTTCCATTAATTTGTTAATTTTAAAATTGATTTTAATTTAAAATATTATTTAAATTTGATATTATAATTATATATATATTTTTAAATTCAACAATTTGATATTCATTAATAAAAGAGGATTACATAGTTATGGCATTTAGACTATACATTGTTGAGAAAGATAAATATAGGAGAATAAATTTCTCCTCCCTACAGTATATAAAGTTGGACCATTTTCTACAAGCCAAGACAACGTCATAAAGAGCATAAATTTTCAGACCATATCCTTTGCAATAAAGAGAAAGAAGCGAATTTAACTCACCGTAACACTAAGTTTTTCACTAGTCATTTGGTAGATAGAAGTGTTATCAACAAGCATATCCTTTACGCTCGAGAGACAAAGACATCCCCAATACAACATAACATTAATATTGCCATGAACCATTCGGAAAATGGAAGTATTACCAGCGAACATTCAGCCAAAGTAGCATGTATGGAAAGACTAGAAAGACAGTTGTAACACATAGAAAATATAACGCACTACGCGATAGACCAAATTCACACCAACAACGAGCAGCGTAACCATCCCATAGACAACATGTGCACACATCATACTCCAGACACTGATGAGCATGGGGAAATCAAAGCCATTCTAGGATGTTGAGCACATAGAAAACCTACGAATAAAACACAGTGGTGTTGTAACATAAAAACTTGATACGAATTTGAACTATAAGGATCATCGCATAACACCAAAGAGTATATGAGAGGTAAATCCTACTCACACCAAAAATAGTAATATCTAGGAAGGGCACAAAAAACACCTCATACCCAACAAATTCCATGTTGTGAGAAACAAGAAAGACATCTACAACATTGTAACGACATTTTGAAAATGGTGACAAAAGACTTGAGACCAATTTCTAATATTGATTAGATGAAATGATAGTGAGGTATAGAGCGCTATCAACCAACAGATCAATAGGATCTCCAGGGGGATCTGTAATATCACTAGAAGTTGAATATGACACCAGAAAGATTATGCCTCGAGCTAGTCTAGAATCCACATTATTTAGACAAAGTCTTTGATTTTGTAACAGCATCAAAGAATGTTCCAACTGAGTCATAGGAAAAAGTTTGAATTATTTTGAAGCCAAATTTACCATTTCCACTCCTCCTACTCACCATTGTATGATGAGGAGGCATGAGAAATATGGCAAGTGAGTAGTGAAGAAAACTATGAGAACCTTGACTTGGGAAATAAGAAAACAGACAGAACATCAACCCTCGAACCCATGATGGGAAGAATGAAAAATCATCCCCCAATTGCCACACCAGAGGACCAAATTCAAGTAAATTACCCAATTAATTACAACACAATCACAAAACTCCAAATTCCCTAGAGCCATGAAAAACTGTGAAGGTTACCAATACCCAAATTAACAACTAGGGTGATTTTGGTGTCCACAACACACAATTTCCTCAACAAGGTGGGAACCAGAATAAATAAAATGAATTGCACTATAAATAACTATAAGAAGCCCCAGTAAAGAAACTCAAAGTATTCCAGGAACATAAACCAGATACAACCAAACAAATCCATTTTGATATACCACACTTTGACAGTCAACGTGATAATCTTCCCAAATTCAAACACACACTATAACAGAACAAGGTTATCAACAAAAAAATAAAATGTTGTAGAAGGAGACGAAATACCTCAACACTCGCTATTAGACTATCCAAAAAGAATGGAATTGAAGGTATGGATGCAAGCTCAACAATAAACCCAATCTATGCAACATGCAAAAGAGAAACCAAGGGCAACAACCTCAAATGACACTAGGTGGAGGAGGTCAAGGATGAATCCTCAACTCTACTCCCATGTTTCACTTACCTCTACCATCCCATAGCATTTACTCTATATTTATAATGTAACACCCTCCTCCCACATCTACCCAAGTAATCGACCAACTGGGGTAAACATGTGATGAGAAGTTACTGTGATATGATTTGACCTCCTAAGTCACCTTAAGGAAGTGGAACCAACAAGAACACACCATATAGTCCTTCCACATAAGCAGCAAGACTCCCAGGAACCCTCCCAACCTCTCAGGTAACCATTGCCTAGGTCCGATCGAGATTTTAGACCATTAAACTCCCGAACGCTCTCTTGATATGGGATGCATGCATCTAGAAGGCTTTGGATGCTCCCATAGCATGGGTATGCATGCCTCCAAGGACTTTTCTACCTAGTGTTGTGCCTATGTCTCCAGGATTTGAGCCATTTTTTTAGGTCCACAGCCCAGATCACTTCCCAGAACTAAATGAAACCTTAAAAACAAAAGGATAACAATGGATTAATGATATAAATGAAATTACTTTAACAAAGGCTTAATTGGACCCCTACTGGCCATGACGGACATTTCATCAAACATATCAAAAATATGTAACCTATAAGTTTAAACAATAGATCTGAGCATAGTGGTCTCATACTCATCTAAGAATCGCCAAGAAACATTGATGCCTTAACACATTAGCTGAAATTTCATCAATTATGCCATAGATACATTGTTCATTCATTTACAATTAAAACGATGATAAGAGCCATACATAACTATTGTCATAATACATGTTCATAACCAACATAATAGCAACATAAATACCAAGGAAGAAACAACTGTATAATCCACATATAGGCTAGTATAATACTCATGAAATAACAAGGAGAAATAACCTCATATTAATGATGCAAAGGCCAACTAGTTGTGGGTCTTCCACGAACCACCTGACCGTAGACATGGCTAAGCCAAATCTCTCTTTAGCCTGTCACCCTCATGCCATATTCCAAGCATGAATGTGGTAACTCATAAAACACATCAACCAAAACCATCCAGGACTTCCAGAGGCCAAATCACCTCAACCCATCAAACAATGATTCCATATCAAGGCTGGACATCCAAAACCATCATCATATTGTTCTATACCCAAAGCTTCAAGGGCTCCAAAGAATTTTTTCCAGCCAAGGCTTCTAGGACTAGTAACTCAATCTACAATTGTTGTTGGGCTTCGAGAGAATTTTTCCAACCAGGGCTTCCAGGACTAGTAATTCAACCCACCAAGGGATTCTAGAGAATTTTTCCAGCCAAGTCTTCGAGGACTAGTAACTCAACCCAAGTTGTTAATTCAGAGTTTTTGTCCAACCAAGGCTTCTAGGAACTAGTAACTCAACCCAAGCTAAAGGAAACATGAGAACCAACCAGAAAAGAAATAAATGAACCCACACCACCATGGATATCCAGGAAATGTCAAGGCTAGGAAAATACACTATCAATATAGGAAATCCTCCATGTCAGTCACAGATCATGGCTAATAAACCACATGCATATGCCATTCATGCCAAGACTAGTGAGGAAAACATACATGCAACTTGGTACCTACAAGAAAAACCCATTGTAGCTATTGATCCTGATGTTATCTTGCACTTTCTTGCTCTTCCTTTTATTTCTTTCTCCAAAACTCTAGGTATGCCACACTCCTCCAAGAGTGATCCAAGAAAACTCTAAGTGTGCAATAGTATCAAAGAGAGAGAGCTCTAAAACTGAGCTGACAAAAGTCTGTGAATTGATCCTCAGAAGACTTTTTATTAATGAGGCCTCCATTTTCTTGATTTTCCATTATTTTCCTTTATTTTCCTCCTTGTTAGCTCTTCTATACAGCGTTGACTTTCTAATGCCAGAAAGAAGTCTAGTCTATTTGTTTGTGTCCAAAAGGGGGCTTACAATGGTCACTTTTCCCTTTTTCCTCACACCTCTCACCTTTAATCTTCCTCATTTCCTAAATGAACCTTTTAAATCCGACAAAATTCCCTTTGGCATCAGCCCTAAGCGCAAAGCTAAACTAGCCATAAAACCTTAGCCATATGTCCTGTGCGCTCGTAACCCATTGCACCGCATCCCTACCATTGATCAGCCCCCACCAATCCAACGGATCGCATCACACCCGATAAAGGTGACCCGCTTCAGTAGATATAAGCTTCTTTTGCTGTTAACTACTCACTATCCATTTTCCTCTGTTCTAAGCTTGTACCTGATATGTTGTGTTCTTGATCTCTTGATGTTTAGCACTAGATAACTGTCATCTTATCTCTGTGTTAGAATATTGAATGCATCACTAAATAGGTTGATCAAGTTTCTTTCTATCTAATGCGGGAGAGCTGTCATCTTGTCTTTGCATTAATAGACTACATTTGCAGGTTTCTGTACTAGTTGCAGACGGCCATCACATGGTCTTGTGTTTCTGTTAGTGTGGTTAGTATTCTCCATATTCACCTAATATCTAAATTGTGAGCATTGGTGGTCTAAAGCCTTGTAGTCTGAGGGTGTTCATGCATGTCTGGAGTGAAACAGAGTAGAAGTGGTTATTTGGCTTGAACCAAACCATCATTCCTTCCATTAAACCTTGCAACAATAGTTGAATTTATATGTTACCAAGCATCTCCAAGCTACAACCTAGGAGAGTTTCCTAGAATCCTAACATAATTGGAGCCATTTGCCGGGGAGAGGAGATTGAAGCTCAGCTTCCCTGGGAGAACGACACAGATCCAACTTTGATGATAGACAAAGTCTGGACACATTTTTGGTTGTAATCATCTATTTGGTCACTCTACTGGAGGTCGAGCTTCTTGGCAACTCCACATCACAGTTCTAGCTCATTTTCCAGGCACACCTGGAGAAATCCTCAGAAATCACTAGATGACCTAGTGCCTGAGCCTGAAAAGTTTATCAAGCAAAGAAAGACATCACAAAAGGGAGCATCAGGATCAAGTAAACCTAAACAATCTTATGCATCTTTGTAAGAAAGGCTTGTAATAGAGTACATACATAGTGAGAATATAGCCTCTAGTACTAGCAGTGAAGAGAAATTTTTAGAGATTCATAAAGCTCCCTATTCTTTAGGTCCTCCTTTGGATTTCAACCCAAAGGGAACCGCCCCTCCTTTCCATTATAGTCCTTTAACCTTTTCAATCATTTCTCAACTCCCTACCTTTCAGACTCCCAGCACTCTTCAATCCACCACAGTCATAGCAAGCCCACAAGCACCCACCAAAATGGAAAGAATCATAGTTGCTAGGTATGGATCCCTGGTCCTGCCTATTCCTCTGAATGCCATGCCTACAAGAGAATATCAAAAATACATGCCTCAGTTCACTGGTACAGAGGGAGTAATAGCTGAAGAGAACCTAGAGTCTTTTTATAGCTATGTTGATAACCTAGATGTTAGTGAAGATGATGTGTGGATGAGAGTATTTGTCCAAAGCCTTGATGGAGAGGCTACAAAGTGGTTTAGAGAGTTGGCCGCTAGGTCTATCGCAGACATTGAAGCATTAGATGATGTGTTTTTAAAGCATTGGGGGGATAAGAAAGACCTGCTCTATTATCATACTGAGTTTCGTAACCTAAAAAGGGAAAATGGGGAGTCATTGTCTGATTACAATAAAAGATTCAGTTTTATGTATAGCAAGATACTAGCTGAAGTGAAGCCTACCCCCACCTGTGCCAAACTCACCTATGCCAATGCCTTTGACTCCGATTTTTGCCTGTTATTAAGAGAGAGGAGATGTGCTTCTCTAGCTGAGATGCAATATGCAGCCTTGGAGGTGGAATCCAATATCATGGCTATAGAGAAACTCAAAGGATGTGTTGATAGAAGGAGACGGAGATGTGAGTCTTCCTGTTATGAAACCAGCTCAAGAAAAGATAGAAAAGAAAGATCAATGCCTTAGAATTCAGCCTCTTCGAGGGGGCAACCTCCTTTACATTACATAAATGAACAATTCTTGGATGATACAAATGACAAAACCTCCTTTCTATATATAGGAGTCTAAGGAGTCACAATATAATCCAGCCGACCTAACAATAATAATATAAAGCCACAAAAATAACAATAGAGGGATTCTATGGGGCACAGAAATAACAATATGGGGGTAATAGGGGCACAACAATATAAATAAGGGGTATAACTACAATAGTAATGGGGTAATCACTAGTATTATAGGGACCCAACATGCCCCTCTCCTTCAAAAAAGTGTTGTCCTCAACGCTTGAGCAGTTCTGGATACTTCTGCATAAAATTCTCATCCTCCCATGTGGAATCTTCAGCGGATAAGTTCTTCCACTTGATAAGATACTCTGAAATTGATCGATTTCGTAGCTGTCGAGTTCTTGTTTCTGTGACTGCTTCCGGTTCCAATATAATTTTTCCTTCCTCGTCAAGTTTTGGCAATATTGTTTGAATTGGGAGCTTTTCGCCTATAACCTTCTTTAAACATGAAACATGGAAAACTGGGTGCAATCGAGAAGCTGCAGGAAGCTCCAATTTGTATGCCATAGTACCAATCTTTTCCAACACCTTGTACGGACCATAATACTTTGGTGATAATTTATTATCCTTCTTAGCTTGCTTTAGGGACATTTGCTTATATGGTTGTAGCCGTAGGAATACCCAATCACCTACATCAAAACTTCTTTCACTGTGATGTTGATCTGCCTGTTGTTTCATTCTATTTTGTGCCAACACGAGGTTATCCTTTAAGAGTTGGAGGACTTGTTGTTGATGTTCGATGTGATGTTCCACTGCCTGAACCTTAGAATTTTCTCTTAAATATGATGTGATGGATGGTGGTTGATACCCATAAAGTGCCATAAATGGGGTCATTTTTGTTGCTGTATGGAAGGAAGTGTTATACCACCATTCAGCCAGAGGCAACCATTTGACCCATTGTGTCTGTTTATCAGATACAAAGCAACGAAGATATCCTTCCAAACATTTGTTTACTATCTCAGTTTGCCCATCAGATTGAGGATGATAAGATGAGCTATGAGCTAACTGAGTACCAAGACAAGAAAATAATTCTGTCCAAAAATTTCCAGTGAAAATGGGATCTCTGTCACTTACAATAATCTTTGGGTTTCCATGTAGCTTTTGAACTGTTTCCATAAATGCAGTAGAAACTGTACTGGCTTTAAATGGATGTGATAATGCACAAAAGTGTGCATACTTGGTAAGTCTGTCAACTACCACCATGATGACACTCTTTCCCTCAGACTTGGGTAAACCTGTGATAAAATCCATTGAAACCTCCTCCCAACGTTGGCTTGGAATGGATAAAGGTTGTAATAGACCCGGTGTCTTAATTGTTTCAACTTTATTTTGTTGGCAAACCAAACATTCCGCCACAAACTTTTGAATATCTGATTTAAGGCCATCCCAAAAAAATTCCTTCTTAACCCTGTGGTAAGTTTTTAAAAATCCTGAGTGCCCTCCTAAGGGAGAAGTGTGCAATTCCATAAGAATCTTTTGTTTTAGCTGGGAATTCTTACAGAGGTATAAGCGATCTTTGTACCATAACGAATCATTTTGCCAGCTAAATGTATCAGAAGTACTGGAATCTTGTTGTAGCTTTCGAATAAGTGCCCACACTTCTTCGTCATTCTTCCATTCCTCCTTTGCTTCGTTTATCCAATCTGGTTGGATAATAGAAATGGCACACAACAATGCTTCCACATCCTCATCCTTTCTTGAGAGTGCATCTGCCACCACATTTTGCTTCCCTTTTTTGTAGATGATTTCAAAGTCATAACCCAACATCTTTGTGACCCACTTTTGTTGCTCTTCAGAGGATAATCTTTGTTCTAAAAAGTATTTAAGGCTATCATGATCCGTTTTTACCTTGAAGTGTCTTCCCATTAGGTAGGGTCGCCATTTCTTAAGTGCATGGAGTATTGCCAACATTTCCTTCTCATAAATAGCTTTGCTTAAAAACTTTCCCTTGATTGGACGACTTTCAAAAGCAATGGGTCTTTCATCTTGCATTAGAACAGCACCAATTCCATTTCCTGAAGCATCACATTCCACAATAAAGGTTTTTGTGAAGTCCGGTGTAGCTAAGACCGGTGCTTGGCACATTGCCTCTTTAAGATGTTAAAGGCCTTTGTTGCTTCTGGAGTCCATGAAAATGAATCTTTCTTCAATAATGTTGTTAGAGGTGCTGCTATTCTCCCATAATTCTTAACAAACTTGCGATAATACCCTGTCAACCCAAGAAATCCTCGCAGATGCTTTATGGATGTGGGGATTTTCCATTTCTTAATGGCTTTAATTTTGCTAGGGTCTACCTTAACTCCTTCATGAGATACAATATGACCCAAATATTCCACCTCCTGGACTCCAAAGAAACATTTGGATCTTTTTGCATATAATTGTTTCTCCTCCAATAGTTGTAGCACCTTGTCAACATGTTCAACATGATCCTTCCAAGACTTGTTGTAGATTAGTATATCATCAAAAAATACTAACACAAATTTTCTAAGGAATGGTTTGAAAATTGAATTCATCAAACCTTGAAATGTTGAAGGTGCATTGGTAAGGCCAAAAGGCATGACCAAAAATTCATAATGACCCTCATGAGTTCTAAATGCCATTTTTGGAATGTCTTCAATCTTCATTCTGATTTGATGATATCCCGAACGAAGATCCAACTTGGTGAAGTAAATTGATCCATGCAATTCATCCAGTAATTCATCAATGACAGGAATGGGGAACTTATCTTTAATAGTGAGCTTGTTGAGCTCCCTATAATCTGGACACATGCGCCATGATCCATCCTTCTTGTGCACCAATACTACTGGAGCTGAGAAAGAACTTTGACTCGGTTGAATTATACCAGCCTCTAGCATTTCTGCAACCATACGTTCAATTTCACTTTTTTGGACATATGGATATCTGTACGGCCTGATGTTTGGAGGAACACTTCCTGGAATCAGATGAATAGCATGATCATGATCACGCATAGGTGGGAGACCTTTGGGAGTCTCAAATACCTTGGAATGATTGTCCAGGACTTTTTGGAGATCTGGAGAAATAGATGATTCCAATGTGGAAACATCTAGCGAACATAATTGTGCAATTACACCTCTTTGCTCCTTTTTTAGAAGCTTTGTCATGCCATTAGAGCTGATTATCTTTCCTGGTTTCCCTGCAATACCCCTTAATTCAACTTCCTTTCCTTCCATAGAAAATTTCATGAAAAGTTCTTGAAAATTAAAAGCTATTGTACCCAAGGATTGTAGCCATTGGACTCCTAGTACAACATCAGCACCTCCCATTGGAATGGAAAGCATTGGGCTAGTCAATACATATTCTCCCATGGATAGCTTGATATTATGGCACTTTCCAGAACAATTTATTGTTCCTCCATTTGCAATCATCACTTGACACTCTGGTGCTGGATATAGGAAGCAATTCAATTCTTTTGCTACCCTACAATGAATAAAATTGTGGGTGCTTCCTGAATCAATCAACACTATTACCTTTTTCTTCTTGATTTGTCCTTCTATCTTGATGGTTTGAGGAGTGGTAATTCCCGCCAATGCATTACAAGATATGGTCGGATTTATTTGTTCTTCATCTAGGCTTTGTTCCTGGAATATATCCTCTTCTTTTGACCTTTCTTGCTCCTTTTCTTCTTCCTCTTCACAATCTATGTAGAATAATTTCTTCTCAGCACACTTATGACCTTTTGTGTATTTGCTATCACAATTGTAACAAAGCCCTTTTGCTCTTTTTTCTTCCAATTGTTGTGGTGTCAACCTTGTAGGTTGTGGAAGACTATGGGCAACAACACTTCCGTCTTTATAGTTGTGAATGGTATGCTTCCTAGTTGCCATAATTTTGCTTTCCATTTTTCTTGCTAACCTGAATGCCTTCTCTAATGAATCAGGTTCCCAAAGGCGCACATCATGTTGGATATTATCCTTTAAAGACCCTATGAACACATCAATCCTATGCTCCTCTGGAATATCTTTTACCCTTATGTTCAATTTTTGGAACTCCTCAATGTGCTCCATTATTGAACCCTTTTGTTTGAGACTTATCAATTGGCTAAAAAAAGTGTTGCTTTTTGTATCCTCATAATGTGCTATCAATTCTTCCGTAAAAATTGCCCAAGTGATAAATTGTTTACGAGAGCAAAGCCATTGATACCATACAAACTGATTTGGTTCCAAATATAAAGTTGCCATACGTACCTTTTGTGTGTTTTGCACATTATTGAGATCGAAGAACTGCTCCATCTGTAATATCCATGTGGCGGGATCCTTGCCATCAAACTTCCTCATATCGATTTTTGGAATATGGTGGGTCTTCGATCCAACATTAGAGTCTATGGAATCATGATTAACATTTCTTTTGTTCACATCATGAGTTTCCTTTACAACCTTTTCACCATTAGTAAGTATTTCTTGTAGAAAATTTGTCAAATCTGTCTTCAGATCATCCATCTTAGCTTCCATGCCCTTTATCTTAGATTCCACGCCATTTATCTTAGCATCTGTTAGCTTTTGTGAGTGTGACATTTGTTGCACTTGTTCTTGTAATTTTGATATATCATGTAGCATTTCTTCCTCTTCTTCATGAGTCATGCTAGAGATTTCAGGTTCCTTACTAGGTGTTTGCATTTTCTTTCCTCGGGGGATCAGTACCGATAATAATGCTTTACTACGCCCTTTGAATTCCTTCAAACCAATCTTATGCAAAAATAAAAAATAAAAAACTACACACCTTTTTTTTACTTTGTAGAAGCCTGATATTGAATCTGATGTATCTCTGTAATTTCAAATCATCCAGTTCTGAAACTATGATCTGTAGTAGCCTTCTATGTCCTCTTTCCAATGCCACTAGTCTGATCCAAATTGGATTCTCCAAGAAAGAGTTATGCACAATCTCCCGCAGTGACCTGATTATAGACTAGTTCAGTAGAGCGAACTTGTATGAAGTGCCACGTGTCACTGTTCCAAGTTTTGACTCTGAAAAATATATACAAGAAAACTACAGTCCGTCCTCTTTCTGTACCTTCTTACGAAATTTCAATCCGATGCTCAGAAAAAACGTTATGACGATTTTCCCCAGGTCACCTGTTTTGAATGTAATTCAGGAGTCTGCAAAAATACCAACTTCCTCAGATCATATCTCTGAAAATAGCACGCGAAATGCTCTGAAATTAGGACCCAAGGTTCAACGTGAAGTCCTCTCAAATGGGTTTTTTTTGTGACTTCTGAAACTTCACAGAAAAAACGTTATAGCGAAAATGCCACGATGACCTGTTTGGAGCAGCGAAACCCTAGAATCCAAAGCTCTGATACCAAATGTTATGAAACCAGCTCAAGAAAAGATAGAAAAGAAAGATCAACACCTTAGAATTCAGCCTCTTCGAGGGGGAAACCTCCTTTACATTACATAAATGAACAATTCTTGGATGATACAAATGACAAAACCTCCTTTCTATATATAGGAGTCTAAGGAGTCACAATATAATCCAGCCGACCTAACAATAATAATATAAAGCCACAAAAATAACAATAGAGGGATTCTAAGGGGCACATAAATAACAATATGGGGGTAATAGGGGCACAACAATATAAATAAGGGGTATAACTACAATAGTAATGGGCTAATCACTAGTATTATAGGGACCCAACACTTCCTCTTCTTCTTAATCTTCAGATCCTAAAATGGACAGAATGTCTAAAATGATAAAGTCATTGGCTGTTGAAATATCCAAGCTGAAGGTTGAGCAGAATTTTGGGAAAGCAAGGCTTCCTAATACATTTGCTCCTAGAAATCCAAATCCATATATAAAAGAAAATGAACAATTGTAGATCAATCAGAGGGGCAAAGTGGCCAGTGAAGAACAAAGGGTTAAGACTCCTTTCCAGAACGTAGACATGGAGGAGGAGCAATTTGATGAAGAGGATGAGATTCACTGCATGGAAGACAAGGGCAGAGCTACCTTTTTGAGATTAGTTGCCTACGATGAGTCATTACTCAGGGACCAGACTAGTCAAGAGTGGGACAGGGAAGCTATTCTGCAGACTGAAGAGTAGCAGAGATATAACTTGAGATCAAGAGTGAGTAATGTCAAAGAGAGTCCTGCCCAAAGAGCTGCAGTCCCCTTAGAGTAGTTGATCAGCAAGCAAAAGTGACCAGCAATTGATCCCGTCATCCTAAAAGCACCGGCTCAAGAGGTAAGAGACCCTGACAAGTCCCCTTCCCCTTTCAGTTTTGAATCCGAAGTCTAGAGATTAAAAATATTTGTGCCTTTGACCGAACTTGTAAAGAGTGAGGTCTTTAAGAAGTTAAACCCTTGAGCTGAAAGCCACACAAGCCTCCAATGACTATGTGAATTTTCAAGATGTCAAACATGGAATTGTGCTTAGCCCAATGACTGAGCTTGCTGGTGACAATTCCCCATCATTCTATGTCTCCCTGGCCATTCATGACCAAATAATTCACAACTGTCTGTTGGATACAGGAGCCAGTCATAATCTAATGCCCAAAGCTGTTATGGACAAGCTAGGCCTTGATATTACCAGACCTTATCATGACTTGTTCTCCTTCGATTCGAGGAAGGTGAAATGTCTGGGGCTAATTAGAGACTTAGCCATCACCCTAACTCAGCTTCCCATGAAAAGCATGATGATGGATATTCTGGTAGCTGATGTCCCCCATAAGTTTGGTGTGCTACTTTCTAGAGGGTGGATTAAGAGGTAGGGTGGGACATTGCAAAATGACTTATCTTATGCCACAATCCTAGTTTTTGGAGGATAAAGCAGAAGACTATACAGGGAAGCCCAACTGGCCTATATCATCAGTGATGAGAAGAATCCCACTAATCATCCCATTTACGCTGTGGACACTAATTTTTAAGCATGTATTCTCCAAATTGAAGAATCCTAGAGGGCCTCAATGCAGCTCAAGAAACCGGTATGCCAAGCCATGGAAGGGACACAAGCTTGGGATATGTTCTTCGACGGAGCCTTTCAAAGGAAATTGCAGGAGCAGGAGTGGTGCTGGTGCCTACAAAACAAGAAATCACACATCTATCTTTTAAGTTGACTTTTCAGGTCACCAACAATATAGCAGAGTATGAGGCTCTGATATTGGGCCTAAATGCTGCCAAAGACATGGGAATCAGAGACATAAAGGTGTTTGGAGATGTTGATCTCATCATTCAACTTTGATTGATGGTTTCCTTTGTTTATGTGGTCACTTCATTCGGGATTGTATTCTTTGGATATCGAGTTGATATTAGTATATTTGTTAAGAATGAAAGGTAAATGAATAAAAATTCAGATTCTTAAAGTGAAGTGTGGATCTCCCGGGCCATTTTCAGAATCTAGTATCTATTAATAAGGAATAGTTTTATATTGTAAATCTAATAAACATTTTAGGACCAAATCATATTAACTTTGATTAGAAGATTTTTGTAAGGATTTCATCTAAGGAATATTATAGAAAATTGCCAATTCTCATTCATAGTATTTATACATATATACCAATACATAAAAAATTTAATAAGAATTTCATTTAAGAAGATTATTAGGATTTTTAATCAAGACTAAAATCTACTTATAAATCATAAATATAATCACTAAAATTATAATAATTTCTAGGAACAAGCACTAATATAAAAATTAGTAGTAATTAACATAAAAACTATCATTAAAATCAAGTTAATTAATTTACTCTAAAATAGGAACAAAAACAAAATAAAATTAATTACAAAATAAAATAAAAACAAATATAAAATAATGAATTAATTATAAATAAACAGAATCCTATTAAGAGGATTAATAGGATTTTTAATCAAGACTAAAATCTACTTATAAATCATAAATAAAATCACTAAAATTATAAAAATTTCTAGGTATAAGCACTAATATAAAAATTAGTACTAATTAACATAAAAACCATCATTAAAATGAAGCTAATTAATTTACTCTAGAGTAAGAACAAAAACAAAATAAAATTAATTATAAAATAAAATAAAAACAAATATAAAATAATTAATTAATTATAAATAAAAATAAAAATAAATAAGAATCTTATAGTTAAATATTTAAAATATTAAAAAAATAATTAAATTATTTTTCATTACTAATATTAACATTAATACTGATTATCTCTCAATAATAGGAAATAATCAAAAATCTTATTATAGAATCATTCTATTTTCATAATTAAATTAAATCCAAAATTAAAAAACAAATTATGATAAGGTCAGCTTCCAGTCCCTTTGCATCTCTTAACCCTATTTAATCAGTCCAATGAGATCTGTCTTACACAATTACTGATCTATCCTGATGATGAGTGAGAGTGGATGGCTCGAAATGTCGATTCAAACAATCATGGATACCAGAACTCCGAAAGAAAACTACACACAAAGCACTAATCGCAGAAGCCTCAAAACAATAAAAATAAGTGTTGTCATTGGAATTTTGGAATGAAAAATAACTTATCTTTCAGTACAACTTGGTGTGCTCTGTTTCTTAAAAGAAAATTCTAGCCCAGCCCATCCAGAGGATTTCATTGCTCGATGACAAGCAATTTGATCCTAAGATTAGTCATTGAGTTGGGATTGCTAAGATTAGCTTTAGCAATATCGGTCGACCAACTAATATTATCTTTAGCAATATAGGTTGCTACATACCAATACTGATATTCTAAGTATTTGTTAGCAAACGTTGAATTTTTGGGAATAGGAATACATGTAACTTCTGAGAAAAGTGCAAAAAAAAGCTTACAACAAGCTAAAACATCAATATCGGATATTTTATTTTATTCTTATCAATCAGGAAGGTCAAACTGAATTTCCAACCAGAAAAGAGAATAGTGCGACAGTCATTTTATGCCTTGGACAATCACACTATCTTACTGTACATATACCTCAATCTGCTGCAAATTTATAGACACTGTTTTTGTTGTTCTCAGAAATAAATTCATTTTTGGTGGGGGTTGGTCAAAACTCTTAGAATCTCTGGCGTTGGGATTCTTTGGTAAAACCCATTTTGGAGCTAGTAATGGTAAACTCCCGCAGGTTTAAAGCTATAGCACAACTCAACCAATAAATTAATAAAAATGGCAATGTTTGTATTAAAGAATTAAAACCCATTGGTCAGCTCTATGAAAGAGAGTCTGAACCAGGAGAGTCTGGCTCTGCAGATTGCTCTACATTGTTCATGCACATTACACATTAAATAGAAAACATGGTTTTAGGGAAGTTAGAACAACATCCTAGGAAATAGAAACCAATTCCTATCTTGAGGTTATGTGAACCAACTCTACCTATTCTAGGATATTCTCCATTATCTTCAACACTCCCCCTAAATGGAGAATGGGTTCACAAATATGCCTAACATCTCCCTAAACATTTGATTATTGTTGCATCTATCTATTCTTCCTCAACATCCTCGAGAACTCTCTACAACCAAACTTCCTCACACGTTGTTGCACACATGCATTGATACTCTGCTTCCATTGAGGAGAAGGAGACTGTGTTCTGCTTCTTGTTGCTCCATGTGATCACCTCGGATCTAATGTTGAATGCATAACCTGTTATAGATCTGCAATCATCTACATTTCCAGCCCAATCTGAATCTACAAATCCTACCAATCTAACATCAGAGGAGTCAGTGTAAATAATACTGTAATCTACAGTACCTTGTAGATACCTCAAAACACTTTTCACTGCATTCCAATGGCTTTCAAGTGGCTTAGACATAAATTGACTTAGCACACTAACTGCATAAGACAAATAAGGTCTGGTGGTGTTTAGGTAGATTAGACTCCCAACCAGCTATTTGTAAAGTGTTGCATCCACCACTTTTGAGCCATCCTCACACTGCAATTTGATGTTATGCTGCAATGGTATTGCTGCAGGCTTACACTAGTCCATCCTAAACTTTTCTAATTGGCCTTTGACATACTTTTCTTGGGACATAAATTTTTGACCTAAATCTCTCCAGATCTCAAGACCTCAACAGTATCTGAGTTCACGAGGTGTTTCATTTCAAACACCTGTGACATCTGTCGATTGATTTCATCTATTAGATATGTAGCATCACCTATAATGATCAAATCATCTACATACAACGAAATCAACACTACGCGCCCTTGTTCATCTTTCATGGTGTAAAGATTAGGGTCATTTTTACTTCTATTATAGCCAGCTTGTAGAAAAAATGAATCAATCTTTTCATACCAAGACCTGAGAGCTTGTTTTAGTCCATAAAGTGCTTTCTTCAATCTACAGAATAAATGTTCTTTTCCTTTCTGGACAAAACCTTCTAGTTGCTCTAGATAAACCTCTTCTTTTATTTCTCTATTCAAAAATGCAGACTTTACATCTAGTTGGTGCATCATCCAATGTTTCTTAGTAGCTAAAGCGATTAACATTCCGATAGTGTTCAATTTAGCTACAGGAGCGAAGGTTTCTTCATAGCCTATCCCTTCTTTTTGTGGGTACTCCTTTTCTACCAACCTAGCTTTTAGTTTTTCTATGGTTCCATCTGCATTAATCTTCGGTTTATATAACCATTTACAACCTATGGTTTTCTTTCCTCTAGGAAGTTCAACCAATTCCCAAGTGTTATTTCTGCTTATTGAATCATATTCTTGTTCCATGGCTATTTTCCATTCACTACCTTCATTTTCTTCTTTATAACTAGAAGGTTCAAGCACATTCATCATACTAGTTATAAAAGCATTTTCCCTATATCTTGCAGGTAATTGAGCTTTCCTACCTGATCTCCTGAGTGGTGGGGTAGCTCCAAACCTTATTTAATCATCATTTTCTTTTTCTTCCTCCTACTGTTGCTGCTATTGTTGTTTCTGCTGTTGTTGTTGCTGCTGTTGCTATTCATCCTCTGCCTTTGTCTGTTGTTGACCTTGATTGTTCTCTGGTTCTTCTTCGACCAAGTACAGAATGTCCCATTCCTCATTGTGCTCAACAGATTCTTCGTGATCCTGCTCATGGAATTTGACACCTCTACTAACAAAAATATTGTGAGTAGAGGGATTAAATAATCTATAAGATTTATACTGTGAAAAATACCCTATAAAGATACATCTGATGGCTTTTGAATCTAATTTTCTTCTATCTTCCTTTGGAATGTGGGAAAATGCTCTATCCATATATTTTTAAGTGTTTTACTGCAGGTTTAAATCCATGTAATGCTTCATAAGGAGTTTTATACTAAAGACTCTTTGTAGGACTCCTATTTTTCAAATAAACTGCAGTATTCATTACTTCAGCCCAAAAACCATTCGAAAGATTGTTACCTTTCAACATGCTTCTAGCACATTCCACCAGTGTTTTTTTCTTTCTTTCTATTACTCCATTCTGCTGTGGAGTATGGGGTAATGTGAATTGCTGCAAAATTCCATGATCTTTACAATACCTGATAAGCTCATTCTTCCTATATTCTCTCCCTTGATTAGAACAAAGAATTTTTATCTGTTTCCCTATTTGTCTTTCAATCATATTTTTAAACTGCTTAAAGTATTCGAATGTATGACTCTTCTTACTTAAGAAATACACCCAAGAAAACTTCGTACAATCATCAATAAATAGTAGAAAATATAGTGCACCTCCTAATGATTTTGTCTGCATGGGTCCACAAAGGTTTGTGTGCACTAATTCAAGCATATCCCTTAGTTTCTTTTCTAATTGAATAGGGAATTCTTCTCTATGCATTTTTCCTAATGTACAGGAATCACAATCATTATGTACTTGCTTTAGCATAGGAAGATCTCTTACCATTTCCTTCTTTTGTAGTAACAAAAAATCATTGTAGTTGATGTGGCCAAATATCTGATGCCATAGATCTTCTGTAGTCAGGCTCGCTACTGTCAATGCTCGAACTGGTGCAGGTCTTACATCCAACTTGTACATACCTCCTGTTCGGATTCCTGTAGCAATTGTATTCATTCCATCTAGAAAATCTTTAATATAATAGTCAGATTTAAAGAATTCAACTTTCATATCTTGATCTGTAATCATGGATATAGAAATCAAGTTCTTTGTTACACCAGGAACATACATAACATTATGAATTTGTTTGATATTACCATTAGGTAGAATGACATAAACTTTCCCACACCCTTTGATTTGATGACTTCTATCATCACCTAGGTAAATCTTTGCTTCTTCGTTGATTTATTTAAACTCTTTGAACCAATGCTTGTTCCTTGTCATGTGTGTTGACGCTCCTGAATCTACATACCAGATGTTTGCATCAACATTCTCATCACGATTTGCCATGAAAAACCTGAAATTCTGCACATGATTGTCATTCGCAAGATGACCTGCATGTCTTTTCTGCTTCTCCTGTTCTTCATGATATTTCTTCTTCCTACACTCCCTGGCAATATGACCCAGTTTTCCACAAGAAAAACATTTAGTTTCAGAGTAGTTTCTATTCAGATGCATACCTTGGGTCTGATTCAATCTTTTGTGTGAGTTTGCTCCGTTTTGCTATTGCGGACTTCCTTTCCCTTTGAAGAAGTTTTTCTTTGCCATCAATGCAAGATCGGCACTCTGGGGCTTCAAAGTCGATCTTCTTTCTTCTTCCTCCATCAGTATACCTGTCATCTCTTCAAATTTTGGGACTGTCAGCTCTTCAAATTTTGGGATCTTCTCTTTGTCATTTATCTTAGTGATGAACATTTGGTAATCATCAGTGACACCATTCACGGTAATTGTTACAAGATCTGTATCATCAACTATATGACCAATGTCTGCCAATTTTTTCTTCAGATCCTTCAGCCTTGCTACGAATGAAGCAATTATTTCATTCTCCTCCATCTTCAAGGATAGGATATTACTCTTGAGGAACAGAAGACAATTTGAATTCCTGATCTCATACTACTCCTTTAGAATTTCCCATATCTCATTAGCTGTCTTACATTCTCTAATGTGTGGTATGATGCAATCTTTCACTCACATCTTCAACAACATCCTTGCTTTACCTTCTCGCTTCTACCAATTTGGGATTGATGTTGATCCAGCGGTGGGCTTCGGCTCATCCCCATTCGCAATTGTTCAAGCACTATGCATGTCTAGTAGAGTTTGCATCTTGAATTTCCAATTTGCATAATTTGAACCATTGAGCTTGTTATGCTCATTCAAGCATGCTTCAAACATATTGTTATTCATCTTGGCGATTTAAACAAGTAAAAAAATTCAATTGGTAAAAGAAGATGTTAGATTTACCCCAGATTTGTGACAGAGACAGATCACTGATCTTCAATGTTGTTTGATCTCACAGCACACCCGCTGATCAAACCTTCTGTTGTCAGCTACAGCCTTGTTCTTGGCTTCCCCATGTAGCTTTTATGATTTACACGATCATCACAGAATTACATGACTTATATGCGATGTTGTCATAGCTGTACACGGAATACCTGGGACGGCCAAAAATAAAAATGTGCATGAAGTATCTATAATGCACTCGTCATAGTGATACTCCTCTTAACCTGCAACGATTTCAATTTTGTCGCAGTTATGCTCCTCAAAACAATGATGGTTCCTCTTCAGTAACACCCACTAGCCAACATACAAATTCCTCAGCCCTGATGCTTTGATACCATGATAAAAATGGAAATGTTTGTATTAAAGAATTAAAACCCACTGGTCAACGCTATGAAGGAGAGTTTGAACCAGGAGAGTCTAGCTCTGCAAAATGCTCTACATTTTTCATGCACATTACAGATTAAATAGAAAGCATGGTTTTAGGGAAGTTGGAACAACATCCTAAGAAATAGAAACTAATTCCTATCCTGAGGTTACGTGAACCAACTCTACCTATTCTAGGATATTCTCCATTATCTTCAACACAAATGGATGTCTCATCAAACCTCATGGATTCTTCATTGTATAAGGCAATTGATCTAAGTAAGTTTGTATTCACTAACTTAGCAGGGTTGACGAGGATTTAAGTAATCTACTTGTTACACAGTAATTTGTCACCATTGGTCACCGTCCCTGTTACCCCTTTCCCGCACTTTGAAGGACTCATTTCGGGACCTGTGAGCAGTGACATAACTTGAAAACACTTGCATTATGTTCCCCTAAGTATGGACTTCATATGCCTTGAAGACATCTCCTGCAGAATATCCCTAAAAAGTTCCCTTTTTCCATTAGCGCAGATCCACAGTGTATCACCCGTGCCAATGAGGGAAATTCTCCAAAGAGGGCACGTCCATTGGCACTCTGTCTCAGAGTCTTACCCGCGCCAACCAAGTTTGGAAAAGTTTGTTAACAAACGCACGCCTGAGAGTTTTTTCCTTTCGACTCATGTGGCTTTTCAAGGATAATGCTGATCTCATGGATGTCGAGATTCATCGTATCTCTATCCACAAAAGCTTTTTGAGGATAATGCTTATCCCATGAATGTCTGGATTCATTGTATCTCTTCCTCCTCCTCCATCTATAAAAGCTTGCTCTAGTGCATTTGACAAGCTAGTTTTGAGCATAGGGAGAATGATACTGTCAGAAGTCTGAGAGATTGTTGTTGAGTCTTATTTGCATTCATAATCAAAGAGAGAGAGAGGCTTGTTCCTGATCCCGACAAGCTTTGCAAGACATATGTAGCTGATCACCCAGCCAAAGGAGGATTTGACGTCAGAACTTCAGTTGTATACTCCTTTGTTCATTATCAATAATAGATGACTATCATTATGGTTCCATTCTTGCTGTTCATTATGATGATGATTGAATTATATCTTTTCTGACTGATATATAATTGCATCTATTGGATTGTATGCTTGTATTCGTGTCATTCTTTGCATGTGTAGGTGTCCATTCATGGAGATCGTGAGGATCGTGACCGGCCGGAGCAAAGGAACGGGAGTGTCAACTCTTCTACAACACCAGCGTTGGAATCCAAGTAGGTTCTCGTAATCCACCTTTAATTTGCAATTAGGAATCTACATGATAGCATTGTTTGATTGTTGCTAGACCCATTTCAGGCTAGTGGGATCGCCTCTGTCCGTAGAGGGGATTTACCTCTCCAACACTACTTTATATAAAAAGTTTTTTAATAATATATCTTTAAATTTTATATATGTATATAGATGTTGAGGAGGCTACAACATATTTATTATGAATTTAACAGTGTTATAGAGTAATATTACATGAAGATAGTGAGAAAATAATATTTTTCTCAATTGAATTAAAGTTAAATATAATTGAACTAAAACCTATATTTATAAAGAAACAATTAACAACTAACAATAAATTGTGGTCAACCTAAAAATACATGATTTATCAAAACTTTGTAGAATTAAACTATCCATTTGCAGGTATAAACTATCAATTTGCAGATATTTTATATGTGAAGATAAGTTAGCTTTAAATTCCTTGTTACATATAGAAACATTCCCGATTGATATTAATTATTAGCAGGCAGATAGGATTAAATAGCTTCTTTGTCGCTCTAGTGAATGTAGATGAGGCCGAAAACTTTACAGAACTATACTTGATAATTTAGAACTTAGAACTATTTGTGGTAATAAAAGATGACTTGAGAATGATTAGAATATTCCAAGTTGGGAAAATATTGCTGAATATTCCAAGTTGAGAAAATATCACTGACTGATATAACTAGGAATATTTTTATAGGAACAGTTTTTGCAATGAATTAGTGGATAACAAGGCTTGATGTTGTTCCATTAATTTGTTAATTTTAAAATTGATTTTAATTTAAAATATTATTTAAATTTGATATTATAATTATATTTATTTTTTAAAATTCAACAATTTGATATTCATTAATAAAAGAGGATTACATAGTTATGGCATTTAGACTATACATTGTTGAGAAAGATAAAGATAGGAAAATAAATTTCTCCTCACTACAGTATATAAAGTTGGACCATTTTCTACAAGCCAAGACAACGTCATAAAGAACATAAATTTTCAGACCATATCCTTTGCAATAAAGAGAAAGAAGCGAATTTAATTCACCGTAACACTCAATTTTCCACTAGTCATTTGGTAGATAGAAATGTTATCAACAAGCATATCCTTTATGCTCGAGAGACAAAGACATTCCCAATACAACATAACATTAATATTTCCATGAACCATTCAGAAAATGGAAGTATTACCAACGAACATTCAGCCAAAGTAGCATGTACGGAAAGACTACAAAGACATAGTTGTAACACATAGAAAATATAAGGCACTAAGCGACAGACCAAATTCACACCAACAACGAGTAGCGTAACCATCCCATAGACAACATGTGCACACATCAAACTCCAGACACTGATGAGCATGGTGAAATCAAAGCCATTCTAGGATGTTGAGCACATAGAAAACCTAGGAATAAAACACAGTGGTGTTGTAACATACAAACTTGATACAAATTTGAACTATAAGGATCATCGCATAACACCAAATAGTATGTGAGATGTAAATCCTACTCACACCAAAAATAGTAATATCTAGGAAGGGCACAAAAACCACCTCATACACAACAAATTCCATGTTGTGAGAAACAAGAAAGACATCTACAACATTCTAACAAGATTTTGAAAATGGTGACAAAAAACTTGAGACCAATTTCTAATATTGATTAGATGAAATGATAGTGAGGTGTAGAGCGCTATCAACCAATAGATCAATAGGATCTCCAGGGGGATCTGTAAGATCACTAGAAGCTGAATCTGACACCAGAAAGATTTCGCCTCGAGCTAGTCTAGAATCCACATTATCTAGACAAAGTCTTTGATTTTGTAACACCATCAAAGAATGTTCCAACTGAGGCATAGGAAAAGGTTTGAATTATTTTGAAGCCAACTTTACCATTTCCACCCCTCCTACTCACCATTGTATGACGAGGAGGCATGAGAAATATGGCAAGTGAGCAGTGAAGAAAACTATGAGAACCTTGACTTGGGAAACAAGAAAACAGACAGAACATTGACCCTCGAACCCATGATTGGAAGACTGAAAAACCATCCCCCAATTTCCACACCAGAGGAAAAAATTCAAGTAAATTACCCAATTCATTACAACACAATCACAAAACTCCAAATTCCCTAGAGCCATGAAAAACCGTGAAGGTTACCAATACCCAGATTAACAACTAGGGTGATTTTGGTGTCCACAACACACAACGTCCTCAACAAGGTGGGAAACAGAATAACTAAAATGAATTGCACTATAAATAACTATAAGAAGCCCCAATATAGAAACTCAAAGTATTCCAGGAACATAAACCAGATACAACCAAGCAAATCCCTTTTGATATACCACACTTTGGCAGTCAACATGATAATCTTCCCAAATTCAAACACACAGTATAATAGAACGAGGTTATCAACAAAAAAACTAAAATGTTGTAGAAGGAGACGAAATACCTCAACACTCACTATCAGACTATCCAAAAAGAATGGAATTGAAGGTATGGATGCAAGCTCAACAATAAACCCAATCTATGCAACATGTAAAGGAGAAACCAAGAGCAACAACCTCAAATGACACTAGGTGCAGGAGGTCAAGGATGAATCCTCAACTCTACTCCCATGTTGCACGTACCTCCGCCATCCCATAGAATTTACTTTGTATTTATAATGTAACACCCTCCTCCCACATCTACCCAAGTAACCGACCAACTAGGGTAAACATGTGATGAGAAGATACTATGATATGATTTGACCTCCTAAGACACCTTAAGGAAGTTGAACCGACAAAAACACACCATATAGTCCTTCCACATAAGCAGCAATACTCCTAGGAACACTCCCAACCTCTCAGGTAACTAGTGCCTAGGTCCGATCGAGATTTTCGACCATTAAACTCCTAGATGCTCTCTTGATATGGGATGCATGCATCTAGGAGGCTCAGGATGCTCCCATAGCATGGGTATGCATCCCTCCAAGGACTTTTCCACCTAGTGTGTTGCCTATGTCTCCAGGATTTGAGCCATTTTTTTAGGTCCACAGCCTAGATCACTTCCCAGAACTAAATGAAACCTTAAAAACAAAAGGATAACAATGGATTAATGATATAAATGAAATTACTTTAACAAAGGCTTAATTGGACCCCTACTAGCCATGACAGACATTTCATCAAACATATCAAAAATATGTGACCTATAAGTTTAAACAATAGATTTGAGCATAGTGGTCTTATACTCATCTAAGAATCGCTAAGAAACATTGATGCCTCAACACATTAGCTGCAATTTCATCAATTATGCCATAGATACATTGTTCATTCATTTACAATTAAAAAGATGATAAGAGCCATACATAACTATTGTCATAATACATGTTCATAACCAACATAATAGCAACATAAATACCAAGGAAGAAACAACCATATAATCCACATATAGACTAGTATAATACTCATGAAATAACAAGGAGAAATAACCTCATATTAATGATGCAAAGGCCAACTAGTTGTGGGTCTTCCATGAACCACCCGACCGTAGACATGGCTAAGCCAAATCTCTCTTCAGCCTGTCACCCTTGTGCCATATTCCAAGCATGAATGTGGTAACTCATAAAACACATCAACCAAAACCATCGAGGACTTCCAAAGGCAAAATCACCTCAACCCATCAAACAATGATTCCATATCAAGGTTGGACATCCAAAACCATCATCATATTGTTCTATACCCAAGGCTTCAAGGGCTCCAAAGAATTTTTCCCAGCCAAGGCTTCCAGGACTAGTAACTCAACCTACAATTGTTGTTGGGATTCGAGAGAATTTTTCCAACCAGGGCTTCCAGGACTAGTAATTCAACCCACCAAGGGATTCTAGAGAATTTTTCCAACCAAGGCTTCCAGGAATGGTAACTCAACCCAAGTTGTTAATTCAGAGTTTTTGTCCAACCAAGGCTTCTAGGAACTAGTAACTCAACCCAAGCTAAAGGAAACATGAGAACCAACCAGAAAAGAAATAAATGAACCCACACCACCATGGATATCTAGGAAATGTCAAGGCTAGGAAAATACACTATCAATCCAGCAAATCCTCTATGTCAGTCATAGATCATGGCTAATAAACCACATGAATATGCGATTCATGCCAAGACTAGTGAGGAAAACATACATGCAACTTGGTACCTACAAGAAAAACCCATTGTAGCTATTGATCCTGATGTTATCTTGCACTTTCTTGCTCTTCCTTTTCTTTCTTTCTCCAAAACTCCAGGTATGCCACACTCCTCCAAGAGTGATCGAAGAAAACTCTAAGTGTCCAACAGTATCAGAGGGACAGAGCTCTAAAAATGAACTGACAAAAGTCTGTGAATTGATCCTTAGAAGACTTTTTAATAATGAGGCCTCCATTTTCTTGATTTTCCATTATTTTCCTTTATTTTCCTCCTTGTTAGCTATGCTATATAGCGTTGACTTTCTAACGCCAGAAAGAAGTCTAGTCTGTTTGGTTGTGTCCAAAAGGGGGCTTACTATGGTCACTTTTCCCTTTTTCCTCACACCTCTCACCTTTAATCTTCCTCATTTCCTAAATGAACATTCTAAATCCGACAAAATTCCCTTTGGCCTCAGCCCTAAGCGCAAAGCTAAACTAACCATAAAACCTTATCCATATGCCTTATGCACTCATAACCCATCGCACCACGTCCCTGCCATTGATCATCCCCCACCAATCCAATGGCTCGCATCGCACCTGATAAAGGTGACCCACTCCACCACTCTCCGTCGTCAAATCATCACCACCAGATCTGACGGCCTTCACACATGTCGCGAGAACAACTAGATCAAGCGATAGCGCGCAATGAGGGTGGTTTTTCTCTCTCATCCACTGCTACGTGTCGTTCATTAATTGGAATCACTCGGCCCCAGGAAATTACCACTTAGCGCCCAAAAGCTGTGTGATGAAAACAATTACCGCCTAAGTAAACCACCCCCACCCGTTAGCGCCCATGCAACTCCATCACCCGATGACTGTCTGATCTATCTGCAGTAGATCTAACGACCCTGATACACCCCACTCCCACCTCAACCAATAGCATTTGCCGAGCCATCTCTACCATTCATCTTCCCAATCTGACGGTCATCTCTCTCGCTCATCCCAACTGTCCACTTACCCATGCATCCTACGTCCTACGACCATTATGTTGCCCGAAGATGGAGATGACCAGCTCTATTGGACTAGTTACAGTAAGATCCCCAACAACCACATTAAATAGAAAATATGGCCAAAGGGAGAAAAGGACATAGCATGACTCTGTAACAGAATTTATTAGTCATGGACTTCACTGCTGCGAGCATTCCAACCGCCTAAAGGACAACACAACAGTTGTGCAGATCAGATTTACACAGTAAAGCAAGAAACCTCATTCAGAGACTCCATCAAGCAACTAAATGCAATTGGTGGTCAATTAAGACCCCTCCATACCTAAACGGCCAGGTGCCATTGTAATGTAAACTTATAAATACCCAGAAGAAAGATGTAATCAAGGTTGGAATTTGATGTAAGGTTCAACTTCTAGAGACTATAGACACTTGGTCACTTGCAGCGTCTCATCTTCATTTTTAGCAGATATAAGCTTCTTTTGCTGTTAACTGCTCACTGTCCATTTTCCTCTGTTCTAATCTTGTACTCGATATGTTGTGTTCTTGATCTCTTGATGTTTAGCACCAGATAAATGTCATCTTATCTCTGTGTTAGAATATTGAATGCAACACTGAATAGGTTGCTCAGGTTTCTTTCTATCTAATGCAGGAGAGCTGTCATCCTGTTTTTGCATTAATAGACTAGATTTGCAGGTTTTTGTACTAGTTGCAGTTGGCCATCACATGGTCTTGTGTATCTGCTGGTGTGGTTAGTATTTTCCATATTCACCTAATATCTAAATTGTGAGCATTGGTGGTCTAAAGCCTTGTAGTCTGAGGGTGTTCATGCATGTCTACAGTGAAACAGAGTAGAAGTGGTTATCTGGCTTGAACCAAACCATCATTCCTTCCATTAAACATTGCAACAATAGTTGAATTTATATGTTACCAGGCGTCTCCAAGCTACAACCTAGGAGAGTTTCCTGGAATCCTAACATAATTGGCGCCATTTGCCAGGGAGAGGAGATTGAAGCTCAACTTCCATGGGAGAATGACACAGATCCAGCTTTGATGATAGACAAAGTGTGGACACATTTTTGGTTGTAATCATCTATCTGGTGACTCTACTGGATGTTGAGCTTCTTGGCGACTCCACATCATAGTTCTGGCTCATTTGCGAGGCACACTTGGAGAAATCCTAGGGAATCACCAGCTGACCCAGTGCTTGAGCCTAAAAATATTATCAAGCAAAGAAAGACATCACAAAAGAGAGCATCAGGATCAGGTAAACCTAAACAATCTTATGCATCTTTGCAATAAAGGCTTGTAGCAGAGTACATACATAGTGAGAATATAGCCTCTAGTACTAGCAGTGAAGAGAAATTTTTAGAGATTCATAAAGCTCCCTATTCTTTAGGTCCTCCTTTGGATTTCAACCCAAAGGGAACCGCCACTCTTGTCCATCATAGTCCTTTAACCCTGTCAGTCATTTCTCAACTCCCTACCTTTCAGACTGCCAGCACTCTTCAATCCACCACAGTCATGGTAGGCCCACAAGCACCCACCAAAATGGAAATAATCATAGTTGCTAGGTATGGACCCCTAGTCCTGCCTATTCCTTTGAATGCCATGGCTGCAGGAGAATATAAAAAATACATGCCTAAGTTCACTGGGACAGAGGGAGTAATAGCTGAAGAGCACCTGGATTCTTTTTATAGCTATGCTGATAACCTAGATATCAGTGAAGATGATGTGTGGATGAGATTATTTGTCCAAAGCCTTGATGGAGATGCTAGAAAGTGGTTCAGAGAGCTGATCTCTAGGTATATCACAGACATTGAAGCATTAGATGATGTGTTTTTAAAGCATTGGGGGGATAAGAAAGACCTGCTCTATTATCATACTGAGTTTCGTAACCTAAAAAGGGAAAATGGGGAGTCATTGTCTGATTTCAATAAAAGATTCAGTTGTATGTATAGCAAGATACCAGCTGAAGTGAAGCCTACCCCCACCTGTGCCAAACTCACCTATGCCAATGCCTTTGACTCCAATTTCTGCCTAATATTAAGAGAGAGGAGATGTGCTTCTCTAGCTGAGATGCAAGATGCAGCCTTGGAGGTGGAATGCAATATCATGGCTGCAGAGAAACTCAAAGGACGTGCTGATAGAACAAGGCAAAGATGTGAGTCTTCCTCTTCTTCTTCATCTTCAGTTCCTAAAATGGACAGAATGTATAAAATCATAAAGTCATTGGCTGCTGAAATCTCCAAGCTGAAGGTTGAGCAGACTTTTGGGAAAACAAGGCTTCCTAATGCATTTACTCCTAGAAATCCAAATCCATATAGAAGAGCGAATGAACAATTGCATATCATTCAGAGGGGCAAAGAGGCCTGTGAAGAACAAAGGGTTAAGACTCCTTTCCAGAACGTAGTCATGGAGGAGGAGCAATTTGATGAAGAGGATGAGATTAACTGCATGGAAGACAAGGGCAGAGCTACCTTTTTTACATTAGCTGCCTACGAGGAGTCATTACTCAAGGACCAGACCAGTCAAGAGTGGGACAAGGAAGCTATTCTACAGACTGAAGAGCAGCAAAGATATAACTTGAGATCAAGAGTGATTAATTTCAAAGAGAGTCCTGCCCAAAGAGCTGCAGTCCCCTTAGAGAAGCAGATCAGCAAGCAGAAGCGACCAGCAGTTGATCCCGTCATCCTAAAAGAACCGGCTCAAGAGGTAAGAGGCCCTAACAAGTCCCCTTCCCTTTCAGTTTTGAATCCGAAGTCCAGAGATTAAAAATATTTGTGCCTTTGACTGAACTTGTAAAGAGTGAGGTCTTTAAGAAGCCCATCCTTGATGCCCTTGAGCTGAAAGCCACACAAGCCTCCAATGACTATGTGAATTTGCAAGATGACAAACATGCAATTGTGCTTAGCCCAATGACTGAGCTTGCTGATGACAATTCCCCATCATTTTATGTCTCCCTGGCCATTCATGACCAAATCATTCACAACTGTCTGTTGGATACAGGAGCCAGTCATAATCTAATGCCCAAAGCTGTTATGGACAAGCTAGGCCTTGATATTACCAGACCTTATCATGACTTGTTCTCCTTCGATTCGAGGAAGGTGAAATGTCTGGGGCTAATTAGAGACTTAGCCATCATTCTAACTCAGTTTCCCATGAAAAGCATGATGATGGATATTGTGGTAGCTGATGTCCCCCCTACGTTTGGTGTTCTACTTTCTAGAGGGTGGATTAAGAGCTAGGGTGGGACATTGCAAAATGACTTGTCTTATGCCACAGTCCTAGTTTTTGGAGGAGAAAGCAGAAGACTATACAGGGAAGCCCAGCTGGCCTATATCACCAGTGATGAGAAGAATCCCACTAATCATCTCATTTATGCTGTGGAAACTAATTTTGGAGCATGTATTCTCCAAATTGAAGAATCCTAGAGGGCCTCGATGCAACTCAAGAAACCAGTATGCCAAGCCATGGAAGGGACAAAGGCTTGGCATATGTTCTTCGATGGAGCTTGTTCAAAGGAAATTGCAGGAGCAAGAGTGGTGCTAGTGTGTCCAAAACAAGAAAGCACACGTATGTCTTTTAAGTTGACTTTTCAGGTCACCAACAATATAGCAGAGTATGAGGCTCTGATATTGGTCCTAAATGCTGCCAAAGACATGGGAATCAGAGACATAAAGGTGTTTGGAGATGCTGATCTCATCATTCAACAAGTGAACAAAATGTTCCAAGCAAGGCACCTAAGGCTGAAAGCATATAGAAATAAGGTATGGAGACTCAAAGACTCTTTTGATAACTTTTGTATCTCATATATTGTTAGAGTAAAAAGTCAGCTTTCCGATTCCCTGGCTATGTCTGCTAGCATGTTCATCCCTCCCATGCCGCCTAGATTGGCTTATGAAGTCCAAGTAAAATATAGACCATCCTTGCCTGATAATGTCCATCACTAGAAAGTTTTTGAGGACGATGATGAAGTAAATAGGTTTCTGCAAGTCATTGATGAATTCTCTGAAATGCAAATTGATCAAGAGAATGAAACCTTGGAGGAATCTCCCCAGCCCCAGCTAAGGAACAAAATTGGCTAAGATAGCATTGTATAGTTGCTTAGCAATCATATACCTAAAGGGCTAGTGCCTCTAGAGAAGCTGTTCGATCATAACGATGTGCCTCATAAGATTTCCCAAAAAGAAAATCAGTCTGCAGTCAATAGGCATAACATATGGAGTCCAAATCATCCAAAGTATATAAATCTATCCACCCATTTGTCTGTTGCCCCAAGTTCCGAGTACTGCACCTTAATGAAGCAATTTGCCGATGTCTTTGCCTGGGAATACATTGACCTTAAAACTTAAGACAAAAATATCATCTAGCATAAGATCCCATTGGAGAAAGACACCATTCCTTTCAAACAGAAGTTGAGACCCATAAATCCTTTACTCCTCCCTCTGATTGAAAAGGAAATCTAGAAGTTGTTGGCTGCCAAAATCATAGTTGCCCTAAGATATTTGAAGTGGGTATCCAATTTGGTAGTGGTAAGGAAGAAAAGTGGAAAAATCAGGCTGTATGTTGATTTCAGGAACCTGAACAAATGTTCCAAAAATGACAACTATCCCCTGCCAAAGATGGAACAATTGCTACAGAAAGTCTGAGGAGCTAAAGTTATGTCTTTCCTGGATGGATTTTCAGGGTATAACCAAGTTGCTATACATCCAGATGACCAAGAAAAGATTGCTTTCACCACTCCTTGGGGCACTTTTATGTACTCCAAGATGCCCTTTGGATTGATGAATGCTGGGGCTACCTTTCAGAGAGCCATGGATATAGCATTTATAGGAGAGAAGGATAAGTTTGTCCTTGTCTACCTGGATGATATAACAGTATACTCCAGTAGCCTTCAAGATCATTTGCAGCATTTGAAGAAAGTGTTTCTGAAGTGCAAAAGGTTTGGGATATCAGTGAACCCTAAGAAGTCACAATTTGCTTTTGAAGAGGGCAAGCTTCTAGGAGACATTGTTTCAGTTGCAAGTGTCAAGATTGACCCAGAGAGAGTGGAAGCAATACAGACCTTGTTTGTTCCAAGATCAAAAAAGGACATCCAATCCTTTCTGGGAAAAATAAATTTTGTAAGGAGGTTTATTCCTAATTTTGCAGAATTGGTAAAACTCATCACCTTTATGCTAAAAAAGCGATTAGAGATCAAATGGACTGATGCAGCAAGAAGATCTTTTGAAGCCATCAAAAGAACCATTATGGAAGCTCCCACTTTGATCAGCCCAGACCATAGAAAGGAGTTCCATATCTTCTCCTTTGCTTCCTGTGACACCCTTACAGCAGTCTTATTGGAGAAATATGATGACGATTTAGAGGATCCAGTGGCATTTTTCAGCAAAACCTTAAAGGATGCTGAACTAAGGTATGATATTATTGAAAAACAAGCTTATGCTCTTATCAAATCTTTAAAAGCTTTCTGAATCTACATTCTGCACTCCAAGGTAATTTCCTATGTGCCCTCTGCTTCAGTAAAGGATGTCCTAACGCAGCCAGATGTTGATGGAAGAAGGGCAAAATGGATTGCAAAGCTTATTGAATTCAACATAGAATTGAAGCCCACCAAGCTTATTAAGGGTCAAGGCCTCGCTAAGCTGATGGCTGAAGAAAATTGCAGGATGCTGGACATGAATTGGATAAGCACAAATTCAGATGACAGACAGACAGGGGGAGAAACAGTTGAATGAGGGCAGAACCAGTCTTTGGTTGAAAGCCTGGCCTCTTGTGAATGGTATGATAAAATAGCTCACTTTCTGTTGAAACTAGAGGTTCCTCCTGGTCTTAGCTCGAGCCAAGCTAGGACTGTTAAGCTAAAAGCAGCCAAGTATTGTATTCATGAAAGCTTGCTTTATTGGAGGGACCCATCAGGAATCCTCTTAAGATGTCTGGACAAAGAACAATCTGTGGAGGTCATGCATCAGTTTCATTCCAGCATCTGTGGAGGACATCACTATTGGAAAACCACAGCCCACAAGATCCTTAGAGCTGGGTATTATTGGCCCACTCTTTTTTCTGATGTCTTTTCATTTGTGAAATCTTGTGACAGGTGCTAGAGGTTTGAAGGAAAACAACAGTTGAAATCCTTACCCTTGAAGCCAATACATGCCAGCGGCCCTTTCCAGCAGTGGGGCTTGGACTTCATAGGGGAAATTAATCCACATTCTAGTGGCCAGCACAGATGGATCTTAGTAGCCACTAATTACTTTACTAAATGGATTGAAGCCATCCCTACTAAGAAAACTAATCACCATGTTGTCATGAAGTTCTTGATAGAAAACATTTTCACCAAGTTTGGTTGTCCACACAAATTGGTTACAGACAATGCAACAGCCTTCAGGGCAAAAGAATTGGTGAACATGTGTGACTCAATGGGCATTAAACTAGTGCATTCCACCTCATATTACCCTCAAGGAAATGGTCTAGCAGAATCATCCAATAAGAGCCTGATAAGGATAACCAAAAAGTTGCTGGAAGATAACAAGAGGATCTAGGATTCCAAATTGAAGTTTGCGTTGTGGGCTAATAGGGTGATCACCAAGAAATCCACAGGGAATTTTTTTTTCAAGCTGGTATATGGCACTGAGGCTGTATTCCCCATCCATTTGACCCTCCTTGTGGCCAAGTTCTTGTAGGAAGAGCAGAATGAGGAGAATGACTTGGAAAAGAGGATTACTGACTTGGCTGAAGTGCATCAAATCAGAGATCATTTGATTGAGAAGCCTGCAACACATCAAAAGAGAATCAAGGAAGCCTTTGACAGAAAGGCAAAGATGGAAAATCTTCAAATCGAAGAATTAGTTCTTAAATGGGATGCATTGAAAGAAAAGAAAGGTAATCATGGAAAATTCGATGCTTTGTGGACAGGACCTTTTGTCATTGCTCAGGTCCAGGGGAACAATACTTTCATGCTACAAAACGTGGAAGGAGAAACAGTTTTTGATGGCCCAGTTAATGGGTGATTTTTGAAGATTTATGTTGTTTAAGGCCTTTAGATCCCAACATTGTAAATATGTTCTTTTACAGTTTTTAGTGTAGGCTTAGTTAGACTCCATGCCCAATGGAATACTAAGAAATCTTTCTGATCTTTTTTCTATATGAAGGTAGTGGTCTACGGTTATTGAAACCAAATAGGGAGGATTTCATTCCCAAAAGGAGCCAGTGTTGGCTCTGCTATACAACACTGACTTTTTAATGCTAGAAAGAAGTCTAGTCTGTTTGGTTGTGTCCAAAAGGGGGTTTACATTGGTCACTTTTCCCTTTTTCCTCACCCATCTCACCTTTAATCTTCCTCATTTCCTAAACGAAGCTTCTAAATCCGACAAAATTCCCTTTGCCCTCAACCCTAAGTGCAAAGCTAAACTAACCATAAAACCTTATCCATATGCCTTGTGTGCTCATAACCCCTCGCACCGCATCCCTGCCGTTGATTAGCCCCCACCAATCCAATGGCTTGCATCGCACCCAATAAAGGCAACTCGCTCTACCACTCTCTACCATCAGATCAGCTCCACCACATCTGACGTCGTTCACACATATCGAGAGAACAACTAGATTGAGCGATAACGTGCGATGAGGGTGGTTTTTCTCTCTCATCTGCTGCTACCTGTCGTTCATTAAGTGGAATCGCTCAGCCCCAGGAAATTACCACTTAGTACTTGAATGCTGTGCTATGAAAACCGTTATCGCCTAAGTAAACCACCCCCACCTATTAGCGCCCACACAACTCCATCACCCGATGACCATCCAATCTATCTATTGTAGATCTAACGACCCTGATGCATCCCGCTCCCACCTGGATGATAGCTTTCGCTGAGCCATCTCCACCATTCATCTTCCCGATGTGATGGTCATCTCTCTCGCTCATCCCAACTGTCCACTTACCCATGCATCCTATGTTCTATGACCGTTCTGTTGCCTAAAGAAGGAGATGACCAGCTCTACTAGACTAGTTACAGTAAGATCCCCAACAACCACATTAAACAGAAAATATGGCCAAAAGGAGAAAAGGACATAACATAGCTCTGTAAAAGAATTTATCAGTCATGGACTTCATTACTATGAGCATTCCAATCGACTAAAGGATAGCACAACAGTTGTGCAGATCAGATTTACACAGTAAAGCAAGCAACCTCGTTCATAAACTCCATCAAGCAACTAAATGCAGTTGGTGGTAAATTAAGACCCCTCCATACCTAAACGTCCAGATGCCATTGTAATGTAAACTTATAAATACCCAGATGAAAGATGTAATCAAGGTTGGCATTTGATGTAAGGTTCAACTTTTGGAGACTAAGACACTTGGTCACTTGCAGTGTCTCATCTTCATTTTCAGCAGATATAAGCTTCTTCTGTTGTTAACCGCTCACTGTCCATTTTCCTCTATTCTAAGCTTGTACCTGATACGCTGTGTTCTTGATCTCTTGATTTTTAGCACTAGATAACTGTCATCTTTTCTCTGTGTTAGAATATTGAATGCATCATTGAATAGGTTGCTCAGGTTTCTTTCTATCTAATGTAGGAGAGATGTCATCCTGTCCTTGCATTGATAGACTATATTTGCAGGTTTTTGTACTAGTTGTAGATGGCCATCACATGGTCTTGTGTATCTGCTGGTGTGGTTAGCATTCTCCATATTCACCTAATATCTAAATTGTGAGCATTGGTGGTCTAAAGCCTTGTAGTCTGAGGGTGTTCATGCATGTCTGGAGTGAAACAGAGTAGAAGTGGTTATCTGGCTTGAACCAAACCATCATTCCTTCCATTAAACCTTGCAACAATAGTTGAATTTATATGTTACCAGGCATCTCCGAGCTACAACCTAGGAGAGTTTCTTGGAATCCTAACACTCCTCACAAGCAACCTATGACGTTTCACCTCCATTTTCTCCTAATTTCCATTAATTTCATAAATAAATGTGCCAAACTTCCATTTTTCCTTTCCAAAGCCTTTGTCATTGCCTTTGCCAATTTCCTTATCCATTAATCAATCACCAATGATCCCCATCATTATGGTTTTCTTCCCAAGATTTAGCTTGGAATACGTGTCCCGTAAACCATGGTTATTATTTTTCCTTTATTAACTTTTATTACATGGAGTTTTTACCAGAGCTATTACATAACCCTCCCCCTTGTGGGAACACTATCCTTGGTGTTCAACAACACCTATAACCAACAATGCCACTGTAAGAAAAACATAATGCCCATGGAGATTTATAACTTAATCATCCTGCTGAGAAGGTAACAACCATGACAACATAACAAGTATAAAATCATAATGACATGACACCCCTACTTCTTGTTGGAGATTTATAACATATCCAATGGCGGTATTGACATCCATATACATATGTACATATACCAAGCATCACCAAAACATGTACCAAAACATATACGAAAGAAATATACCAAAAAAATTGCTCAATTAGTGAATAAAGAAGGATACATAGCCTGCGTCTGAGCTACCATCTCCCATGTAGCTTCATCGGGCCCAAAGTGCTTCCATTTCACTTTAACTTGCTCGATTTCTCTGTTCTGGAGCATGAGCATCTTTCTTTGCAAAATGCACTACAGTTCCGAATGGAATTCTCCTTCTCGCTCCAGCTGTAATACAAACTAGTCAATCACATGATCAAATCTTTAACATACTTCTTAAGAAATGACACATGGAAAACATCATGGACTTTGGCTGTTAGAGGCAGTTCAAGTTGATAGGCTACTGGCCCAATGCTCTCAATAATCCTGAAAGGTCCAAAAACCTGGGGTGTCGGATTGGCACATGTTCCAATCCACAAGGAGATCTTCCTCAGCTTGATGCACAAGTACACATGTTCCCCATCCTGGAACTCTTTAAACAACATGTTTTGATCTACATAGCTCTTCTTCCTATCTTGTCTTGCTTGAAAATTCTTCTTGATTACATGAATTTCCTATTCCATTTTTGTCAACGTGTCTAATCCAATCAATGCCCTATTAACTGGATCACTCCAACTGATGGGATTATTGCAACTCTACCCATACAATGCCTCAAACAGAATCATCCTCCAATATTCTTGATACCCATTATTGTAAGCGAACTCTACCAGTGGAAGATACTCTTCCCACTTCCTCTGTTGATGCATCACATACATCCTTAACTTGTCTTCCAATATCTTTCTGCCCCTTTTTTCTGTCCATCTATTTGCGGATGATAAGCTATATTGAAGGAAAACTTTGTGCTTAAACCTACAAATAACTCTTTCCAAAACTTGGAACTGAAATTTGCATCCTTCTCTAACACAATATTCTTTGTAACTCTATGTAATATGACCACGTCCCTGATGAAGATCTGTGCTACATCACTCATTGAGAATGTAGACTTCACTAGAATGAAGTGCGCTACCTTTGTCAACCTGTCTACCACTACCATGATGGAATCATGTTGTATCGCTATCCTCAACAAACTTGTGATAAAGTGCATGGAAATGACTTGCCATTTCCACTCTAGAATCGAATCGATTGTAGAAATTCACCTGGATGTTTAAAATCTACCTTCACCTACTGATAATCAAAGAACCTAGCGTAAAACTCTATTACATCTCTATTCAAATTTGGCCAATAATAGAACCTCTTCACTATTGCCAGTGTCTTCTAATAACCTAGGTGACTTGCATATAGTTTTGCATGAAACTCCCTCAACATTACCTTCTTGAGCTCACTGTTATCTGAAACATTTATCTTGTCCATAAATCTAACCATTCCATATGTTGTGAGACATGTTGATGTGACGAATGTTCGCTATGCCAACAAGGGGAACTAACCCGATTGCAAACCCCGATTAGGTTTGCTTTCGTTTGTAATGGCTAGCTCTGACGGGTTTTAGAGGATCTCGTAAACTGCTATATGTGTTGAAAGATTGCTTCTTGGAGGAAGACATCAATTAAACCAACAACTGAAACAACTAACCTATATGTATCAAATTCTATCTGCACTAATTCTAGCTACTTATGCTAGTCCTACCTATTCTAATCTATCCTGCAGGAGCACAAAAAAAGGAATTTAAACATCATATATAAATTCCAAGTTATAATGAACCAATTACTGGTTCACAGATGAACAAGGCTGTATTAAATCTTTATTGAAATCTAATTACTTATATAGGAATACACATTCCTTTCCATACAAATAAAACTTGCAACTGATGTTTAACAAGGTCTCGAATCAACAATCACTCATTTATTAACCATGGTAACAAATCCTATTTGAATATTCAAGACTAGTCACGAGTTGTCTATTATCAATATGCACAAAACAAATCACATTTATATTTATGCCAACAACAACATCCTGATTCTAAACACATGAAAGGAGAGGCAAATGAATCTGAAAAAGGCTCTTTCTCGACCAAACAGTCTTCTTTATTCACAATAAATCAAAATTGTTCTACCCAAAAAAAGTCCTCATCTCATCTCTGGAGGTAATACTTATGTCGAAGGAAAATGAACCTTGGTCTTCCCTTCCTTCCCCGACTTTTCCTCCTCCCGCTCTTTTTCATTCACATTAGAATGTGTAGACATAGAGTCGATTGGTGAAACGGTTGACACATAGAGGGCATATCTAATGCAGTGCATTTCCTGGGGAAGTGAATAGGTGTTGATTAAAAGAGGATGACTGCATGTCATCCCTTTGCACATGTATTGAGAAGATGTTACTACCTATCATTTCCTGAAGGAAACTAAAGACACCACGCTTATCATCCCACATCTGGCATGATTCAAAGTGTGTTTGGAGGTAAAAACATCTTGATGTATCAGCGTTGTGCTTTCTCTTGACATGGAGCATGCCTTCATGATGCACTATGGCAGTTTATCTCCCTTTCTGTAGAATATGCCCTTGCAATCTCGACACCAGTGGTGCAGAGGTGTCATCTTGATATAAATCGCCTTTATCTACTACCCGGTCCACTCGAATTTGCTTGTAGAAATAATTCATATTAGCTATGATTATGAGAAATCTAACAGACATGCTCATAAACAAACCTTGCATTCAGCCATAATTTGTATTTAATCTTGCAATGCAGATCAACTATGATTATCAAACCATTAAACCTGCTGTGACATGTATTTTTGTTGCCCATGATATTCATTTTTACTCAAGGATTGTTTTAACAATGCTTCAAAAGCAGACCATTCACTTGATGGGATTTTCCATTGAAAACGCAGACTGGAGCCATTTATCGCAATACACAGGAAAACAAGGGAAAACCCGCGGCCAAGCCATAAGGCCGGACTTCAAATAATATATACCCAGGCGTATAATTATCACCGGGTCCGTTAATTGCATAGCGCCTTATATTTATGCTTTGGGCTTTGCCGATTACGACTTGCAATTGGCCGAACCCGAAATATATATGTGTCGCGGCTCATAATCCCCTCGGGTTTGCCATATAAGACTTTCCTTTGAAAACCCAAACCGAAACACTTTATCGAAAACACCAGGAAAAAACGGGAAAACCCGTGGTTGGGCCATAAGGCTGGACTTGAAATAGTATGCACCCGGGCGTACAATTATCGCCAGGTCCACTCATCACCCCTTCGCATATCGCATATTGCTTTACTGTTGCTGACTGTCGATTGCGATTTGCGATTGGGCTCCGGACCCGAAAATATATATGATGCACTTAATAATATCAGTGGGTACGCCATATCGTAGAATGCCTTGTGTATGGGCCTTGGGTTCCGCCGATTGTAATTTGTGATTGGGGGGCGGACCCAAAAATATATGTGTTGCGGTTAATAACACCAGCAGGTCTGCCATATCACATCGTGCTTTATGTATATGCCATGGAATCTTTTGATTGTGATTTGTGATTGGGGAAGTGGACCCGATAAATGTAT
Organism: Pinus tabuliformis; assembly: GCA_031772625.1. NCBI lineage: Eukaryota > Viridiplantae > Streptophyta > Pinopsida > Pinales > Pinaceae > Pinus > Pinus tabuliformis. The sequence continues at coordinate 44,071,269 of CM062817.1, read as the reverse complement.
GTGTTATGTTTAATAATTGTGGCGGGTTTGCCATATCGTGGAACGCCTTATGTATGGGCCTCAGACCCCGCCGATTGTGATATACGATGGGGCTCCGGACCCGAAATAAATATGTATTATGGTTAACAATGCCATCGGGTCTGGTGTATAGTGGTGCGCAGTGTTGATTGCGATAAGCGGAAAGGGCAAGTTATGCATGCTTTGCAAAGAAAAAAGAGTTATAATGGGAAAAGAGATGCGATGGAAGGTTTTGAGGGGTAAAGAGTGGGGGTGATTATATGCGTGGGCATAGGGCACCATGAACGTTTATGAGGATTTGAAAGAGTCCTGATGAAGGATATGAATGAAGGGCTAGATTGGGTTGTGAATGAATCATGCAGCAGAGATTTATTAAAGGGGGTCTTGGCCATTAAGAATTGAAGATTTGACTCAGCACAGAGTTAAAATCCTTGGGATAAAAATAGATCATTCGGAGAAGTGAAAGATCAAACTTCTAGGGGACCCATTCAAATTTGCTACCAGAGCATGTTTTAATAGGGTGGTGGTTGTGGCCACAACAAATGGTGAATCGTTGGGTGAACCAGTTATCTCTATTTCCAAATAAACCTTGGATCAATAGAACATCAAGGTGTTAAGATAAACTTGAAATGCAAACTATATAGATGGACAGGCATGGGTTCCACTTCAACATTAATTGCTTCATGTGGGATAAAGACAAATAGCTTCAACTTACTGATAGGGTTTTGACAGGCATTCTCCAATGGTAGTATTATGGGATTTATTGACCTTCCTTTACCTATTTTCTACTTTCAAAAATCCTTTCAGGGCCATCACTAGTTTGTCAAGACCTGTTTAGGTGTGTACCTCAACTCTTTATCGCTCATCAAACTTGATGTAGATATGTTTATCTGCACTTTATGTAAGAATTTCAGTGCTATATTTTCGTATGATTGAATGGGGCATAGTCATGGATCATGCCATATTTTTAAACCGCTTAAGCAAGGTTGGGCTTGCTGTGTCAACTAGTACTCTGAGCCCAGCAACAATCCCTACCCTAACTAGCTTCCCAAACAACCTGTCCTTCTATATTGGCACAAGGACTCGAAATTTCATTTTCTTTTACATAAGTCCTTCCAGTTTCAGGCACAAGGAATAGAGCACAATTGGATTTGCCACAAGGTGTATGACAGTGAGCTTAGCCCATGAAAGGAGGTTTACTTGTAGATGACAGGTATCGAAAAACTTAGTGTGGTGGATGGGACCAATGGAGAATAAATACAAACCTTACAAGCAAGTATAGGCTAGGTCTGAGTGGGATTTTAAAAATGCAGTGTTCCACCATGCTAGTCCAGCTGTGGTTACACATTTTTTTTGTTTTATAAATATGCCCCTACATGCTCAAGGTATCAAGGTTATCAAGATATCTTACCTAGTTCCCAACAGATGCTAATGAGTGGCTTCTATTTGAATTCCATAGCTAATTTTCAAGTTCTCAAGGCTCACTAAAAGTTTGTTTGATTTGCAAGGTAACAATGAATTTAGGCTCGGCAGACTCATCAGTAGGTTAATGAGGGAGGCAAAAATTTGAAGGTGGCGAATGAGGGCAATCTTAAGAGAGTTTATAAAAGTAAAAATGAGACTGAAGGACCGAAATCAATTGGCTGAAAAGGACTGAAAAATGGATGGAAAATAAACTTTGCGTAAAACAAGAAAGGACAGGATGAAAATGTAATTAAGCTAATAGCAAAATAAAATGAATCTTAACCTACTCAAGTAGTAACCACCGTGTGGTGGCTACTGGAAGTATCTCTTAAGATGTTTTCCATTAACAGGGAGTTTCTCAGTGTTTCCCTGTAAATTTTCCAACCTGTAAGTTCCCTAACCAATTTTTTCCTCAACTTGGAATGGACCCAGCCATAAGTGTTGGAATTTCACGTGCTTACCCTTTGGGGTGACCCTATCAGCCCAGAGGGAATTTGTTAGAGCGTTGTGCCAATTCCTCTGGTTGTCGGTAACAGATGCACGGATTATGCGGAAGAGGTTTTTATTTGAGGACTCTGCAACTCCATTTCCTTGGGGGTAATAGCTTGATGCATATCTTATGCGAATTGCTTTATCGATAGCGAATTTGGTCAACTTTAGTGATGAAAAATAAGAAGTGTTATCAAACACGAGAGCGTCAGGGATGCGAAACTTGTTGACAATAAATTTCTCAATGAAAGATATTACCTCGTCTTTACTCTCATTCATAAGCCTGTCATGCTCCTTTTCATCAATGAGTGCATTTTTGAATGTCTTATCACAATGCAGGAGCTCAAGGATCTACTCGTCACCTTTGAATGCCTGCCGATTTGAGATGTTATCAGGTACAGATGGTCTGAAAATCAATTCAACATAATATTTTTTCTTGTTTAATCTGAGATCGAGCAAGAGTTTTACAGCCATACTAGTCATCAGATCCGCATCTTGGTTTTGCCGTCGAGGTATGTCTATGATATTAAAATAATAAAAAATTTCAATTAAGCTCCATACCTCATGTTGGTATCTTACCAGGTGTGGTGAATTACAATGTATCCTTTTCCTTACCTAGTGCACAATTATCTGTGAGTCACCAAAAGCTTTAAGATTTCTCACCTTCATATCAATGGCTTTTTTCAAGCCCTGTAGCAAGCCTCTATATTTTACCATGTGGTTGGCACACGCGAACTCCAACCGGCTGGCAATCGAATGTTGGTCCCCTTTCGGGTTAATGAGAATGCTCCCAACACCTACACCTTTTAGGCAATTAGAGCTATCAAAATAGAATGTCCAAAACATAGAATATGATGTTATATAAAATGAACTACCTTCTACAAAAGTGGCCCTATCATCTACCATATGATAGGGTAGCTCATCAGTCGGACTACGGGGAAGAGCTTCCAACCATGTATTTATTGCAGTTTCTTCGACTGTCTCTGCATGGAATTCTCTGAAACAGGTTTCCGTGGCACAAACATTGAAACTATAATTCCCAAGGATAGAGTTGGTAAACATTATAGGTTCATTGGGGTCGTTTAGTTTTGTCACTACATACTTCATGTATCTTTCTCGATCAACTCTCAGCATATCACCTTTTCCCTTTTGAGGCAGCAAGAGATGGGACCAATCAGTTGAGAAATATCCATTCAGTTTTGCTGACTAGTCCCTACTAAGAAGAATTCCATAAGCCTCAGGTATGATAACTACCACTATGTCATTGACTTGTGTGTATTGTGGTTTGGTAACCATCCAAAGCAACACATCATTCAATTCCCCAATTACTTTCACATTCGTTTTTTCCAATTTCATAATTCAAGTTCCAGTTTTCTCGAGTATCGTGTGAAGTCTTTTAGCAATAATGTAAGGAATAACAGTGGATGAAGCACTAGAATCTACCAAGAAATTGTGTACGTTCATGTTGAAGATTTAAAATGTGATAAGGAAAGGTGGAGTCATGGATTTTGATTTCCTTCCTATCATGGCTGCACTGACATCTTGGGGCGTTCGATTTATTTTTGACAGAGTGGCTTCCATGGTTGGTGGATTTTGGGATGTACTGGAGGTACTAATGGGTCTGGACACCGAAGTTTTGGTTTGACTACTTGGATTGGTGGGAGATTTTCCATTCTGTTCATTCATAGATTTCAAGAGTCGATCTCTTTGCTGTGTTAATTTTAGCAAATCGAAGTATGTGATATTAGCTCGGGATTTCTTAAGATCATCCACAATATTGCAATCCATGTTATAAACAAGGTAGGGTAGAGTAAACATACCTGTTTTTCCATTCTTAGGTGGGAGTTTACCATTTTGAGTCACTTTCGTTGCTGTCGGAGATGTATTATCTTTCTATGGACACTTCACAACTAGAGTACTCTTGGAGTCACCGCTAGGTCTACCCTTCTCAACAGGAACTTTGGGAGAAGATGCCTTCAAAGGGCGAACATCTTTCTTTGTCTATTCTATAGGCTTCATCACACTCGCAAGTGGCCCCTTACTTCGTGTGTGGATTTCATTAGTGTGGATTTTTGCTGTACCATCTCCTTTGTCGTCATCATTCTCATTTGTATAGAAATCCCACAGTACATTGATTTGAGATTCTTCGTCCAAGGGCTCTTCTACTTGGTATTCTTCCGCATTTTCTTGTTCTAGCTCCAGCTCCACTATAGGTTCTTCGTTGTTAAGGAGCGATCTGATAAGAGCCAGCTCTTCCCCCTTCACTGGGTGGAGCAGGCAGTGCAAGTTGACCCTGACCACCTTCTGTCTTCTTACGATAGAAAGGTTTGAAAGATTTTCTGTTGTTATAATCTCCTCCATTCCCGCTTGTACTCTCTCCAGAATTCCTTTTCATATCAATGACTATGTTTTTCAACTTCTTAATGATCTGATGCAAACCTTCCACATTTGTGGTATCCTTTTCTTTGATTTCAGCCCCTTTGTTATCACTCCCATTATTCTTCTTGGATGCTTGAGAGGCTTTGTTTTCTCTGGTTGTATGATGACATGATGTGAGACTGATCATTTCATTCTCAACTTTTACTGCTTCATCGATAGCACCCTGTAAGGTTTGTGCCTTACTCCTTTTGACCCACATCGCAGTAGGAACAGGGAGAGCAATGATGTAGAATTCCATGAGCACCTCCTCCATAGGTCTAGCGTTAGCTAGGATGCTGTTGAACAAAGTGTTGAACCAGATGTTAAAATCCTTGACCTTTTCTTTTGTTTCCATTTTCAAATGGGATAGTTCTAAAACTAAGGCTGCAGGTGTTTTCTCATCACCATACTTGTCTAAAAAGGCCTGTTGAAAGGTAACCCACGAGGTAATCGATCCTGTTCTCAAGTTAAAGTACCATGTGGAGGCTGCACCAATCAGAGTAAAATGGAATAGGCATCATACTATATCTTCATCGGCTACCCCCAACATGCACACGACTAGGAAGAAAGAGTGAAAATGGTCATCAACGGTGTCTCCTTGCTTAGGGTCGAATTTAGGTAGTACTCTTTCTGCATTCTTGGGTAAGGGATGCTGCTGCCCAGGTACTGCTACGGCATATTGAGCGAGCCATGGAGGGAGTTGGTTCCCACCCGGTTGAAGCTGATTCCCACTTGGAAGAGGAACGTTAGCCATATTATGGATAGGGAGGTTCTGCTTGAAGGTTTATTCAAGGCATTCTTTATTATAATTTCCAAAATCGGGCCAGGGATTACCTTCAGAGAGTGGATCCTCAGGAATTTCTTCCCAAGGAGTGTTGATACTTTGGAAGGAATCTAGCATAGTATCATCAAGAGACGGGGCTATATATGTCTCTTCATTTATGGAATAGATCCTTGGCTTTCTTTTAGTTGTCGGAGGTAAAGAGTGAAAGATGGGGAGCTGAGAGAGGGAACGAGCGTAAGCCCGAGTAAGTAATCTGACTGGTTTTTCCTGAGTGATAGGATACTCCCACAGTGTCTCTTCTTTGGGTGTCCCAAGCACGGGACTTAGAGGGATCTCTACTTCTTCAAAATGAGGCTTTTCCAAATGGGAGGAAGGATCTTTTCGACCTTTACAATCCATGCATTAATCTATTCGAATCCATGTGCAACATTTATAAATGAAATCATAAAATGCTGTGGACGACAGTTCAGGCCCTCCTTCTAGCACCAATTTGTTAACGCGGTGAATATTCGCTATGCAAACAAGGGGAACTAACCCGATTGCAGACCCTAATTATATCTACTTTCATTTGGAATGGCTAGCTCTGACGAGTTTTAGAGGATCCCGTAAACTGCTATATGTGTTGAAAGATTACTTCTTGGAGGAAGACTTCAATTAAATCAACAAACGAAATAGCTAACCTATATGTATCAAATCCTATCTGCACTAATTCTAACTACTTATGCTAGTCCTACCTATTCTAATCTATCCTGCATGAGCATAACAAAAGGAGGTTAAACATCATATATAAATTCCAAGTTCTAATGATCCAATTACTGGTTCACAGATGAACAATGCCGTATTGAATCTTAATTGTAATCTAATTACTTATACAGGAATACACATTCCTTTCCATACAAATAAAACTTGCAATTGATGTTTAACAAGGTCTCGAATCAGCAATCTCTCATGAATTAACCATGGTAGCAAATCATATTTGAATATCCAAGACTAGTCATGAGTTGTTTGTTATCAATATGCACAAAACAAATCACATTTATATTTATGCCAGCAACAACATCCTGATTCTAATCACATGAAAGGAGAGGAAAATGAATCTGAAAAATTCTCTTTCTCGACCAAATAGTCTTCTTTATTCACAATAAATCAAAACTATTCTGCCCCAAAAAAGTCCTCATCTCATCTCTGGAGGTAAGACTTATGCCGAAGGAAAATGACCCTTGGTCTTCCCTTCCCCGACTTTTCCTCCTCCCGCTCTTTTCCATACACATTAGAATGTGCAGACGTAGAGTCAATTGGTGAAACGGCTGACACGTAGAGGGCATATCTGATGCAGTGCTTCATTTCCTCGGGAAGTGAATAGATGTTGATTAAAAGAGGATGATTGCGTGTCATCCCTTCACACCTGTATTGAGCAGATGTTACTCCCTATCATTTCCTAAAGGAAAATGAAGACACCGCGCTTATCATCCCACATCTGGCATGATTCAAAGTGTGTTTGGAGGTAATAACATCTTGATGTATCAGCACTGTGATTTCTCTTGACATGGAGCATGCCTTCATGATGCACTATGGCGGTTTATCTTCCTTTCTATAGAATATGCCTTTGCAATATCGACACCAGTGGTGCAGAGGTGTCAACTTGATATAAATCACCTTTATCTACTACCGGGTCCACTCGAATGCACCTACATAAATAATTCATATTAGCTATGATTATGAGAAATCTAATAGACATGCTCACAAACAAACCTTACATTCAGCGATAATTTCTATTTAATCTTGCATCGCAGAGAAACTATGATTATAAAACAACTGAGCCTCCTATGACATGTATTTTCATTGCCCATGATATTCATTTTTACTCAAGGATTGCTTTAATAATGCTTCAAAAGTGAACCATTCACTTTACATGATTTTCCCTTGAAAACCCGAACTGGAGCCTTTTATTGCAATACACAAGAAAACACGGGAAAACTCGTGGTTGAGCCATAAGGCTAGACTTCAAATAATATATACTTGGGCGTATAATTATTGCTGGGTCTGTTAATCACATAGCGCCTTATGTCTAAGCTTTGGGCTCTGCTGATTATGACTTGCGATTGGTTGGACCCGAAATATATATGTGTTGTGGTTTATAATCCCCTTGTGTTCGCCATATAAGACTTTCGTTTGAAAACCCAATTGGAGCACTTTATCAAAAACACAGGGAAAACATAGGAAAACCTACGGCCAGGTCATAAGGATGGAATTGAAATATTATGCACCCAAGCGTACAATTATTGCCAGGTCACACATTGCCCCTTCGCATATCGCATATCGCTTTACTGTTACTGACTGCCGATTGCGATTTGCGATTGGGCTCCGGACCCGAAAATATATATGATGTGCTTAATAAAATTGGCGGGTACGCCATATCGCGGAATGCCTTGTGTATGGTCCTCGGGCTCTGCCGATTTCGATTTACGATTGGGGAGTGGACCTGAAAATATATGTGTTGTGGTTAATAATGCCGACGGGTCCGCCATATCACATCGTGCTTTATGTATATGCCATGGACTCTTCCGATTGCGATTTTCAATTGGGGAAGTAGACCTAATAAACGTATGTGTTATGTTTAATAATTGCGGCGGGTCCGCCATATCGCAGAACACCTTATGTATGGGCCTTGGACCCCGCTGATTGTGATATACAATGGGGCTCTGAACTCAAAATAAATATGTATTATTGTTAACAATTCCGTCGGGTCCGATGTATAATGGTGCATAGTCTTGATTGCAATAAGCGGAAATGGCAAGTTATGCATGCTTTGCAAAGCGAAAAGAGTTATAATGGGAAAAAAAGATGCGATGGATGGTTTTGAGGGGTAAAGAGTGGGCTGATTATATGCGTGGGCATAGGGCACCATGAACGTTTATGAGGATTTGAAAGAGTCCTGATGAAGTGTTATAGACATTTTTGTGCCTTACAGCATTGAGCATGAAATGTCCATAATCTAAGGGATCCAAAGTCCCTAAACATGTTGTTCCTACCCCTAGAGGAACAAGGCTAACAAACCACAGCAATTCACAGAAGTTCTCCACCAGAAACTGCTCAAAAACAAGTCAATTCAGGATCATTTCAGTGGCTACACTAGCTGTTTGCGCTGAATGTCAAAGCCAACACTGGCTACCTGCGTTGAATGTCAAAGGGAACACTAGCTACCTACGCTGAACGAGAGTGGACATGTGGCAAGCTCATTTCTCAAGGTGTCAGAATCCAGGAAGCTTCCAAAATGACACTTGCCTCAGGGAATTCGACTGGTGATGAGTAAGAGATTCCAAATCTCCAAGTGGAAGCAAGAACCTCCAAGTGGAATCAAGAACTGACAGAGGGAGAGGACACTAGTCAGATCTCAAGCTGACTCATCCTCTCTCCAAACATCTATATATGGATCTCTCCTCCATGAGATCTAGAGGCTGGAATTTTGTTATTGCAAAGAATTGATGTTGGTTTGAGATTGAAATCATTGGGTGCTTAATGCTTTGAAGGGGGTGAAGATAGGAATTCCATTTGCTGGGAAGGAGATGTTGGATTGGAGCCCTCTGGGTTGTATCTCTTCCTGAACCTTGTTATTCATCAATAAAGCTATCTTGGTTTCTCCTATATACTGATGTATTCTTGATGTATGATTGCATTAGTGTATTTGGTTTATTTCTAATCCTAAACTAGTTATGAATGTGAATATATGTCTTTGTGTAGTGTTCTTCTCTTGTCGCAAGTAGCTGTTCTCTTGTGATCTTGCAGGAACCCATTGAAGCTGGACAAGCAAGAAGGCAAGTAGCTATTCTCTTGTGATCTTGCATGAACCTGTTGAAGCTGGGCGAGTGAGAAGGCAAGTAGCTGTGAACTCCCAAAGAGAAGAGAGACCGGATCGAGGGACAAACGGAAGACACCGGTAAGTCTAAGTCTATTTATCTCTCTTCTTTCACATTTCATAAAGGAAGAAACCAGAATAGCTGTCCTTGTTTGTTGCTAAGGCACTGTCACACCTTAGGTGGATAGGATCGTCCTGCATAGGCATTTTTCCCCACAACAAATTGGCGACTCCACTGGGGAAATTTGTTTAGTCATTTTATTTGTGTTTCCATCATTGTTTGTTTCATAGACTCGACAGCAACAATCGAACTGCATCTGCTTTTCCCGGATGCAAAGTAGACAGTTGCTGCTTTGATCCAATTACTGGACTTGTCTATGATCTGAACAATGGACTCACAAATGATTTGATGATCCTTTGTGATAGATTTTAGTACCCCCTCAAAGCATCCCTTTGATTGCACCTTGCTTGTTGCTTTTATTTGGCCTGAAACAGTGAATTAAATAGCAATCTGTGACCCAGAACCTGTGAGAAACGAGAGTTTCTCCTTCAGCGCAGACCCAGTGAAGGGATTTTGCATTTCAACGCAGATCCCGTGAAGGCTACCTGCGCTGAATGTCAAAACCTCTGTGTTGAGGTTGTGCTGAACCAGTTTGTCCTTGTGCAGCTGGGGTTCTCTGCTCTGTTTTGCCTTGTTTTGATCTCTGATTTTTGCAGCCTGTAACTAGCATAGGTACCAGTCTGATAACTCCTTTTCTCTGCTTAAATTCCGCCTCCTTTTGTACAAAACTACTGTGAGTGTTTTTATGTGTTTGTGGCATCATTTACAGTTTTCCTTTGCATGAGTGAAATAGTCATCCTGTAGCCCTTGATTCAGATCTGTTGATTGTGATCTTAGAAGAGAGTTCATTGGCTATTTGCAGATTGATTATACATTTACTCTTGGTTATTGGTTTGAGTTTGTCTTTTTTAAGTGTCGAAACAAGTCTTCATTTCGGAAATCGTTAAGTGTTGTAATCTCTTCTACCCTCTCTGATTTGGAAAAAGTAAACTTATTTGTACTTGTCATTTAAAAGAAAATTCAAAGTTGTACAAAAAGCTTTCCGTGTAGGCATCAATACTAAGAAAGCGGAAAACAAACACCTGCATTGTGCATTTGCATCTTGATAGTTTGCATGATTGATTTAGGAAAAGTGCATTAGAGTGTGCTGATTGCTCTTTGAGAAAAGATGGTGTCTTTCTTTTCCCTTAGTAGCTAGGATTTTCAAAGTTGAAAAGATATAAAGCTTGCTTATCATCTTTAGACTACATTTAGGAATTGTATCATACATCTCATGGTGAACCTTGAAAGGCAAACTTCTAAAAAGATCAACCTAAAATAAATTGAATGAACTTAAGAACGATTTGCAACATAACGCACAACATAGAGGTCTAGGCTAGAGACGTGTTCCGGCGTCGTTAAGCCTGGTGACTGTCGATCTCGTGGATGGTGGGTGATTCCTCCTGAGGGACGATAGCGCCAGTACGGATTGTGCTCCCACGTACCGTCGCGTATATATTGGGAGACCCCTATAGGCATAAAACCTTTATCCTTAGGAAGCCGTGTCGGCCGCCCTACTGATCGCAATGCACTGAACACATCATTCAAGAAGATTGACCGCCCATACCCTAAAAAGTATTCTGCGGTTTTGCGAAAAGTTTGGCACACCCTCTGCCTAGAACTCTAGAGCAGTTCCTTTTGGCCTTTTTCAGACTCTATAACGGAAAAAGTCCATCCGAGCATTTGTCACTTCGGGCTCGTTAAAACATCGAAGGAGACTAGAGTCATCTTTAGCTTTTTCTCGACTCTTTAAAACTGAAAAAGCAAGTTGTGTCTAAGCATCGTTAAAATTTATTTTAAACGGAAAAATCACCCTTTATTCTTGCGTTGATATTTAGGTTGAAAAAATGGAGCACACCAACCAAGGAATTCCCCTTGGTGGAAATCCTAGTCCCTTCTCCTCTTGGGGAGATGTTGGTGCGCCCCATATGGCCACATTGTCGCTTCCAGGACTAACAATTGGCCTGTCGGTCTGGCTCTTTTCAACCAATGTCGTTCAGAACACCACTATTCCTGAACAGTCGAGTCAACAGTTAGACCAGACCAAAGTTGCCAACCAGCCTTCTACCTCATCTAATTCTTCCTCTCCTCCTTCCTCTTCGCTTGACGGAACTGGTAAAACAAAAAACCAAGTTCCTAAGGAGAAGAAGGAAAAGAAGAAGAAAGAGAAGAAGAAGAAGGAGCCAAAAGCGATTGGGGGCAAACGAGTGTCGTCTGACAAAAATCCACACACAGCACTGACCAGGCCTAAATCGCCATGTGTCATATGCAAGGGAGACCACTTCCACAGAGATTGTCCCTGCATCCCTCGGATACTAAGGGACTGGTCTCCCCGTTTGTACAATTCGGTAGCATCAACCTCTGATAGCCATGTTGACTGCTCACCGTCGACTAGTGAAAGTGAAGTCCCAGGACAGAGAGGGAAAGCTAGATTTCCCTGTAAACTGTGTGAAGACGACCACGCCATCCACCGTTGTCCCTTCTTAGACGAGGCTAAAAGAGTTCTGGAAGATCGCCAGATTTTACGATCGCAACTTCCTCCTGGATATCAAAAACTCCTGCCAAGTCCTTCACTACTTGAGAACCCGGCTGGCCCGCCCAGGTGGTCAGCCGAAGCACCTATCATTGAATATGAACCGTCTGGATGCATGCCTGACGAAAGTCAAAAGGTTGAGGCGGCAGTTGACCCGGTTTTGCCTTCAGAGGCTCTATCTTTGAATGATACCATCACAGAGGAGAATAAAGACGACACCGTCCAAATTCTCTTCATCAACACAGACTCCGACGAACAAGGGGGCAATTTGCCCATTCCTTTATCGCAGGAAGGAACTTCGTCGGAGTCATATCCGGCAGTCTATGCGGTTCCACCACCAAGCAACCTGGTTGTGTCCTTCGACTGGAATCAACTAGGCAGACCCCTGTTGCCAGCAAGCATACCATTCAAAATTATCGTTCAAATATACAGAATGGTAATGGCTGGCACTATCATTGACGAGGGGGCATCTGTGAGTATCCTTTCCTCTATTGCTTGGAAAGTGTTTGGTTCACCAGTGCTTTTGCCTGAAATGAGAAATCTATCAGGCTTTGATAAAGGAACCAATCGACCTTTAGGGATCCTCCCCAATGTGCCCATAACATTGAAAGGGAAGATCGTTCAAATGAACGTGATGGTCATTTAAGGACCCTTGGATTATAACCCACTCCTTGGACGAGACTATATATATTGCATGGGAGCTATCGTCTCCTCACTCTTTAGAGTAATGTGTTTTCCGCATGAAGGAAGAGTGGTCAAGCTCGTGGACCAACTTTCGTTTCCCGGATCACGCATCGCAAATAGTCATTTACCATCCCTAAATGGTCTATTCACTCAAGAAATGTCTCAACCCACGGTCCGTCCTCCTGATGAGCGCGAGTAATCCGGGAGGATATGACCGGAACCCAGGGGGCATGCGTCCTGGTCTGCTTCGGCAAGAAAACTTTGGGTATAAGGTAAGTTTCCGTGGGAAAATATGACTAGTCTGTACCCCGTCCGTGGTTGGAAGAGGGGTTGTTCTGGAATAGGATTCTCTTGTCAAAGTTATGTGAGAGGGCGGGTCTCGTCACTCACCTTTGTTTATCTCGGTAGACATCGCCGAAGAAGTGTTTTGTTGAAAGAATAACAGAACAATCTTTGGGTAGCCTGAAAGAGGTAGGCCTCTCCCGGTAAAACAAATGTTTTATCTGCAAATTGAGGGGCAACCTTGAAATCATACTTTATACCTGGGGGCATGCAAACCTTTTGGAGTGCAAGCAAAGAGCGGTTATTTATCTGTTTTTTGGGTTAGTCGTTTCCTAACTTGCATAAAGAAAGGATGCGGGGCATAGCTTTGGTAAGGCGCAAGCTCCATAAAAAATGGAATCTTACATGAGACATTCTTATCATATGACTGGGTAATCGAGCAGTTTTAGCACACAGTTCATGCTCGTTAAAAAATAAACGCAAGATCCGAGCAGTTTTAGCACATAGTTCATGCTCGTTAAAAAATAAACATAAGATCGAGCAAATGTTTCCACCCGCGTTTAAGCTCGTTAAAAAAAGAACTATCCCGGTAAATAACCACTGTGAATGTAATATTATCAGCCATTAAAGCCTTGGTTGTGTTTGTACCGTCACCTCCACTTTTCATTTGGCCGATCGTTCACCTCCATGTGCTTGTTTACCCATTTTGAGGAACATCTGCGAAGAGTGATTACACCTAGCCATCCTTGTGACACTGCTGTGATTGGAAAATTCCAACCTGTACCTGGAATCAGCTGCTAACCCTGTTTATCACTCGTTCCTCAAAATATGAGTCTTCTTTAAGCTCTTTTCAACTGACTCGTAAAATATGAAAAGATTGCCGAGTCCTTGGCCTTCCAGCTCGTTAAAGGGACAGGAAGAGCTATCCCTCCTCTAGATTTTAATCTTTTTGGACCTGAGGGATTATTGCACAAAAAGATTGAGCACTTGTTTTATTCGGCTCGTTAAAACTATCGAAAACTCATCCCTTTTGTATTGTTTTATACTTTTTCGGACTTAAGGGATTAGATGACGAAAAAGGACTTTTGGAGTTAACTTTATGTACCTTTTCAGACTCTCTAAAAATGAAAAGGAACGAGTTATCTTTGTCGTTAGACTCGTTAAAATCATTAAATAGCGACAAACTTGTCTTTAGACGAGAACGAGTTTCACTATCGCTAGGCTCGTTAAAACATAGCGATGGGCTTGCTCGAAGGGCAGGTTATAGAACAAGCATATGTTATCCTCCTCAAGCTTGACAAAAATAAAGAGGTACTGGTCAGCAATGACTGGGGAAAAATTGGGAGAAACTAAAGAAAACTTTGATGGTAGCAAGTCCCTCTTGAACATGACACTTTTCCTCCGTACCACAATCGGGTTGGGTTGTTTCATTCACCGGTCACATCCATGGTCTCGCCATACCATCCATATTTGGGGTAATGCTACCAATCCATCGCATCAGTGTCGCCATATGTTCAAGAGAAGTCGTTCAGAAAAGTCAACCGTGTCCCATCCACTGCCATACATTATCCTTCATCCTTTCATGACCGCCACCCTGAATCATATGTCACAGATCGTTTTCACCTCCATTAAAATCATTAGCTTCGTTCCATGTCACTGATGTGGGATTCATTAACGCCCTCCTTCGACAGATCGCTTCTTGTCGACATCAGCTCATTATCCAAGAGGTTGATCTAGGAACAACCCCTTCAGTACTTTGAAGCTTGCATGCCTCAATGGCAAGTTTCTCACTTCCGGCGACAGGTATACATCAATGACCTTCGACCGAAAGATTTTGCGTGGTGTTCGACGCCAAGTCCTTTATTCACACCACGTGAATTGTATTGTAGTACCTTGAGGGTCATTATCATTATCGGTGATTCCTCTCGCGCTTGTTAACGGTTTACATCATTGACCAGTAATCAAGCGATGTCTTCCCATGTTCGACTTCCGAACATTTCTCACATGGATCGACTTGTACTTAGAGTGAAGATCGAACAAGTTTGAAGACCTCGGATCTAGTTTCATCCATCCGGGTTGCGATATATATTCAGGAAAGATAAAGACATTGACATGTACATCATTGCAGCAGATAATCATCCTACTCAAAGGATGATAATTTCATCAAAATTATCAGTCTACCATCAGACGATTGTCTGTTCTATGTACAGAAAAATGAATTTATAAAGCTGAACATGGGAATGCCCGCCTCAGCTAGATCATGAAAGCAGTATGAAAAATAATCTATTGTATTGTATCTCATTACAGGTCTCCTCCCAGCATTGGATGAACTTCGGATCCCCCTGATAAAGTATTTCACCCGATAAACGGCCTCATACTTTAGGGGGCAACTGTTATAGACATTTTTGTGCCTTACAGCATTGAGCATGAAATTTCCATAATCTAAGGGATCCAAAGTCCCTAAACATGTTGTTCCTACCCCTAGAGGAACAAGGCTAACAAACCACAGCAATTCACAGAAGTTCTCCACCAGAAACTGCTCAAAAACAAGTCAATTCAGGATCATTTCAGTGGCTACACTAGCTGTTTGCACTGAATGTCAAAGCCAACACTAGCTACCTGCGTTGAATGTCAAAGGGAACACTGGCTACCTGCGCTGAACGAGAGTGGACATGTGTCAAGCTCATTTCTCAAGGTGTCAGAACCCAGGAAGCTTCCAAAATGACACTTGCCTCAAGGAATTCGACTGGTGATGAGTAAGAGGTTCCAAATCTCCAAGTGGAAGCAAGAACCTCCAAGTGGAATCAAGAACTGACAGAGGGAGAGGACACTAGTCATATCTCAAGCTGACTCATCCTCTCTCCAAACATCTATATATGGATCTCTCCTCCACGAGATCTAGAGGCTGGAATTTTATTATTGCAAAGAATTGCTGTTGGTTTGAGATTGGAATCATTGGGTGCTTAATGCTTTGAAGGGGGTGAAGATAGGAATTCCATTTGCTGGGAAGGAGATGCTGGATTAGAGCCCTCTGGGTTGTATCTCTTCCTGAACCTTGTTATTCATCAATAAAGCTATCTTGGTTTCTCCTATATAATGATGTATTCTTGATGTAGGATTGCATTAGTGTATTTGGTTTATTTCTAATCCTAAACTAGTTATGAATGTGAATATCTGTCTTTTTGTAGTGTTCTTCTCTTGTCGCAAGTAGCTGTTCTCTTGTGATCTTGCAGGAACCCGTTGAAGCTGGACAAGCAAGAAGGCAAGTAGTTGTTCTCTTGTGATCTTTCATGAACCTGTTGAAGCTGGGCGAGTGAGAAGGCAAGTAGCTGTGAACTCCCAAAGAGAAGAGAGACCGGATCGAGGGACAAACGGAAGACACCGGTAAGTCTATTTATCTCTCTTCTTTCACATTTCATAAAGGAAGAAACCAGAATAGCTGTCCTTGTTTGTTGCTAAGGCAATGTCACACCTTAGGTGGATAGGATCGTCCTGCATAGGCATTTTTCCCCACAACATGAAGGACATGAATGAAGGGCTAAACTGGGTTGTGAATGAATCATGTAGCAGAGATTTGTTAAAGGGGGTCTTGGCCTTTAAGAATTGAAGATTTGACTCGGCACAGAGTTAAAATCCTTGGGATAAAAACAGATCATTCGGAGAAGTGAAATATCAAACTTCTAGGGGACCCATTCAAATTTGCTACCAGAGCATGTTTTAATAGGGTGGTGCTTGTGACCACAACAAGACAATAATACACATCCTTGGCACCTACACCTGTACTTGTACCTATACCACTACCTATAGTTGTACCTGTGCTCTGCTACAACCTATGCATAATCTCCATATACTTGACATCCCGCTTCCCTAACTACAAGATCCTATCCTTTAAATCTATCTCGTAGGAGCTCATAGCTACTATGTGATTTACTTCTATCCTCCTGCTAAGAGCATCTTCCACCTTGTTCTCTTTACGTTTGATATACCTGATCTCAAAATTGAACTCACTAATTGTAGCCAACCACTGAGCCTGCCTATAATTCGTATTCAGTTGATCAAATAGATACCAAAAACCACTGTGATCACTCATCAATACAAACCTCCTACCAAGAAGATAGTTTCTCCACATCTTCCAAGCATGTATGCTTGCTGCCAACTCAAGATCATGTGTGGGGTATTTCTTCTCATGCTTATTCAGTTTCCATGACTCATAGCATACCACTTCCCCATCCTACATAGAAACTCCACCAAGTCCTCTCTTAGCATGTATACATACTACAAGCTCTTTGTTAGGATCTATAATATTTAACACTGGTGCATGTGTCAACAACTATTTCAGTTTCTCAAAATTGGTCGCATACTCCTCTATCCATTCAAACTTCTCACCTTTCCTCTGCAATGATATGATAGGATAAGAAATATGCAAGAAATTTGTGATGAACCTCCTCTAATAACCTACTAACCCCATGAAAGATGTCACCTCATCCACATTTCTGGGAGTTTCCCACTCCATGATAGTTCTTACCTTTTTTGGGTCCAGTGCTATTCCATTCTTGGAAACCACATGTCCCAAGTAGTGTACCTCAGTCTGAAAGAAAATGTACTTGCTGAGCTTAGCATACAATTGATGCTCTCTCAAAAATTTCAACATTGCTGCTAAACTCTCGACATGCTCTTTCTCATTTTTAGAATATGCAAATATATCATCAATGAACATAATAACAAGCCTATCCAACTACGAACACAACACACTATTCATCAAGCACGTAAAGGTAGATGGAGCATTAGTTAAACCAAATGGAACTATAACAAACTCATAACGACCATACCTGCTCTGGAATGCTATTTTGTAGATGTTCTCTTCTTTGATGCGTACTTAATGATATCTAAATCTCATATCAATCTTCAAGAACATTGTTGCTCCCTTCAAATGATCAAACAAGTCATCAATCCTCAGTAACAGATACTTGTTCTTGATCGTCACTTTATTCAACTACCTGTAGTCAATGCATAGCCTGAGAGTACCATCTTTATTCTTCATAAATAGTACCGATGCACTTGATGGTGATACACTTGACCTAATGTATCCCTTGTCCAACATTTCCTTCAACAGTAGCTTCAACTCTACCAACTCAAGTGTACTCATCCTGTAAGGTGCCTTTGATGCAGAGCTTCTCCTGGCACAAAATCAATAGAAAATTCTACTTCCTTGTGAGGTGAAAACTTTGAAATATCTATAGGAAATACATCCTAAAACTGGTGTAGAACTGGGTACCTGCTCAAAACATATGCATCCTCAACTTCCTTAACTTTGTCAGTAGAAAATTTCACTGCAAATAACACATACCCTTTCCTGCGACTACGCTTGGCCTTCATAGTTGTCCCCATTTTAACTGATGTTTCTTTCTTCTTACCTCGCAAAACACTATGTTCCCCATTTTCGCCCAAGCACTCAATGGATTTTTCATAAAAATCCACCTTGGTTCTATGAAGGTACAACCAATCCATGCCCAACAACATACTTTTTGATCCCAACAGTAATACATTCAAATATGTTGAGGTAGCCTGCATACCATTCAAATCAAATGTACAAGCTCTTACCCAATGATGAACTCGCTTCTTTGTACCTGTAGCCAACTGCACGAACTAAGATTTTGCATGCACTTTTTTATTCAAACCACACTTATCCACCAGGTCAGGATTAACATAACTATAATTAGATCGAGGGTAATTCAAAATAGAACAACTTGATCACAAATCTTATTGTCCATATCAATGATAAATGTATGATGGTCTTCCTATCTATTATCTAGCGTTACATAGATCCTAGGAATACTCTGTTGAGCATCTCCCATTGTTTGTGCCTCTTGAGCACTATAGATTCGTAGTATACCACCCTGATGTTGTGGACAATCTCTTGTATGATGATCCTTGCCACAAGTCCAATACTCTATAGGCTTCCACCCTGCATCATTATTCTTCTCCTCATATCGAAATCCCTATCCTCTGTCAGATGCATTGAACTTCTTAGATGGTTTTGCATTCTCTTTATTTCTTGTACCGTGAGACCTTTCTTGCTTCATGTCCCATTTTCCTTGTTTCTTATTGCTTCCCTTATAGTCTTGCTTAGTCTCAAATCTGCGCTTTGATTGTTCATAGCAATGCTTTAGCTTTTGGATGACCTCCTCTGATGTTCTAGGCTCATCGAACTCAATCATATCTTCGAATGCAATTAGTAATCCACTAATAAATCTCTAAATCTTGGCCATCTCCTCCTTGAGGTCAGGAACCTACCTCACTAGCTCGAAGAACCCTTAGTGTACTCTTGATTTATCATTGATCCCATCTTTAACTCATAGAATTCATTTTCCCTGTCATCAAAGTATCTCTCTGATAAATACTTCTTCTTTAATAGTCTCTCAAACACATTCCAAGTCAAGTCCTCCTCATTAATATCTCTGACATTCTTCACATCTTCCCACCAACTATCTGCTTTACATTTGAGATTGAATGTAGCTATTTTGGCTTTCATGTTCTCTGAATAATCATGCAACCTAAAGAATTTCCTCATACCAAGCACTAAGACCATTGTCAGGAACAAATTAATACCTTATCCCACAGATTGATGACCTATTGGATCAACTGAAGGGTGCCAAGTACTTCAACAAGATGAATTTAAAGTCTACCTATCACCAAGTTCTAATAGAACACATAGACGTATGGAAGATTACCTTCAAATCCAAGGATTGATGGATGAAATCTTGCAACCTTTCACTAACTTGTTCATGCTTTTATATATGGATGACATCCTCATCTTCAACAACATTTGGGAAAAACACTTGCAACATATTCAACAAGTCCTTTAAACCTTGTGGCCGCAAAAATTATGTGCCAACTTGTAGAAATACTCCTTTGACATGAACCGAGTCCATTATCTAGGCTACATAATTGATGAGAATAGCATGCATGTGGATTTGACTAAGATCCAACTTATTCGGGATTGGTCACCCCTGACAACTCTCATAGACCTCCATAGATTTTTGGGTCGCCTTGCCAATTTCTATTGAAGGTTTGTTTTGGGATTCTCTCATATCAGTTGGCCTTTGAGTCAAGTTAGTAAGGGTGGAGAAAAAGCAAAGTTTTTTTCATTTGAAGCAAAAAAGTAAGAATTTGTGGACCTATTGAGGGCCCGGAAATCGGGTCAACAACAAGGGGGATACCCGCCCGGTCCGGAACTTGGTTGGTAGCTCCTTGTCCGTTTGGTATAGCGGGTCCGACTGGGGATAATGGGACCAGTTTCCCAATGTAAGGGGGTGTGTATGTGTGTGTAGAGTTTGATGATGCTGATCTAGAAGTAATTTAAGCTAATTTAATTCTAACTTCTAAACTGACTCTATGCTACTGTAATCTAACAAAAACAACACATCTAATCTATGCTAACCCGGGGTAGATTTCCTCTATTATGCGATCTAAAAAGATTTCGAACAATAACTGGTAATAAAGATTATTCAGCCATCATAAGAATAGGAATCAATTAAGATAAACCATTCTGCATAAAAAGTTAGGCAAAACAGTTGTGAACAGCATATCGCATAATAAGTTATTCATATGTCAAGCATAAATAAATGACTCCACCATACAGAAGTGCCAAATGGTAACCCACACATTCATACATTAACATATAAAAAACTCAGCTGCATATCACTCTAAGAATATAAGCAGAAATTAATCAAGAGATAAAAGTACCATTTATGACTGATTTCACTCACAAACTTCAAGCAATAACGATTTATTTCTACTTGTTCTAATATCTACTAAGAGTACAGAAGTGCAACATCAGTAGCAGACATTAAAATGCAAACATAAATAAATATCGATCCATCCATTCATCAAAAACCCCCTCCGAGGGTGCAAAAGTGAATGTTCTGAGGGCAAGTTTTTTGACAAATTTCGAGACCCTTCTCCAAATGCCATGAGAAGGGTTAAATACTACTAAGTAATTAATCTTAATTACACAAATTTAGGAGACGGCTTCAAATGACCGCCCTTTTACTAAAACAAATTTATTTCTAAAAATTGAATCTAATTTCTAACCGTTTCTGTATCTGCTCCTTAGTGCTGTAAGCGATGCAACGTTCACCTAGAAAGAGTCGCCTGGTTGTCTTTTCCTTTCGTTCGAGCGATAAAAGTGGAAATAACAAAAGCTAGCACCTCTTTCTGACAAACTAGAAGATATTTTCGAAAATCTTCCTCTGGCTGGGTGTATTTGTTGTGTGTATACTTAGTATAACCCAGATTTCTTTCAAACTGATTGTGCTGTTGCTATTTCAATTTCCGGCCGTGTGAATGACTCAATGAGTTAGGGATTTCGTTGCCTGAACAATCTTCCATATTGAAAATTGATTCCGTTCTTTGTTCCAGGCTTTTCTGGAGCATCCTCCCTCTTTAGCGTTTTTCTTTTTGCTTTACCCAGTCTGAGGTTCAGGATCTTTTGCAAACATGCTGCTTTTGTGCGCCTTTGACTCTGAGTCTTGGATAGTCTATTTTCATCAGTGTCTGTTGAGTGATACTCTGGAATCCGCGGTTCTGCTGCATGCGGAATCCATTTGCGAAGGCATCTCCTCTTTGTTCTCCTAGTATTGGCGCTTCCCCTTTTCCTTAGATGTTTCCTGCATATTGATTTATATTAGTTGCTGCCTTACAGTTTACGCAAGGGAAAAGAGAAATGACGAAAAGATTGACATGAAAGCTTTAAGTTCTAATGAATGCATAATCTTGACACTCATATTGACTTGACTCTTCGAAAAATGCAACACAATCATTCTTGGATATTTTGGCGTACAATCATTAATTTCCCTTAAGGTGCTCGTTCAATTTTGGGTTTACAGACCATGCCGAGGGAATCCTGCGATGAGTGGTTCCTGCGATTCGCATCGCAGTATCGAGGATTGCGATTTCAAGAAGTGTCGTCGCAGGAATTGATAGTCTCATTGATCGCAGATCGCAGATCACGCTTTCATTTACTGTGTGTTGTTGATGCGATGCTGCGATATGCAACGTCGCATATCGACCGTCGGCAATTCCTTAAGTTTCTATTTTAAGGACGCTTTCAATATATGCGATGCGATGATCTCGCGTTGCTTCTTCTCAGCTCATTTATGCACATAGGGAACGCTTCACTCTTTCTTCGTAATGCGATTTATCTTTAGGGAGTAGAAATACAAAAAATTTGATACAAATATTTTTTGGATTTTTTGTTAAGGGTCCCCATTTGCTTGGTGTTATTGCTAATATCAAACAAAGAGGGGGGTTGTTGGTGACCACAACAATGGTGATTCACTGTGAAGAACCAGTTATCTCTGCTTTTCTATTGAATTTTCACTTCCGAAACAGAAAATTTTTCATATGCCTAAATTTTGTTATGGACAGATAGAGTACATTAGTCTTTATCCTGTCAATGATACTTCGTCACAACCTTTTCATATTCCAATTGTCTGCTTCCTCATTCTTAATTCTTGCATTCATACCAGACATTACTCGGTCTTTTTAAAGATAAAATAAGGTCTTCTCTGCGTACTGGCTTTTAAAATATGCTCATTTGTCGTAGCTAGAGCCTCTGCTGCCCGCAAGCGTCCATAGCCTCGACAGGGTTACCTGTTATCCAGCAATGATCCTTTATCCTGCTTGAGTTTATTTACAACATTTCAGAGAAAAATCCTTTTGGACACTTTTTCCTTTTTTATTCTCTAAAGAACAATGTCTTGGTTTGGTGGCCAAATTATGACACAGTCATTCACTTGATTTATGCTTTTGCTGAACAAGCTGGCTCATGATGAGACCCCTTGTCTTTTGATTGCAACAATGTTGAGTCGTTGCCCTGTTTTGATAAACGGTATTGGCAAAGTCAGCAAGTTATAATATCTGTGATCATGATAAGCCGGCTCGTGATGAGACCTCTTATTCTTTGAGATATAGTGTTTTCTCGGATTGTTTCTCTGAATGCTACGGTTTCCTTTAGCAGGGAGGAAGTCATTGTTTTTCCTTAAGAAAGCTCTGGACGACAATAATAGAGTTTGAAAACAACAGCTTTACAGAGAATATTTATTTTATTATTGATGATACCTTTCATTGTGCTGACATAAAACAATTTTTTACCAAAGGTTGCTTTCATCAAAGTTTTTCGAGGTTGAAACTAACATCATATTTAGGCTAAAGTTAACTCTTTTTGTCAATAATAAAATCAGATTTTTCGAAAAGTTTTGCTACTTGTACAAGCAAAATCAAAATCTGATAGAGAATTGGTTTGCTCTTTCATGAATCCTTTTTGATGATCATTTACAACCGGTTTTATTTATAAGAAAGAGAAAAAGAAATAATAAAAAAAAAACTAAAACTATCCTACAAAAATAGAAGAATGATCTTCTATGGAAAATACATTTTAAGAATCTGTCCATTCACAGGCAAAGAATCTCTTCTACCTGCCAAATCCTGCAACACAAACGTCGATGGGCCTATGACTTCTACAATCTGAAAAGGACCAAGCCACATCTTCTGAAATTTCGTATGTTTTCCCTTTTCTTCATGAGCCTTATCCCATTTTAAAACTAAATCTCCCATCTGAAAGCTTTTTCTGGTCATTATTCTTGAGTCAAAAGAGGATTTTATTAGCGCTTGGTGGTGAGCATGGCTTTTCTTGGCTTGTTCTCGTCGTTCTTCTAGTTTGATTATTTCCATTTGTCTCAATTGTAAGGAGGAAGTAGATACTTCATCGATGTGTTGTACTAAAGACAAATAGGGAATGACTAAGTGAGTTGGAAGAACCACTTCTTTCCCATAAACTAAATTAAAGGGAGAAGTGTCGATTGAAGCTTTCTTCATAATTCTATCTGCCCATAAAGCATTTACCAGTGCTTTGTGCCAATTCTTTTGGTTTTGGTCGACTGTTCTTTTAATAATCCTGATTAGGCTTTTGTTTGTTGATTCAGCCAACCCATTACCTTGCGGATAGTAGTTGGCAGAATACTTCAGTTTGAACCCTCTTTTAAGTGCAAACTCAGTCATTGTATTTCCAGAAAAGTATGATGCATTATCAAACATTAAGGCCGTTGGCAATCCAAACCTAGTGATGATAAATTGATCTATGAATTCAATAATGTTTTCAAAATTAGCTGTCTTGAGAGGAACTGCTTCTACCCATTTAGTAAAATAATCTGTTGCCGTGAGGATATACCTATGCTACTTAGAAGAGTGAGGAACGATCTCACCTATTATGTCCAAGCCCCATTGGCTGAATGGTTGCTCGATGTTAACCGGCTGTAGTGCATGAACGATTTCTTTTGTTTCCCTGCAGCAGTCTGGCAGATTTGGCATTTCCTTATGTAATTGTATGAGTCTTTGAACAGCGTGGGCCAATAATATTCTGCACGTAAGATCTTATGTGCAGTAGCTTCTCCAGCATAGTGTCCACCTGCTGGTCCATCATGGAGTTCCTGCAAAACCTTTTCGGCTTCAGTTTTCTCAAGACACCTAAGAAGTACAGAATCGTAATTCCTTTTAAACAGAACATCATTTATGAGCTGGTATTGTTTAGCTTTCAATCTCAGGGCTCTTTTCTTGGTGTGGTCCAGGTGTGATGGAGCATACCCGTTCTTAAGATAATAAATGGTGTCCGCATATAATGATTATGCATCTTTTAGGCTTACCTCATATGTATGTACCTCTTCAGATGAGTTCTCAGGAATTTGCGATGCTCCAGCTAACATCTTGCAGAAGCCTTGACCTCTTATGATGTTTGCTGGCTTGATCTCAAGATCATATTCGTGTAAGGCGGTAATCCAATTTGCTCTCTTTTCGCCCACATCCTTCTGTATCAGAAGGTTTCTTACCACTGGAAACAGTACTACGACTTTGGTATGGGCTTTAAGTAAGAAAGGTCTGAAATATTTGATTGCTTTGAAAACGGCATATGCCTGTTTCTCCACGTCTGAATAATTGAGTTCAACACCTTGTAAGTTCGAGCTAAAAAATACGATTGGAGCTTCCGCCTTCTCTTGATTTGCTTGAGTTAAAATCGCGGCATAAGATTTCTCTGAGGAAAATGTGTATAAGATAAAAGATTCTGAAAAATTTGGGGTTGCTAAAGATGGAGCGTTAATGATAGCTTGCTTGATTAAGTTGAATGCCTCATGCTCATCTTGACCCCATTTAAAATTTGAATTCTTTTTTATCATATTTTGTAGAGGAGAAATAATGCGTGAAAAATCGGGGACAAAGCTCTTTACAAAATTGATTTGACCAAGGAAAGATTGCATGGCCTTTTTGTTATGGAGCATGGATATTTCGGAAATTTCTTTGATTCTGTCAGGTTCAATGTGAATACCAGACTTTGACACTATGAATCCTAGTAATTTCCCTTTACTTAATGCGAAAAAAGATTTCTTTGGGTTAAGTGAAATCCCATACCTTAAACATCTTTGAAAGATCTGTTTCAAGTCTTTGAGATGGTCGCTTCGCTTCTTGGAGTACACTGTTATATCATCCAGGTAAATCACTACTGATTTATTGACTAAACCTTTAAACGCGATGTCCATGGCTCTCTGAAAGGTAGCGCCGGCATTGATCAGACCAAATGGCATCTTCCGATATGCGTATGTGCCCCATTTAGTTCGGAATGTGGTTTTTAACTGATCATCGGAATGTACCAGCACTTGATTGTATCCTGAAAATCCATCTAGAAAAGACATTAATTCTGAGCCTGCTACTGTCTGTAATATTTGCTCCATAGGTGGGAGGGGAAAATTGTCTTTTTGACAGGCTTTGTTGAGATTCCGGAAGTCGATACAGATCCTGATATCTCCGTTTTTCTTTCTAACGGGCACCATATTGGATACCCATTTGGAATGTCTGACGGGGAAAATTATTCTGGCTCTCAACAACTTATTTAGCTCAGTCTTTATCTGATTTTCTAAGTTAGGGTGGATTTTTCTGAGCTTCTGTTGGACAGGTTTTTCATTGTCAATCATAGGGATAGTGTGTTGAATGATATAAGTGTTGTATGTCTTCAGCTCATCGTAATTCCATGCAAAAACGTTTTTGTATTGCCTCAGAAGACGGATATATGCTGATTTTTCTTCAGGGGCTAGGCCGTGGCCTAGATTAACGTTTTGTGGCTTCTCATCAGTTCCTAGGTTCACTAATTCATAATTCAGAGTTGAACTGTAGAGTTTAGAATTGGCAGACCTTTTAAACCGACTTTTTAAATGATATAAATCTTCTAACTTAACCACCGATTTAGGTATAGCATTATCAGTGCTATTTTTCTGTATTTGGTGATCATGATGGTCTTCGTCAATTATTTGATTTGAGTAGGATCCTTCAGAAGTGAGGAAATTTACAATGTCAGGATCGTCGTTGAATACTCTCCAGTTGGTGATGTTGTCAGGGATGGATGGTATAAAGATTAATTCTATTGAGAATCTATCTGGACTAAAATCTTCAGAGGGAATAAGTCTAGAGGTTACGTTAGCTAACAGGTCTGCGTTCGCATTTTGGAGTCTTGGGATTGAAGAAATATCGAATGCTATGAAATGTGCAGTCAGATCTTGTACTAAAGATTGATATTGCTTCAAATGGCTTGACAGGCAATGTATGGTGTTACGTACCTGTTTGACGACAATCTCAGAATCTCTGAAAACTTGAAGATACTTAACGTTCAGTCCGATTGCTTTGTATAGGCCTTGCACCAAGGCCTCGTATTCCGCTGTATTGTTCGTGCAATCGAACTCAAGTCTGCACGTAAGCATGGTCATATTTCCGTCTGGGCTAATTAGAACGCATCCTGCTCCTGCTCCCTCGTTAGATTTAGAGCCATCAAAATATAATTTCCAAAACAAAGATGTATTTACAGGGTTATCTAAAAAATTAACACATTTTGAATTATCAGTTTGAGAAAAATTTTCAACTTGGGACAAAATTGAATTTTCTAAGTAAGGTGAAATATGAGCATTGAAATTGCCGAGGAAAGAATCTATCAAGTAATTGCCTATGATACTGTTGTTGTATGCTATTGCTTCATTCTCTCCTTCCAATTCAGTCACTATGTACTTTTGGTGCAACTCTCGTTCAACCTTTATTTGATTCGGTTTACCGTTGTAGGGTAACCACATGTGCGACCAGTCAGTTGAAAAATATCCATGGAGTTTTTCGGACCAATCCCTGCTAAGAATTAAACCATAGAATTCAGGGATATCAGCTACTAGAATGTCGATAACCTGGCATACTTTCGGGTTAGACGACAATCTTATAGTCACCTGGTTAAGTTCACCAATCACTTCAACTTGAGATCGATCAAGTTGAACTATGCGCACTACAGATTTTTGTGGTTGAACATTCAATTTGGCACATATTGATCTGGGTAAAATATTCGTTGAAGCACCAGAATCAACCAAGCAATTGTGCACATTTTTATTGAAAATTTCATAAGTGAGAAGAAAAGGAGGAGTATGAGATCTTGATCTTCCTCCAATCAAGGAAATGTCATTTGGATCAATCTTATTGATCATGTTGGTTGGAGGTATTCCCATGTTGTGGGAAGCTATAGCTGCAGGTAAAGATGTAGTAGGCACGGCATGTAATTCTTTCATCATTATTTTCTATTGATGTTTCAATTTGCTCAATTCGTAAAGAGTGATATTAGCCCTAGTCTTTTTCATGTCATCGATAATGTTATACTCCATTTCATCTGACACTATCAGTGTTCTTGATGGAGGTGCTTGATCTGATTGGACTGGGCTAAATTGGGTCGCTCTAGCGGTTGTTTTCTTTGTTGCGACCTTATCTTTTGTTGCAGGGCTTGCTCCCTTCTGTTTAGGGGTAGTTTGGGGAGGATCAAGTTGATTTTTGCTTCGTGTGCTAACCAGAAATGCTTCTTTATCTTCTTCTTGTGGGAGGATGAAATCCCACATTCCTTGTAGTTCCACAACTTCTTCATCATCGGTATGCCCTTCAGTGGTGTTCTCTTCTTCTTCTTCTTCTTCAGATTCGACGTTTGAGACAGCATTGGGTGGTTTCACCTCCATGGGAGGATTTCTTTTAAAAGCTCTGTAGGGCCTTTTTGAAGAAGTTTCTGCTACTTGTTTTCTTATGTCAATCATCTCATTGGACATGGCCTTTAACACTTTTTGTAATCCTTCCATATCGAAAGGATCTTTCGTTTGTTTCTTCTTGGTGTATTCTTTGAAAGAGATTTTCTTATATTTGCGTTCCTCTATTGCAGATCTCTTTTCTAGGGCTACTACGCGCTTTTCTACTGCTAACGCCTCTGTCAAGTTTTCAACTAAGGTTGTCTTGTTTTCCCTATCTATGAAGCTAGCCAAGTTTGATGGTAAGGCCGTGATATACCATTCACATCTTACTTCCTCCCTGGATTGAGAAGCAGCAGGAATTTTGTTGAGGATCTTATTGAACCGTAAATTGAAATCTTTAATGGGTTCTCTAGCCTCAGCTTTAAGATTAGATAGGTCATTGATCAATGTCGCTGTTGATCTGTCATCACCAAACTTGGTGAGGAATTGACTTTGAAAAATGTCCCAACTTGTGATGGACCCGGAAGGTAACGCAAAGTACCATGACCTGGCTGTTCCTTGCATTGTATAGGGAAAAAGCCGGACAACAGCATCCTCGTTGGTAACTCCATTGAGATTAACAGAAAGAATGAAATTATTGATATGCTCTTCAGCTAGCATGCCTGTTTCTGGATTGAATTTAGGTAGCCATTTCTTAGGATGGGCCGGTATTGGGCTCAGGGGTGGAGGCATTAAAACCGCCCCAGGATTGTTCCATGGAGACTGGGCCATCGTTGAGCTGCTGGTTAATGAAAGTGCAGAGGATGGTCCCTGATGCTGAGAAGATGAAGATATTATGATCTTTGATGATTGAAGAGGAAGGGTTGTGGAAGATGGATGAGTGATTTGGGATGAGGATGTGGGTGGTTGACTTCACGGTGAGGGGGTTGAAATGGACGAAGTAGATGAAAGAGTCTCACGGTCAGACTCCGGTGGTGTTTTCCTTGCTCTTTTCCTAGTAGGGAGAGGGAGTTCACTTGGTTGAATGCCAAATTTTTCACTCTTCAATCTGGTCAGGGGATGAGCAGGATTGTACTGCGAAGTCACGCTGCTGTGAGATTTATCAGACCTCTAAGAAAAAATAGAGAATCCCTGGAGTTTACGAATCAAAGATTGAATTTCAGGGGGTTCAATGATAAGTTGGTCTGATATATTAGGGTAGGTAGCAGCAGTGGATACTCGAGCGACTTCTAACTCCGGGTTTAACCGTACTAGAGAAGTCGGGGGAGTTGATGAGGGTGATTTACTCTCAGAATGGTATTTAGATATTGACTTAGGTGCCATTCATAGTGTTGGCATTATGAGACACGTGTTGTCCTTGATGGAAAACCACACTGATGACAAATCATAGTGCAGAAGGTCAGCAGCAAGGAATTGATGATCAGACTATAAGAAGAAGAGAAAATTCATATACGCAGGTTCATCAAGCCCAAGTCGCGTGTACACGCAGGTTGGCTTCAGTAAAAGCGCGTGTATGTGGAAAACTCATTTTTGGTCCGTGGCGGTTATTCCTTGGAAGTTGTGCCTATGGTTTCGGACCATGGTGTCTCGACGGACGTGTCGATCCCTAGTTTTGAAGTTGATGGCTTTGGATTTCTATGGTTTTGGCTCATGGTATTGAGCAAGGCCTAAGGCTATATAAGGAGAAGAAGATCATTAGGCAATGGCATCTGAAATGTCTTAAAACATCTGATGAAGTATTAGATCCAGTATGCAGGTTATGGGTTGATGATGCATTGCTTGATTCGAACTAAGGAGAGATCTCACCGGTTAATGAAGAACAAGATCTAAGGAGAGATCGGGATCAAATGGTTTGAAAAGCACTATTATGGTTGTTTATGCGTATTTCTAGATCTACATACTGACGCAATGTTATGTTCTGGGTCTAACTGATGTTTGGTACAGCTGCAAGTTGAAAGAATTTATTTTTAGATTTGTACGCAGGTTGTCCTTGGTAAAAGCGCGTGTATACGCGGGTTGCTCTCATTAAAGTAGCGTATATCCTTTTGAAGCTTGATTTTGGGTTTGCAGTTGGGTCTGACTGTTATTACAGAGTTCTGTACTTTGCTCTGTGTTCTGGTGACTGGGTTTGACAGGGTTTCAGTGGTTCAATGATTCAAAGATTGTTGATGTGAGTATTGGTTGTTTTGAAATCTGCTATGAAGGTTGAATGAACTGTGGTCTTCAGATTGTAATATTGTGCTTCAGGAATATCCAGTCTGAAAATGTATGAAAAGTGGTACCTGAAGGAAAGAAGATTGTAGGCCTGGACCTACGTACTAGTATCTGAGCTAGTACAAGAGCAAAGGGGGTTGAAGCTCCCTTCCAAGGAAGTTTGGAGAATGAGAGAAGGTTGAAGCCTTCTGCAGGTTGTAGCCTGCGTACTGGTATAAGGCTGCACCAGTACAAAAGATTGTAAACTGAAGTTCTTATTAAAGAAAGATAGAGACGACTTGCAGCAGGTGGTTTTCACCCACATTGGGTTTCCACCTTATATCATGGTGTTCATGTGTGTGGCTTTTGTGTGATGATCTGTTCTGTTATACTGTTTACTCTTAATATGGTGAATAATGACCTGATGCACTTAACTGAAGATAAACTCACTGAATTATAAGTTTTCTGGTTATACGCTGTTTTCTTTAGACACAGTAGCGTGTACACGCTGGTTCACTTAACTGAAGTAGCATATATGTTTCTGAGCATTGAAAAAGTTTTATTGATCTGATAATACTGATTCACCCCCCCTCTCAGTATTATTTCCAACAATTGGTATCAGAGCAGGTCCTTCAGAGAAGCTTGATCGCTTGAAGGTAGATCGTTCATCATGAGCAACTACGAGAGAGAAGCATCAATCAGGCCACCGGTTTTTGATGGGACAAACTTCAATTATTGGAAGGTAAGAGTTACTGCCTATCTTCAATCTCTTGGTACAGAAGTTTGGGACATCGTAGAAACAGGCTACGCTTTTCCTTCAGCTACTCCTACAGATGCAGCTGAGAAAAAGAAGTATGAAACAAATGCGAAAGCAGTCAGTACCCTATTAGGATGTATATCCCAAACGGAATTCATGAAGGTAATGCACTACAAATCCGCAAAAGAGATATGGGACAAAATTGTCACGAGCTATGAAGGAGATGAACAGGTAAAGCGTGCTAAACTTCAAACTCTCGGGATTCAGTATGAGACTCTCAAGATGTATAATGATGAAAGTGTGGCTAAATATTTTCTTCGGGTAGATGAGATCGTTAATTGTATGAAAAATTTGGGTGAAGAAATAAAAGAGGCTATAGTGGTTGAAAAGGTTCTAAGATCATTGTCCCCCAAGTTTGAATCTAAAGTATCTGCAATAGAAGAAAAGGAAAATCTACGAATTCTTACTATGTCTCAGCTACATGGAATTCTAACTGCTTATGAAATGAGAAAGGGAGGTCCATACGACAGAAGAGAAGCTGCTTTCAAGGCATCAGGCAAAGAAGATTATTATGAATCAAGCCACGTCCCAGAAGAAGAGGAAGAAGAATCAAATTTTGTCAGAAATCTTCAAAGGGGTTCTGGAAGGTTCAGAGGTAAGTTAGCTTTTAAATGCTTTGCTTGTGGAAGAGTAGGTCATTATGCTGCAAAATGTCCTTATAAAGATAAAGGAAAGGAACCTGCTAGATGGAACAAGAAACAGAGTGCAAATAAGAAAAGCTACTACACTCATGAAGATAGTGATGGTCTATCGAATAGTGATGAAGATGAACGAGGTAATGAATATAAGTTGTTAATGGAATTTGAAGATGATGATTATATGGATGCTATAGATGTGGATAACCTTTATGACGAAATTACTAGACTCAAGAGATGTATAGAAGAAAAGAATATGATCATTGATACTCTACAATTTCAAATTGATGAAAAGGAAAAACATCTTGAAAAACTAGAAGGTGAAATTGTTGGTCTTAGAAAAGAGATTGAGAAAACAAAAGCTATTAATCTTAAATTTGTTAAAGGATCTGAAACCTTGGATGAGATTATCAATGTGCAGCGATCTCCTCTGATCAAGACAGGTCTTGGATATAATGGAGAAACATCTCAAGCCTCTACCTCTAAAAGTTATCTTGATGCAGCAAGGAAAAGCGAGCAAAGGCCAAATAAAAGTAATCAGGTGAATCAGGGACAGTTTACCTCAAGAACAAATAGAGACCATCAAGAAATTTGGGGACAAACTGCCTTAAGGACAAACAGAAGCTACAATCAGCCATAGGTAAAATCTTCCCAATTTGCTCCAAGAATAAATAGAAGCTACAATCGGTTGGATGATAGATCTGATTATCGCAGAATTTTCTTTAATGGCCAATGCTTCTCTTGCCATAACTTTGGTCACAAAGCAGCTCAATGTGTTGCATACAAGACAATCATGACTAGAGAAGCTCAAAAGCAAGGGAGAATGACTGAAACCATGAAAAGGACTTATAATAAATTTTCGGTTCTTGAAAATGAAGTTGAATGCTCTATTTGTAATAACTTTGGTCATGAAGACTCTGAATGCAGGAGCAGGTTCCGGAAGACAATTCAGAAGGAGCAAAACTCAAATGTCAGAACATGGAGAATGAAGGAACCACAACCAGAAAGATGTGGGATAGCCTTTTATGCAGAAGGTCAAGAAAGTCTATGGTACATTGACAGCGGATGTTCGAAGCATATGACAGGGGACAAAGAAAAGCTTGATTCATATACCGCATTAGAAAAGGGGAAGAAAGTTTCTTTTGGAAACGATATCTCTGCAGCCATAAAAGGAAAAGGTGTGGCTCCATTGAAAGAGAAGGTCAAAGCTGGAAATGTTTTGTATGTTGATGGATTGAAGCATAATCTTCTGAGTGTCAGTCAGATGTGCGATCAAGGAACAGAGGTAATATTTAGATCAAATGGATGTTGTGTTCGTGATCTTGATACAGGTAAAACAGTGATCAAAGGAAGAAGGACTCCAAATAATCTATACATATTTGAAGAAGGACTACAACAATGCTATTTGAGCAAGGATGATGAACATTGGCTATGGCATCAAAGGTTGGGGCATCTAAGCTTTTCACAAATAAGGAAAGCATGCAAATATCAGGCAGTTCGTGGTCTTCCAGATATCAAAATTCCAGAAAACACTATATGCAAATCTTGTCAGTTTGGAAAGCAAACCAGAACTAACTTTCCAGAGAAGGAAGGATCAACTAGCATGCCTCTTGAGCTAGTACATACAGATACATGTGGTCCATTCAGAAAAAGAACACCTCGAGGAGAAGAATACTTGATATTATTCATTGACGATTTCTCCAGGTTTGTCTGGTTAGGACTTATGAAGCACAAAGATGAAGCATTCGAAAAATTCAAATCCTTCAAAGCCTTGGTTGAAAATGAATCAGGACACAAAATTAAGTGTCTCAGATCTGACAGAGGTGGGGAGTTTACCTCAAACGAATTTTTCGATTTCTGTGAAGAACATGGGATAAGAAGAGAATTCTCTACAGCTAGAACTCCTTAGCAAAATGGGGTGGTAGAAAGAATGAACAGAACAATCCAACAAATGGCTCGTGCTATGCTTGATGAATCAGGTACTCCCGCAACTTTCTGGGGTGAAGCTGCACATGCTGCGGTTATTATTCTTAACAAAACAAATGTCCGAGTAAACAACACTCAAACACCTCATGAGCTCTGGAGTGGTGAGACTCCTTCGGTGAAGCACTTCAAAATATTTGGGAGCAAATGTTATATTAAGAATACTGATGAGCAACTTGGCAAACTTGAACCAAGAGTAGATGAAGGCATTCTTCTTGTTTATTCTCCATATAGAAAAGCATACAAGTGCTACAATAAAAGACTTGGCAGAATTGTTGACAGCATTGATGTAGTGGTTGATGAGAAGGGATATATTCCTAGGCAAGTTCATCATGAAGACATTGAAGAAGATGAAGGCTACACTCAAAGGCAGAATGATGAAGAAGAAGAACCTCAAGAAGAACCAGAGGAGCAGGCAAGAATAGAAGAGAAGACTCCATCCAGATATGTTCAAAAGAATCATCCAGAATCTCAGATTGTGGGGCAGAAAGAAGCAGGAATACAAACAAGAAGAAGAATTGCAGAAGCCTCAAGCTATTTGGCATTACTCTCTTCCACTGAACCACAAAATGTGAAAGAGGCATGCAAAGATGAATGTTGGGTCAAAGCAATGGATGAAGAACTTCAGCAGATCGAAAAGAACAACACTTGGGAACTGGTTCCTAGACCAAAAGATAAGAATGTTATAGGGACTAAATGGGTCTTCAAGAATAAATTGAATGAAAATGGAGAAGTAATTAGAAACAAGGCCAAACTTGTTTGTAAGGGGTATGCGCAGCAAGAAGGGATAGATTTTGAAGAGACCTTTGCTCCTGTAGCAAGACTTGAGGCCATCCGAATGTTCCTTGCTCTCTCAAGCTTTCAAAACTTCAAAGTATTTCAAATGGAAGTGAAATCAGCCTTTCTGAATGGAGACTTAGAAGAAGAAGTATATATTGAGCAGCCAGATGGTTTCATTCTTGGGAATGATCCAAACCTTGTATGCAAATTAAAAAAGGCTCTCTATGGTCTCAAACAAGCTCCAAGGGCTTGGTACTATCGACTGGAGAAATATCTTCACCAACAAGGCTTTTCAAAAGGATCAGCAGATAGCAATCTCTATATAAAAATTGAAAATAACAAATTGCTAATACTAGTTGTTTATGTAGATGATATTATCTTTGGCAGCAATGAAGAGACTATGAGTCAAAACTTTGCCTTGGTTATGCAGAAAGAATTCGAAATGTCACTACTTGGAGAATTGACATACTTTCTTGGATTGCAAATCCAACAAAATGAAGGAGGCATGTTCTTGTCTCAAACCAAGTACCTCAAGCAGATCTTAAAGAAGTATGGCATGGAAGATTCAAAGCTAGTATGTACACCCATGGTTACAGGATGCAGCCTCAGTGCAAATGATGAATCAACAGCAGTTCATCAACCAACTTATAGATCCATGATTGGGAGTTTGCTTTATTTGACAGGTACCCGACCAGACATCATGCATGCAGTCGGAATAGTTGGGAGATTTTAGGCAAATCCTAAGGAGACTCATCTTCAGGCAGTGAAGAGAATCTTCAAATATCTTCAAGGGACACAAAATTATGGATTATGGTATCCTAGAGATACAGATCTCACACTTCATGCTTATACAGATGCAGATTGGGCCGGAAGCGTGGATGACAGGAAGAGCACAAGTGGTGGTGCATTCTTTATGGGCTCCAGATTAGTATCTTGGTTCAGCAAGAAACAGAGTTCGATTGCTTTATCTACAACTGAAGCAGAAAATGTGGCTGCGGCATCTTGTTGCACACAACTTCTTTGGATGATGCAGACCTTGCAGGACTTTCAAATCACTTGCACTCCACCAGTCTCTATCTTATGTGATAATGCAAGTGCAATCAGCATTTCAAAGAATCCAGTCATGCATTCAAAGACCAAGCACATACCAATCAAGTACCATTTTCTTTGGGAACAAGTGCTTGAGCAGAAGGTCAAGTTGGAGTATGTTCCTTCTAAGGAACAAGTTGCTGATATTCTCACAAAACCACTGCCCAGGGAAACTTTTGAATATCTCAGACAAAAGCTGGGAGTAGTTGATGCTTCATCCTGCTGTTGAAGCTTGTTTGTTCTATAGAAAATTTGGTATACGCAAGTTACGTAAGGGATATCCGCGTATATACGCCGATTTATGGTGGGAAAGTCGCGTGTATGGTGTACGCATGTTGCAGAAAGCATATCCGCGTGCATATGCCATTTTCTGAAGGAGAAGACGCGTATATGAAGTTCTGAACAGCAAGGGCAGACTATGGTCGGAGAAGGTCTGAGATGGGTATGCCAGAATTCTTCAGGCACAGGTTCAGGGGGAGCAGCAGGCACAGGTTCAGGGGGAGCAGATTAAAGTCTCATAAAGCATTGTTGGCATTTAGATGCTTTTGGTTCTAGTACACAACTGTTGTTAATTTCAGGAGACGGAGCTCAGAAGGAAATCTTGGCTGCTGATATAAAAGATGTTTATCAGATACTGCTGGTGTCTTTCAGAAGTCTTGGTCTAGATTTGTTGTCTCTATGTCATATTTCTTTTATAGTGTCAAGGTCATGTAACGGCCTATGATTTCCCCACTATGCCTGGGATGGATGAATGATGTAATGATATTGGTTATTTCTGATGTATCTCCTCTTGGTTGGGAGTATGGATGCATGCATTGAGTCTTTTGGTAATAGGAAGGTCCTTTATGATGTATAAGTCTTGGTTCGTTTGAAGAACATCTTTTGCAGATCTTGCCTACAGTCAGGGGGAGCATGTTCAGCACAGCAGAGCAGAGAGATCAGCATGTACTCAGGGGGAGCACAGCCCTTTGCCCTTGATGACAAAGGGGGAGAATGATTCTAAGGATCTTGGGGTTGCCATCAAGTCCAAAGGGGGAGATTGTTGGCATTATGAGACACGTGTTGTCCTTGATGGCAAACCACACTGATGACAAATCATAGTGCAGAAGGTCAGCAGCAAGGAATTGATGATCAGACTATAAGAAGAAGAGAAAATTCATATACGCAGGTTCATCAAGCCCAAGTCGCGTGTACACGCAGGTTGGCTTCAGTAAAAGCGCATGTATGTGGAAAACTCATTTTTGGTCCGTGGCGGTTATTCCTTGGAAGTTGTGCCTATGGTTTCGGACCATGGTGTCTCGACGGACGTGTCAATCCCTAGTTTTGAAGTTGATGGCTTTGGATTTCTATGGTTTTGGCTCGTGGTATTGAGCAAGGCCTAAGGCTATATAAGGAGAAGAAGATCATTAGGCAAAGGCATCTGAAATGTCTTGAAACATCTGATGAAGTATTAGATCCAGTATGCAGGTTATGGGTTGATGATGCATTGCTTGATCCGAACTAAGGAGAGATCTCACCGGTTAATGAAGAACAAGATCTAAGGAGAGATCGGGATCAAATGGTTTGAAAAGCACTATTATGGTTGTTTATGCGTATTTCTAGATCTACATACTGACGCAATGTTATGTTCTGGGTCTAACTGATGTCTGGTACAACTGCAAGTTGAAAGAATTTATTTTTAGATCTGTACGCAGGTTGTCCTTGGTAAAAGCGCGTGTATACGCGGGTTGCTCTCATTAAAGTAGCGTATATCCTTTTGAAGCTTGATTTTGGGTTTGCAGTTGGGTCTGACTGTTATTACAGAGTTCTGTAGTTTGCTCTGTGTTCTGGTGACTGGGTTTGACAGGGTTTCAGTGGTTCAGTGATTCAAAGATTGTTGATGTGAGTATTGGTTGTTTTGAAATCTGCTATGAAGGTTGAATGAATTGTGGTCTTCAGATTGTAATATTGTGCTTCAGGAATATCCAGTCTGAAAATGTATGAAAAGTGGTACCTGAAGGAAAGAAGATTGTAGGCCTGCACCTATGTACTAGTATCTGAGCTAGTACAAGAGCAAAGGGGGTTGAAGCTCCCTTCCAAGGAAGTTTGGAGAATGAGAGAAGGTTGAAGCCTTCTGCAGGTTGTAGCCTGCATACTGGTATAAGGCTGCACCAGTACAAAAGATTGTAAACTGAAGTTCTTATTAAAGAAAGATAGAGACGACTTGCAGCAGGTGGTTTTCACCCACATTGGGTTTCCACCTTATATCATGGTGTTCATGTGTGTGGCTTTTGTGTGATGATCTGTTCTGTTATACTGTTTACTCTTAATATGGTGAATAATGACCTGATGCACTTAACTGAAGATAAACTTACTGAATTATAAGTTTTCTGGTTATACGCTGTTTTCTTTAGACACAGTAGTGTGTACACGCTGGTTCACTTAACTGAAGTAGCGTATATGTTTCTGAGCATTGAAAAAGTTTTATTGATCTGATAATATTGATTCACCCCCCCTCTCAGTAGTATTTCCAACACATAGTTCGTGCCCTCCTTCTAGCGCCAAATATGTTGAGGGCCCGGAAATCGGGTCAACAACAAGGGGGATACCCACCCGGTCCAGAACTTGGTTGGCAGCTCCTTGTCCATTTGGTATAGCAGGTCCGACTGGGGATAATGGGACCAGTTTCCCAATGTAAAGGGGTGTGTGTGTGTGTGTAGAGTTTGATGATGCTGATCTAGAAGTAATTTAAGCTAATTTAATTCTAACTTCTAAACTGACTCTATGCTACTGTAATCTAACAAAAACAACACAACTAATCTACGCTAACCCGGGGTAGATTTCCTCTATTATGCGATCTAAAAAGATTTCGAACAATAACTGGTAATAAAGATTATTCAGCTATCATAAGAATAGAAATCAATTAAGATAAACCATTCTGCATAAAAAGTTAGGCAAAACAGTTGTGAACAACATATCGCATAATAAGTTATTCATATGTCAAGCATAAATAAATGACTCCACCGTACAGAAGTGCCAAATGGTAACCCACACATTCATACATTAACATATAAAAAACTCAGCCGCATATCACTCTAAGAATATAAGCAGAAATTAATCAAGAGATAAAAGTACCATTTATGACTGATTTCACTCACAAACTTCAAGCAATAACGATTTATTTCTACTTGTTCTAATATCTACTAAGAGTACAGAAGTGCAACATCAGTAGCAGACATTAAAATGCAAACATAAATAAATCTCGATCCATCCATTCATCAAAAACCCCTCCGAGGGTGCAAAAGTGCATGTTCTGAGGACAAGTTTTTTGACAAATTTCCGGACCCTTCTCCAAATGCCATGAGAAGGGTTAAATACTACTAACTAATTAATCTTAATTACACAAATTTAGGAAACGACTTCAAATGACCGCCCTTTTACTAAAACAAATTTATTTCTAAAAATTGAATCTAATTTCTAACCGTTTCTGTATCTTCTCCTTAGTGCTGTAAGCGATGCAACGTTCGCCTGGAAAGAGTCGGCTGGTTGTCTTTTCCTTTCGTTCGAGTGATAAAAGTGGAAATAACAAAAGCTGGCACCTCCTTCTGACAAACTAGAAGATATTTTCGAAAATCTTCCTCTGGCTGGGTGTATTTGCTGTGTGTATACTTAGTATAACCCATATTTCTTTCAAACTGATTGTGCTGTTGCTATTTCGGTTTTCGGCCGTGCGAATTACTCAATGAGTTAGGGATTTCGTTGCCTGAACAATCTTCCGTATTGAAAATTGATTCCGTTCTTTGTTCCAGGCTTTTCTGGAGCGTCCTCCCTCTTTAGTGTTTT
Source organism: Pinus tabuliformis (assembly GCA_031772625.1). Taxonomy (NCBI): domain Eukaryota; kingdom Viridiplantae; phylum Streptophyta; class Pinopsida; order Pinales; family Pinaceae; genus Pinus; species Pinus tabuliformis. Next base: position 44,032,239 of record CM062817.1, on the reverse strand, counting down.
TCTTTTTGCTTTACCCAGTCTGAGCTTCAGGATCTTTTGCAAACATGCTGCTTTTGTGCGCCTTTGACTCTGAGTCTTGGATAATCTATTTTCATCAGTGTCTGTTGAGTGATACTCTGGAATCTAAGGTCCTGCTGCATGCGGAATCCATTTGCGAAGGCATCTCCCCTCTGTTCTCCTAGTATTGACGCTTTCCCCTTTTCCTTAGATGTTTCCTACATATTGATTTATATTAGTTGCTGCCTTACAGTTTATGCAAGGGAAAAGAGAAATGACGAAAAGATTGACATGAAAGCTTTAAGTTCTAATGAATGCATAATCATGACACTCATAATGACTTGACTCTTCGAAAAATGCAACACAATCATTCTTGGATATTTTGGCGTACAACCATTAATTTCCCTTAAGGTGCGCGCTCAATTTTGGGTTTACAGACCATGCCGAGGGAATCCTGCGATGAGTGGTTCCTGCGATTCGCATCGTAGTATCGAGGATTGCGATGTCAAGAAGTGTTGTCGTAGGAATTGATAGTCTCATTCATCGCAGATCGCAGATCGCAAGATCGCAAATCGCAGATCGCAGATCGCGTTTTCATTTACTGTGTGTTGTTGATGCGATGCTGCGATATGCTACGTCGCATATCGGCCGTCGGCAATTCCTTAAGTTTTTCTTTTAGGGGCGCTTTCAATATATGCGATGCGATGATCTCGCGTCGCTTCTTCTCAGCTCATTTATGCGCATAGGGAACACTTCACTCTTTCTTCGTAATGCGATCTAGCTTTAGGGAGTAGAAATACAAAAATTTTGATACAAATATTTTTTGGATTTTTTGTTAAGGGTCCCCCTTTTCTTGGTGTTATTGCTAATATCAAACAAAGAGGGGGGTTGTTGGTGACCACAACAGGAGCTAAAACATTTCCTTTTCTCTATGCTAGTACTCACATTGCCACACCTGCAACAACCATTTAAAGTTGAGACAGATGCCTTTGAATATTCCATTGGTTTAGTTCTAACCCATCAAGGGAATCTAGTGGCTCATCATAGTGAGACACTCTCTGATACTATCCGAAAATATCCCACCTATGATAAGGAGATATACCCCTTCATGCAGGCTTGCTGGCAGTGTAAACATTACATTATGGGGAAGGAGAAGATCATCCACATAAATCACCGACTTCTTTAGCTTATGCAAACACAAGGGAAGTTGAAAAATAATTTACATAAAAAATGGTCTACACATATGAAACAATTACATTTGAACATTAAATACAATAAGGGAATCACAAACAACATTGTAAATTGCCTTAGTCGACCCTTCGTTGCAATATTAACTACTGTTCTCAACTCTCGTGGGAACAAGACTTCTATATGGATGCAGTTACATAAAATTGATCATAATTTTCCACCACATACCAGATGATGATGGATGGTAAGAAAGTACCAGATTTCAACCTCTAGGATGCATTATTACGTTGCTCGGGGCACCATTTTATTCCTTCAAGTGAGTGTGCCAACTTGATTTTGGAGGAGCACTATAGTTGGGTTGTATGCAATTTTATTTGAAGATTACCATGGTAGTACTCGAGAAGTATTTATATTGGCCAAAAATATGACACAATGTTGGAAAATATATCATATCTCGCACTGTTTATGCCATCACCAAGCCAACTATTAAGAACCAAGGCTTGTACACTCCTCTGTCTACTCCAAGCCAACCTTGGGAATCCATCTCCATGAATTATATGGATGGCCTTCCTTCTACCATGAATGCCAATGACTATGTATTTTATGTCGTTGATATATTTTCTAAGATGTCTATTTTGACTACTTGCGAGAAGAGTATCATAGTAGAAGACGCTAGAAAAATCTTACTTGAACGAGTGTGGCTACATTTTTGGATTCCATAAACCATTATATCAAATCAGGATGGAAACTTCCTGAGAAAATTTTGGTCGAGCCTCTAGTCATTGTTGAACACTAAACTCACCAAGTTAGCTACATTCCATCCTCATACAAATAGTGAGAGAGAGGTTGTCAACATGATGATATTGCACATATGATCCAAAATTGGATCCTCGATAAACCTCTAAGTCTATAATGATGCGTTTTCATCATTGTTGCACAAATCGTTTGTAAATGAGAGGGAATTGAAAATCAGAGGCTACTCTCAAAAATAATCTCATTGCAGAGATCTCTTCATTCTGAATCCAACGCAACTTGAATGGGAAAAAACAGACTTCAGACGAAGAAGTTATCGCAGGAAGAAGTTTCCCTTTATCCTTTGAGAAAGGGGAAAATTCCATTAAAAATGGCCTAAAAGGCTCATAGAGGAAAATCGCATCGCATAAGGCAAAGAGGAGGACTTAAGACCGGTCAGAAGAAATCCCCGATTAGCGATCTCCAATGATCAGGTCGGCAGATCAGGTCGAAGGTAGGCTATGCATAACATAAGGCAAAGGCGCCGGGCTGATGCGATATTGCGATTGCGATATCGGCGATCGAGCGATCGGCCAATATCGCCGGATCGGTGTCAGCAATACCAAAGGGGGAGCTCTAGGATGTTGTAACTTGTGACTAGCGATAAAGGCTGGACCCAATAAGGATCATAAGCCCGATTTCATGATTTTTGAAGTCCGGAAATTTAGACTTTTCAATGTATTTCCCGTTTAATGGAATTTTGGCCATTGGCCATGCCGCCGAAGCAATTGCGATATGCGATGGAAGGTAGACCCAATAGGGATTTTAGGGGTGATTTAATGGACTTTCACATCTCGATTTCATGCCCGATAGTGTTCTTCCTATGTATTTTCTTTGTAATGGCCTCCATCCCTTGTGCTACACTTTAAGCGAGCGTTGTGAAGCAATGATGTGTTTTCAACAAGAATGCATTATGTAATGCGCAGAGCCACAGAGCCAGTGAGCCAGAGGGCCAGTCGAAGAGACATAGAGACAGAGGGATGACTGCACAGACAGGAAGATAGAGGGCCAGTCGAAGAGACGTAGAGCCACCAAAAGAATGCTTCCTCATGATTGCAAGAAGAGGAACGACTGTGGAAGCTGCAGAGCCAGGAGGATTCCTCAAAATGCCAGAGATCCTGGATATGGATTTCTCTCTCCAGGGAGCTCACAGCAGAGCAAAGAGCCACAGAGCAAAGAGCTGGTAGAGCCGATAGCTCATGTTGTAACATCCCATAGTGGAAGAGCTAGCAGAGGCATAGAGCCACCAGAGGTTGGGGTGATTGCGAAAGGAATGTTTCCTCAAGGTGAGGTAGGGATAGAGAGCCCGTGAGTTTGAGCTATAGAGAGCCATGAGAGCATGGAAGGTTGGACAACATGCCAAGAGCTGAGTAGCCAAACAAGCAGTGCAGACAACAAAAGCGAATGCTAAAAGTAGTAGTCAAGCAGAGAGAGCTGTAGACCTACTGCGATGAGCAGCTGAGGGAGCCTTTGGGGTCACTTGAAGTTCAAGTGAAAAGCCAAAAAGCTGAAGGTTGCAGAGGGCTAAGAAGTTAGAGCCAAGAGCCAGAATGAAGAGCCAATAGTCAGAGCCAAGAGCCAGAACCAAGAGCCAAGAGTCAGAGCCAAGAGACATAACTAAGAGCCAAGAGTTAGAGCCAAGAGCCAGAACTAAGAGCCAAGAGCCATAACCAAGAGCCAGAGATTCAAGAGGCAGGGATGAGATGGTGAAGTATTCCCATCATGTTCTATGTAAACCGATGGAGTTGAGTCAAAGACTTGTAAAAGAATTGCTTCCATAATCCCAAAGGGCCTAGTTGAGTTGACTAGAGCTCACGGAGACGTAGCCAAAGAGTTTTGGGTGAACTCCAACTTAATACTGTTGTTATGTGTCTGTTTTATTTCTGCATTATTTACTATTCTTTACATTTAAAATATCAGCATAAGCAACAATAATCACAACACTTAACAGTAAAAAATAAACACAAGCATACACCTATTTCAATCACATTTCTTAATTCTGGTTAATCAAATAGACTTGGGGAAATTCAAGCTTTCGAAGTGGGAGAGGTTCTTGTAAGCTAGACAAGGAGCCTAATAGCACCATTTTCATATCAGGTGGTATCAGAGCCTAAGTTTGATTAAACCCACCTTCAAAGGAGGTTATATCAGAATGCTTGATTGACAGAGCAAAGATTGCTTGTCTGAAAGGTGTTGGGCAGTCAAGGATTGATTGTCTCATTGATGTATGCTTGTTGCAAACTGACTATTGTTTGAGTTTGCAAAGGTGAAGGGAAAGCTACTGATAGCTAAGTCCAGGAGAGGACAAGAAGGAAGAAGGGTTGAAGGCATTCTCCTTATCCTGAAGGACCTCAAGGCAATCATTGAAGCACAAGAGGTTTGTTGCAAAAGGATGCTTGTCTTTTGATTTATTGCATTTCTTTGCTAATGATATGGAAGTTATAGGATGGAAAAAGTTGAGTAGGCAGACTCACTTTGTTACTACAACATTATGTTCATTTCAGCTTCGAAAGTATAGTGTGCTTAAGCGAAAGATGAAGGATGAAACATTATATTTCATTTTAGCTTTGAAAGTACAGTGTACTTAAGCGAAAGTTGAAGGATGAAATGCATGCATGAGAATAATATGCATGAACACAGGGATGCTGATGATTTCCTTATTTCTGAACATGTATGTGTAATTAACTTGCAGGGTTGATTGCTTTGACATGCATGTGATGCCATGTTGACTTGAAAGAAGTTAACATGGTCTCCAAATGGAGATAATGATGAAAGTTTCATGTTTTGAAAAAGAGTCCTAATGGTCTTTTTCTACATGCTTAACTTGAAGGATCATTGTTTAAAGGCATGTTTGTGGGCTTGTTATCTAGTCCATCATTTGTATGCAGATGTAAGCCATGGAGGTGTTCACAAGATGTGAAATCTATTTCTTTCGTTGAAGCAGGAATTTAGTCCATCCAGTTGTTCTTTGTATGCCTGTTGTTGTTAACAATTGTTGTTGGCAGCCTTTCAAATAGGTACAAATGAAAGTTTGTGGAGTAGTTGTACTTCACATTTGGTTGAGCCACCTTGGATCAACGATGAAGGCAAAGAAGTTAAAACCACCTTCTATGAATAATTTAGCATAAGTTCTATAGGAAGGCAAGGAGGAAGATAGTTATTCCGAGGAAGAGCAACCCATCCGAGAAGGGAAGTGGTCAGAAACTTTGGTTCAGAGGCACTATGCAAAGGCAAGTGTAGGGAGGTTGAAAGAAGAGGGCGAGTCACTCTCATTTACTATTCAGATCAATATATCAGTCTTTTGGAGACCAAAAGTTCTTTTAGTGGGAAAGGCGTGATCCAAAATTGGATCCTCGATAAACCTCTAAGTCTAAAAGACTTTATGCAAGAGGTAAAAGGTGCCAAATGGCACAAATCCTTTGTAAATCAGAGGAAATTGAAAATCAAAGGCTTCTCTTAGAAATAATCTCATTGCAAAGATCTCTTCATTCTGAATCCAACACAACTTGAATGGGCGAAAACGAACTTCAGACGAAGAAGTTATCGTAGGGAGAAGTTTCCCTTTATCCTTTGAAAAGGGGGCAAATTCCATTAAAAATGGCCTAAAAGGCTCATAGAGGAAAATCGCATCGCATAAGGGAAAGACAAGGACTTAAGACCGGTCAGAAGAAATCCCTAATTAGCAACCTCTAATGATCGGATCGGCGGATCGGGTCGGAGGTAGGTTGTGCATAACATAAGGCAACGGTCGCGGGTCGATGCGATATTGCGATTGCGATAACGACAATTGGGTGATTGGCTGATATAGGCGGATCTACATCAACGATACCGAAGGGGAAGCCTCAAGCCATTGTGACTTGTGACTAGTGATAAAGGCCGGACCCGATAGGGATCATAAGCACAATTTCATGATTTTTGAAGTCCGAAAATTAAGACTTTTCAATGTATTTCCCGTTTAATGGAATTTTGGCCATTGGCCATGCCGCCGAAGTGATTGCGATGTGCAATAGAAGGCAGACCTGATAGGGATTTTAGCGGTGATTTAATGGACTTTATTGTCTGGATTTCACACCCGATAGCGTTTTTCCTGTGTATTTTCTTTGTAACAGCCTCCATCCCTTGTGCCACGTTGTAAGCGGGAATTGTGAAACAATGATGTGTTTTGAACAGGAATGCATTATGTAACACACAGAGCCACAAAGCCAGTGAGCCAGAGGGCTAGTCGAAGAGACACAAAGACAGAGGGATGATTGCATAGAGAGGAAGACAGAGGGCCAGTCGAAGAGATGCAGAGCCGCCAAAAGAATGCTTCCTCATGATTGCAAGAAGAGGAACCACTGTGGAAGCTGCAAAGCCGTGAAGATTCCTCAAAAGGCCAGAGGTCTAAGCGAAGAGGGATTTCTCTCTCCATGGAGCTCAAAGTAGAGAAAATAGCCACAGAGCAGAGATCTGGTAGAACCGAGAGCTTGTTGGGTAGTAGATCCCTCGCGTACCAGTTTTGGGGCTTAAAGTCCACAATTTTGGGTAGAAATATGGTAAAGGTTCCGCGAAGTGCACGAAGCGGGAATTGTAATGAGTCAAGTCAAAGGGTTGTCTGCCCGAAAATAATGTGAGAAAATAGAAATTAAGTCGGCCTATCCATGGTCTGAGAACCATGGGAATGTATAAATAGAGCAAGGTTCTAAGGTTAGAAGTGAGTTTTTTGGTTTTTGGATCTTGAAGGTTATGGGTTTATGAAGGAAATATTCTCTTCGCATCGGTAAGTCTTAGTCAACGGTGTGGGTAGATAGATAGAGGCTCTGCAGCTGTGTGCACAAAGGCCTGGTAGAGTCTGCAGATGTGTACGCGGACCCCTGCAACTGAGTGCATAGGGCAGATCTGGTTGTATTTAACGGAAGATAAAGAAAGATAAGAGTTTCTAAAACATTGTGTCTATCTGTTGCTTATGTTATGAATTTATGCATATTTATGATTGTGCACATTGGTTATTACTATTAAATGTTTTCTTAAAGACCTAAAGAAGTATATTTGAGTGATAATAACACATATAATAATAATAATCTACGCTGCGCCTGTCGCGAATCTACGCGAACCCACGCAGAGCTACACGCGTGCATCGATCGGATCGCGAAAACCAGATTGTTGTGCAGGGTAGTCAAAGTGCGCAGATCAGTGCGCGACCCTTCCAGTCCCCATCAAGATATCCCTAGGGTGTAGAAACCTGGTTCAAGCACCCTCCCATACTACCTCGGGTGAGACTTCAGTCTACACTCCGCGGATTGACTTCAGTCTGCACTTCGCGGATTGTTGCTGAAAGGGCCGGTAGTGCGGGATTTGTTCGACTAAAACACTTCCAAACCTGGGTCAGGCCCCTACAGGCCAACAAATGGTTCCGTTGCCAGGACTAAGATCTACCTAAGGGATGTCTGATGTCAGAACACTAGAACCCTATGAAGAAAGAACTTGAAGATTGGTTGGATCAGAAGCTTCATGAGTTCATGGTATAGGAAAATAGAAATCCACAGATATCTGAGGAAAGGTGGCTGGATCACTAAATATACACAGAAATCTATGAGATCTTATTCGTGTCCTTCTCGACAGAATTGTATGAGTGGATCACGAGGCTAGCTGATAGTTAGGGAAGGTGCAGACTGGAACAGCCCATCGTGTGGACTCCAGAGTTGGTGCACATGCTAGAGGAATTCGAAGATAAAATCGTGCGGGTAGTAGATCACTGGTTGGATCGGATAATAGGAGGGTTTATCACTGAGTTCACGATAAACACAACTGTGAGCTACAGCAAAGCTAAGCGGTGTTTTCTCAAGGGACCGTGGGGTAAGTACCTCAAATCGTTGAATACCTGGATTAAAATGTTGTTATGTGAAAAATGGGTTATGCGCATCCATTAATGTCTCGGGTAACGTGAAGTTGAAGATGCTATTGGGGGACCGAGGGATTAGAGAACAGTCCCTTGATTTCACTTTTGCGAGAAAGCGAGGAGGAGCTCGTAGGGTTCTCTCCGAGAAGTGGAGTCTGATTGATCAATCAGCACATTCCTTTGATACCACCACCATCCATGCCACCACCCACTTCACCTACTCCGCCTCCACCACCGAAGGTTGGAATGGCGAGTGTGATCAAGTGGCCTGTATTTAGAGGTGTAGGAAATGAGGAACCAGAACAGTTCAAGTTCATGGTAAAGGCAATATGGGAAGCCCAAGGCCTTACGTATGATAACATCAAAAAGGATACTTTGGTAAGCGCACTGTAGGATTGCGCGTTGACATGTTATATAAAGTACTCTAGCAATCACCCGAATGTGGGAATAGCGGCGATCCAGGATGCATTGAACAAAGAATTTAGTCGGCCGAAATTAGAGACGCAGTCAATCATTAGGTTCAAAGAAATCGTGATGCTACCTGGTGAAACCCCTTGCGATCTGGACCAGAGACTGAAAGGTACGATCCGTGAGGCTAACATGACACTGACTGATGCGCATCATCACACGTGGTTTATGACATCTTTGACACCAAATCTAGAAACGACGCTATCACAGCAAACGATCTCGACCTGGGCTGAAGCATTAGAGATAGCGATGAGGTTGCATGAAACTCCAATATAGGATCCTGGGTTGGGATTTCAGCAAATCCATGTGCAACTACAAAACCTATGCTTGGAGATGCAAAGCCTGAAGAAAGATAGGGCACCTAGATCGAAGGTGCATGAAGAAGTGTGGTGTATCAAATGCAAGGGCCAAGGTCAGAAAAAAGATCACTGCCCTATATTCGCGAACTATCTGGTGGGTGGGGACCAATGCTATTGCGACCAGAGGCACAGGTGGGGCCAAGCACGACACCCACGCTCTAGTGTGCGATATGTTAGGTGGGAGGAAAGCACACAATGGAAAACTATCATCTATTGCAAAACTTTATACAACCCCCCCAACAGCTATTTTGCAATTTTTGTAGATTGATGGGCCATGACGAATGAAATTTCCAAAGTTATGAGTTGCTGATGGATTGGACACATGTACCTGCTTACATGATGCAGACTGAGGTGGGGGGCCACGATCCAGCTGCAGCAATAGTGCGCAGTGGATTCCAGGGACGCAGATGGGGATGAGAAGGAATGGGACCCGGACGAGGGCGCGAATAGTTAATCTGCTACAATTGTGGAGGACCTAGGCACTACACGTGTGACTGCATGAACCCGACCAGAACATGTTGCCCATATTGTTACCAGTTTGATCATGAAGTGGTATATTGCCCCACACTAATTGCACAGATGTGGGAGAAAGGGGTGCTTCAGTCTACTCCCACTCAGAATGTCCAAATGATGAAGGCTGAACCGTGTAAAGAGGACCCTAATGTGAACATGGTGCTTAGAAGTGGTGCAACTACGGGAGAGGATAAGGGGAAGCAACCCAAGGAGGATACATGGGCTCGCAAGGATCCTACAAAGCAACCTGAGTTTGATTTGGAACATGCGAAGGAAACATTTATGGAAGCTGAGAAGAGCTTCACGAAGGCTTCTACTTCAGGTAGCAAGGATCAAACTGAGCCAGAAATGGATCTGTCTATGCTAAATACATTTTTAGAAACAAGCATGAAGCTACTATGGGACAACAAAGTAGTTAAGGGATTGCAAGAGTTGATAACTAGGTGCCCAGGGTCAGGTGAACCATGCATGGTCCGAAAACTAGGCAAGCATGCTTTGCGCACCGGGTGGAAATGTGGTTGATTGCCTAGATTCGTGACTATGAGATGGATCAGGTCATTCTGGACTTGGGGTCAGATGCTAATGTGCTACCTAAACAAACTTGGGAGCGCATGGGTAGGCCTGCACTACAATGGTCTCCTATTCAATTACAGATGGTGAACCAACAAAAGATCTTTCCCATGAGGAGATTGCAAGTAGTTAGAGTAAACATCGAGGGCGTGAGTACACAAACAGATTTTGAGGTAATAGAAATTGTGGATGACAGTAACTCGTACCCTGTATTGTTAGGGATAGACTGGGGCATGGATATGAATGGAGTCATCAACTTGAAGAGATGAAAAATGATATTCAAGAAAAAGTCTCTACATGTAGTGGTTCCATTGGACCCAGCCGAAGGAGCACGCTACACTGAGCATGTGCGTGATGAGGACAATGACGATGAATTGGACTACATCTACCAGATCATAGCGTAGGATTAGGATCGAGTGAATCTGACAACAGTCAAGAGAATCTCATGTGAATGTGACAGTTCCTGCATGTCGGACTCAGACGAAGAGATTGAGCGATGGCAGAACCGATTGCATGAGGTAACAATGTTAAATTATAATATGATGTTTAGATCACTACACCGCATAATGATAGAAGCAAGGGAATTTCCAATAGGTGCAGGTGCAATGAATGAGGAGGAACTTGTAGATCGTTGTGAAAAAGAAATCCTAGAACAAAAGCGGCAGGGTGTGCAAACAGGGGCACAATGAGCAACAACTGCACAAGGGTGGAGTACAAGCCAAAAGATTAGGAGGAACTGGTGCAGATGTAGAAGGTAGGCGCATTGGCTACAGTTTTATGTTGTGCAATTACCTAACCGACTAAGAATTAAAAATCAAAATTTGCCACAATGATGCAGTCCACCAGCTATTCACGACAAAGCTATCAGGAAATCAAGAGGGTGCATGAACAACGTCCGCCAGATAAGACACCCCAATGGGAAACTATGGGTACCAGGGGTTCGATGGGCCTATAAGACCATCAGTAAAAGGAGGGGGGCGAAGGTGATCTTATCAATGGTGAGCCAAGATGGAACTAAAAGGATAGAAGAACCTCCCAGACCGCAACCTCTGCGGTGCGAACAACACGCGAGGACTTGGGCAAAGAAATTTGGCAGTTGTAGGAAGCTATTCAGCGTGACAGCAAAAGGCTTCACGAAATTGATGAAGAATGGGCACGACTAAGGAGGATGCACATGATATTGAATGAAGAAATCAGAAAAATGAAAATTGGCATCGTACAAGCCAGCCGCGCGCATCTGCAAATAAGGGAACCAGGTTTGGCCGATTCTACCTTGGGATTAGAACAAATTGAGACCTTGCTATCATGGCTGGGATCGCACAAACAAAGGAGTGTACCATATATGGTAGAGAACGAAGGAATAATGAATACAAAGGCACTCAAAAGGTGCTCGTAGCCTGGGCTAGCAGGGAACTAAAATTTCACACCTCGGGTGCAACCACCTGACTAGCTATGAAAGGCACAATCTCAGCGTTCTAAACAGTTGAAAGGATGCATAGGACTATAAACAAGTCTGCAGAAGACCTGCGTGGAAAGAACGTTTCGTGCGGCGCCAGTCGGTCAGCAAGATCATGGTCACGCCAAAGGGGCTGCGCTGCCACATGGGAAGGCTGGGAGATGACCGTTGACATCATTGTTCATGACAAGAAGTTAGAGTTATAACAGAAAGGAGTGGGAAGCGGGCCATTAAGATAGGAGTTCCTAGCTAGATACAAAAAGATCTACTGCTAAGAAGATATTAATGAATCAGAAGTGGAGGGAAGGGTTAAAAGAAAATTCACATGTTCCTATAATAACCATTGGGGAAGCCCTACAGCAACCTTTGCCTATGTGAGACTCAAGCTAGTATAGAATACCGAGCATCCACCTACCTGGCCCCTTGAGAGCACGTCCCTGAGTGAATTCAAGATATAAACCATGAGAACTAGGGTAAGGTTCAAGGAAGTGCCCTACCTGACCCAGGAGGAGCCGGCAGTGGCGGCCAATGCCCCAGAAGTTCCAAATTGCCCACACACGCCACAATCCCGGGAAGACAAGCAGACTATGAGACCGGTCAGGGTATCACTGAGATTCAGTAAGTTATCAGTGGCAGAAAAGGGCAAAGCAATCACCACTGTAATCGATGAGGACGAGGAAGATTTGCAAGCCCTGATCGCTCATATTGAAGCATAGGATAAGGAAGAGGAGGATGTTGTCTAAATACCTTCGCTACTACCATATGTCTCTCCGTGGAAAGGGGAGGCCAAGATACTGAAGGACTTGGAGGCTACAAAGAGTATGCTCCAGACCCCGCTTCTTCCAAATGAGATAAGGTTTGACACTCTATTGTTGGGCTGAGTACCAAGTATCAAGTTGGAAGATTTGGATCTTGAAGACAGTGAGAAGTTCCCCCAATTGGCTGAAGAGAAATTACCATGGCGAAAGTGGTTACAAGGTGTGGAGAAGGTGGGATTACTCAATTTGAGGTGGATACCCCACTATCAAGGCACGGCCATCACCATTTTTGTTATTCAATAGTTATTGTGTCTGGTACATGATGGATATCTCTAGTTGGAGGAACCAATTCCCATCACGGCTGATTTATTACACTGAATTTCCCAGTTTCCTACTAAAGGGAATGATCCTGCAGACATAGCCGGAACGAGTAGTGACATGGGTCTTGCGGAAGCCATGAAGGGTAAATATAAGCTGGAAAAATGGAAGCAAGGGCATGAAATAGCAAGCATCAAAGACCGAGGGGTGCATGTCACCACCCAGTTATTGGCTAGTAAGCTCATGAGAAAATCCTGCGTAGACGAAGTGCCAACCACTGTCATTGCGCTCACAGAGCAGTGTGCAGAAGGGGTTCAGTTCAACTGGGCGCAGTTTCTTTGCGACAAATTTTTGATGAATTTCTGGGATGCCTAGGAGCAAGGTAAGACTTTCCATTACACATGGTTGCTCCTAACAATCCTACAGGTTGCAGGAGAACTGCTGTAGGGCAGCCAATTTCCCGACATTGAGGATAACCTCCCTAAAGCCATGTGGTGTAACCCACTCCGTGCTATGAAAAATACCACGAGGATTCGTGAGATCAAGGTGTTTTGGATATTCATGGAGGTGAGTATCCCGACATGGATCACTCACAAATCGCAGTTATCCCCGACAGTATACAATAGTTTGCAAAGCACGACCGAGTTCAAATAGGACATGCATAATATATATATCCGGGCATGGAAGGATCCAAATCAAACATGGGTAAAGCTTCTGTTCATTGCCACAGATGATGAAATTTATGAGCTAATGGTAGCATGCCCCAGACTTGGACGAATTAGAAAGGATGGCAGCACAACAACGAAAGAAGGAAATCTAGCTGCGACTCACTAAGATGGTGGAAAGGATGCATCAAGGACAGAAGGCAGCTTCGCAGCAAGAGGCGACCGAGGAAGCAATCGTTGAAGAAATCAGGGAAGATAGGGAAATTTCCTCGGAACAGGAAATGGAGAGGAAACAGAGATACAGGAACGCATGGACCTGACCACAAAATCGACCCCAGTCAAGAGGCCGTGCATCAAGGAGCTGCCACATACACGCAAAAAGTCAAAGATAACAAAGACTTTGGAGAAAGAGTTTCTTGACAGTATCAAATCAGCGTGTAATATCACTAAAGGTGTGTTGGAGGAGCTAATGACAGAGTAGACAACTGTGTCGGGGGAGCTCAGAGCGCAGTTGCAGGCATTACAGGTGTAAACCATGGGAGGAATGATACCAAACCTAGTAGACGACACATCCGCAGCCGAGCAGATTGTGCGAGCCCACACAATGAACACTTTAGTGTTGCTAGCAGGCGCTATCCTAGCAGAAGCCAAAGGTGACATGCAAAGTTGGGGGTTGAATTTGGCCGCCTTTCCTAGAGAAACCCTATACCAGCTATAGGATGGGGTCACCATTGAGCTCTATGCTCAGGAAGGCTGCGCCCTCCAAGTCTTGATGGAGCACAAAGTAAATCTAGAGTAGATCACCCTAGAGCATGATGACTTGGTTGCACACAACAAGGAATTGGAACAGGCCGTGGCGGAGGTTTGTAGCAATGTATCAGAATTGGTTGTGCCAGCGGAACTCCCAATAGATGACAAGATTCATCACCTAGCCACAAGATTCCGTACAGCCCAAGAGGAGGCCATGAAATCTCAATGGGAGTTAAATTTACAAATCTTTGAACTAAGGCTAAAGGCGCAAGCTCCTACACCCCCGGAAGTTCAAGAGTAGCACCGTTGTGAAATCCAAGCAGGATGGGAAGTGATAGAGCACGCTGTCCAAGATTGCTTGGGATTGTTGGATCAGTCACTCCTTATGCTCACATCCCTTTAGGAAGACCCAACCCTACAGTAGATAGAGACAGAAGCACGGGAGTTGCAGCAGGCTTATGACCAAGTCCAGGGGACGGCGCAAGCGGCCACCATCATGCAGCGATTGGCCAAGATGAGGGAGCCCCGGGTTCTCAAGGCACAAGTTGACATTGCGTGGCAGAAGGAAGTAGTGCTTAAAGAACGCATCCAGCTGTGGCTTGATGAGGCATTCGCGGTTTCCACCAACATCGAGGGAAAGTTAGCACACATGCAGGCAGTATATGAACCCGGACAAGCAACTGAAAATGATACTGATGCATCGGTGGCTCGCGTACAAGCATATGGCAGATGATTTTTTTGCGAGTGTAAGCGAAGCACAGAAGTTGCTGAATGACCTCTGCGCGAAGATTGTCACACTAGCCGAGTGACTCGGGACGAGTCACGATGATTGTGTTTGGGGCTTGTTGGGCAGTGGATCCCCCGCATACCATTTTTGGGGCTTAAAATCCACAATTTTGTGTAGAAATATGGTAAAGGTTCCGTGAAGTGCGTGAAGCGTGAATTGTAATGAGTTAAGTCAAAGGGTTGTCCGCCCGAAATTAATGTAAGAAAATAGAAAGTAAGTCAGCCTGCCCATGGTTCGTGGACCATGGGAATGTATAAATAGAGCAAGGATCTAAGGTTAGAAGTGAGTTTTTTGTTTATGGATCTTGAAGGTTATTGGTTTATGAAGGAAATATTCTCTCTGTGTCTATAAGTCTGAGTCAAGGATGTGGGTAGATAGATAGAGGCTCTACAGCTGTGTGCATAAAGTCCTGGTAGAGTCCACAGCTATGTGCATGGACCCCTACAGCTCAGTATGCAGGGTGGATCTAGTTGTATTGAATGGAAGATAAAGAAAGATAAGAGTTTCTGAATCATTGTGTCTATTTGTCGCTTATGTTATGAATTTATGCATATTTATGATTGTGCACACTAGTTATTACTTTTAAATGTTTGCTTAAAGACCTAAAGAAGTAGATCTGAGCGATAATACACATATAATAATAAGAATCTAGGCAACGCCCATCGCGGATCTACACGAACCCACACAGAGTTACACACGTGCATTGATCGGATCGCGAAAACCACATTGCCATGAAGGGTAGCACAAGTGCCCATATCGGTGCGTGACCCTTCCAGTCCCCAACAAGACATCCCTAATGTACGGAAACTTGGTTCCAACACCCTCCCATACTACCTCGGGTGAGACTTCAGTCCGCGCTCCGCGGATTGTTGCTGAAAGGGACAGTTGTGCGGGATTTGTCCAACTAAAACACTTCCCAACCTGGGTCAGGCCCCTACAAGCCAACAGAGCTCACATTATAACATCCCATAGCCACAGAGCTGACAGAGGCATAGAGCCACCGGAGGTTGGGGCGATTGCGAAAGGGATGTTTCCTCAAGGTGAGGAAGGGACATAGAGCCCATGAGTTTACGCTGCAGAGAGCCACGAGAGTGTGGAAGGTTGGACTACATGCCAAGAGTCAAGTAGCCAAACAAGCAGTGCAGACAATAAAAGCAAATGCTGAAAGTAGTAGCCGAGCAGAGAGAGCCGTAGAGCTACTGTGCTGAGTAGCCAAGGGAGCCTTTGGGGTCAATTGAAGTTAAAGTGAAAAGCCAGAAAGCTGAAGGGGTTAAAGGGCCAAGAAGTTAGAGCCAAGAGCCAGAACCAAGAGCCAAGATTCAGAGCCAAGAGCCAGAACCAAGAGCCAAGAGTCATAGCCAAGAGCTAGAACCAAGAGCCAAGAGTCAGAGCCAAGAGCCAGAACCAAGAGCCAAGAGCCAGAGCCAAGAACCAGAGCTTCAAGAGCCAGGGATGAGATGGAAAAGTATGCCCATCATGTTCTGTGTAAATCGATGGAGTTGAGTCAAAGACTTGTAAGAGAATTGTTGCCATAATCCCAGAGGCGTAGTTGAGTTGACTAGAGCTCACAGAGAGGTAGCTCGAGAGTTTTGGGTGAACTCCAAATTAATATTGTTGCTATGCGTGTGTCTTATTGCTGCATTATTTACTGTTCTTTGCATTTAAAATATCAGCATAAGAAATAGTAATTACAACACTTAACAGTAAAAAATAAACACAAGCATACACCTATTTCAAGCACATTTCTTAATTCCACATTGGTTAATCAAATAGACTTGGGAAAATTCAAGCCTTGGAAGTGGGAGAGGTTCTTGTAAGCTAGAAAAGGAGCCTAAGAGCCCCATTTTCAGATCAACGTACTACCTATATACAACTCCAAGAATCCACGAACATGGGATGAGAGTCTTCCCCATGTGTGACACATCTATTACAAAGATGCCCATAGCTCCACCGGCCACAACCCTTTTCATGTGGGTCTAGATTTCAACCATTATGTCTCATTGATGTTGCAATGCCTCTTGCGACTACATAGGTAGAATATGCACATGTTCATTCCAAAATTGATAAAGTCACATGGTTTATTGAACGCATCTATCACATTTGCCAACAGGTTCAAGATATCTTGGATAAAGCTAATTCCAAGTACAAACAATGTCATGATCAACATGGGGTTCCACATAAGTTTCAAATGCGTGAGAAAGTTTGGTTTTATTTGCAGAAGGAACACCTTAATGGAGCCCATCGGAAGCTTCGACCACTCCCATATGGTCCTTAGACCATAACCAAGGTTGTGGGTGATGATTTTGAGCTAACTATTCCCCATTCCTTGGCTTGCACCAATATTCAATATGGACTGCCTTCAACCATACTTTCCACCATTGTTGGACACATTAGACATCATTAAGTAGCTGACACCAACAAAGCTAAACCCATATTGCATTGAAAAGACCACACTTGACTGGATATTGGACACACAAATTATTAACACTCTCAAAAAGATGATCCAACTGTATCGGGTTTTCAAAGCTGACCAACTCTTGCACCAAGGCAATTGGCTCACCAGGGACCAAGTTAATTAGAATTTTTCCCATCTCATGGAGGCACTCAATGCAATGGGGACCATTTCTTCCTAACAAGGAAGTACTGATATGGGTGGATGTTGGTGGCCACCCACCTATTCCACTTGGACCCCCAGCTTTGTTTCCTTCTAGTTTCCTATTTTCCAACATCCTTTCTAATTTCATTAGTTTTTGAGGTCCTAACTTTCAAAGCCATTTCGGGGCCCTGGACTGAAGTTCTTTTGGAAATAGGAAAACAAGGGACGATAGTTGGGTATTTCTGGTCAAAAATTGTTTTCCTCAGATAGATCTTTCTAACGACATATCATGTGTGCCAATTGGAGATCATATGCCCAAGTTGCAACCCCACGATGTTGATGTTCCAATTGACCCCATTGGAACCCACAAACTTTTGGCGCTTCATCTCATAGGGTTAGGTGTTTTGATATTTAGGGTTTCTCATTATTTTTTAATGATAAAAATGCCTCAAAACCTCATTGTAACTCAATTCAGAGGGTATGTAGCCATCATATCTCTTCTCAAAGATAAGCTACCATCATGTGAGCTAGATTCTTTCTTTTCTGCATATAAACACTTTTCAACATTTGCTATTTGTTAATTGAAGTTTTGCCTTGCTATTTTGTCATTTTTTTGTTTAAATTTTCATTTGCATTTCATTCCTTCATAAATCCATCTTAGATGTTCAATGTAGGAATTGTGTGTTCATGTCCATTTAGAGTTTCCTCTACGATCTGTGATATAAATATGTTTATATGGATTAAAAGGTTAACCTGTATAAATTGAAAATTGATGGTCTCGAGCTTTTGGGATAGAGATATAACGAGTAAACGGTCTAAACTTTCGCTGCCTTAAATACTATTACGAAATTTGGAACTAGGAGTGTTGGAATGTTTTTTACTGCCCACCGCTCACCACCTACTGTTGAGACCGACGTACTTACAATACGTGAGAGCATCAATGGAGTTTGGCCAACCCGGTTATATTTCCATTATGGAACCTTTATTTTCCCATTACCACTCAATGTCGACTTCCATCTCTTGGCATGAGGATATAAAAATTCCATGGGATGTAATATAAGTGCCTGACATGATGTGGAGCTGATGTGGTGAGTCCCATTAGGTTGACATACTAGGAACACTTGAGGCCACATAGGAACTACATGGCTTATTCATAACATGCCCTCTCTTAATAGGCCATAACTTCAACTAAGTGTAACTTTTGATCCAAGAGTTATATCAAAGTAAATTTGATACCGTCAAGAATCTCTAAGTGAGCTAAACATACTGAGGGTGTCAAATGTTAATTCCATTTACTGGAAAACACAAGATTTTAAATAACATCATCTTCGTAACATAACTTGGAGATCAAGTCAAACATTACGTAACACCTTCCTTAGCCCAAGAATCCTTGACGTGGTGGAATGGAGGTTGTTACATTGTTTTCCCGTTAGTTATTGTTGAGAAATGGCAACAAGAAATTCCAGTTTAATTTTCCCTTGAATTAAACTGTGAATTAAAATAGAATTCTTTTCTCATAGAAATTTAAAAATAATTAATTAAGTTTAATTAACTTAATTAATTTAGTAAATTCGAATTGGAAGTCTTTTAGAAGACATGTATATGTTCTCCCTAACTTATAGGAGTTAAGGATGAGTTATGAATGAGTTGCAATTAGTTAACTCAATATATTGAGTTAAGTCTAGTTAAATTAGTTACAATCAGTTTTAGGAACTAATAGTGAGTAAACAGTCAGTTGGGACACTAGTGACCTAACTAGTGCTACTCTAGTTAACTGAAGATTGCACCATCAGAAAATCATGCACGTCGATTCTGAGAAAGACCTAGTTGAGACTAGAGTGCAGGGATAGTGTACTATTTGTTTTGGATTTTTCTATGTTGCATTTACAATGCATGTAGTTAGGAATTGATCCTTGAGGGATTGCGTTATTTTTAGAGGATTTCTTTCCCTTTAAATACAATTTATCCTTCATAGGAATTACACATTGGAATAGAGACTTGAATAGCTTGTGAACTGGCTAAGCTTTGGCCTTGAGCTTGCTTATGAGTTGGAGATTGAATTTTTTGAGTGCTGGGATTATTCTTGAGAGAAAAAGCATTGTAATTTCATATTGATTTTTCGGATTAATACAAAACAGATAGTGGGGTTTTGAGATGTGACTTTCCCCGAATATTTATTCTGTTATGTGCCTTTAATTCTCTTCCTCTATTGATTATTGTTTTCTCGATGTTTATGGGATTCCGCTATAAAGAGTAGAAGTAGATTCTTGTCTCTTGCTTTAGCAAATTGCATTAGCTTGTGAATCTATAGGTTTTTCTACAGCTATAAAAGGTGAGGAGTAGAGGAGAAATTTAGGAAACCTAAGTGGGTGGTGTAGAACTAGTGGTGTGTTATTATCATTCAACCTATTAATCTATCCCATGTGGCATGATTGTCATTGATGATGACTATGGACTTATTGATTTGTTGATATAGAACACAAAACATTACATATCCCAAGGTATTGTTATTGGAATCAATGCTAGTTTCATAATATGGGTAAACCACATCAAAGTTAATTAAATCAATGTTTCATGCCATATTGGTGTAGCTCATTGTGAAACCTTAGTGTTGATATCATCTTTCTAGGTCAATTACATCACGTTTATTTAAAACCAATTTTAGTAATCATAATAACATGGTTAATAACCAAATCACATCAAAATTAGTACTCGAACAACCACATTAATAAATGTGGTTGATATATGTTGACAGGTGTATATCAAATATATGCACAACCACATTAGTAAATTTGGTTAATAAACGCCAATATGAGTATGTCATTAATATTGTCAATCATATTGTTAGAGTGATTATAATTTTAAATTCTTAAATTTTATTAATAATTATATTATTAATTATTAGAAAATAAATATTATTTATATTATTTATTAATATTAATGTCAATAAACCTAATATTATAAACCTTAATATTAAAACCCAATATTTTAAACCTAATATTATAAACCCTATATATTAAACAGATTATATTATAAATCCAAATATTGAACTATAATATTATAGAACTCTATATATTAAACCCTACAATATAAACCCAATTTTTCAAACCATAATATTAAACCCAATAATAAGAAACATAATATTACAAATCATAATGTATTAAACCCAATATTCTAAACACTATTTTATAAACCCAATATAAACATTACAATGATAGAGAAAAACTATGAGTGACTTTTGACTTTTATTTATCCTTAATATTATAAACCTAATATTAAACCCAATATTATAAGCCATAATATTCTAAACCGTAATATTCAATCAAATATTTTAAACCCATTATTATAAACCCAAATATTATAAACCCAATTTAATAAACTGAAATATCATAAACCTAATATTATAAACCCTATTATGGTAAATCTAAATTGATATAGGTCAACTATCAGTGACTTTTTACTTTTGTTAAATATGGTAAACATAGAGTTAACCTAGTTTTATCATGGTCAACTATTTAAACATGGACTATAATAGTTAACTTTTTTTATTATGTTTGACTAACATGGTTGACTATGTTTGACTATTAATATTAATCAATAATATAAAAATGAGATTTCGTTTGACTAAAGTTGAAGAGTGTTGAGTGTCAAACATTGACATCCACATGAGTAAATGTGGTTAATTAATTTTGTAGCGTTGCATTGTCTCATTGGATAAATTGCAATGTAATATAACATCGCAATAATGTTTGTCACATTGGAACATTCGAAAAGAAATTGTCACAATGCGACATTGCAACAATGTTTGTCATATTGCGACCATATTTGTCACAATGCCACAATATTTGTCACATTGTAATTCTATGAATACTATATTATAAACGCTAATATTATAAGGCATATTTTATAAGCTCAATATCCTAAAACCTATGTATTAAACCCTAATATAAACCCTATATTATAGACCCTAATATAATTAAATCCTCATATTAAACCTTAATATGAAAAAACCCATATTATAAAATCCAAATATTAAACCGAATATTATAAAACCTAATTATAAACCCAAATATTATAAACCCAATATAAACATTACATTGATAAAGGACAAGTGTGACTGACTTTTGACTTTTGTTAAATCTTAATATTATAAACCCTAATATGGTTGAGTTACATTGATAGATGACAACTATTAGTGACATTCATTTTGTTAAATATGGTAAATGTAGAGTTGACCAAGTTTGATCATGGTCAAATATCTAATGATGGACTAAACTGTTAGCTTTATTTAGGTGTGCTTAACTAATGCGGTTGGCTATGTTTTCCAATTAATAATAATCCATAATAATAAGAGGCAATTTTGTTTTACTGAAGTTGAAGAGTGTTGAGTGTTAAACAAAGTCGAAACTTTGTCAAACAAAGTCGGTCACATTCATGAATGTGGTTAACTAATTTTGTAATTTCGTGTTGCGACATTGGATAAATTACAATGTAATACAACATTTCGATAGTGTCTTTCACAACGCGAGAATGTTTGTCGCAATGCAATAATATTTGTCTCATTGTGATGCTCAAAATAATACTGTGATAATGCGATGATCTAAAATTGCAATAATTTTTGTCACATTGCAACGTTTGTCACGTTGCAATGTTATAAACATTAATATTAAAACTGATATTAAAAATCTGAAATTATAAACCCAAATATTATAACCCCAATATTATATACCATAATATGGTCAAGATACATTAATAAAGGACAACTATGAGTGACTTTTGTTTTTTGTTAAATACGGTAAACTTAGGGTTGAGCAAGTGTGATCATGGTCAACTATTTAAACATTGAATATAAAGGTTAACCTTGTTTGACTATGTTTCACTAATGTGATTGTCTGTGTTTGACAATTACTATTAATCAATGATATTAATAGGTTATTTTGTTTAACCAAAGTTGAAGTGTGTTGAGTGTCAAATATAGTCAAACATTAGTGTACATAGCCAAGCATATTATTAAATGTGGTTAACTAATTTTTCAATGGTTCATTGTGACATTAGATAAATTGAAATGTAATATAACCTTGTGACCATGTTTATCACATTGTGATGCTCGATAAATTGTTATCACAATGGAACAATGCTTGTTATATTGCAACGTTTGTCATGTGGTTTAACCAAATTTTCCATCGGTGAACATGGTTTAACTAATTTGAACATGGTTGACCATATTTTTCTATGATACGTTATATTTTTCTATATC
This sequence comes from Pinus tabuliformis, assembly GCA_031772625.1. NCBI lineage: Eukaryota > Viridiplantae > Streptophyta > Pinopsida > Pinales > Pinaceae > Pinus > Pinus tabuliformis. The sequence goes on along the minus strand of CM062817.1, from coordinate 44,009,887 downwards.
TATAATGGAAGGCTACAATTAATCATCTTTAACCATGGTGACATAGGTTGACCATATTTGACCATATAAAAATGGTTGGCCATGTTGAGCATGGCTTGACCATAGCTCTTAAATGTTGATTATAGTGAATATGGTTTACCAAATATGACCATGATTTACCATGGTTTACGTATGTTTCTCATGGTTGAAAATGACTAATCATGGTTTACGAACATCATCCATGCTCATCATCATGGTTGAACATGATTAACCTTAGCCATCCACTATAGGCCTCCATTGTCAATTGTGGCCATCTAGTATGCTTCTAATAAGTTCACTATGGTTCACTATAGGTCATATATATATAGTCCATGATGTCGTGGTAAGTTTGGTTCACCATGGTAGTCATATTAACTATTGTTGAATATAATGCCCATGTTGACTATAGTTGACCATGTCAACAATAGTCAACTATAGTCAACATGTGCTAATCTATAGGTTTATTTATAGTTAAGACATTATACATGTGTACATTCATATATTATTAATATGTCATTAATATTATATTAAACTATTATTAATGTTATTTTAATGTCATAATTAAATAATAATAATATATCAAATATTAATTATGTTTTAAGTATTGTATTAATAAACTAACCATTAATAAATTAATGTTTTAATTACCATATTAATGCATTGATTAATATTTAAATTATTTAAGTTATATTTAGTTAATATATTAATCTTATTAGTTTCTTCGAATTCAAGGCCACCAGTCATTCATGCCTAAAATTACCAGTTAAAATAACTGGAACTGTAGTGGGACCTAGCGGAACTACTCCTTCACGCACGCATAGGTCTAGTGCGACTTGAGTGTCTGCCTCCTTCATCATGGCCCCAGGAGGGGGCCCTGAGGACCCTCCCCCTCCGCCTCCTCCGCCAAAGATCCTTGCGTTCAGGAAGCTGATCAACTCCAACAATAAATGCATAGCAAGGGAAACTTAGTGCAAGTTTGTAAAGAAACTTGATAGCATCCCCACAGTCACCTTGCCCGCTGACGATTCTTGCAGATTTGCTATGAAATTAGTTTAAAGAGGGTTCATCAGTCAATTTGCTGGCCTATGGCCTTCCCCCAAGGTTGTCGATGAGTGGGTACAGTGGAACTGGTGACCATTAGTCAAGGAAGGAATACAACTTTTTTTGGTAGGTAAGGGCCTTTTTGTCTTTGTTTTTTATTTGATAGAAGACAAAAATCCCATTTTTAGGAATGGACAATATTTCATGGGCCCTCAGGGTCTATATTTAAACTCATGGTCACCAAACTTTGATTCGACACAAGATGTGCCATCAAAAATTCCAATGTCGGTGTGCCTCCCACATCTACCACTACACTGTTGGAACCCGAAGTCACTAGAATCGATTGGCAACACCCTAGGAAAATACATAGACCAAGTAGAGAGAAGGGATCAATACTCATGTGCAAGAATATGCATCGAATTCAACTTGGAAATAGGGTTACCTAAAGCCATAAAGTTAACAATAGCAGACTGGTCTTATATTCAAGAAGTAGACTACAAGCAACTTCCATTCAAATGCAGACATTGTCATGACTATGGGCATTTCGAAATATACTGCAAAAAAAAAAAAGGTGGAGGAAGACCTAGAGAAGTCAAAAGGAGAAAAATGGACCAAGGTATAGAAAGCAGTCTCGGCCAAGGCGAGTAATAGAAATAAAGGGAAAGAGGTATTGTCGAAGTCTGGTATTTCCTTAATAGGAATGGTGCAAGTGGAAGGAAGAGGAGAACAACCAAGGACAACAGCTTCAATAAACCCATTCGAAACCTTTAGCACATCAACAAAAATTTCAGAATGAGTGATAGAGGAGATTGAACACCAAGTTCCTCCACCTGAAGTAGAAAAGGATAAAGTAGAAGTAACCCATCTTGACTCCCCAGCACGAACCTCCTCCTCAACTACCTATGTGGAAATGACAACGAAAAAACCTCTAAAAACCTTTGGGACATAGGAATATCAGACATTCGAGAGACCCTCGAAAAGAGTAGGGAGGAAATATCATAAAGAAGCCAGGGAAGAAGAAGCGGAGAGGAAAAAAATGCAAGGCAGCCATTCCACCATTGAAATGTCCATCGGGAGAAACACCAGGGCAAGGGCCCCTAAGGGGAGCCCAACCCACTCCACTCCTGTTAAATAATGAGATTAGTCTCATGGAATTGTAGAGGCTTGGGGAACCCTGCGAAAGCTGAACCAGTTAAAGACCTTCTAAAAATAGAAACTCTCGAGATCCTCATGCTCCAAGAGACTAAGATAAAGGGGGAAACCCTTCTTAACATCAGCAAATTAAAATGGAAAAAAATGCAGGGAAGGCCATTAGTGCAAGAGGTTCCTCTTGTGGCCTAGCAACATTGTGGTCAGAGGACAAGTTTCAGTTAGAAAGGTCCTTTGAGACCCAACAGTGGATTTACACCAAACTCTGACACCTCTCTAGTAAGCTCACCATCTCTCTCTTCAACCTTTATGTTCCAGCCGTCCTTACCGAGAAGAAATCAAACTATATAAACATAAGTTAAAAATTAAACAATTCAATTCAATTACATAATTAAATATTTTAAATCAATTTTAAATTATTATTTTATAAAAAACAATGTCGGCTTCCATTCCCTGTGCATCTCTCATCCCTATAAAAGAAATCAAACTATATATATAAAAAAAAACAACATAACTAATTAAGTAGTTAATTAATTAATTAATTGATTAATTAATCAAACTATATAAACATAAAATTAAAAATTAAACAATTCAATCACATAATTAACTAACTCAATTCTAAAAATAAAATTAATTAATTAATTAATTAAACTATATAAACATAAAATAAAAAATTAAACAATTCAATAATAATACTAATATTGAAAAATAAATAAACAAACAAATAAATAAATAAATAAATATTAATTAATTAATTAAACTATTTAAAACATATAATTAAAAATTAAACAATTCTATTACATAATAAAACATTTCTAAAAATAAATAAATAAAGAAAATTAAATAATTAATCAAACTATATAAACAAAAGTTAAAAATTAAACAATTCAATTCAATTACATAATTAAATATTTTAAATCAATTTAAAATTATTATTTTATAAAAAACAATGTCGGCTTCCATTCCCTGTGCATCTCTCATCCCTATTTATTAAAACTCAAGGAGATCTGTCCTACACAATTATTGATCTATCCTGATGATGAGCCACGGTGGAGGGCTCAAAACGTCGATACAAACAAATCGTGGATGCGAAAACTCTGGAAGAAAACAACACACAAAGCACTGATCGCAGAAGCCTCAAAACAATAATTTTTAATGTAATTAATATTATTCAAATTATGCATAGTGTATTCATTTTATTAATTTAATGTCATCAATATTATTAACTTTATTAACTTTATAAATATAATGTAACGAACAAAGTTCATATACTCAGAGGAATGCTCTGATACCAACATAATGAATAAATTTATAGGGTAAATATATTTATATAAGAAATGTATAGAAGATATGAGATGATTACAAATGAGGGTGAGGACATTCTTATATACATAGGTAGGGACCCCTTCCCAAACAATCATGTCCTTAGAAACATACCTCTCCAACACTAATTACTAATTAATTAACCATTATTTATGACTATTACTATATATATATTATTCATATAATATTATTAACTCTAATATTATTAAATTATAATGGTTCCCTAATTCTTAATAAGATTTTTGAGTCAATCATATACCAAAGAATTTGAAAAAGTTTCCTAGCCACGATCAACTACAATTTCCTAATTTTTAAGAGTATTTTGAGTAAAATCAAAAAATAATATATCAAACAAATAAGTGGGTCAGAATAATATGAGTAAAAAATAAAATCAAAATGATTAGGGGAAAATCCTCTCCAAGAATACAAAAATACAAATGAAAAGGCACAATAGATAGTCATACAAGAAACTCATCCCAAAATTTCTTGCCAAATGAGCGTTTCGAAACCACAACTCTCTAGTCTCGATTCTCCAAGGACAAAAACATTTTTTTTATAAAGAAACAATCCTATATTTCCTCCATACTAATATAAATTAACTACATATATGATATTACTGAATAAGCTATATGTTCAAAAGGCACTAAAAAACCAAACTCAAAGACAATGAATAATTTGATCTACAATATCCTGAATTGTTCACATACCTATTCTCCCTTACAGTTGTATAGCTTATCTAATTTTTTCATACTTTCCTGTTTGAATGAGAAGGAGGTGTTGTACTCTTATCCTCTTAATTATAAACATAGGAAACCGGGGTTTTGAATGTGGCACTAGAAATATATATCTCATCCACTCTATTATTAAAATTATTAAATATTAATATTTCTTCGATGAATAGAAGCATCAATCTAGCTACTTACATAATACTGCTACCAAAACCTAAATTTAATGACATAAATGTTTAACTTTTCATAGTGATTATAATGAATCAAATTTGTCGAATAAGATATTCTGTAGCATCTACAATTAGCGGAATTTATGCAATCTATATATATCCTCACTATTGTTGTTTAATGCTTACATATGACATAATAATAATAAAAAATCACTCCATTCATGATAACATAACTGTATATCAATAGTAGAACCAAAATGGGTACTTACAACAACACTTATTGATCAGATATTCAACCAAATTTTGATGAAGTTAGTAAGGAAATCATATTATCATTGTTGGCTAACTTAGATAATATTGAAAGAAAGGAAGCTATTGCAAATTAAAACTATCATATTTCTTGGGAAACATATTAATGTCACCCAATTTTATATTGTGAGAGTGTAAGAAGAACAAAAATAATACTTTTCTTGTTGTGTTCAAGTGGTCATTTTTATTCATCTCCTTCAAAAACAAACATCTTGAAATTCTTGGAGATCTTGAATGCTCCTTGAATAGGATCCATAGTGATCTAGTTTTTTCCATTGTTGTTTGTAGCTTGTAGGCATCCAACTTTGTCCTGGAGGAGAAAGAGATGATGCTTGGATTGGTGTGCCTCTTCAGTCCTAATGTCATTTCTAGTTGTCGACATTTGGGATAGAGTTTATCACCACCTTCCATTCCATCTCCATGTAAGCCTTAGTCAAAGCATCAATTCCAATCCCAATGCCTCTGGTATTATCCCCAACATCTTGCATGCCAAACCCATTAGGGATTTGTTGTATTTCTCCACAACCTCCCTACAAATACACAAATTAGTGTACAATTCATATGAAACAAAGTTGAAATCAATATATATGTCTATTCAGGGGGCGGACGAGGGTACCTATAGCCATTGGGGTAACTAGGTCACCTACTGTAACCACGTTGGTGAAGGGGATAAGAGAGGTAAACGAATATTTACCCAAGCATGAATGCTTTGACCCTCGAGGTGGTTGCTCACCAGAAATCCTCCACCCTTTCCACCTTCCTCCACGTGATTAGATGTTTAAAATATATATTGGTAGCCAACTGCTTCCAACAACATGTAATTGAAACCCTATATCTCACTGCGCGAGGACAAATAAACAAAGGTCGTCTTGAATGAAACAAATTCTCGTTCAAATTTATTACTAAAATATTTATTAAATTATTTTGTAACGAGTAACATGAAACAAGTGATTGGAATCATAGCCCTTAATGGGTTTATACAACTAAAAATATTATTTCAAGATGAAATCATGTCCATTAATTAAAAAAAAACTACTAGGCGTGTTATAAAATGGATATACTTATCAACATAATAATTGTGACTATGTCAAAAATTTAATTACGCTAATAGGTGTTGTTAGCTACCTATACCAATAGGTTTCATATTTTATGATTGGCAATGAAAAGGTCCAAATATGCTCTGGTTTGATGATTCAAAGATCACATATTTCCAAGAGAATTGTGCTTATAGCTTGATGTGGACTCAAATTTTGATGGATGGTCCAACAACCTAATCTGGATCATGCCATGTTTTGAATTTTCAGTTGTAGAATAGAGAAAGAAGTCTGTCCAAACTATTTAATCTTGGCAGACAAGTAGTTTAGGTAGAGAAGAAAGGTTCCCAACAGCTTAATCTGGGACCTTGGAAGAAATAAGGGTAGAGGTAGATAGAAAAACAAAAGAAAAGGCCAAAGAAAAGAAAAGGCAGATAAGGGTCTGCAAGTCCAAGTGCACCCTCCAAGAAGAAATAAAAAATGCTAGGCAAGTAGATGGGTAGGCAGTTGGGGTTGCAAAAGTATCATTCCTTACAATTAAAGGTATGCTAACCTATTTCACAAAGCAAAGTCAATGGATGGAGAAGTCTTCTTCTCTATCAGGTTGCAGCAAGCAAAGAAGCATGTCTAACTTCCCACTCATTCCCTTTCCCATTCATTACTAATATCCTCTCATTAGTTGTGATTCATGAAACAATTCATGGTTCTATGGTGGTTCTTAGTCCTATTAGAAGCCACATTTCTTGTCTAAAAACTCTTTTCATTTTTATCTACTCCTTAAGCTAAGTTATTTTCAAAAAAAGCTTAGTGTTATCTCCCCTCATCCACTCCTTTCATCCATATTAACCCTAAATCTATTATATAACTCCCCTATATTACCCTTTCCCTAGTATTATAACACCATGGTGTATAAACCCCAAACATTGTATAAATATCCCTCCCCTTGGCATTATAGCCAATAAATCCTCTGTTAGGGATCAAATTGGCATCTGGTCACTTTGTTGAACCTAAGTCTAACCCCCTCCCCTCTTCTGAATCTATTTGGCCCCTTAAAACCCTCATTTGTCAAAGAAAACCTTATAGAAGACCTTGTTCTACCTATGCCCGCTTTAATTTGCAAAAAATGAACAAAAACCCACTATTTTCGTTTATCCAAAGCATGGGCGTCGGGTTATTTTTTAAATTTTATATTGAATGGACATTTAAAAAACCTTTGTAAACCCGCCATATCCCAAGAGTTTCCGCCCAGCACTGATCCCGAAAATAAATATTAAAATAATCCCGCCCCTTGTCATATCCACCGATCATCTCAGCGACCCGTCAACCGTCCGATCGAGCGCTTTTGATCGGACGACCCTAATCCATATCGGACCGGCCCCGATGTCTGACAGATACCTTCCGATATCTGTCAGAAGGTGACGTCAGGCCTCCGCCACCCGTCATCCCCACAGCTCATCGGAGGTACGCCTGACAAATCCTTCTTCCGTATCATAAGCGGTGCGATGAGAAACCGCTAACCGCTCCCGGTTTTCGGTCGATCCGCCCAGCCAACGTCACCACCGCATCATACCCACGTCAGTGCCACCTCGCCGTCGCGTCAGCCCCGCGTCCGCCTCCCTGCTGATCTGTCTTGCCACTTCATCATACCCGTGGACCAATCAGAGCCTGCCACCTCACCTGATGATGTCATGCTGACGTCATCCGACCTTGACCCCACCTGATGACGTCATGCTGACGTCATCCAAAAAACGCGCCAATATGCCAAAAATCCATATTTAGGCCAATTTTCGCGTTTTTCACACTTTTTGCCGCAAGAGCTGTTGCTTTCTCTGCATGATTTTACGTCCAAATTATACCACCTTTGCTGAAATCGACTCGGAGACATCCGGCGCGCTATTTCCACAGTTATCCGTGACCATTGCTCGTTCTTTACCAGGTATTCTCCATTATAAATTCTTGATATGCCTACTTTGTCTGTAAATTCCCTCAAAAGAGCTTAAACGACAAAGAACTCTCAAAATTCACCGGCGAAATCTTGGTACCTAGCCCCCATTTACAACTGTGAGGTCGAAAAACACTAGCTGAGCCTTGTTTGCCCATATTTTCACAAAAACTGCACTTTGTTCACGCAATCGCGAAACAACCTACTCAAATTGCACCTACCTGTTAAAAAGATAGATTGAGACCACACATTGGTCTTATTTTCACTTTAAACAGTATTTCAATTGCTGCAGCTGTTTCACTCACCCTCTGTTCCATCCAATTCACACTTCTCCCTTAAAGAAAACTCTTTGTGTTGCTCTGCATAGCAACTATATCCATAGTTCTAGGAGAAGTCATGGATCCACCAGTAGCTCCAATAGCATTAAACGTTGCTCCATTAAATGCCCCTCAGAGACAATTGGAATGGCAGTCTCTGGTAGACATGGACTATCAGATTTCAGAGGAAATGTTGATGGGTACTAAGTTCCACATCCACCTGCTCAATGAATTGAAGGCCAAGCATGAGGCTGGAACAGATGTGCTGGGCATATGGGACTCATTCCTCCCTATTTTCAAGCTCCCTCAAGTTAACCAATTCCCTGATTTGATCCATATGTGTGCTGAAAATTATGACCCCACTCAGAGGGCAGTTCTTAACCATTCAGGGTCAGCTGTATTTTATGTCACCCCAGAAGCTATCAAGGATATGCTCTGCTTTAGGACTGAGAAGAAACTGGTCCCTCTATCACTTGTAGACCTGATAAATCAAGGAGCCAGAATGACAGATGCTCAGGTCACCAAACTAAACCAGCTATACATTGGCTCTGACTCTGTGAAGTATCCTCCTATCAATCAAGTATACCTCAACCAACTGGGCAGAGATCTGGCAGACATGATTAGTCCCATTTTGGGCTACAACTCCATTGAGTTTTTTGATCAAACTGTGCTGGTAATCATGCTCATGTTTGCTCCTGGCAAGTCTCCTATCTGCTATGACTATGCCACCTATATAGCAGACAAAATACATGAGCAACTAATGAACCTGGCAAGAGAAAGAATGTTCAGGTATACCTCCTACATTTACCACTTGATCTTATATCATCAACATCAGAAATTCTCTTTCCCAATCAAAAGAGAGGATGCCCAAGGCAATCCAAGATCAGTGGTCTATTGGTCATCTGTTTTCCACTGTAGATTTGAAACTCCTTATACTTATTGTGAGTTCATAGATCAGTTCATCCACCCAGCTATGTCAATGATGATGGGCTCACCTCCTCCGAGGCTCACAGATGAAATGCAAAGGATCCTGCAGTTATCCAAATCATACAGCATTTGGGACTGGTACTTTTACCAGCACCACACCGTCATCAGGATGTATGGGTGTGAACTGCCTCCCTACAGACTACCCAGATATGTGCCTATGAGGCTATTTGCCCTAGAATACTTCAGGCAGTTTGGCAATGTTGATGTGCTTCACTTTTCAGGCAAAGGCAAGAAAGCACAGTTGAAAGTCAGGAACCAACTGGGCCACTTTGTCTATAACCAAAGGGAGGAAGGTTGGAGAGAAGCAGACATGATGCTTGAGTCCCTTGGCCTTCAAACCAGTTTCCTCTGGAAACCTTATGACCCCAACCACTTCATCACTTTGAGAAGGCTCAGATATAGGCTCTCTGGCTATGATCATGTAAAGATCCCTCACATTGAAAAACATGCAAACCAAGCAAAATGGAGGAGAGGAACCCTAGAAGAGCCGGTTACACAAGAAGAGTTGAATCAAAGAGCGGTGAGGAATCTTAAAAAGATGGCTGACCTTGAACTTTGTTCACAGGTGTTTTCACTGCCAAGCACACAAGTGGGAGCAGTTGCATCCTCCTCGACTATAAATCAGCAAGCACCCAAAGCCACTGAAGATATATCTAGCAAGGGCAAGGAAAAAGAGATGGATACTAAACAACCACCGCATGAGAAGGTGCAGCAACAGTAGCAACAGGTACAACAACAACAACAACAACAGGAATTGCAGCAAGAAGAAGGGCAGCATAATAAAGAGCAGGCCCCACAGCAAGAAGGGGCAGTTGAGGCCCCAATTTCCACAGAACAGCAGGCACAAAATACATTGCCTCCTAGGCAAGAAACATCAGTTGATGCATCAATCCTCCAAACTCCACAAAAGGAGGATACTAGAAGAAAAAGGGACAGAGAGACTCCCTTGACCACATCAGAAAGTCATGGTGAGAAAAGACAGAGAATGAACCCTTTCTCTGATGAGGAAATGCCAACAGGGCAGTCTCTGGGCATAGGCCCACCTAGCAGGGAAGCATCTGCAAGTTCCTTCCAAGAGGAATAGAACAGAACTGTGGGAGGAGAAGTCAGCTCCTCTAGCCAGCAGAGGGAGGGTGAACTGAGCATCAAACAACAGTTCATAGACATAAAGAAAAGAAGTGAGCCCATAAAAATACAGCTGTATAATCATTTGCTGAAGATGGCTCCCACCAACCAGCAAAGACTGATGTCTGCTTTTGATGTCAGTGAAGGCAAGATGATCATGAGTCATTTCTTACCAGCTGTAGCACAGCCCCAAACTCATGCAGATTATATAAGGACCAATCTTGAGGTCCTTGCCAAAGACATCCACCCAATGGATAAAATTGAGTTGCATAAGCAAACAGGTGAGACGGTCTATGCCTCCTTGGCTGACAAAACACTGGACAATTATAGGTTGGAAAATAGCCTTAATAATACAGCCTCTCAACTAGAGTTGGAGAGAGCATCATCCCAGGCAAAGGACAACAGAATAAGGTCCTTAGAGGATATAATTATTGAGATTGGGCATGATCCCAAAGACATCAAGGGAATACAGGAAATATTGAAATTAAGGGATGCTGATATGGCAGCTCTAAGGAGAAAGATCAAACTCCCAGCCACGATTCACCCTCAAACAGATGAAGTAGCTCAACAAAGGCATGATAAAGATGCCACAGCTTTGCTGGTGTCTCTCTATAAACAGCTCATCTAGGCACAAGAAAAGCTGGGAGAATCAGAGGCTGCACAAGCAGCATTACAGGCAGCTTTGAAACAAAGAGAAGAAGGTCAGACCTCCCAGCCTCCTCCTGAAGTAATAAATCTTGAGGAAACTGCTCCACCTACTGTTCCTCCTCCTCAATAGCTAGAACAAGCAGCAACATCCACCTCAGCAGCACCACCGACAACAGAGCAGGCCCCAAGCCTGGACATGCAAAAGCTGAGGAATGAGATCCAGGCCTTGGAAGCACAAATGACAGAATTAAATGAGACCAGGGAGAAATTGGCCAAAGTCAATGATAGATATGACAAATCAAAGCAGGCTGTGGCAGAAAAGGGCAGGGAGATAAAAGCCCTCAAAGATAAAATCAAAGAGCTAGAGAATGAGCTCAAATTAGATAAGGTGGTGGCTGAGCTTAAAATAGTGCTGTGGGCTAACATTGGCCAATCTATAAATGAGCAATGGCAATATATTGAAACCATCCATGAGCAGTTAGAGCTCATCCCAAAAGCACAGACTGAGATTCAAAGATCAAGAGCTGCTCTAAGCAACATGCCTGAAATAGCCACCAGGATGATTAATGTGCTTAACAATAGGACAAGTACTCAGTTGGCTGCCATGGGGATCTCAAACAGAACTGAGCACATTCAGTTAATCAAAAGGGTTCTTACACTGAGAAACTTAGTACAGACATTAGAGAGAAGAACCCAGGATATGCAGACTGAGGTGAACAGGTTTATGGAGAAGTTTCAGGTGTTAGAAAACAGAGGGCTCCCTAGCTTACTGAACAGCGCAGGGAGATTGTTCACACATGACCAGTATGCCAAAAGGGTTAACACATTTGCCACTAGTCAGATCAATGAGAAGCCCAGTACCTCAGAGGAAACAGGCCCAGCCACAGGACAGACTCTCTACAACAGAGTAGAAAATTTATTTTTTATAATGAATGAAATCAAACACCTGTTTGAGGCACCTCCCAATTTTTATAAATATACAGAGGCATAGGAGACTATGGATGCAATTCTCAGGCATCAACTACCTACACTAGACTGGTGGACTAAGGCCATACAGAAAATTTTATAAACAGGAAGCCATTCAACAAATTTTGATCATCAAAAATGCAAAATTGTCATAGACAGGACAGTTTAAAAGAATCAGCAGACATTAAAGATAAAGGTTGAGCCAACTCAGCAGAAATTTCGGCCAACGAAGCAAAGTAGGAAGCTACAGCAGAGCAGCTCCAAAAGTGCATTTCTCAGCATTTATGCAGATCACTCCAACCGACTCAGTGGCCTCCAAAGGCCAAAATATCTTCTGACAAGCATAAAGATGCATTTACTTTGTATTCAATGATGTAATAACTCTCTTATCTAAATATCTTGAAAATTTGGTGAAGATATTTCATTTCTCAGATGACTCAACGCCTGAGATATTTTGTAATACTGTTTGTATATATTCGCCCCTCGCACAAGCTTGGGGGGTTGTTGTTGATTTCTCCTGAAGAAGTTCTTACGCTGTAATCCTTTCAGAGTTTAATAAAGAAAGTGATGGAATTTCTCGGATTTCTGAAGTGTTGAATGCGTTCTGGTGTCTGTTGAAAACTGCTGGATTCCTGTGTATTTCACAATACAATAAGTTTCTGTAACTCTCTTTGTTATGTATTTTCGATCTATTAAAATCCATATATGTTTCTAATTTCCAAGTGTTTGACAACAAAGAAAAAGAATAACCTTCAGGACTTATTCATGCAATACCTTGAGTTCAATCTTTGTTGTTAATGAATGTTTTTCTTCAGCTATAATCTTGATAAGTGTAATTCTTAATTGCTGCACTTTCAGAATGTATCTTTCATAGTGACCTTTGTTTCATGAATTCAAGTTTGCTCCTGTGCAACATGTTTCACTTTCACATCACCAGCTCAATAGAAAATTCTTAATTGCTTTCTGTTGGCTGACCATGCATCACCACTTAAGTTTAAATTTGTTTGTTTGAGATACACAATAGGCCCTGCAGTCTGAACATCATCCCTCCTGCATTTCAAAGCATTTCACAACTCTAGACTCCATTGCCCAATGATATACTATTCTCTGAACACTACATCTTAAGCCCTGAAAGAAGTCCTTCAACCAAAACAAAAAACAAAATTTGAGCATAATAGCTAGCCTAAAAACACCATCAAAACAGAGACAAATCATAAAGAGAGAGCCCTCTCTGATTACAGTTTGGCTAGGAACTGTGATCCAAAGATTGGTTAGTGGTTACCCCAGCCGTATTCCCTTGGGAGTCATAGGGAACAACCTGGGTGTTAACAGGTGTATCTATTTTGGAACACGCTTGATAGATTTTTTAATTTTTTTTAAAACAATGACTAGGATTTCATTTCGACGGAATATTCTTCGTCATATAGGGGTATAGAGGGATGATATTTCACCCTCATCTGGACGTTACAATTTTATTTATTAATTTTTAAATTCACTCTCCTCCGCTCCATTTACTCTACGTAGTGGTGGGTAGTTCTGGACCGTTCCCAATCATTTCAATCAAACCTTGTTCATAAGAATTGAAATAGAATCCTAAAATTGAACCATGTTTGCAAGAATTGAAATCACCTATAATTCCAGTCCAACCCTATTCACAAGAACCATGTTACAATTTAACGTTATTCATGATTCCCAATGAAAAAACGATTCCGCCAGAAGCATCTCTAAGTTCATGGTTTATATTCAATTTTTGCCACTCAAAGGAGGAGAATTCATAGCCTATCACAATGAAGGTGATAATGCATCTACAATGGCTTGTAAATAATTAGTTTCTGATGAACAGGCAGAGGAGGAAAAACACACAATTCACACAAAACATGTGAGTTTCTACTCAATTAGTCTATTAATCAAAAACTTGATTCACATACACATCCACCAAGTTGTGGATCGTCTCTCATCTTGCTTCATACTTCTCACAATGGACCAACACTAAGTATATAAATAACACACTTACTAATTATTGATTCATTCTATCTCTTGCTAGACTTGACTTCTCTCTGGCTACCTACTTCATCAAAACTTGAATACACTTGAATTAACTTAAACCTTCATGCATCACTTGACTTGGATCTTTCTAGATCCATGTCAGGGAGTAACTACTATTTCTAATAATCCCTCTTAATTACGATCATATTAATCAACCTTAGCTTAATCATGAATATAATTTAAACATGTATGTTGGTCTAAGTCTCAACTAGGCTTACAATGATTCAACTATTCCTACTAGGCTTACAATAAAAAATGGACTCAAAAACATGTTAGAATATTGGATTTTCTTTTTCATTTATTCCACATTGCATAGCCTTGTAAGTGCTTCATTCTTGTAGAAATTTTGAATAATATAACACTTATTCACAGAGATTATCTTGATTATACACTATTTGTGGAATGCATGCATAATACATAACCTCCTCTACTATTGATCATCAATTTGCAGTATTCAGAAACAATTGCATGAGCACATTTAAACATCAATCACACATATCAACACAGTATATCATGGGGAAAGCATACAACTGAAAACCCCAACTATCTTTATATTATATTGATTGAGAATATGTAACAATACATAGTGCAATACTCCTCACAAGTACTCAGTACTATCTCCACCTGTTACACATAAACTAGCATAGATCTGAATTAATCACAAGTTCAAATCTCCTCCGCTGCTTGCCTGCCTCCACTGCGCAATCCTGCATGAGAATAGATGAGAATGGCTGATCCAAACTCGTATTTCCTTTGGCTGAACCACACAATCCTCATTGACAATACTCAATCCATTGATTGTGCAAATCTCATGCACAACTATAGTCACAACTAATAGCTGTCTTGCCCGTCCACTCACCTCTAACACTTGTCTCCACTAAATTGTCCATGCACTGAGTTAACTGATGTATTCCTTAGTTGATTTATGAGTTAATAATTAGTGAATTAATTAATAATTAATTCACACCACTCATCACTAGTGTATTCTGCAGTTAGACTAAATACAACTAGTTCAACTAAGTCAAACTGAACACAACTCCATCAACTCCTCAATCAACTCCACCAAACTCAATCACTTGAGTTCTAACTGAAGTCCATCATGCAATAGCTCAAATAACCCATAAGAAAAGCATATTTCCTTTTGGCAGTTGCATGTGCCATATCCATAGCTCGAATTGAAGTGCTCCAAGAGGATAAGATAATGTTTATAGTCCAAATATTATTAAGAGCTAATAATATTCGACTGTTCTATTTTTAGCCTGGCAGTCTAAAAATAGACTCCGCCCATATGTCTAAAAATAGAAGTCCATCTATTTTTACCAACATGACCAATTATCCAAAAATAGCATCCTGCAACTCATAGACCATGATCCATATGTATAAAAATAGACATAGTCTAAAAATAGACTTTGCGCCAAAAATAGCCTGCAGGCCCACTTAGTGAAGGTGACTTCTTTTCACTAAGCTCCATCATCTTGTTGCATTTTCAACACTCCCTCTCAACAAGATATGGATTATTTTCAACCCCTATCCTGCAACTTTGGAATGTTCTACATGCAGCACATTTGCCAGGTCCACTTGCTCCAACAACACTTGGAAAAAAAACACTCCCAACTGACCACTCTGTTGGGATAGGAACATACTCTGATGCTGAAGCTCTACCTGTTGCTGACAAGTGCTACCTCTCTGACATCTACGCTACTAAACATCTCCATGCATCTCGCACCATTGCACACCTCTCTGTGCCACCTAGCACTATGCAAAACACTTGTGCCTCTCACATTGTTGCAGCCTGCTAGCTATGCGCTGTCCTAGGATCCCTTGCACTATCACTCTCTATGCCGCTCCATCCGGATCTGTCTCTACCCAATCAGTCAGTTCCTGCTACTCCACATTGGGGCTCCCGTAGCAAGGTCTCATCCAAGAGGTTGGGTACCTCAAGGATCCTGCCCCTCCTCCTTGGGACGATCACTCTATATCGCCCCACCTCCTACCTAGAGGTATGGCTACATGTGATCCCTCATCCCACCTAGCTCGAAGTTTCCCCCTACTGGAGGTCTCTGCATGAGTAGATGTCTCTACTCAATCTCCTCTTAGTTTCCCCTGTTGTGGCCGCTCCACAACCTCCTGAAGTTGCTGCACCAATCGTGGCTCCTCCATAATCGTCTGAGACTTCTTCTGGCTCTACATGTTGAGAGGTAATATACGCTCCCTCTCAACCACCAAGTCCCCATCAGTTGCCTCGCTTCTCAAGGCTTTGCATGCATCTTGAACCTCAAGAGCATACAGGTTCTTGACCCGTGAACTAATCTGCTTCACCTGTCTAGTGATGATGTGTCTAAGGAAAACCTTTCCCTTACTGAAGACTACATCATAACCTCTGTCTTCCAGCATCGTGATCGACACCAAGTTTCTCTTTAGTCCTGGTACATACTTGACATCGGTCAAGGTAAGGCGAGCTCCATGCTCCCTCTGAAAAATAACCATGCCTACACCTAAGACACTATACTTCTCATCATTACCCATCGCTATGAGTATCCGGAGATCTTTCTCCTCCAAAGTACTAAACAAACTCTTGTCACCGGTCATGTGGAAAGAAGCTCCACTGTCAAGAAACTAACCACGTCCCACAATGGATGAAACCATGCATGCGAAGAGTGTGAAATCCAACTCAAACTGTGAAGCAAGTGCCTCACCTTCAGATCCTTCCCCGGATCCCTTCTTGGATTTCCTCCATGGAAAATTTGCAGCATAATGGCCCACCTCATGACAACGAAAGCATCACACTTTCGATTTGTCAACCTTCTTCCCATCATTGGAAGAACTAGATTCGAAAAGAGAACCCTTCTCCTTCCCCTTCTTTGCTTTGGCAGCCAAAGCACAATTTTCTTCATCAGATGCCTTTGATGAAGATCCGTCCCTGGTACTCCGCCTGATCTCCTCTTGCACAAGATCCGACCAAAGTCTCTCCCATCCTGGAAATTTCTCCTGACCATTGACAGAGTCCTGATAGGAATGCCAACTCTTCGGAAGACCAAGGAGAGCCAAGCTCACAAAGTCCTCTTCATCGATAGTCACCCCCACACTTCCCAGCTCATCCCTGCAGTGGGTGAACTTCGTGAGATACTTGGGCATACTATCTCCATTCTCATACTTAATGTTTCTGAGTTTATCCTTGACCTCCAACTTCCTTTGGTCTCTCTTGCTTTGGAATAAATCTATCAACGCTTTCCACATCAAGTATGGAGAAGCCTTTCCATGCAGGCTAGATACAATGTGATCCTTCAAGCCCTCCAATAGAATCCTTCAACACTTTGTTGTCTTCTTTTGCCAAACCTCAACGTGAGCAGCATCAGTAGGCTTTGGGACCTTAGCCTCTATGAACTCCTTCAGTCCATTGTCTGCTAACACCGCCTCCATCCTGTCTTTCCATGCAATATAATTTGAGCTGCCTTCAAGGGAATACTCCAATTGCAATCTGTTGAAAGACATTTCAACTTTGACACCAAGAAAACACTGCTGCAAATTCGAATTCCACCAGCTCAAAACTCAACCGCTTCTGATCTAAAATTTGTGAGAACAAAGTATTTCTCGTACAGAGATTGACTATATGGGCATTCACCAGATATCTCACATTCCAAAAGAATGATGAATCCAAAGGCTACCTGGCCTGATTACAGACTCTGCCTAAAGAAATAAAATGTAATCACTTTCTGAATAATAGATCTGATGATCAACTCTGCTCCAATACCATGTAGAAATTTTGAATAATATAACACTTATTCACAGAGATTATCCTGATTATACACTATTTGTGGAATACAGGCATAATACATAACCTCCTCTACTATTGACCATCAATTTGCAGTATTCAGAAACAATTGCATGCACACATTTAAACATCAATCACACATATCAACACAGTATATCACGAGGAAAGCATACAGCTGAAAACCCCCAACTATCTGTATATTATATTGATTGAGAATATGTAACAATACATAGTACAATACTCCTCACAAGTACTCAGTACTATCTCCACCTGTTACACATAAACTAGCTCAGATCTGAATCAATCACAGGTTCAAATCTCCTCCGTTGTTTGCCTGCCTCCACTGCGCAATCCCGCATGAGAATAGATGAGAATGGATGATCCAAACTTGTATTTCCCTTGGCTGAACCACGCAATCCTCATTGGAAATACTCAATCCATTGATTGTGCAAATCTCATGCACAACTATAGTCACAACTGACAGCTGTCTTTCCCTTTCACTCACCTCTAACACTTGTCTCCACTGAACTGTCCATGCACTAAGTTAACTGATGTATTCTTTAGTTGATTTATGAGTTAATAATTAGTGAATTAATTAATAATTAATTCACACCACTCATCACTAGTGTATTCTGCAGTTAGACTAAATACAACTAGTTCAACTAAGTCAAACTGAACACAACTCCATCAACTCCTCAATCAACTCAACCAAACTTAATCACTTGAGTTCTAACTGAAGTCCATCATGCAATAGATCAACTAACCCATAAGAAAAGTGTATTTCCTTCTGGCAGTTGCATGTGCCACATCCGTAGCTCAAACTGAAGTGCTCCAAGAGGATAAGATAATGTTTATAGTCCAAATAATATTAAGAGCTAATAATATTTGACTGTTCTATTTTTGGCTTGGCAGTCTAAAAATAGACTCTGCCCATATGTCTAAAAATAGAAGTCCATCTATTTTTACCAACATGATCAATCATCCACAAATAACATCCTGCAACTTATAGACCATGATCCATATGTCTAAAAATAGACATAGTCTAAAAATAGACATAGTCTAAAAATAGACATTGCGCCAAAAATAGCCTGCGGGCCCACTTAGTGAAGGCGACTTCTTTTCACTAAGCTCATCATCTTGTTGCATTTTCAAAAATTCTTAGCTATGCTTTCTTGTTGTAGGCTCCATATTTCTTCACTTGTTGTTACTGCAATTTTTATGACTTCTCTTGTACTTCTTCTGATGGTTTCTTCTATAACTTCCTCTTCAAATATTCGTTCAGTCATGGAATTTTTCCACCACTCTTCACCTTCAAACTGTGAACTTTGTTCTCCTTATTGTGCTTCATATTCTTGATCTTCTTTCTACCATACTTCTTGATAGCAGTATTTTCTCTCTTCTTGACTCCATTGTTGGAAGGTTATTTCAATGCTTCTTCTTTGTATTCAAAAAATTCCATGTCCTTTTCTGCATCTCTTTCTTCATCTTATCTTTCAACTATAATTGTAATAGGTTTGCTGTTTTGTTTACCCGCAAACTCAAAATCAATGTTAGAAACATCTTCATTATGCTTTGTAGTGAGAGGTTTCTCTTCTTCCTCTTCCTTCTTTTCCTCTTCAACTGTATTGAGACTATCTTCCACTATTATAAAGTCAGTGGATATTCTCTCTTGAATCACTTTATCCTCTTCTTGATCATCAACTGCTGCTAGATCACACATTGCGTCATGAGTAGTTCCAACTTTTTCTTCATAAATTGTTGCTACAGTGGAAGCTTCAACCATCAATTCTTTATCAAACATGGAACTTTCTATATTAACACAATGAGTCCATGTTTCAAAAAATAGACCACAAATATCATTAACATAATTCTCATCCACTCTTTGATTGTATATTCAAGCATGTATGCGCTCATTAACAATTTCAACTTCACCAAATTTATCAGCTGGCACTAAATTCACTAATTCACATCTCACTTTGTAGTCATCATCCACTACAGGGGCTTCACTAAATGAACCTATAAAATAGCATTTACATTAATGGCATACTAAACAATACCCTTAATTTGAATACATATTGGAAAATACCTCTAAAAATCACTTTATTTAACCCCCTACCAATACGAACATGTTACACCGTCCTGATATAAAATCCCCTACTTTCACTAGATATTATGGGTATCCATTTTTTCATTAACATTTTTTATACCCCTTTATATTTTTACCTTAACTTTGAGCTCCATTTTTTAAACAAAACATATAAAAACCCTTTACCCCCTATTGTATTCTGAATATATTATGTCATTTTTTTCTCAATATATATCCCCTAATATGAATACACGTGTTATGGTATTGCTCCCTTAGTGAACACCCCATGTCATCCACATGTGTCTCATCACAACGGTATTCACCATCATCTTTACTATCCCCATTACTATAGGTTTTAGCCCTGTACATAAATTACCTGCAGACAAATTCTAAAAACAAAAAATAAACAATGATGAGAATATAAAACATCTACATAGAGATTTTCCGTTGGATCCCAAAACTGGGACTACCAGATTGATTTTTCATCATGTTCCTTTAAATGTTGAAATACATATATATACATGTCGAAGCATTCATAAACCGCAATCCATTAACCCTGGATTAGAACATAACCATAGTTCCCTTCACTGGATCTATAAAATACCATGGGCAGAAGACCATCATGCCCAAAAGCATATGCAAAACCAATGCACAAAACCATAGGTAGATTTTCCCACCTAATATAGGGTCCAAAAAATTTTCCTGGGGCTTCACTGAAACACCCGAGAAGGGGGTTTATGCGCCCCTGTGATCCCCCTGCTCTGTTTGTCATAATGGACAGGGGGGGATAACGCCCCCCCCGCAAGTGTGAATCATTGTGGAAGGAATATAACACACATCCAACAATTACAAAGGAGTCCTTGAGCATCTATATTCTCTTGCTCTCCTTCACACACAGAGGCTTCAACTTCTCTCTATTCAATATTTTCTATGTCTTTTTCATCCATATGTACATTTTCATAATGGGTTTCGCTTTTAAATTCTTCATAGCCATCATCCACATTTGAGTGGGATTCTCCAAGCTCTATTGTCCTCATAGTGTCTTTCTCATTTATTCTCAGACCTGCAACTCACTTCTCTATTAATTCTTCAGTATAATATGAGATAACTTGTTGTTGCATGTCACTTTCCTTTGTACTAACTTTTGCTTCTAGGATCTTCCATGCTTCCTGGGAAGATGTAAATTTTTCTACCTTTCACAAGAACTTCTCATTTAATTCTTGTTTTATAAA
Organism: Pinus tabuliformis; assembly: GCA_031772625.1. Classification (NCBI taxonomy): domain Eukaryota; kingdom Viridiplantae; phylum Streptophyta; class Pinopsida; order Pinales; family Pinaceae; genus Pinus; species Pinus tabuliformis. The sequence continues at coordinate 43,988,994 of CM062817.1, read as the reverse complement.
ATCCAATAATAAGGCATTGCGTACTTCATCATATGGGTTATTAGACCAATACTCAATCAACTCTTTATATCAAAAAAATGTTTTCATTCTCATAACCAAAAAATCAAAAGTTTTGCTAGTAAATTTTGGAAGTGTTACTGGATTCATCATGATCAGTTCATCCCTGAATTGTTTTACTTCATCTTCTTGTATTTCAAATTCCTCAACTGTGGTGAGAACCTCTATGAGTTCTTCACATACTACGACTCTTCCTTTTTATTCATTTTCTTAATCTTCTTCAGTCTCGCTTTGTGACCCATATATGTTGTCTTTCTTTTGTCTTTTCACTTCTTTCCTTCTTGCATCAATTTTCTTTCCCTATCGCTCCCCCAAAAAAATATTGATTTTAATATGCACCCCCATAAGGAAAAATATTCACCAAATTCATGTATCCTTATTATAAAGAGGGTTTTCTATGAACCAAAAACATTGTTATGCTTGACCAAAAAAAAATTATAGATCGACACATGGTTCTATTCTCAATATCACTGTGGAACTTCAAACCACTCACGACCATTGGCGACTATTTCCAACAATGGTTCTCCTTTTACAGATCACAAAAATCCAAACAACATGACCCCTTTTTTTCTTTCAATAATCACTTTATAAAGTCTCCCTAAAATATGTATTTTAGAGCACCCTTTTCAATAAATAAAACCCTTCATACGATGATTTAAAAAAAAAAACTATATCTTTGTTTTGCTCCAGAATTGACAAATTTTCTTACTCTATTTCTGTATCCTTTCATTAGCTTTCTGAAGGTTTTATGCATATAATATGGTAATTTTTGTGTTTATAACTTTAGAAAGTAGTTAATAAAGTAGTTCACCATTTTATTCCCTCAATGAATTGATTTTACTATGAAAATATGAGTTACGCTTACAATTCGAAATGATCACTGACAGGGATGCCAATAACTAGATGTTGTTCCCTGGATAGCTGGATAAGACTGGGTTAGACAAAGCTGCGAAGGTTGGTTCTGACCTGGATGAGAAAAGATTAGCGATCATCATGGAAATACCAATTGTGAACAAGATATTTGCCATCTATTTTGAGGGAAATTAAGAGATTTTTTAACTCAAATTGAGAATCTCGAGAATCTTTAGGTTCTTAGGATCACTCGTTTATTTTTAATTATAGACTTGGTTGTAATTATAAGAGCGAGGAATAAAGCCTCGGTGAAAAATACTTCTTTTTTTTTATTCTCATGCTTATTCTCTGAAGTTTTACGGACTTTATAATACTATTGTTGATTAATATAATGCAGACTTACACAATTTAGTTTTAATTCTTGCAGTGAATTCACTCTAAGGAAGCTGACTTCCAGTGATTCTGGGCTCAATCCTGGAGTGACTATTGCCCTCTTTGTATAATTAAATTTACAATTTAGCATTTTCTTTCTTGTTTTGCAATTATTCGACTTCCTTCTAGAATTGATTGTTGATTACTGAATTGATCATTACAATGATAGTTGCTCTAGAAATTTGAGTAAATATTATTAGGATTAGATCTTTGATAGTTGATTTCTAGAAGCGTTATTCATTTTTTTTATTTCTTACAATTGATAACGACTTGTTAAGAGCGAAATGTGATATTTCCTTCAACATATTTCGTTCAAGTCAAGTGTATTGTCTCTTTTTTGTAGCTCCAGTTTCCTAGGAAACAACGTGTGACTAACATAGTTGTTTTTAGAAGTTTTAATGTTTTGATTATCTTGAATAAGTTTTTTGATTTCTATGAATTTATGAAGATGTGTGTAAATTGTTCTTTTAAGAAATTCTAGTTGTTTCTTGTGGTTTCATGCATTTACCTTTCAATAGGGCTAGACAAACTAAGTTCCATAAACACTATTCTTTTTAGATACATTGTGGACAACCTTGAAACAACTAGACGAAAACTGGATTGACAATTTAATGTTTAAAGGTTTGTTGGTCTTTTTAAATAGAAAATAAATAACCCAACAATCTCCAAAATCTTTAATAAAACCCTTTTAAAAACTCTTTTTAATCTTTTAGAAATCTTTAATATTTCCAACCTTTAATAATCCTTTATAATCTTCCCTCTTAATAAAGCCTTTTTTTCTAATAACGCTTTTATAAGTAAAGAATTATAGAAAGCACTCATATATTTCGCAACCAAGGTGTATGTGTCAACACACACACACATTACATTCAGCCATTACTCTATAATATAGAGTTTGTGAGATCTAACTTGTTCTTAATTTAGAAGGAGAGGTTGAGAGAATTTCTCAACCATTACAAACAACTCGTAAAATAACATTACAAATATAGGATGTAAACATTAACTCCAAGTGCCCCTCCTAATGCTTACAGTACATAAACTTATTGAAACCACCCATAAACAACAAAATACTAAATCATTCTTTAAATGGTTTACATGTTATCACTATAGGTTGCATCAAATTGCCTCATAACCCTCATAAAGGTGTAGTCGACTAGTTGGATTCCCGAGTTTGACTCCTGAACTCCCAAATCAAGGACCTTTGGAAGTCAATTACTGGAAAACATCCCAAGCTTTCAAATAACCTCATTATAAGACTGCTCCCACGTCTTCAACAAATGAGGGATCCTTCCTTAGATCCACAACTGCCATACTATCTCGACAACCATCCATGTTGAGCCTTTTCACTGAACTATAGTTGTTTTAAAAGAGTTTGAGAGGTTCAAATTATTCATTGAATTCATCATAATAATTCAATGGATATTCATCTATGGCTATATTTGTTGATTCCTTCCCTTTTAACAGATCTCTAGCATGATTTCTGCAATTCCACGGTGTATGCCCAATTTTCATGTAATAGTAGCATTCATGTTCATTTTTATTTTCATTTTTCTTTCTCATCCTCATTTTTGTAAAAAATGTATTTTCTATTTGAGAATGTATCCTCTGGGTTTTAGTCTCTTTTCCTCTGCCAAAAGTGTTGCAATTGTCTCATCCAATTTTTGTGAAGACATTTGACTCAAAGTGAAGACGACATTACCATAAATTGAAGGAAGACTATTTAGTAATTTTGATTTAGCATGTTCATCCTCCACCTTATCACCAACTTTAGCTAATTATCTTAAAAGAGACATTAAATTATTTACATGACTAGACATAGATGTATCCTCATTCACTTTAAGTCTAAATAATTTTAACTTTATGGAAAATTTTGCATTTGTAGACTTTACACCAAATAGTTGAGTCAAATGTTCCCATATTTCCTTAGAGAGTTTAGTGAGGTCTACAAGATGTAATTATGAATCTGAAAGAGCAAGTCCGATAATGGACTTAGCTTTGTCATCTCTATTTTTCTATTCAGGTAATTTTTTGGCATACGTAAGTGCCACTTTTGAACCCTTCACTATGCCCCACGTTGTTTTCTTCATTAATTTCATTTGTATTTTTACTTTTCAGGAGGGAAAATTTAAACCACTAAAATTTTCTAAAACCATGAATTCCATGATTAAAGGAGAAATTCAAAATTATAGAGAAAATACCTTCTTCATTTTTTTAAATTGCATTTCCCCTCTAAAAGGGAAAATAATTTAAATTAAACGATGGGCATTTGATCATTTCAATCAACAAGCCCTCGAATTATTGCAACTTCTTTCAACATCTCCACAAAAAATTTGCATGCTGGATCTGCACTCTTTCCACCTGAAGAGTTTCTCCACCAATGGGTCCATGATAACCAAAACTAAAGAGGAAAGAAAGAGATTCATACTCAACTCAAAGAATCTTAAAAAACATTATTGTTGCTCCATGCTAGTCATCAAGCAAGGTGCCACTAGCACCCTTTGGAAAACTTTTAAACAAAATATTTCTTTCAGCAAACAACTAGAAGACGTTTACAATAATAATTGTAAGATTTAATCTTTAACATTCACTATGGCACACACATCACTATGCAGACCTCTTTCATTTCTCCTTCATATGATAGGCAATGACTCTCCAAAAACTTTCAGCTCCCAGTCACTTCACCCCAGTCCAGGGACTCTCTCTAATTCGTAGCTCAAAGTGGATCTCAATCTTATTCCAATGCAACATGTTTTCCTTAATCACCTAGGAGCCTCCCTGTCATAGAAAAACCTCACTAAAGGTTTAAATAAACACAGATCCAACCTCATACTCTGATACCACATAAAGAATGATAGAAAACACTCATATATTTCACACAAAGGTGTATGTGTCAACACACACACATTACATTCAGCCATTACTCTATAATATAGAGTTTGTGAGATCTAATTTATTATTAATTTAGAAAGAGAGGTTAAGATAATTTCTCAACCTTCACAAAAAACTCATAAACTAACATTACAAATATAAGATATAAGCATTAACTCCAATTTTGTATGTGATCCGTTAATGAAAAATCTATTATAGACTTTATGTGAAGTTTGCTTATGTTACTTAGTGTAATGGATCAAAAAGATTGCAAATAACATAAACAGATAAGAAAATTGAAATATAAGCATACGCATCAACACAGTGACAATTTCATAACAGAGCTCACCAGACTTCCTGGCTACCTCTCTGGGTCCTTAGCTTCCAGTGTGACCGCTTTAGTAGTCTTCAAAATGCTTTTACAAACATGAGCTCAAAACACAGAGACTCAAATGAGAAGAAGGATCTCACCATTGTGTTCAACTCGAAATTTTGAGTCAAACGAGTATAAACTTGCCCATATTTGGCCACTATGACCTCCAGACCCCCTGGAGAAATCCAAAACCACCTCTGCCCCTGAAAAACCACTTATGTTTGTACAAAACCCTCTCGGTCTGCTCGTTGGTGGTTTGGCTGGTTCGGCACCTGCAATAATTTAAAAGGATTTTTGGTCACTTAGTTTACCAAGCTCTGCCCTTGGCATTTTGTTTAGCCCGAATGTGTGAAGGCGTTCGTATTTAAAGTTGGAGGTAGGCCGGTCAAAACCCCCGCCCGACACTTAGGCATTTTGATATGGA